>OX383270.1:0-1200000 GCA_947522985.1 Lithophane socia | reverse complement strand
GTTTGGTATAAGTTTTATTTATTGTGAAGTAGTGTTGGGTAGTAACCTACTTCTGAAATGCCAACTTCTGTAGTACTATTCCGTGAAAACCTCACCGTGAAAACTTAGCTGAAGTGAATTTGAAGTGAGCTGTCAATCTCTAGCATAGATGACAGTTTTATTCAAGCTCACTTCACCTAAGGGTGACCTGCAACGTTTGTTTTTAATATCAGTATCGAGTTTTTGTAACGTTACAGTAGTCAGTGCAGCGAGCCGAGCCGCTCGATGCGAGCGCCGGATCCTCCACTCGACTGTCGGTTGTTTCGTGGAACGAAAATTTCATGAGCTCGAAGCGAGCATTCACCGCGTCTTGTGTCTCGCTATATTGTAACTAAGCTCGCCTCGAATGATACATCTTAACTAATATTATGAATGCGAAAGTGATGTTGTTTGTTTTTTACGCTTTCACGATAAAACGGCTGAACAGATTTGGATGAAATTTCGCACTAGGGTAGACCTTGAACTGGAGAAGGACATAAGCTACTTTTCATCTTGGATCGCAGACGAAGTCGCGGACAACAGCTAGTTACTGATACATTTAAAAAAAAGTTTTCAAGTCTGTCTCCGCCTTAATGTTTCACGGGGAGATTTACCAGAATAGACGGCTGAAATGAAAATCTTTTCAGTCTTGAATGAATACTTAAAAGGTTCCTTTTACAATTTTGGCATTTGGACTCGCTGGTTTAAAATAGCTAAAAATATCAATCAGAGGAAAAGATAAATGCTCCTTTCTTTGTATAAAAATAGACTCTTTTCATACAGCGAGTATGTTAGGTTTTTACCTCTCAGGTTGGTGAACTGTCATAACTTAGCAATGCCACAGAATAAATAAGTGGCAGTATTATGTCTCGGCAATGATCTTGAAATAATTACCTAAGGCTGCTCGGTAGATAAACCTTCCGCGACTGTGCGTAACAGCCATGTACTTGATTAGATAGACACTATTCCATACTGATAAACACTGAGATTTCGAACCGCGTCGTTTCATTCGCTTTCTATGCAGATGAAATATTGTTACCTACTCATATATACTGTGGCAATGCTGACACAATAAATTCAATGAGAACCTGCAATACCTAGCCGCAAACAATAACAAATGAAAAACGTCTTAAGTACCATAATGTCATAGGAATTAAGTACTTATTGCTATTTGCATAATGAAGTAGTTTCCGTATCAATATCGAAGGACAGAAGGATAGTCTGTCTGTACACAAATCACGTCGGACATTCTAAACTAATTATACAGCGAGTGTTGCTAGAGGACCACTGAAACGTGTTTTTGTTGTTATTAACAAAGGATTCTGGACGAAGATGTAGAGACAATGGAGGAGACAGATATTTAATCCATAAGACTTATAATAATACTAGCTGCACCCCGCGGTTTAACCCGCGTAAGTCTCAATCCCGTGGGAATATCGAGATTTTTTATTTATTGATTTATTAGTGAACTAAGAAACACTATCCTGACAGGATGACCCCAATACAATAGTGCCTACCAATCAAACATGCTATAAAAACTTAACCTAAAATACAAAAACACAGAATAATAATATTTAAATATAAAAAGATAAAAAGTATTCTATGTCGTTTTCCAGGTCATGGTCTACCCATGTGCCAAATTTGATCCAAATCCGTTCAGCCGTTTTAGCGAAAAACGTAACAACAAACCAACAAATAAACTGAGTTTCGCATTTATAATATTAGTTAGGGTTGGTACTGAGGTTTCAGTAACGGTGGAGTTTCTTGCCCATTCTTCTCCATTCCAAAATACCTTTTGGTATGGGGCGACTAGAATCACAATTATCTATTTCTTTGTAAATTTTGACGTTCAAAAGAACCATTTATGTACCTAATTGTAATAAATTATTTGACTTTGACTTTGACTGTTCCAAATGTTATCGTGGACATAGACTAGCTATTGTGTATTTGACTCAAGCATGTTGATTTCTATATGGAACAGTTTATTTTAACTAACACTGGATAATAATGGATGGAGTATTTACAATGTATCGATTTGTTGCAGCACTGGATTGAAATACTGAATCAATGTAAATCAGCCTTAATAATTCACGTCTGGGTGTTTATGCTTGAGAGTATTAAGAGTCTGTAAATGCACCATCAAACAGGAGAAAACCTTGTATAAAACGATGCTCATAAATCCTACAAGATTGAGGTTTTAAAATCGAAAACGCAAGCTATCGTGAAATTAAGTTTAGTGAACCTTATAAGTACTTTTCCGATCTTGACAATATTTCTCAGAAAAAAGAAACTTAACTAAGGTTGAAATTATCAGTCACACTACAAAGACTACTAGAAACTTAACTAAGGTTGAAATTATCAGTCCTATAGACAAAATAGACCTTGCCGTTTTATGTAGTGCAAATGAGATTCAACCATATGACGGTAAAGCGATCATGAGTTTGATTATATCTTCTTGTAGATAAAATGTAAAAAATTACCAAAAAGTCAAAGCATTTCCATTAAAACTATATCTGTAACCGCCCAGCCGCTTACGTATTCGAACCCAAAACTATGTATTTGATTAAGTAGAGACAAAGTTTTATAGGGTCGCTCCCCGTCCGACTCCGATGCTAAGTTAGTTTCATGTTAACAAAATAGATACTTCGCTCTCGATTAAGTGCAACTTAGTGTAGTGACTATTGTGGTACTTTAGTGCTAAGTTCGTTTCGGAATAGTTATGAGCTTAGAATTACTTATGCAGTTACCGCGGTAGGTGACGGTTGGGGATTAGAAGCTTCTAGACTAGCTTATTATGAATTTATAAGATTAACAGTTAGCTAAAGTTTATAAGTCTAAGTCAAAACGGATGTGTTGTCATTATGTTTGAAGAAAGATAAAAGCAATGTCCACATAAAATAAAAGTAGGTACCCTAAAGGATAATCCTATTCCTAAGTAATTATAAATGCGAAAGTGAGTTTGTTTGTTTGTTACGCTTTCACACTAAACCGGCTGAACGGGTACGAATGAAATTTGGCACATGGGTTGGCCACGACCTGGTAAAGGACGTACGCTACTTTTTATCGACATACCGGGCGTACGCGGGCGAAGCTGCGGCCGGAAGCTAGTCTCTAAATAAAAATCATAATATCGAGTGTTAAAAGATGCTTTACTTAGCCGAGTCACATACACTCACCGTTATTTTGATATTTTTATTGTACACACGGCTACACATCAAGCTATACATTTCCAGTTTATGCTGATCTCGCATTGTATAGAATTTCCGTACAATGCGAGGTCAGCTTATACTGGAAATGTATAGCTTGATGTGTAGCCGTGTGTACTGGACCATACCTGGGAACCTTCTGGTTACGGAGATATTAAAATTTAAAGTATAACTTTTCCAAAAATAAGCACAATGTTTTACGTGCGTTACATTGCGCGCCGCTCGTAAACAGCGATTTTCACACGAAATAAAAATTAAAAGTCCTTTCTCAGAAATAATTTGTGGTCAATGATACTTAGTTTCATGTACATAGCTTCCTTTTGCTTTACAATGGGCTGTAGCGAAAAGCGATCTTACCAGTCAAAAAAGACCAAAAAAAAGATCGAGAAGATGCAAACAAAAAAAAGATCGAGAAGCTCTTTTATGTCCAAATTCACACAATAACAACACCCATCACATGAATATTCTACACTTCCCTAATAAAGGCGCAAGTGAAAAATTTACACTGTAAAAAATCGCACCAACAAAACGGAGAGCGTGTTAAAAATTTATTTTGAATGGCCATTCATTAAAAGGCATCCTGGACGGGGGCTGTTGCGTCGGCGATAGCGATCGTGAAGAAATTACACTTCCTTCCTTATTGCCGGGGAGCGAAATACGGTAGTTTAAGGTAAAAGTGAAGAATTTATACTAATGACTCTCTATTAAATTAATGTAAGTTGAAGAATGGGATGATTTGTCTTTAAGGAATTTTATTTATGGTGTTGCCAATATCGTGGCTCGTGGCTAAATAATAATAGCCGGCACGGTCGATCGAAGGTTAAGCTACGCTCGCCGAGGTCGGTCCGTGGATGGGTGAGCATCCATTACGTATCGAAACCCCTCCGTGACTCGAAAAGCTAGTTAAACCGTTGGTCCCGGCTGTCATTTGTAGATTTTTGGCAGTCTATCGGATTGTCAGAAGCTCAAAATACTGACAACCATTCTTACCAAGGAATATAGTGGAGTAAAGAGTATCGTGTTACCCAGTAACTGGGTTGTGGAGGTCAGATAGGCGACTGCCTGACAAGGAACGTCTACTCCCTGTAAAATACTGGCAATATAGGCGGCTGTATTTTACATGGAAGGACTGCTCCATGTAAAATACTGGTATTCAGCTGCATCCTGTTAGACCGTAAGCCGGCCCTAACATAGCTAAGATGATAGATGATGGTGCAGCCAATATCGGTAAAGTATTGGTACAGTTGGCGAAGGAACTGCTGGAAATGAATATTGATTGTGTCAGATTGGTTAAAGACTAATTAACCGTACTTACTGTAAAACTTAAGCTCAAACTGAGCCGTCACAAACAAAACACTAAAAATGTGAAATTTGAGGTTTGAAAAATAGGGATTCCAGTAAAATAACAGTCACAGCTATCATTTTCAAGTTTGATTTTAGAAACGCACTATATTCTGGACGAATCAACCATAGCCAATACACCAATTATTAATCTTTCGCCAAAAATGATAAAATACCAACAGTCACAAAAGAACCCAAAAGTCAGTTAAAAAGAAACATTGTCCAGTAATGAAACAACAAAAAAAAAAAAAGATAACGACACAAATGCAAATGAATCTAGTTTTAAATTGAAATAGCCGACTGCGTCCAAGAAAATTACTATTCGTTGTTTCAAATGAGAAATGTTCTACAGGAATACGCCATTTTTTATTTCGGGTCGTTGATTAACTTTTTTACTCAATTATGTTGAAGGTACATTTTTCACGAGATTTTTTAAATCAATTTTGCATGGAAACAGGATAATAAGGATTATTTATATGGAGATGGCAATAACGAGTTTTTAGCGAAAAAGTCTTCGAGTAGATAAATAATGTCTGAACCTCGGAACTGCTTTATTACTTTTGACAACAATTTCCAGTAAAACATCACAAAAGTTTACCGAGGTAACCGACATAGCCCAAAAAATTGCCAAACTTAATTGACAGTGGGCACATTGCTCGCAGAGCAGATAGTCGATGGGGCCAAAAGGTTCTGGAGTGGCGACCGCGTACCGGAAGACGTAGCGTGGGAAGGCCTCCCACAAGGTGGACCGATGTCCCTATGAAGGCCGTAGGAATCCGTTGGATGCGGGAAGGTACCGGTCACAGTGGCAGTACTTGGAGAAGGCCTATGTCCAGCAGTGGACGTCTTACGGTTGAATGATGTTGACTAAGGTTGAAACTATCTGACTGTCCCAATATGGGTGGTAAAACATTACGAGATCGAATACTGTCAACATAACCAAAAACTAAATTAAGTATATTTATAAGCCTACATGGGCACTTATGAAACGTCAGAAGCTAGGTGCACGGTTCCAATTGGTCGTTTCCTATGGAGAAGAGCCGGCAAGAAACTCCACGGTTACACTTTTAAAATTAAATGGCTTCTACATTGTTTTCCAATTACAGTGTTAATAGGTATGGGAGGATAGTTTAGGTCTGTGAACAAGTAAAAAAGTTTATGTAGGTTTACTAGGTTTTAAAAGTCTCTACACCACAATGTACAAAGAAAAAAAACGTATATATGTAATAATAATAATAGTCCTCCAGACCGTATTTTCGGCCACGGCGGCCAATCTCAACGGAGACTAGCCTTCGGCGCGGGAGATATTATAGTGCACAAGTGTTTGCGCAGACACAAGTGCACTCTCTCTTCCCTCACTCTCATAGTCCGATGGGACGGCAATCGGACACGACCGGAGAGAGATCAGGCGTAGGACCAACGGCTTAACGTGCTTTCCGAGGCACGGGGGTATCAAACCGCCAACTTCCAAACTCCGGGCTGTTACTACGAAATTCCTAATGGAAAAATCCAATAACACTTTGCCAGACCCAGGACTCGAACCCAGGACCCCACGCTCTGCAGTCGCGCTTGCGACCACGAGACCTACGGGACAGTCAACGTATATATCTAGTATCTAGCTAAAGTAAAATCAGCAGTTCCTATCATATAACGTAATTTTTCAATCTCCCAAAATTGCGGCACTCTAACTACTTCAACCGGTGCAAAAATAAAACTGCTCAATACCAGCAAATTGCCAATTAACTTACCTATTTACACATTTCTTTAAAAACTTCCAATCAGAACTAATTGCACATCAAGCGCCGCATTTTCCTTTACTAAACGGAACGTTTACAAACTGACTCGTAAATTCACACACGTTCCCAATAAGGACATTACAAGCGGGCTGAACCAGTGCAAACCGGTTCGGACCGGTGCGAACTGGATGAAGGACCGCTAATTGGCGACGAGACGCATTTAGCGCTAACCACCGGCCATCGTTCGCACCTCCACACATCAATATGAGAAGGCTTTAATACAAGTCATGCGATAAATAAAACTGCGCTTTTAAAGAAGCAGGAAAAGGCTTTAACTGCATAAATGAAAACTTTGTATACAAAACACAGTTCTAAATCAGGATTACCTTAATAATTTAATTCTATTCATTCGTCAACACACAACGATTGAACTGTTAAATTCTTATTTAAAATGCAAAGTAGACTAACTGACATACAACTGCGAACAGCGGCAAATTGATGAATGAATTCACGTCTATTTCGAACCGGTTTGAAGCAGTTTAAGCCGGTTAAAAGCGGATAATTGGCGACGAAACGCCGTGTATGACGCTAACCACTGGCATTAGCGTTATTTCCCGTCTCGACACTTTAATGTGTGAAGTGCTTCATAAAATTCATACGACAAATTGTCCTGCACTTTATGTAGCAGAAATTAATGTTTAGGAACTTTGTCAACTGCTTGCTAAATCTGCTGAAGTCTAAAATTACTGCCACTCAAAACGTCGTAAAGTAAACTTTGTACAGTGAATACTGACTTAACAGACTGACGGACATTGAAATGTTTTTCATGAACTTCTTTCATTATATATTTGTGTGGCGTCAGGTCTTTGATGCGTTAGTTCGCATATGGCGATGTGGATGCCGCCACAAATATATCAGAAAAAACAACCGACTCCAAAAAAAAAACACTAAAAAAGTGAAAAATAACTTTAATTTCGGAAGTCGGTGTCTTTGCTTTTTAATTTTCGTTTTTTGCCACCGACTTCCGAAATTAAAGTTATTTTTCACTTTTTTAGTGTTTTTTTTTTGAAGTCGGTTGTTTTTTTTTGGAAAAAGTTTTTATTTTTCACTTTTTAGTGGTGGTAGCTACCCCATACAAGTTACTACCTGCTATGTAAATAACAGTGAAGGAGTCTAATAATGATATCGTCTTCATAGACTGTGGGAAAAATACGTAATATTGAAGCTGGCGCAAGAACTTCGCAAGCAAACTTAATAAAATTTATATGGGACCATCTCGGGAGTATACCCTTTCGAACTAAAAAATAATTTTTAAAATCGGTTCACAAACGGCGGAGTAATCGGTGAACATACATAAAAAAAAAAAAAAAAAAAAACAATCATCCGAACGTAGTACCCTCGAACGTAGTCCTCCTTTTTTGAAGTCGGTAAAAATAATGTTGATCGGTTTTTAATGTTTTTGTTAAGATTTATATTCTTCTCTACATTACGTGTTCCTTACATTTTGTCCAAAATCAACCTAAAACTCCATAACTTCAAGATGCACAACCGATCTCGCTCTTCCTAGATCAGCACGCAATTAACCTTTCTTGATATAGTTAGAACATAACTCGAGTTTCCCGGCACTAAATCTCTAATGCTGCATAAATATTTTCTCTCTCATACATCAAAGCAGTAATTTTTAATTACCACTAAACATATTTTATAGCCTTGTTTGGCAAAGTAAAATATTTGTAGTTATTTGAAGCTATTTTAATAAATTGTGCCATCATGTCATCGTCGCCCCGATTCCTTTCATTATGAGATGCCAAGTAGGTAAACAAAATATATAAAAATATTGCTGCTACCGAAAAATACAACATGAGAACGACGGAAGAAAATTAGAACTGTCAGTAACAAAAGTGGTAATTTTAATTAACAACAGTATTGATTATGTAATTTATGTTATTTTTTTGATAGGTAAATGATCTTAAATATGTTGCTTACGAACCTAATTTAAAAGTCTCAATATACCTTAATTAATTTCATTGACTTTGGAAAAGGAAACCCGGAACAAGATTGTAAATCTTCGGAAATTACTTTTCTTATTTCTTTAACCTCAATTCCCAGTAGCAGCCTCTTTGTTAATTAGATCCAGATTATCATTCCAGTGACTAAACGTATAATGAGAGTAGTTTAACATAAAATACGAGCGCATTCATCGGTGGAACTTCCAATACCATCTTGTCAGACCTGTTGATCCGATCGGCGTTATTGGAACCGATTTGCGGATCGGCCCGATACGTCGTTATCGCCTCGGGCGCATAATTTGCGCTTTAATGTCACAAATGAAGGCGGCCATTTTTTTTGTTGCGCCTATAATTTTCGATGAATTGATGGGTCGTAATTTCAGGTGAGAGTTTTGGATGGTATTAATTTATTGATTGGGGCGATAATGAATTGTAGGGTGTTATTTTAACCGTAATTTCTTTGCCGATATGTTAATGGCATTTAATAATACTTAATAAATTGTGTCAGCGCTACCTTTTATTAGAGGAATTTTAACTTTTTTTTAAATTGCCCTTTTAAGGATAGGTGTAAGGACAGATAATAAATAAATGGTAGACATGATGCTATAAAACGTTCTCTACGTGACAAGATCTGGAACTAAGAAGGCTATAGAAGGTCTATGTCACAGTCATGGACAGGTCAATTGCTTGGAGGGGACCGATAAACATTCCGGCAAGCGGCAATGGAGCGTAGAAAGGCCTTTACGCACACTAGATTCTAGAAATGGGGTTGTATCGAATTGCTCTATAGACTACATAAAATTGGGTCACCATCCGATTCTATAAATAAGATCACTATTCAAGCTAGGCTTTACACACAACTGTGAGAATGGAATAAACTGTAACTGAAGCCATTTCAAACTAACCACGGACATCGTAAGCGGCGCGTCAAAAAACGCTCACACGGATACGAGGGCGACACGTCACCGCGTGCAGTCGGAAACACTCGGACGTAAACTGATTCGTAACTTTCGTGACACGCACGTTTGAGTGACGATGAGAGCTCAAAGAGATCGCAGTACGCAACTAGTCGCTGCTTCCGAGAGTAGCGTGGAATAGCCTTTATGACTATTATTGATTGTAGTGTTGTGAAAAAAAATTACCAGGTGACCTAATTATTCAAGGACCTTCGACAGGTTCTCGACTGCACAATTAAATAAATGATAAACAAGTTTGTGGTCAAAAGATAACGGTGAAGTCAGAAAACATTTACATATTTGATTAGAATTTGTCTATTTTTAACATTTATTCGAAGTCAAGCAAGCAGTGCAAGTAGGTGTAAAAGCCTGATACTCACTGCCGTCCACTAACTAAAAAGCCGCTAAGTGCAAAAAGTAGTTTTCGAGAAAACGCAAAAATAAGTGGGAATTGATGTCTCTTGAAAAGTATGCTACCTAGGAACAAGGTTGCAAGTTATATACGTAGGCACAGTCTTTTGGCACAATATGTGATTTAGTTCATTCGTTTATATTAATCACATTTTATTTAAATTCATTTTCTAACTTTTAGCTAAGCAATTTTTTTTAATTTTTACATAATATACTGCACTATAAGGCCGCTAACCATACCTTAACTGCTTTATAGTGAAGCAATTTCTTGTAGCCGCCACGTCTTGTACTTATAGTAAAAGTTATCAAAAAATACTTAGTTATTTAGCAGTTAAAGGATTTTAACAGACTTATAGCCTAGTAACTAACACTTGGAAGACTAACTTCGCTTACTTAGAAAGCAGTTATGGGATTTTAAACGCTTTTAAGCTCGGTATTGTAAATCATATTTTATACTGGTTCTCCTATTGCTTAACTAGAAGGCAGTTAAAGACATCTCGCTCGCAATTAACTGCCTTTTAAATAAGCACTTGCGGGTAAAAAGTTGAAAAGTTAAAAACTATTTTATGAAAATCAGAACTTTATTTATTAATAAAAAATAAAAGACAATCAGTACGTCTAATTAAATTGTGTAGGAACTTAACAAATAGCTTATTATTTAATTAAACAATATAAAATAATAAAAAAACAAGTTTAATCAAACTTTTACAAATCTTATTCAGTAATGAGATCACAATTACATCTTTAATAATAATCAGTATTCGCGAAACCATAGGAAAAATTATATTATAATTATTTTATAAAAATACCCAAAACATGTAAGTATCGTTGTTGAAAGCTTTATGGCACATGACACTTGGTTTCAAATTCTTATGCACTTATGAAATAAACATATCACAATCAGAGATCAATAATTGCCAAGTTGAAATAATATAATTGTGCGTAACACATAACGTCATAATCAATTAAATTTAGACTTTATATAAAAAACTATAAATTCGGCCATTTTTTATGCTTAAATATTAATTTAAAACTTTAACAAAATGAGTAAATCAGATTAGGTAAATAAGCAATTATACCTAGTAACATTCGTGTAGTATTATCAAAATTAAGTAATAAAGTAAAGAAGAAGTAAGATGTACGTCTTTTATTAGGTAACCGATGTCCAATAATCTCTTCTGTTCTTGTAAATTCTTGAGTATGTCGTCGCGTTATTAATTTTTTGGGAAACGTTTTAGTTATTGTTGTTTTCCTTTTCAATGTTGGTTTACTTTTAGGGTTTGATACTGTATTTTGTCTTTGCATGTCATAACCATATTCAGTACCATCACTAAAAACTTCTTCACATGGTTGGTAGTCCTTATCCTTAACAGAGTCATTACTGTCATAATCTAATATTTCTGGTATAATGCAGTGAAAAGAAGATGGTATCGGGGAAGGAGGGGGCATCGATTCGTGGCAGTATATGGAATGTGTTTCACGCTGTTGAGTTAATGTTTCTATTGTAAGCTTCAGAGTTTCTTCTGGTTGGCTATAATTA
The DNA here is from genome assembly GCA_947522985.1 of Lithophane socia. Taxonomy (NCBI): domain Eukaryota; kingdom Metazoa; phylum Arthropoda; class Insecta; order Lepidoptera; family Noctuidae; genus Lithophane; species Lithophane socia. The sequence goes on along the minus strand of OX383270.1, from coordinate 1,188,783 downwards.
TATGTGATTTGTGTTTCATTGAATTTTTGAAATACTTTTGATGTCATCGAGTAAGATTCTACAGGTAGAGAAGATTAACTAAATCGTTATTGTTCATGCGGGGGTACTTTGATTCTTTTTGGCTAATATTAGAGCAAGTGGAAATGCGTATAGATGGCATGCTGTTAGTGTAAAGGCGTTGTGCAGTTGGAAATTCCTGGTCCACCAACACACTATTCATCATAGTTTGGATCCTTGATGATACACCGGAACGTCTAAAATACAATGAAATATAATCAGTTAATTAATGAACCAATTATACGACACATCTCTTGCGCACTATTAGGTATAAAACAATCAGCAATCGAAACAGATACCTACAAAAACAATTACGATGAACTTAGAAACAGTAGGTACTTTAAAACCCTCTTGCAATAGGTAGGTACATAATGAAAACTAGCAGCACGCGTTTTACCTGTGCAGGTATTGCGGAATACAGAAAAATATATGGTAACAAAAACAGGCATTTATAAAGTTAGATAAATTAAAAACAATTCATTCGTTTTTGCTTAAAAGATTTACAAACATCCAAACATACTTTCGTATTTATAATTATATTACAAATAGCTATTTATTACTGGTGAGACTGCCCGATGCTTGGTCGATGGGTGAGACTGCACACACAGATCTGCTCTTGATAACTGTACGTGCATTTTATTTTATTTTATTTTATTGATTCCTATTATGTTATTATTATTATGCCTATTTGTGATTTTTATGTGTATTGTGTGTGTATACCTACTGATGTAATTCTATGGACTTCAATGTCTGCAAATAAATGATTAAATTAAATTAAATTAAATTACAATAAATGAAATAATAATGTCAGCTTACCTTTGCATATTTTGCGCCATTCTCGTAATTGTGGCGCCAAAAATCAAGAGACGCGCCACACGTCGGTCCGCTAACGAGCACCCGAAGTGAAAAGGCAGGAATTATAGCCTGAGCTGGTCAAACGCAAACGCAAATCACGAGCGTTTAACTGCTTTTTAGTCTAGTATTGTCGTTTAGCTGCTCTCTAGCGATTGATATTTAGCTAATACTAATTTCAATACCTAACTTAAAAGCCGCTATTGGCGTATAACTGCTTTATAGTTAAGGCACGATGTTCAGATGGTTATTTGTGACACAATACATGAAGGTAGTTAAAGACGCTTAGCTGCTTTTTAGTCAAGCATGACTAGATAACGTACTTTTAGTTAAGTAAATTTAGAAAAAATGATACATCAATTTGCCGTTAAAGTATGTTGACGTCTTTCTAGAGAAGTATCGTGGCTTAGCCGCTTTTTAATTAAGGGAGTAACGAAATTTATGTGGTTTAACTGCTCAGCAATGTTTTGTATCTCTAAAACTATAAATCATAGAAAAATGATTCTTACACCAAAAGATAGAGCATCGAAAGTTGTATAAGACTACATTACAAAGTGAAAAACGACCAACTGTGGCTTAACGGCCTTTTAGTTAGTGGACGGCAGCTCATCAACCCCTGCGCGAAACAAGTCATGAAGCCGGTTATAACACCCACTCGGGTCATCAAAATAACACATTTAAAATATTCATAGCCGAATCGGATAAGCTTAACCAGTAACCACATTAAACGACCATTTTACCGTTTTGAGGGTATACAGACTAAATGGTTCGTTTAATATTTTCCAGTTCGCGTCGCCATTATGTTCTGTCGTCTGTCGCTGTAATTCCGGAGGGTAGGTACAGCCGTACAGACGATTTATGTTTTGTTGATGTTATTCTCTTGTGTACTCGGAGTTCCGTTTGTATTTCCGGGTGAAAGGGCTATTTTTATGCGTTTCAAGGATTTGGGAGGTTAAAATTTATGTTTTTTTTTTGGGATTTGTATTGTCCCGGTTATTATTTATGTTGTTGGCTGAAGGTGCATCTGATGAAACGTTTTTATCTTTAAACCTGTACAGCACCATTATGGTTTTAAACCGATGCATTGCCAACCTACCTATCTGACAAGCGACTTCCGATGATATTTCAACTGCACAAGAGCCATAAAAATGTACCATGCCTATTTTAAATACTAAGTTGACCCGTCTTATGCGTCCTTTTTAGTTTGGGACATATCTCCCAGTATTGCATTACCGTAGTAATAAATGAAAATATTTTTCTCGATCTCTATGAGCTGATAGTAAAAGAGATCAGGCGCAGGACCAACGGCTTAACGTGCTTTCCGAGACGCGGGGGTATCACACCGCCAACTTCCAAACGGGTTTCCGGGTTGTTACTAAGAAATTGCCAATGGGAAAACCCAATAATATTTTGCTCGACCTGGGAATCGAACCCAGGACCCTCAGCAGTCGCGCTTCTGATCACGAGACCAACGGGGCAGTCAAATACACAAAATATTTAGTAAACATAGTCTCATTTCCATGAGAAAAGTCATAATACTCAAGTGTAGCGAAAAATATCTTCAAAACTTCCGGCACTTGACTGTTGAACCATCAATTCTTCAGAGAATTCAACAAAGTATTATAAAAAGCAAGTTAAACTCAGTCCAACTGTATGACAACTGATAACAGTGAAGTCAGTGGCGCCCTCTCCCGGGGGCGAAGTGAGTTAGTGCCCAAGTTTGAGTTTGGCGCAGTGAGTTTTAAGATATGGTCGTAAAGTGTAGTGGGAATGTGGCTTTAGTATTCAATAGGTTTTCATGAAATCTATAGTGTTCTGTATGAATCGAATCAATGATATTCTTGAGGAAAAAAATAGGTACTTACAGCAGGTACAATTTTGTGTGCCAACATACGGCTTTTTAGTTGCCATGAACTTTTTTCCTGAATCCCAGCTGTCATTAGCAATTCCTCTAATTTGACATAAAAGCCATTCATAATTTGTGGACCATTTTACGAGTCTCCTCAAAACTGTCAAACAGATGAATTATTTCGTAATATGAATTACACGCAAATCATAAACATGAATTGTCAGTTTGTGACATTTTACTATGATTTATAATATCTTCCTATTATGATTTTGCTAAAGTGACCGTTTTAAGCCCCATGATCTTGAGGTGCACATAAACGCATGTTGTTGTACAATCCATACTAATATTTATATAATTATATTATATATATATATATATATATCCTAACTTATATTATTACTGCGAAAGTGAATTTGTTTATTTGTTTGTTACGCTTTCACACTAAAACGGCTGAACGGATTTGGATGAAATTTGGCACACGGGTAGACCATGGTCTGGAATAGGATGTAGGGTACTTTTTATCCATATTTTCCCACGGGATCGAGACACCGGTGAAACCGCGGGGCGCCACTAGTAATATAATAAATTCGAAAGTAACTCTGTTTCCCTAAATGTTACTTTTTTACGCCCAAACCACTGAACGGATTTCGACATATGGCAAGGAGATAGATGACTTCCTGGGGGAGGACAAAGGCACAGGTTTTTATCGACTTGTTACGCGGGCGAAGCCGCGAGCGGAAGCTAGTATTTAATAAATCAATTGTGAAAATATCGTATTTTTACTCTAATTTTCTTTGAATATAAATAAAGGTAAAAGTCCATCACTGACTATTTTGGAAGATATATACAAAGACACACTCTGCCTATCTCAGTAAAAATCTCAATCAAAAACAGACATAAGTATTTTATTCTGTTTCCAACACCATTATTTTCTCGAGTATTTTCGTAAACAAAACGTATCTATCGGTGGATTGTTCTCTTAATATATCTTTTGTACTTATAATTAAGACGGTGATATAAAAGGCAGTCCCTGAGGCGTTGCTAACTTTATTAGAGAAAAAGTCTAGACTGAGTCGGCTTGAGACGACTATTGTGTGCAAAAATCTAAGTGTTCGTTAGCATGGAGATCATTTATTTATTGTTAGATTTTGCCCGGGGCTTTGCCCTCGTGGACTTCTGAAAATATCCCACGGGAACGTAGTACCGATTAAAGTAATAATCCAGGTATACATTGTTTTATATAACTATTGGTTTTCGCGGCGCATGCCAGTAAAGTTCCCAGTCGGCATGATTCTTTCCGACATCTTCAACAATCATTGATATATACACCAAAAAATCCGTTCGAAAGTTTTTGAGTTTATCGCGTTCAGACAGACATACGCGGCGAGGGGACTCTGTTTTAAATTGTCTTGATGCTATGTAAATGATGAGCTTGTCTAATGTATTTTGATGAAAAGTTTCAATACTCAATACTCAATACTTTATTGCAATCCATAAATGTGTACATAATAAGTAATAGTTAGTAGTTAGTTATAGTAATAGTTTTGGTATAAGTAGGTACTATTAATTTATTTATTTTATTATATTAGAGAAACTTACAGCTAACTATAGTGTTCTTAAACAATATAAAATTGAAGGCAATTTACAAGTTTCCACTGATAAACACAACTATGCTTTGATAAAAAAGTTATTGATATTCCATAGACACAATTTACAAAGAATATCCTTTGCCCGTACCCGTGTATACCTTTGTACCTAAATGAAAAAGTAACCTTTTAATCAAAATTTTCAGAAAATATACCGATTTTTTTTTAATTTTTAGAAATCATCAGTCTTTAGTCAGCTGAGCTCCATAATTGACAAATATGAAGTGATCGGAAACTGACTTCTTAAGTATTTATGTTTTAGCAGACCAGGTTAGGGGGAGGCACGTCCAGCAGTGGACGTCTTTCGGCTGAAATGATGATGATGAGACCAGGCGCCGAGCTCAAGTCCGGTCCGATTAGGTACCTTGTTCATACTTTATTACATGGGGCTTGCGAGACGAGTGTTATTCTATTTATACTCCTCTGCCTATCCTTTTGGCGAATAGGTACGGGCGTCATATTTTATGTATTTTATAAAAAATTATCAACTACAAAAACTACAAGGTGCTCGCAATCTGTCCTTAAACCAACTAACGACCACATTATTTGAATCCCAATTTCAATTTGTTTTACACGCACACTTCTCACAGGCCGTTCACCACAAACCACTATGTACCCTATACAAACGAGTAGCAATTCTGGCGAAACTTTTGGTATAACCTGGCGTCTTTGCCTACTGAATATTACATTAACTAACGGCGGTTTTTTGTCATGGCGCTCGATTTGCATGTTATGAGTTGGGCACGTCATGACGTGTTCTTTTGTTGCTAGGGGCGAGGCCTGAGATGAAGAGACTGGAGAGAACATGTTGATGGTGCTAGCAGTGTGACACAAATGGCGGGTTGACTGCAACAAGTCCAAGTTTTCAGTATGAATTAACGGCTTATGAAGTGTTCTCATACAGCTAGTGTTAAAATAAAAATATTTACTCCTTCTTCCAACAGCTAAATGCAATCTGAGGCAAGGTAAATTAGTAGGTACCTAATTGAAAATGTGTCATTTTCGATTCGACTACGTGTCGAATAGCAGACATAGTGTTAAAAATTTCCAACAATCATGCAATAAAGGTAACATAAAAATCCCCAGCTCGAAATAATCTTTACGCATCGATATTAAACTTTTTTCAATAAATATTATGAAAAATAATATTTTTTTTTATTAAATTGTACTAGGTATTTATTTGCTTACTGAGTAATTTAACAGCTGCATAAAAATGTTACTAACTGAATAAATAAATATTAAAACGGTGTTTAGATAATGTTCAGTTGTGGTACCAACACAAGTGTTTTAATACTATTTTACAATTAATTTGTGAAAAGGAGGAGTTCTTCAATTTGACTGTATTTTTTACCATCATAAACGCATAGATTTTTGCGTGTAAACGACCATACCTCACCTTCTTGACTTATTTTTTCTAAATATTGAGCGCCTAACACATTTTATAAAGCAACCAATTGCAGGAACTCGACGGACAAACGATAACATTGCTGCAGGAAGAACTCACGTTCAAACGAAATTGAAATCCTAGCGATTCGTCCAAAGGCTATGAAAATATCCGAGCTATATACTTTGTACGTTCTAGAAGAGTATCGACAATGTAGTAATTTAAATATTGGAAGAACTGGTCGTCCCGTGGAAATAATAGGAATGGTGATAATTAATAAGTATTTATTTTCTTTCTTGGGTTCTTTCAAAATCTTTACTTTTCAATTACTTGTGTCTCATTTTTTAAACCATGTAATATCACAAGCCTGGAGCAGGATGCGTGAGGAAGGACATAATATTTGGATTAAAACCAGGCCAGATTGACCTTTAGCACAGTAAAAAAATCCCGTGGTTGACATGCACCATTTCACTTCTATTCCTTCTTTTTATGAAGTCGGTTAAAAAGGCACTCACACACTGCTCAATTACTGCCGAACAAACGTATTAGTGATAGTACCACAAAACTTCTTACTGTCACATAAAAAGACATCCATTCCAAATCAATCATCATTCAACCTTTCGAATAAACTAACTACTTTCCTCCCGCGCTCCCCTGCCCCTAGCAACGACAAACAGTACACAAATCTATCAGTTCCGGTAATTGAAATCCCATTAGTGTTGGGTGATGAAAATGAAGCTGGCCTAGGGCGGAATCAGATGGCAAATAAAATGCGAATCGCCCTTTTGTCTGCCCCGGGCGGACAAGCAAGATTCAATTTGTCAGCAATCTGGAAATGGTGCAAGTTTAAGACGATAGAGGGATTTTGGTAGTAGTTTGATGGAACTATAGCATCATAGTTGGCTTGGTAGTAGGCTTGTGGGGTGCAATTAATGTTTTAAAAAAGTTTCTGCTAACTCAGAAATATGTATACAGAATGCTAAGGTAATACTTTTTTAGAAACATGTTCCTCCGATTTATCCATGCAACTAAGGCACTATTCGAAGATGAGATTATAATTATTTACTTTGGGGCGAATGCTCGTTTGAATTAATCATTTTAGGATCCAGAATACATCATATATGTGTAATTTCAAACATGGGCATCCCGTAGGACCACCAGAAACATGGTTAAATTGGAATAAATCCGACGTTAGGCTATCGAATTGGTGATTGCAGTTGGTTGTTAGAAAGTCAAAATCAAATAATTAATTTCAATTAGGCGCATAAAGGGCACTTTTGAACGTCAATAACATTTTTTATGCATACCAAGTCATCTTTCTTTTAAGTTCCAGCAAAGACTGATCTATTCTAGATCAGTCTTTGCTGGAACATAACAAACAGGGGGGCCAAGTCTGCTATTTTTAATAATAGAACTACCACAATCACTATTCCCGCGACCTCTCATCACTCAGCGACACAAATTGGTGACACGGAGAGGACAGCCCCCGGGGGTCCAGGGTTTTTGTCGTCCGACACCTGCCCAAAAGATCCTGTTTCTTGTTTCTGAATTCTTATTGGAGACAAACTGATAAGTTTGCTTTTACTTTACACGATTTTGGAAGTGATCGGCCATTGATACCTAGCTGTGCAGATATTAAATAACAATGTTTTTGGTTCTATTTTTATCTGTACAGGTGGTTCTAAGCAATCTTCCTTATCCTGTTTTTTTAATGTAAGCGTTTTTTTAACACTATGATAACCTCAGCCGATGGTATTGGAAGATGAGATTTACGGTTACCTATTCACTGGAAACTTGAAAACTGTTGGGAAAAAAAGCGTAAGTCTATGTACATTAAACATAATGATGTATTTTTAACCCCCGACGGAAAAAGAGGGGTGTTATAAGTTTAACGTGTGTATCTGTGTATCTGTGTATCTGTGTGTCTGTCTGCGCCATCGTAGCTGCCAAACGGCTGAACCGATTTTGATTTTTTTGGTTTTGTTTGAAAGGTGACTTAATCGAGAGTGTTCTTAGCTATAATTCAAGAAAATCGGTTCAGCCGTTTGAAAATTATCAGCTCTTTTCTAGTTGATGAATGGATGTTAGCATCTTCCACAGGTCTAATCGATTGGAAATTTAGAATTCTCTTATTTCAATGATATGAAAAGAATATATGTAGTAACCTTGAGCTGATGCTGCAACATCACCTGGAATTTGCAGGATACCCAACTCCCTCACGAACTTACAGCAGAGGTATCGTGTTTGGACTCATTGGATTGGTCTCAACAAATAGGTTACAGATAGATGGTCAAAGTCTGATGATGGAATAGGAAAGATAAATGAAAGCAAAATAATAGTTAACAAGCTTCACTGTGGCAAAAAACGTACAGCTACGCAGATTTCGGCGAGCTGCGTGTTGATCGTAGCGTTTCTACTAGTAATATAATATAAAATTTAAAAAGCTGGAAATAAAAATTAAATTAAAAATTTAAAAAACCCCCGACAAAAACAAAGCGTCTAAAAAGTAAAAAAATAATATCATAAAAGTTGTAGGTAATATTTTGATCCAAGCGTCGTCGTGTCGGGGGACGGTTAATGAAAATAGGAAGTTAACAGCAGCTATCGAAATGAAATGAAATGAAATGAAATGAAATGAAATTGTTTATTCTGTAAATAGGATATTGGAATCACTTTTACACGTCATATTAAAAAGTTGTAAAAATAAGCTAGATGAGGTCGGCGTTTCCTTTCTGACTACTCTGAGAAGAAAGGCCGAAACAAACTCAGAGGTCACCGTCTCCTTTAAAGTCCAGACATAATCTTGGTCAGGCCATATGAGGACCATGTAGATTAGAGTCTGAAATGGTCTTTTGAGGAAAGAACCACACAGATTTGAGTGGACCTGTCCAGTCAGTGCAAGCATTTGTCAGTAATAGTGGAGCTCAACTCAGAACTTAAGGAGCTCAACGACTCGACGAACAATACCAAAGAAAGGACATTTGGGTAGGTCGCATAAAGTTCTCAAATTGCCAGACCTTCGCTAAAACTAACAGAACGAAAAATAAATATCCACATAGTCCTCACATTCACAATAAATCCTTTCTACAACAGCATACATTCATTATGCCTATGTGTGTGTTGGCGTTTGCATTAGCCGTCCCCCGACACGACGACGCTTGGATCAAAATATTACCTACAACTTTTATGATATTATTTTTTTACTTTTTAGACGCTTTGTTTTTGTCGGGGGTTTTTTAAATTTTTAATTTAATTTTATTTATATAATATTAATTGTTAAATTATTCGAGGAGCTCATGGCTAAGTACTAACAGCCGCACTGGTCGATCCATCAGGTTAAGCTACGCTTGCCGTTGTTGGTCCGTGGATGGGTGACCATCTTTACATACCGAGACTCCTCCGTGCCTCGGAAAGCACGTTAAGCCGTTCATCACGGCTGTCATTCGTGGATTTTCGTGGATTTTTGGGTCGTCAGAAGCCCTTAAGTCTGACAACCAGTCTTACCTATGAGTTTCGTATTTATTTATTTATTTAATACTTTAAGCACACAAATGTACAGAGGCGGACTTAATGCCATAGGCATTTTCTACCTGTCAACCTTTGGGTGATGCAGAGACAAACAGTGGTTGTCTACAGGTCGTATTGCCCAGTAACTAAAGGGTTGTGAAGGTCAGATAGGCATTCGCTCCATGTAAAATACTGGTATTCAGCTGCATCCGGTTAGACTGGAAGCCGACCCCAACATAGTTGGGAAAAGACTAGGCAAATTGAAAAGTTAAATTATTGGTATTTTCGTTCAGAAACCTAACTTTCATTTCAACTTTTACTCATCATTCTCCTAGCCTTATCTCCATATATTTGGGGTCTGCGCAACATGTCTTTTTCTTCAAAACTTCTCTATAACTAAACATAACACTGCAAAAAGTCGTCGTCTCTAAACATCCCACCTAACAGATTTGCGTCGCACACTGACACACGGGTCACAGGAGACATCTATTGCTCCTCAGAGTCGACACGCTACGACTAGTTCGCTTGTTCGACACCCGTGTTGAACACACACTGAGTCGGGCCTTATTGTAACTGAGTCAGGGATTTATGGCCTATTAGGCGGATGTTTGTGCTTGGATGAAGGAATGGTAATGCATTTTAAATAGACAAATTATTACCGATTTTCCGGACATCCAAACTCTTTTCGCAAGCCAGAAATTTCACGTCATAATATTTACGCAGAGGTGTAAAAATGACAGGGTACTCTAATTATAGTTATCTTTTATTCCGATCTAAAAAAGGTAATAAATTAACTGCCTAACATGCGTTGCAAGTTGTAAACGTCAGGTGACGGAAATTGTGTAAGGGTAAGCACCGGGCAGGCGTAACTTATTTTTTTTTCTTTGAAAAACGTGTTTTCTATATTACTTTCTTCTAAGATAACTACAAATTATTTTCCTTTTGATTTTTATGATAGAAAAAAATGCTCAAAAGTCTTTAAATTATGCTTTTCCTGGCAAGACAAAGTAAAATATGGGCCTTGGATATAGCTCACTGTTGAATACCAGCTACTTGACGAAGGCATAATGCGAAAACCAACAGAAATTATTTATAGGACATTTGTTTTCCTGCCACATAATACGTCAAACTATATAAAATATCTGTAATATCCTGGCAATAGACAGGGAGTTTCTCAGTAGCAGTCTGGAGTCTCGGTATGTGCCGGGTTGATGGCATGGGTCTTAAAAATGACAGGCGAAATGTGGGTGTACTGCCCTTCAGGACTACAGAAATTATGTTATGTTTTGTGTGTAACTGACAGCTTCATTAATAAAAAAATATATATTATTATTTATATTATAATTATATTTTAAACCAAATATGTGCCTCAAAATAATTATAATCAATGTTCATTTAGCTCTATCTTACGATTCCCGGATGAGGTATCCAACGAAATCTTTTGGTCAGCTGGTCAAAGAAGAGTACGTAGGCAACAAAGGACATCCTTTGTAAAGAGTGAAACGCAATGTACGCTGATACAATACATTCTAGTCTTTGCCTTTGGATTACGTACCTTTGTAGCGCACTGCACGACCTGAATTTGTTTTAGAACTACTGAAACAATTTTTTGGTGTGGGACGGATGAAAAAATGTGGGTGGATTCTACGTTTAGGTTGGTACTTACAATAAGTTGTTTATTCTGGATTCAAAACTCAATAGTACCTACCTATAACGTACTTAGAAACATCTCGGACACAATTATGTTTCACATGGAATCCTAAAGTTATTAAGACCTCTCAGAACATAAACTGCATGGTGCTCACATGATCTTACCTTCATAATTTGTGGACTTAAAAGCGACTTCGGTTATGAAACACCGACCTAATCTTGTTTTAAAATATTATTCATTCTTTTTGACGCGTAAAAAGTGTTTTTAGAAGCAATTTATATGAAACTAGCTTCCGTCCGCGGCCTCACCCGCATGGTATTCGATAAAAAAGTAGCCTTTGTCCTTTCTCAGGCTCTAGACTATCTGTGTACCAAATTTCATTTAAATCGGTTTAGTAGTTTTGGCGTGAAAGCGCGACAGACAGACAGACAGAGTTACTTTCGCATTTATAATATTAGTAAGGATAAGACGAAATGCATTGTGTGGCAAATGGAAACTAAGAACTTGATTTACAAATACCAAATCAAAATGAACTCGTCAAATACACAAACTCATTTCCAACTGTCACACAATCCCTCTTCATGATAACATCACTTAATTATTTCACCCCCTATAAGGGCAAGTGTACACAACCCAACGAGTCAAACACCCCTCATTACAAACCATACCACCGTAAAAGTCACAGAGTTATTATACGAAATTATAGCACTATTATAGCACAGCTATAAAACTTACAGCTACAGTACATAACTGAGCCAATCTTAGTTTACAACCTATAAAGATGGAGGTATAAATTGATACTATAAATAGTTTGTGAACTAACTTTATGTATTTTGTATGACTTTTAGTTTTGAAATTACAGTGGACCAAAAGTAGTGTGAAAGGTTTACTTGTAATATAATACAGTAAAATAATAAATCGAATACATCTGCAGATCTATATCGAACACATAACATCACTCGCTTATATTTCACAGTTCTGTGTATAGTCAGAAATTTTTAATCAAATTGACTACCAACTTAAATTGTCTGTGTATTCAAGTCACAATGGTTATAACGCGGCAAAGTGACGTAGGGTGTCAATTTGCTTAACAATTCATTTACCTGTCTGGATCTATCCCGAGTCCAGGGTACCTACTATTGAAACATTAGGATCAGGCATTCAAGTCTAAAAGTAACCATAATCCTACTTCTTACTAATATTATAAATGTGAAAGTTTGTATGTTTGGATGCTTGTTACTCAATCTCGCAAAAACGGCTGAACGGATGGATGAAATTTGGGACACAGATAGTTTATAACCTTGATTAACACATAGAATACTTCTGGATCCAATTTTGAATATAAAAAATTGCATATAAAATGCATTTCCATATCGTTTTCAACAAAATACTGAAACTCTAAACCACAAAACCAAATAATCCACACACACGACCATTCCAAATGCACTAGATTAAAGAAGTAGTAAATTAATGTATTAAGTGGCAACACTGAGAGACTGATATTCCCGGAAAAGCTCTAGCATTTCCAACCCGTTTCTGTCAAGGCTAAGTTGTCAACCGGAAAAACAGTTACCTGTTTACGGTTTCTTTGTGGATTGAGTTCAGTGCATTTGAACTGGAGAATTTGTAAGTGATCTTTTGAGTTCCAGCATTTACGGGTTTAGAATGGTTTGAGATAGTGCCGTAGGTAGGTACTAGGTGTCTGTCTATCTGACTGTTTGTTGGTAGTGGAGCTCTTTGAGAGTGATTTGGTCCATGAAACAGAATGAATTGAAAATGGTTTCAAAAACAGGTACGGTTGTAGTTTGAAGGACATTGCTTGCAAGGACATTGCAAAGGCAGTGCAGAGAAGTTTCGACTTTGTATCTCGGCGACGACCGTACCATTTGGTAAGATTTTTTACACTCGTGGCCATGAGATACACGCTCAAGCGAAAGGTCTTGCGACATCGACAGCAGAGAAAACAAATGAAAGGAGTCATTAACACCATGCCACGAGTCACCGCGACGCGACTTACGGAGCGACAGACGGAAACAGGTGAAGCGCGCGCTTGACCCTTGATGCAAGTCGCGTAACGTTGCAAGTCGCATCGCTCGCGGCCGTGACCCCTTGGCTACAACATCACCACTCGCGCAACTTGCGTCTTGCGTCTGTGACCGCGGAGAGAACAAATGTTAGAAGTTATTTAGAGCGTGCCATGAGTAGCCGCGGTACGACTTGCGGAGAGGAGAGCGGCGCGGGAACACTCGAGCGCCGCGCCGTGCTGCAAGTCGCACCGCCCTACATCGTGGCCCAGGTATTAGGTACTTCTACATTGACTGTTCTGTTTTTATACTTTATTGCAAGTACTGTGGCAGTAAATGTAATGCCAGTTACCTAGTTACGGGTTATAAGAGTATGTAAAGTAATCATATTCAATTATACTTAACTACTTATACGTCGATGCAAGCGCGTGTTAAACATTGAAGTACCCACACTGGATTGGATTTAATTACAGACTTTTACTTTGAATCCAGTTCATAAGGGCCCTAACATAGGGCAAATCCTATACTTACTATCAAACTCGAACTGAAGCATTTTTTCCAATTAAATCTATTACATTGCACTTTTGAATTTTTGAATGGTCAAAAAATCGGCTTACCCATTCAAAGCGAAGTAGAAGAGCGGATCTGATGGAAAAGAACGGGCAAGAAGTTCAATATATTGTAACCAAATATTGGTTACAAGTTATAGCATTCATGTTGAAATTATACATGTAAATACGATGTAGAAAGAGGCACACGTTAAAAGCGTCTATAGATAGTAAAAAGATAAATAAAAACAACTGCTCGCCCGCACAGTAAGATCCACTGCCCACCCACCCATCTAAATCCAAACCTCACCAGTCACTTGACTTACAAAAACAAAACAACGTACATCCTCCAGGTATCACAGCGATAATCAATAAACCATTCCGGCCAGTCGGAAACCACATTCATTATTCAGCGCTACAGCGATTGTATCAGCTGTGTAAAATTACACTTCCTTCCCCTAGTTACGTGGAGCGATCGCTTGAAGCGGTGCAGCGCTTGAGGTGTAAGGGCCCGTAACTCGTTCCTTTACGGGTTGTTGAGCAAACAGCGCGCTTTATAAAAGTTCGCTGAGTGTTGAAATGTGAAATATCGCGATTTTTTCGCTGGCTGTTTTGTTGGGGGTCGATCGACATATTTTGGTTCTACCGATAAATGTTTACCTTGTGAAATACTTACCGTACCAGTTCACATAAAATTTATAAATTTTATTAATTAGCAAGTCAATTATGGAAATTGTGGTTGAAATCGGCGTAGATCCCATGTTTCAAGAAGATGCTATCCTCTCCTTTACCATGAAAGAGCTATTCTCAAGAAGATAACCGACTCCAGGTTGTTACTGAGAAATATCCGATGGAAAAACCCAATAAAACTTTGCCCGACCCGGGAATTGAACCTAGGACCTCATGCTCAGCAGTAGTGCTTGCGACTTCTAGACCAACGAGTTTATAGTAATATACTATAATCACCACTCTGTTTGCCAAGCATGGTGATTATGGCAATGTTCTATAAATGGAAAGCCTATATTCAACATCCTACCTTTTGGGGCTGGGAGTTGCCAAGATGTTCTATACTTATGCAGAAACCCATTAATCACCAGCCAAGCAAAAGAAGAAAATTTGTACAACCACATCTCATCAGTAATAAATAACTGTTGGCGTATTTTTTATTTATTTAAGTGCAAGCTATCTCGATGGAAAAGAAATATGGCCGGGACGTGACGACTTAATCTGTCCAAACCCGGTACAGTGCGAGAAATGTGTAAATAATTTTTATTTGCGACTCTTTTCAAAGAGGATTTTGGTGTTCATTTTATGAGTTTCTGTCACAATGTTAATGATCTGTCATTATGATGTTTGGTGGAATTAAAATTATTAATTGTCCGAAGTGAATTAAATAATGTAGTATAGTAGGTAAATTATTTGAGACAATAAACAGTTTTGAAGGTAAATTTCCGAACAGAATTTAGAAGAATTTATCGACCACATAATTTTAACTGAGCCGTAACTGGAAATGGCCCTGGCCATTACTAAGACGTAATGGCGCTTTAATAATAAGGGTTTAAAATTCATCGTTTCGATAAAGTACTAATCAATAATTACTTTCATGTTCACAAGCTACCAATCAAAATGAAACAGTAATAAAACAACCCCAAAATAAAATTAACCAAAATAATCCACATTAAAATCTCTACGTCCCAAAAGCTGAAGGAGCTCACATCCAATTCACTTTCAAGAGTCGTCAGTTCGTCGTCAGTTCGCCGGTCTCGTCCCAAACACTCGTTGCAATTTGCAACGAAAACACTCCTTTTTAAGACCGAACTGCAGCAAAAGACTTATTCGGCTTCGTACGCATCCTATTCAAGGAGTTAAGTAAAGAAAAATCGGGTCTCCTTTTTTCTTCCAGGCTTTTCAAAGCTACTGTGAAAGGGGTTGTCAATATTTTGAGCGGTATGAATGGGCCTCTGTAGTAGATGTCAATGGAGGCTTAAGTGTGGTGCGCGGTTTTCCATTTGGTGTGATTTGTGTCGGGTTTTTATGGTGAAGTTGTGAGACAAAATTAACAGATTAGTAGTTAAGTCATACAGGAAGCAGGCTACTGTTTCATGATGGTTATTATTGTTCGTACCAGTTATTGTTAGGTATCGATTATAAACACCAAAAATAAATCATGTATTTGATTTGTTAAAAACTTTTGTCAGTTATCGTCAGTTTAACACGGGACTAACGTGGACTGATAAAAGGTTTAATAATGCAGTAACAATGAAGACCAATATCAAATAAAAATATTAACTAACTCGCAATGAAACTAAGATTGGCAAATAGAATTTGCCATTAATTACTATGATTTCTGACCTTTAGAGGTCACTAAAGAGACGGCTAGACTAGATTAATATTAATTCGAAGATACGAACTAATAATCTACCTTTTGGAAAGGGCAAATAGAATCAATTCTTACTGTTTTTTTCTTCTAATTTTTGCCTTTAAATGGTCTAATTGAAATATACGATGTGACTTTGACTTTGGCAAGCAAATGAGTTTACTGATAAATCCAAAAGAAAAAAAAAAGAAAATCTGTGTCGACGCCATTGGCAACACGCTCATATCAGGCCTACCCCCTTTAGAGATAGCTCAAAGCCAATTAGATGCGGTGACAAGCGTAGGATAGCGTCGTGAATGGCTACGTAGCGGCGACGGCCTTTACAAAAGTTACACCGATGTGTTTAGATCTATCTGATGGTAGAACGAGGAGTTTGCATGCATTGAGAATGTGGTTGAAGGTGGGGAGTCCCCTATACGTGTGAGGAGAGGGAACTCAGGCGTTACGAAAAGGAGGAAAGGGAACTAAGGGGTTATGTCAAGGGGATTGGAAGTTGACGTGTCTGATGTAGTCCTGTTATTAGTGATGTGTGTGCCAAGTTTGGATACAACTCGTATCCAAACTTGGCACACACATCACTAATATATTTTTGATTGTCTGTCGTTTTTTTGTGAGGTAGTTTAGTAATGGGCTGATGAAAAACATTAATGTACACCATGATAATTTATAGATAATCATACTGTTCCGTTTGGTACCCTTTGGGTACGGAACCCTAAAAAGATTGCTAAGCAGTAATATGAGATATTCTATGAATCAATAATTATTTTTTTAGCTACTGATTCAAACTGTTACATATAATAAACTTCGTTTAATAATTAGTATTTACTTGCCATAAATAATTATTTTACTACAGCTACAGCTTACATATAAAAAAAAAACAATACCAATTTATAAGTAATTGATCCTATTATCAAAACACGTACCTTTTTAAAAAGATTTGTCAAGAAAAAACTGCAGTTAAACTAAGCTTAAAAATACAAACTCTAACACTTCTTATCAGATGATCTTAAAGACAAAGACAGACATGTATTAGGCAAGCCGTAATTCCAGCAGTCGGCCGCAATCGTGCCCGGCAAAACTTGGCCCTTAATTAAATATCTAAACTTCGCCAGGTAAGTCAAATTTAAGCGAGTTTCAAGCACCCATTCAGGTGTTGTCCATAATAAAAGCAAGTTGTCCGTAACTGGGGTTAAGTTAGAATACACCGCCGTTGTCTCTGGTTTAATGTATGTGACGATTACTGCGAAGCTTGATTTGGAGACTGGATGCTTTAGGGAATTAGTTGCTACGGTTCGTTAAAAAGAGGGTTAGTAGGGTTACAACCGTAAGTAAGGTTAGTTTACTATTTCATTGTATTAGAAATAAATAAATTACGAAAAAAAAAAAACAGCTGAACTATAGGCACCCTTCGGGGAATACAGGCGTGGTGTTGTGGAAAGTTATACTAACTGATAGTTAATAAATTCGAAAGTGAATTTGTTTGTTTTTTTTTGCTTTCACGCTAAAATTGCTGAACGGAGACCTGGATTTCTACTTTTCTTGTTATAACTAAAATCCCGGGACGCAAGACTACTCGTCCGGTGTAAATAGCAACTCGATACAGTAACTAACCAATTTTATTTTTATTTTGTGTCTATTGGAAATGAAACATACCAAAACGCAGTCAAATTTTTCCCTGTATAAGCAACATTAATTTTAATTCAAATCCCCAAAATAACCAAGTAGGTACTTACATACAGTAACTTATTCCAATTCTTTCTTCATTTAACGTTTCCATAAAACCTGACAAGCCCATACAGTAGATCTAAAACTCTCTTTCAAACATCTTTGTAAATGGAACCCCCACACGCCCACATCGCCCTCCCAGACGAAAAACTAATTGCAGAGAAAAAAGTGGAAAAAATAATACTTGAAAAACATTTTTAACGCTTCCTTAAAACGCTGGATTCAATTGGCTGGCTAATCAATCTTAGTTCTTCACCTAATTAGAGCCCAGTCCAACAAACTTCGTCATGAAAGAATCTGGGGAAAAATAAGGGCAAGCGGGTAGTAGGATCTTTGTAAACGGTTCCGTGTGGATAATAGAAATTGATGATTGAATTGAATTTGTTAAATTGTATATTTGTGTATTTTATAATTGTAGGCCGTAGATATTAACAATCTCCACATTTTTTTCTTTAATCGAAGTAAAATGAGCCGTATATACGTCGGTAGTAGTAATAAAAATTACCCATTATATTATTATGACACCCCGCAGTGTCCACTGCATGAACGTTAGTGAACGTTCAGATGTATTAGGAAGCTCATATTTCTAATCTGGAGCTGAGCTTATAATTTAAGTCACTACTTGTTTTATTTTATATCATTCGTCTTTTGTCTTTGCGGTGCAGGCAGAGATATAGGTGTTCGTTTCTATTTCAAACAGATTTGTGACAACGAGCAATGCAGCTTGGTAGCCATTTGTTATGGTATATTTATTATATTATGAGTGGCAAGGAATCAATTATAAGAGATACTTGCAAATATGAGAGGTTTAGTAAACTCCAGTAAGTTGACTATGATGGTTATGAACCATTTTTTTGATAATAAAGAAGCATGGTTCAAAACACAAACATGCCGTCGAGAAATATCTCTCAGGCATGCCGGTTTCCTCACAACATTTTCCTTCACCGTTTTTGAAGCAAGTGATGATTATACACAACGCACATAAATCAGAAAAGTCACAGTTGCGTGTCTTGGGTTCAAACTCGAGACCCTATGACTTGGCAGTCTGACGGTCACATCAATAGACTATCACTGCTCGACCATATCCGTACCAATACTGCCATCTTCTTCTTCTTCGTTTCGCTCTTGACAGAGCGGTCGTGGTCACGATGAATTTTGTCCAATCGCAGGTGTAGTCATTGCCCGCCTCACGATCTCTCTCCATCTGGTTCTGTTACATGACAGTCTGACGCATACCGAATAAATACAACAAATAATAATAATACTACATACCATTGTGTAACTTTAGGAGTAAGAGAATTGTAGGTACTTTAATAAATAAAATAAAACTTCCGATGATTTCTTACTACCAGACAGAACTAGTTCCAATCCTAATGTTTTCTGCAACGTGGTTAGACAATACCTAGAAGTGAAATCAAGTAATCGGGCGGATCGTTGGGTGAATGAAAAAGGAGCGAACAGTAGCCGTGTTGGCACCCGGCCGATACCGGATGCTCGCTAAATCTGTTTACTACGGAAACTCGAGGGTGACTTGCTATCGAAGAGTTTATTTGAAGTAATTTGTTAAGTCAAAAGCTTAGAAACTATAGTATGCACCATATAGTAATAGGTACTTAGAGAATTCCTAATAGATTTTTTAAGGTATCAAGTATGTAAGGCACGGACAAGAATATTGTCTGCATATCGATAATTAGATAAGTCTAATTAACTTAACTATGAAGGTATCTCATTAAAAGAAAGAACGAAAATTGGGACTAGCATAAATGAAGATTACACAAATTAAACGAAAGAAAGATATTAATCTAACTCACAATAAAAATATTTTTAAAAACAAGCTTTTAATTATCTAAAAAGTACTAAATAAAACTGTCGTAAACATAGAACTTTAATATAATCTTAAAACCTTGAGGCTTATCTTCAAGTTTAGTGTAAGAAGGACATTTACGCCTCAAACTTTTAAGAAAATATTAAAGTTCTATGTTTACGACAGTTTTAATTAGTACCTTTTAGTTAATTAAAAGCTTGTTTTTAAAAAGATTTTTACTTAAATTTATTTTCTACTTTTTAGCATTACGAGTTGTGTATCTGTTCTATCACCTTCACAAATCTAATGAATAAGGTTTTCCCTTAGCCACCTTCCGGCTCCATCATCAGGCCCTGAACACCACCTAGTATCAAAGCACTTGTTAATACATGACCAAAGAGTCCAAACACGATGGTGTTGTCTTATTTGATTGAGGTTTTCCCACGGCCACCTTCCGGCTCCATCATCAGACCCTGAACACTACCTAGTGTCAAACCACTTGTTAATACATGACCAATGAATCAAAACTCGATGGTGCTATCTTGTTTGATTGAAGAGTTCCCATGGCCAACTTCCGGCTCCATCATCAGACCAGCAACATGGTATCACTTTTTCAAAATGTCTTGGTAGTTGTATAAATATACCACGTTACAGCACAATCAGATGCCAGGAATTGCTTGAAAAATAGATGACAATTGGAGTACCTAGAAACACATATGGCCACACCACCAAGAGTCAAAGTACTTGTTAATACGTGACCAATGCGTCCAAACACGATGGTGCTATCTTGTTTGATTGAGGAGTTCCTATGGCCAACTTCCGGCTCCATCATAAGACCAGCTCCATAATATCATTTTTTCAAAATGTCTCGGTAGTTGTTTTTGTATACCAAGTTTGAGCCAGGAAATGCTTGAAAAATTGATGACAAAAGGAGTAACCGAAAACAAGACGAACAGCAAGCTAATATAAAGCTTGTAAAAACAACAGTGTACTGTTACATACTGAAAATCATAACTCTTGTTGTAGGCGGGATGTGTGAGCTCACTCTCCTCAGTATGGACACTATTTCGCGTTAATCTAACGATTAAAATTTTTGTTACAAGCTTAATTTATTCATGAGTTCCTTTTAAATTACTTTTGGATCGTTTTGAAATTTTCTGTCTTACATAATGAGCCAAAGGGATAGACAGAGCGGTATTAGGTGCACCCACATTTCATCAGTTATTTTTTTAATGTTTAAAGTCAAGTATAATTAGTGGGTGAGTATTATTTTTGCCACTAACTCACTTAAAAACAACAACAGAAATCTAAACTCCGAGTTGTTATTGAGATTTTAAAGAGGTAAACGCTCAATATCACATTTCCCGGTTCTGAGCCCGACACGTCAAGTTCAAAAGTCGCTGGCGATCACTAAACCAATGAGGCAACCAGACCATATTTTAATACAATTTTTATGAATAACTGTTAAAAACCTTTTTCGACATTACTAAAGTGTAACCCTGTCAGCTATACAATATTATAATGGATCGAGTTTAGTAAAGCAGCCATCTACTCGGCAAAGTGCTGAAAGTAATTAAGGACTTATTTCAACCACGTACCACACTCTAGAATGATTTTGTTAAAGACTTAAGGGAACTGCTGATAAAGGATTATGTCAAGAGATGGGCAGCAGTGTAAGCTTAATAATTATGGTTTAAAAAAATAAATGTTTTGATCATACCTTTCTTTTCTAAAAACCTCAGGTTATAGTTTGCCAGGGTTGCGGGAAAGTCCGAAAGGGATACCGGCAACAGGCAAATGAGGAACACGGGTGGGTTCTATTCAGTAAAAGTCTGACACAAGCCAAGCAAGCCCTCCCACTCCGCTCAGAGCGGGAGAAGTCATTTGATGACTTCTTACTTTCAAAAAAAAAAAAACAAAAGGTAGCGTTATAGTTTATCAAATGGACCTGAAAATAAAAAGAGAAAATCATTCTCTTCCTTCTGGGCTTAACCGCAGTTTGGAAAAACAAGGGTCAGTAATCAATGATGAATGAGAAGTGGTGACCTAGTGGTAGCAGCCCCGACTTACGAGTTGTAGGTCGTGGCTTCGAACCTAAGCTGAAGCTTTACTTGCACTCCCATGCCCCCAGATCACCACTGTAAGTAGCTCTCAAGCTCTCAAAATGGTGAAGGAAAACATCATGATGAAACCGACATGTCCTAGAACCAAAAAATTCGAATGACACCGACACGTGATATCTAACAACCCGCACTGGGCCCGTATGGTAGATTACAGACCGCTTCCTCACGAAGAGAGGAGGCCTGTGTCCCAGCAATGGGAACATTAAAGGCTGACTATGTGTAGTCAATTATATTATAAATAATAATTAATAGTTTACTTGTTCCAAAACCTCAATCCAAACAAATCTATGTTCGAGTTCCCCTAGTAACGCCTCCCAAGATTAGACAGAGCCGAGACAGTTTCATTTGGCGTGTCTGCATCGGAACAAGCCCTGAATAGCAAGGAGCCAGCTGGAACCGCTTTAAACTGGATCATCCAGGCAAAATGGATGCCGGATTGTATTGAAGTCACAACGAATTGTTTATGAGGAATCTGTTGTTTAGTTAATTAAGATTTTCTGCTGAAGATAGAAGTATTTTTTCTTTAGATAACTTGGTATAAAAGGGACAGGTTTTTGAGTAAGTTCCGCATTAAAAATGAACGTATTTTAGGGCTAACTCAATCAAGGGTGAAACAAAAAATTTGTTTCACCCTTACATTTTTTATTTAATTTCATTTAAAAAAAATACTGTTTCGAAATTATTTACAATAAAAACTAAAACAATTTGGAGATTATATTTATTAAATAGAAAAGTATGAATACTTGAGTTTCAAAATAATTAATAAAACTATATAAATAATTAAATATTTCAAATAGTTTGCAATTCCACTGATAAGTCGGTATGTTCTGTCTAAAAAAAACATAATATTTTTTAACATGATAAAACCCACGAGACAAGTGCTCCCTCTACAATGAAACATGTTTGTATAATGGAACTAAGCCAGAGCTCCAGAACTTTCTACAAACTAGTTATTTTCGTATTGGAATAATATTATGAGAGCGTTAAGGGGATGTTGTACAGTTTAAAGTTAAATTGGCTGGATGGAATATTGAATGTTATTAAGCTCTTGTAATTATAGTTTAGGGAGCGTAGCTTTAGGAAGTGATCATACTTATGTATGTAAGGTGTATAGGGGCTCAGATAGACCTGTGCCCTGTTTATCAAAACTTACAAGCCTTGTATTACAAGCAATTTTCCTGTAAAAAAAAATATTATTACAAGAATGTGTTTATCAAAACTACACGTGTAAATTACATGTTACAAGTGTTATTATTTATTTCACAAGTATATTTTTACACTTGTATTCGTGATTTTGTTTATCAATCTTTTTTTTGTAAGTTACATCTTGTAGAAAATCATCACAAATCTTGAGACTGTTCGGCGACTCTCAATTCCGTCTTACAAGTTAACAAGTGTCGTGCTTAGTATCGCAATAAATGTCGATTTTCTTTTGTGGTGTGTGGTCAACAGAGAGAAATGAGCTGTCCCAGCAGTGGGAACATTACAGGCTGATTATAAATTATGGAGATGAGCTACGAATTTAACAAAAAATTAACATTTTAGGTAGCTGTAGTAGCTAGTATAGCTACACAAAGCTGTGATAGTTTTCCTTTTAATTTCGTTATAATATACTACTGTCGTAAATTTTTTCACATTTCCAAAACCAAGACTCTAACAAAAATTTGCAATTATTCCCAAACGAAGCCCTGAATCTAAAAATGGTTTTCACAAACTCAATATTTTTGAACGACCTTTCCAACGATACCCCATACCATGGGATAGACGAGTAAAAATAGAACCATCTCCACTGAAGGAAAGGAACCCTCAAAAGTTTTTTTTTAAGTTTCAGCTAAGCGTTTAAGTAGAGCATATTCAATTGAAAAACATACAAAAAAATGGCGGGAAAATAAAATGGCATGGCATGCGGCATACCTTTTTGATTTTAGAACTTACAAGTAGAATCTACAAGCGTTCAATTTTACAAGCCCTGTAATTTTTTTTTGATAAACGTAATTTACACGACCTTGTAAGTAAGTAAATCATTTAAAAACTTCCTTGTGAATTATAACTTGTGAACGTGTAGACTTATAAGTTTTGATAAACATAGGCACTGGTATCATTCTGAATGGCTATTTTTAATTACTACGTCATGAGCTAAATATTCGGAAAGAAGTGGGGTATTTCATTTTGAAAATGACGATTATAAACGTTTTAAACGGTCAAGATATGGACCCACGTGTCTTATAAATTTATGTTTAAAATGAATATGATATTTCAAAGTGACTTTGCTACGAGTATAATCTATATTGATTTGGTTACAACCGCAGATATAAATTAGTTTTTCATAGTTTTTTCACAAACTATAGAATCTTTCACTGTATGTGGCACGACAAGCACTAGGCCGGTTTCCAAAATAACTTCGCCAATAGAAAGAAAAAAAGAAAGAAAAATATTTTATTTCGGACATGCACAGGAAAACAAACAGTAATATAAAGTAAGTACCCACATTAGTTAAAACAAAAGAAAAAATAACAATTTAAAACTAACAAAATGTTTAACTAACGACCTGTGCGAGGCCAAAAAGGTATTCTCTCAGCATAATGCTACGATATTTAACAAATAAACACCGTAGCGCTGTTAAATAATACCCCTTTTCCCTCCATCCGCATCGGTTAATACAGCATACCTGCCTTAACATTCTGAATCGACCGCCGGCGCCGTTCACTTGAAGTTATTCTTACTAAACTCGAACAAACTTAATGGCCGATCTTATTCGAGTATTGCAATATCTCAGCGACTATTAGAACATAAATCATGAAATGTGAAATAAAGTTCCAGGAGTTGGAAGATAATAACTTTGTCAATATGATGTAGGAAGGATCTTGTGTGGGTTTTAATATAAGGCTCTCATTTGTAGGGTCCGTTTTACACAAACTTTATCTCTATCCTTATTTCCTTACTTAGTATTATAAATGCAAAATTAACTGTCTGTCTGTCGCGCTTTCACGCCAAAACTACTGAACCGATTTAAATGAAATTTGGTACACAGATAGTCTAATGCCTGAGAAAGGACATAGACTACTTTTTATTGACAAACCACGCGGGCGAAGCCGTGGGCGGAAGCTAGTATGGTATAAAGTAAAGTCGTTATTCGTCTGTCTGTATGACAGCCTAGTTCTTTTAAATTACACAATAGATTTTGGTGCGGTTTTCACCATAATTTAGAAAAAAAAAACCGGAAGGCTTATGTGTAGAAACCATTAATATCCTTATCCTTAGGCAGCATTTTCATGCTGTTTTCACCAATGGACAGAGTGGTTCTCGAGGAAGGTTTTAGTATATAATAACCGACATCCATGCGGGCAAAGCCGCGGGCATCAGCTAGTTTAACTTATAAAACACAGAAATCTCGATGTGTTTAACATATTGCTACATCAATAGATTGCACCCGTACACAGCACTAGGTGGGGGTCACTAGTATCTAATATGAAGGGATTGGTGATCAGAAAGGCAGTGCTGAAGAAAAATAAAGGCTGTGACAAATTAAAAAGACAATATCTTTTTACGCGAACAAGCGATAAGATAAACGTTTTCACTTGTTTCTTAAAGTTTTGGAGCACAAGTTTCACGAGCGACGCGGTTTCGAACATACACTATACGCCATCATCGTTTTTCTCGTTCAAATGTTGCGCCGAAATTGCGTGGGTTGGCGCCACTTGATGTCGCTGTCTTGCTCCCACGCGAACGAAAGGTAATGTGCGGGAACGGGATAGAGGGTGGGAACTTGCAAAACAACTTTATTTATGAATAAATTCGTATACCAACATACCGAAAATGTAAGGAAGTGACAATATTACAAAACTATAATTCTAGTCGAATCAGCGCAACCAATATCTGAGAAACGAATGAAACTTCTTTGATAAAATTATTGGTATTTTTTCCGAATAATTTTCCAACGATTTAACTAATTTAGTTTGCCTAATGATCATACCAACAATCATAACCATGAACTGTAAATACCACTTCTTAGTAACAAAACAGCAACAGCAAATCTTTGACAGTATAATTATAATTATATCTCACATAATAATATATTTATTTATATATCCGCATTCTATTCAATTTCCACTATCATATTGCAAAATGTATGCAAACAAATTTAAGCAAACTCACACACTCAAAGACTCGCGATAAAAGGCTACAGGCGAGGTCATGGACCGCTTATCGCTTCTATGAGTGTCGCTACGAGCTGCTACGAGGTGCTACGAGCTGCTACGAAAGCTCTACGAGTCTACGAAAGCGTAGACTGAAAATAGGATTGTATTGATTTATGGGCAAAGTTTATTTAGCTTTATTTATTAAAGAGAAGTAGTTTTATGCATATTTGAATGGAAGGCATGATAGGAATTTTATTATAGTTTAAGTGGAGCCTTCAAATGTTGGTTATAATAAGCTGTTGAGTTTTATCCGGGTTATTGTGAAAGCGAGTCTTGTTTAGGTTTCATCGAAAACTAAGTACCTACTACCTATTGACACACTTTCTTGTTTCTTATTGATAAGATAATTATATAGATAGGCACGAGCATTGATCACCACCCTTGCTCAAGTTGGTTTGGCGATTCCAGACATATCCTAACTACATACTAATATTATAAATTTGAAAGTAACTCTGTCTGTCTGTATGTTACCTTTTCACGCCTAAACCACTGAACGGATTTCGATAAAATTTGCCAAGAATATAAATGGCATCCCGGGGAAGGATATAGGCTACTTTTTATCGACATACCACGCGGGCGAAGCCGCGGGCGGAAGCTAGTAATATTATAAATGCGAAAGTGAGTTTGTTTGTTACGCTTTCACGCTAAAACGGCTGAACGGACTTGGATGTTTGGCACAGAGGGTAGACCATGACCTAGAATATGACATAGGTTACTATTTATCCCAATACGGGACTACGGGATCGAGATTTACGAGAGTGAAACCACGGGGTGTAGCTAGTTTTTTCCTTCATCAATATCAGTATTTATTGAAAAAAATCCAGTAGCGACGAAAGCAAAACATAACTCGATAACAAAAGCTGTTATCCCAAACTTTTATCCGCATCAAAACAAACATAAAATAACTACCCATCAAAAAAACATCCAAAAACTCTTCATCAGCACTTCAACTCCGGCGTCAGATCGCGTGTCATCGTCAGACTAAATTCTAAATCGTTACAGATTTGCATAATTGCATTACCATCCCAGAGGGAGGCTTTCATAAAAAATATATTAA
The DNA here is from genome assembly GCA_947522985.1 of Lithophane socia. Taxonomy (NCBI): domain Eukaryota; kingdom Metazoa; phylum Arthropoda; class Insecta; order Lepidoptera; family Noctuidae; genus Lithophane; species Lithophane socia. Next base: position 1,161,980 of record OX383270.1, on the reverse strand, counting down.
GAGACACCTGGTTTCCCCGTAACTTTTGCCTCTAAAAAAATTATTTATATCAAACTTCTTTCATAAATCAGGATAAAGTTGTTTACAAAGTAATCTCGCGACCCGGTTCCTCCCGCGAATATTTTATATTACTGCTGTATATAAAAATAAATGACACTTTTCAGTTTTGAACATTTCGAGTTATGTGTTTGTGTACCTGATGGTTAATTGCTGAAGTTTTTGTGTTCTGCTTCTTGGGTGCGTGGGTTTTTTTACAGGTTTGTAATTATGAACAGCATCGTTATGTACTGAATGCATCCGTTGTGCTGTTTTGATTGGTCATTTGTTGTTGGGGAGTTATTAGATGTTTATACATAAATAGTCCTCTTCACCGTGTCCGGCGACAGCGACCCAGACTAATATTCTTTCCTTTTGTGTGATGACTAGCAAAACCTTTGGTCTGGATAACCTGGTTGACTGTATATAGGAGAGCTGATCAGCATCGTTGTTGTGTAGGTATATGATGACTTTGGACGACTTTTGCGTATTTGGCGCTTCTTGACAAACATCTGTGGACAGCAGTCACGACCTGAAGCTGCAAACTAAAATATTATTTATTTATTTTATTTGATTTACACGGCTTTAACAACCAATTACATAAATCAGAATATATATGGTAAGTACAAACATAACACATAAAGGAATCTCAACAATTAAATACAATTATTTTCACAAAAATTTAGGCACGTAACCATTAAATTGGCGAATCTTTGATGGAACAGATAAAGATAAGATAAAGATAAAGATAATTTATTTGCATAAACATGTGTACATTAGTAATTACCTTGCAGAGATATTTACTAAAGGTGATAAAGTTTAATTAGTTTCAACATGTTTTACCATAATTGGTGTACAAATCAGTGAAATGAAATAATTAATAATATAAAAATGTGATGAAAAAATTATTAAAAATTATAAAATAAAATCTAAATTCAAAACAAATAATAAAATAAAAATAATAATAATCAAACAAAATAATAATCAAACATTCACAAAGATAAGTCGGTCAGAAAATCATTAACATTATAATAGGCTTTTTCAGCCAGTAGTTTTATTAGTGCTCTCTTAAATTGGTTTGAACTCAGCAGTTTGATATGTTTAGGGACTTTATTATAAACTATGGAGGCTCTACATACTACACTTTTATACATCAAAGCTGTCTTGGCAGGACGAACACAAAGCTTGCTATTATCACGGCGATTTCGTTGTACAATATCGGATAGCAGGGGAAACAGATGAGAGTTGCTTCTTACAAATAGAGCCAATTCGAGTATGTAAAGAGATGGTAGTGTCAGAATTTTATGCTTAATAAATAGAGGCTTACAGCTTTCATCACTTCGAATACTAAACATACCACGTATGCATCGTTTTTGTATTTTAAATGCCATGTCCTTATTTGTTGAGTTGCCCCAAAAAATAATGCCATATCTCAAGACTGAATCCACTAGGCCATAATATGCCGTGAGTAGCGCATCTGTGCTTATGGTTGAAGATAGTTTATATAAGGAATATGATAAAATACTAATTTTTTTACAAAGAGCGTCAATATGATTTTTCCAATTTAATTTAGTATCGATAATTAAGCCAAGGAAACGAGCAGAAGTAACTTCTTCAATTAAAAAATTATTATAAGTTAATTTGACGTTTAGAGAATTTTGCGATCGTTGTCCAAAATGCATTATATTTGTTTTAGTCAAGTTAATTTTCAAATTATTATTATCTAACCATGAAATTACAGATGTCAGTGAATTACTTATGTCAAAAAGATCGCAGTCCGGGTTGGCTTCCAGGAGCTTTATGCGTTTATATAAGGCCATAGGTGGTTCTATTAGAATGTACTTAGTGTTCAAAGCCTACTTTTTAGTAAATCGTACTTATGTTTGACTTTTCAATAGGTAAACAATTAATTGCAGAAATATAATTCTTGAAATTTTTCATGTAACAATTAACAATATAGAACCATTTTCACTCTCACCCTATCTTGAAGATAAGATAAAAGTAGAATTGTGCAAAAATTCTAATCTCTCAAACTTATGTCACAGACTCACAATATTATTCAAGAGGCCAATTCTATCGAAAAATTTACGATTATTTGAAAAGTAATCGAGATATCTAACGCCAGGGGGCTAACAAGGCACCTCCTTATTTGTCCCTAGGGAAGACCAACCCACCTTTCATATGAAATATTTAAAGTTTTTTACAAAGCATTCGTTTAGAAGTTTTTGGTACATTACTGTGCGAGTCCCGTGTGTGAAAGTGTTTAGGATTCCTAAACTACTCTTTGGGACTTTTAGGTCTATTTCTTAAACTTTTTTCTGAATTTTAGTAGACTTGGTAGTTTGGGTTTTACTCTTTTGTAAGACTGAGAGTTGAAATTTTCTACTAACGCATTTTTTTTTTGGAATTTTTTTATGCCTACCTACCTATTCAGATTTCGCATCCAATCTTTGTCACTATTCAACAAAACATTACTAAATGATTTTTTTTTCGCTCAGTTGCCACTAATTCTCAATAGCTATAGCAAAAGAAAAAAAACAACGCAATCAGTTTCATATCACCTTTCATGGCACTCACGCGATCATTTCACCCGTAATATGATTTGGACTCAAACAAAACCTTTTCTCATAAACTGGTCAGTTGCACAGGTACCGGTTTCACACAGCTAGCCTCTATTTTCACAGAACAGACTCAATTCTATCGACCATAGCTTATCTAAACGTTATCTATATAAAAGCCACTGACTATCATTCATAAGCACAGCAAGCAGATCCCGGGAAGTCACTGGAGCAGAGATGTTTAACGTCAGCCCATAAAATAGTACAAGTGGTCAGGGGTCCTGCACCGCCCCTCTGCTTAGAGCTCGAGGAATAATGGCTGAGAGAAATAGACTCCTATTTCAAAGTAGGTATCTTTTGACAATGGTTGTGTTGTGCGTTTTGTGAGAGCAGTCACGAACGTGAGGGGTAAACGTGTCTAAAGTAAATTCGAACGATTTTAAAATTAAATAATATTTGCCTAGTTTTTTCATAGATAGATATGAATAAGAGTCGACAAAAAAATGTGCAAAGTGCTAATTATTATTATTTCAATGTCCATTAATAAAAAATACTAATAAAATCCAATGATTCAAGAATATATTTTAACCTATGAAATGACTAGCTTTTGCCCGCTACTTGATGTCCATCAGTAATTTTCGTACGGGAACGTACTACCGGAATAAAGAGTATCCTATGTCCTAACCAAGGTCATGGTTTATACCTACCTGTGTGCCAAACATTGAAATCCGTTTAGCCGTTAAGGCGTGAAAAGATAACAGACAGACAGACAGAGTTACTTTTACATTTATATCATTAGTATGTATTGTAAACTAATGAGTTTACTTTTCCTGCGTTAACTGCGCCAATTTCGACGAGGTGGTGACCAAATTAATACTTCACATATAATTGGTTCTTGCATAAAAAATATCTTCTTATCACCTACATAGATCGACGTCATGAATAATGTAATACAGTCTCAAGAAAAGCCATTACGATTGTGTTACGCAATAAGACGTCTAAGTGTAAAAAGGTTACACAACTTTTATGTAAAAAGGTTCCTTTCAGACACGAAGTACGAGTACCTTCTAGAATTTCTTTGAAATTATGTAAATAACTTATTTATGTAAACGAGTATCTAGATGTCAGCGTTATGAAAAAATAGAGTAATTTACTCGGCTGTGAGTGACATTCATGTTACGTCACACATGAATGAAGTTTGAGGGCTGTCACGATGCTGTTTAGAAAATAATAATATTATTGGTTTTCTGAAACTAAACATAAATTTCTGCAGTTTAAAAACGAAATCGTAAAACAACATTGTTTCGTTCGTTTAGTTTTCCAAGTGATAATAATTGCTTCGTAATACCTAGATTCGTTAAAAGTTTTAATTACTTATTAGTATTTTTTTAACAGTAATTGATAAAGTTCCACTAACTCAATAGTACAGCTGGAAATAGAACGCTGCGCCTTTAAGGCTCATGCAGACTAGCGCGACTTTAACAAAACAATTAGGTATTTCTGAGAAATTTCTCGGTAGAAAAAATTCCCGGTGTCGAATGTTATTGTAATGTTATTTCGAAATTATAGTTTGCAGTTATAATGTAGGTAAAGGGACTTATTTGTTTAGTTTGGAAACACACGTTTAGCTCTTTCTGTAATAAAATTAGGTTTGGACATTGGGCCCCCCACAAGGTGAACCGATGACCTTGTGAAGGCCGCAGGAATGTGCTGGATGCGGGAAGCACAGAACCGGTCGAAGTGGCGGTGCTTGGGTGAGGCCTATGTCCAGTGGACGGCTTGCGGCTGAAAATATGAGTGTAAAAAGTGTAGAAATAATAATGACAATTTCAAACATAATATATTATAAGTATAACACATGAAAAAAGTGATTATAATTATTATTTATGACTCTAAAAAAGTAAACGGACTTGCGTAAAGAAAAAAAAACACTGTTCCAAGTTTAAAAAAAAATTGTTAGATTAAAATTGCTTATTAGTCCTGTAGGCTAAATTGTAAATAATTAGTAAGGAAGGGGTTCTTTAAAAAAAAATGAATAAACAACTTTACCTACAAGACCTTGACGTAGGTACCTCCACCATTTTAATTTCTTGTGGAGTGGAGTTGTGTTCCACTACCTTAAACAAACATCCTTCCCTCTATTACCACCTAATTTACCCTCAATAACTTGCCAACAATACAACAAGGAATAAAATTCGGACGCGTGTCAACCCTAAATTCGAGTGAAATGGCGCTTAATGCCCTCACGCGCTAGGGCTGTGCAGTTTATTTCCACGTGACGTTTTATGCGTTAATTAAAGTTTTTAAAGGGTGTACGCGTTGCGACTCGCCAATGTTTGAAGAGACTGGCTACTTTGATTTTGTGAGCGTTTTTTTTTGTTTTTTTTTTATCCCATGTTTTTTTTATTTGCGGCTTCGTGCCTCAAAGGTATATTCTGTTTGATCTGACGCATTTATTAAAATTAAATGAAGCTGTAGGTACAAGCTTTTTTTGACGCGTGGACGAAATTGGAAGTAACCCCGCCATCTTATTTATTTTCAACTAGCTGATGCCCGCAACTTCGCACGCGTGGATGTCGGTTATTATATACTAAAACCTTACTCGAGAACCACTCTATCCATTGGTGAAAACAACATGAAGGTCGGTGCAGTAGTTTTTTAGTTTATCGCGAACAGACAGACAGACGCGGCGGAGGACTTTGTTTTTGTATGTGTAGTGATATATTTCACAAATGTTGTGGTAACAGCGCCTCCAACGACGTTATTCTTGCGCCAAAAGATCCTCGAAGGACTGTATAAATTATTTACTATATTATGTATACCTAGGCTAGTTCTCATATTATCCAGTCACTCTTTAATATGAACTTTTCAAAGCTTACGATAACTTCTAGTACAAAAAAAAGTAAAAAGTAGGGACACCTCATAAGCCGCCAGAAGCAAAGCCTGAATGAGTTTTAACTTTTAAATTAACATTTCAAGTGGATTAACATTGTGCTTTCAAAAGAAAAGGAGGTAAGGACAACATCAGCTAAAAATAACATCATATAAAGGCCTCGTACCACTAAAATATGGCCCACCCACTTTTATTTCTCCTCGCCTACTCTAACAAAACTATACAGCACAGTTACAATTAAAAAAACATACACTCACAAAACTGTACAACATTCATCACACTACCGCACCATTTCTCAGCCACATAAAAAGGCCACAACCTAAATATCGAAACAAAACACCGAGGACAATTAAAAAAAAGCTGCAAAAAATAAAAAAGACTCACTTGAGCAATGTTACATAATTATACAATGGAGTTTTCGCGAGTTGAGCAGAGCGCTCGCAACGTGTCAACAGTCGCCAACAATAAGCGGCAGGGGGCGCTCGAGAGCGTAATCACTGGAGCTACGAGTGGCGGCCGAGAGTTACGTTTATGTTTTGTTTTAGTTCTAAAAGTAATTTTAAATTTAAATTATGAATTCTTGTTTTTTAAATTTTCGAGATTTTGTTTTTAGAAGTCTTTAAAAAAATACGTTTGGGGGTAGCTTAGCTACTTGCCTAGTTGCTGGATAGGCTTACGGGATCTTTCTTTCAAATAAAAAGTACGTAGTTACTATGTAACAATCCGCATGTGTAAGATGGGATTTTTCATTGGCCAAAATGACAATCTTTCATACCTACCCTATTTAGCTCTTGCAGGGTATACATTTAAAAAAATCCTTCCTTAGTACTCTAGTACAAAATTTCACGTTTCTAGACCCAGCGGTTTACGCTATGCGTTGTCTGTCAGTGAATAAATGAATTTAAGATTTTTACTACGTTGTTATTAAATAAATAAAAATCTAGGCATAATCCTTTCTATTCTAAGGGCTATTAGTACCTAAAGATTGATGTTCAGAAGTGGACAATCTCATGAATTTTCGATCAAAATTAATTATACTTAATAGTAACTGCGACCAGGAGCGGGTCGCAAGGTTTTTTGGACTTGACAAAACATCGAGATTTCTTAGTTATAAGTAACTTTAATAGAAACTTATTAAACATGTAAGACTTCCGGAATAAATTCTGTAAACGATGGTCAAAACCTCATGAAAATCTGATGCGTGGTTTAGAAGAAAAACGTGGACATACATACCAACACGAAAAGTGACTTTAATTTATTGTTTATATGTATAGATTAAATAGAGGACGAAATGTAGGTCAGTTACTGAAATTATTTTAGTTTTAAAGAATACGTTCCGTTAAATATTAAGGCGATTAAAAACGTTCCTACCAGCAATAATTCCGTAATAAAAAGTCATAAAACAGCGATAAAGTGAAGTTCCACTCCAGCCGGGTGTTAGGGGCACTCCACTCGGTAAATGATCTCCGCTCATTAGCAAGGCTTCGACGTCTTTTATCCGATCACTTCATATACGAAATAAACAATTTATTATTCATGGAAATTGTTTTTTTTTTTTTACTGTAATGACACTTTTTGACGGATCGTGAAGTAGCTATTGAATACTTGAATAAACAATAAACAATTTACGCCTTTCCCGAAGGGTTAGCAAAGGGTTACCTTGTAGTATGCGTCGCGTTGTATATAAGTCCTATAAATAAAATTTTTGGTATTTGATAGCCCAACTAGTGAGGAAGATTAAAGGCTATTTTACATCACACTACGACCCATAGGAGCCGAGCAAAAAGAAAAGTCAGAAAGCCCGATAAGCGAAAATGAAGTACCTAATAGAGTGGGGCGGGCGATGCGATGCGACGGGGGAGCAAGTTTTGCGCGGACGAAGTCGTGGGCGTGAGCTATTAACTTATAAACGAGCTATTCTCTTGGCAAAAAAAAACATAACTTCGTCACAGAACTATCCACTCTACTATCTAAACTATGTCAAAGTCAAAATGTTTATTGCAAACTACTTAAGTGTACAAAAATTAGAATTATATATTATTATGTTAACAAAATAACATAAAAATGTTAGTTTATATCGTTGTTCAAAAAAAATCTGCGGCTTCCAGCAAACAATTACTGACAAATGGATATTTTCCTATTAAATAATACAGAATTCGTTGCCGCTATATTGTATTTATGGTTCCCAGTGGCACCCTCTGGCGTTATTGTTTTAAACTGTTGACCCGGCATCAAGTGGCAAGCGACGCCCCGACACTAGTGCTAGTGATGTAGTGGCGGATACGTCCGGATGATTCGGAGAAGCGCGGATATTTCAGACCCAGAATAACGTAAATTCACTCTGACGTAAGTAAGTATTTTTTTTTTGAACTATGCGGATTTCAAGATGATAATAAAGAAGAATTTTTAAAGTTATATCCTTAAATATTTTATCTATTATCATAAAACCCACAAAAATCATCTCATTAACATATTCAAGTATTTTTGTCCAAACGTAAATTGATTCCAAGAACGTCACGATGACTATGGATAAAATTAAAATCAAAGAAGAAAATTCACAAACCTTTTTTCTTTCTATTCTAGTGTAAATACTCTGAATTTATGTATTCGCTTCAAATAGCCGCGCTGCGGATACTGCTGTCACATCACTAGCAGAAACACGGCACAGCACTTGAGAGTTATAACAATGTTATATGAAAAATGAACTTATGAATCTTTTTTTTTTTCAAACGCAATTTTATTCACACGAGTTTACGAGTTGAATTTAATGTTGTATGTTTTTGAGGGAAGTTGTTGCAATAGGTAACTCAGGTATTATTGCCGTGTAAATTCTTTCTTCATTTAATAAAGCTATGTATTTTATGAAACACAAAAAGAACTTAAAAACTTAGTTGTACCTATCTCTATTGAGTCTGCTGCACAACATTTCTAGGCATAAACAGGTTCTATACTGAGATAAAAAATATATCGCACCTTTCTGACTAGTATATAAGGTGGCATACATCGACGATGATTTTAAAAATATGTATACAAAATATTGTATTTAACATTTTTAAAAGGAGTGGAGTGGAGTTTTTGGCCCATTCTTCTCCATACGAAACTACCAACCTTTTGGAAGGGGCAACTAGAATCAATTCTATTTCTTTGTTTTGACGTTCAAAAGTGATATGTCAGTTGAAATAAATTATTTGACTTTGATTTTGACTTTATTCCGTCAGTTATCAAAAAAAAATTAAAATTAAAAATTACTATTGCATAAAAAAGTGCAATACCTACGTAGTCAAAATGTATGGATAATCTATTTCTGTTTTAATAACCGACGAAAAATTTAAGCGCAGGGGGTTCAGAATCATGTACTGGATCCATGGTAATAGGTTGCGCGTCGATGCCTTGACACCCCGTATAGTGTGTGTAATTTAAGGCGTACTTTCCCGCACTAGTCCGAAATAACAAAGTAAAAAGCACTTTTCGAGCAAGTGTCTTGAAAAGGTTATTTTGAGAATGAAAGGCAGCATCTTTCCATGATCTTAAGGTTACGTCATCTAAGCGTTACCCCTAGTCGCCTATAAACGGCAAAAATTGTCCTCACGGTTTCAATTCCCCAATATCCCCGTATCATTTTTGTCCACTACGCCACGATCCCACTCATCCACAACACTCCGAAGTCCCACATCTCCCACATAACCCAAGCACATCTCAGTCGAAAGTGTAAAATGCAGAAAATAAAATTTTCCTTCGTCCAATATAGAATAGTGTATTCTAGTGTTCAAAACCGTTTCGGTGCCGTGAAGTTGCTTTTTAGGGACCGGCATTTCCCACTCAATTTGAATTTATATTCGCGAATAAAACCGCTGGAAAACTTTAGTTGTACGTCGGAAATGTATTTTGAATATATCGGGAGATGTGCAGCGGGTAATGTGCCCATGGACTGTGTTTAGAGTTGTTTTTTGAGAAACTTTAAAAAGAAAACCTTTAGGTATATGAACAGTTTTTTCCGTCTGCCACAGTGGTTTTCCTCAAGATCTATGCAACCTAGTTTTATATCATATAGTTCGTATCGTTCATATCGTATCTTATTATAGTTTGCCTCGGTGACGTCCACACAGATTGCCAGACACAGACCAAAAAAATATTTTTATAGATTTATTTGGTTAGCAGGAGCTCGTGGATAAGTAATAACAGCCGCTCGGGTCGATCCATCAAGGTTAAGCTACGCTTTCCGGGCCTGGTCCGTGGATGGGTGACCATTTTCACATATCGAGACTCCTCCGTGCCTCGGAAAGCACGTTAAGCCGTTGGTCCCGGCTGTTATTTGTGGATCTTTGACAGTCGTTACGAGTCGTCAGAAGCACGAATGTCTGACAACCAGTCTAACCAAGGGGTAGTTGGGAAAAGGCTAGGCAGATTGATTTATTTGGTTAGTTCGATTCTAAGCAAAACAAAGTCTCAGTGTTTTGTTAAATGTCGTCATGTGAGATATTATTTGAAGGAACTTTCTCAGTATTTTTTTAAGTATAAAGTCTTAAAAATATAGCTCTAAATTTGCAAAAAAATACAGAGCCACATTTTTCTTACATGTTCGACATGTTGATTTAAGTAGTAGTTCGACATGTTATTAGATATTGAGTCATATTTAAGGCCACTCAAATGAACTTAATAGAATTTTAAGATATACGTCTAGAAGAGAGCAAATAAGTTGGCAATAATTGTAGACTTAGGAAACTTAGTGACATTGACACTAAAGTTGACACCAAATCTATTAAAACTATCTGCTTAACAGGCTATTGACCAATCCATTCCAGGGTTGCGGGATAGTCCGAAAGGGATACCGGGACCCTTGGCAACAGGGAACTGAAGGAATACGAGTGTATTTTATTCAGTAAAAGTCTGACACGCTCTCCCGCTCCGCCCAGAGCGGGAGAAGTTATTTGATAATTTCCCACACAAAAAAAGGCTATTGACCAATAAAGCTACCGACTGTACGATCACTTAACGTTATCAACGCCACTGGCTTAAGTGACAAAGATAATGCACACTAATGGTTATCACGGTACTACATGACTCATCACCTCCCCACTCCCCACCACTTTACATCACCACATAAACTGCTCACCCCCTCAAAATAAGCTTAGCATTACACTAAGAGCTCATTGTACCATAAATAGGCATCCAGTCTTATCATGCTGCGATGGTTCGACGCTACGCAAACACACGGTATTAATAGGTTCAGAAGGTTGGGTTGGAAAAATAATTGGACGTGGCGTTAGTAAGACATTTATTCATTTATTTATGTATAGGATTAATAACTAACAAAAAAAAACTAAAACTAAAAGGACTTACTAATAGATATAAAAACAAAGGGACCCTCAGGCGTCGAAGTATTCGTCCGCATCGCTGTCATCCGGAAAAGTGCCCAGAAGACTGGCAGCATTGCCACGTTGAATGGCAATGCTAATTCTTTGGCCAAAGAACAAGCCAGTTAGTTAGCGTTAGTTGAGATAAATATACAGATTAATCATGTATTTAGTGGGTACAAAATAAATAGCAGAACACACAAAAGCACAATCTCATCATCTGCCTAGCCTTTTCCCAACTATGTTGGGGTCGGCTTCCAGTCTAACCGGATGCAGGTGAGTACCAGTATTTTACATGGAGCGACTGCCTATCTGACCTCCACAACCCAGTAACTGGGTAATACGATACCCCTTGGTAAGACTGGTTGTCAGACGTTCGGGCTTCTGACGACCCGTAACGATTGTCAAAGATCCAAAAATGACAGCCGGAATCAACGGCTTAACGTGTTTTCCGAGGGACGGAGGAGTCTCGATATGTAAAGATGGTCACCAATCCACGGACCAATCCCGGTAAGCGTAGTTTAACCTGATGGATCGACCCTTGCGGCTGTTATTACTTAGTCACGAGCTCCTTACAAAAGCACAATCTATTTTGTGCAATTACTTTGTGAAATGTATTGAAAAACAAGATGTTTTGTATCGGCGTTAGTTCCGATTTTGGCCACACACCAAAAGATCCATGTACAGCTTTAAATTCTTATGCCTGATACAAATTATTTCTGCTGGACTTTCTGTCCTTCCTTCTACAGTGCTCCCAGCACTCGAGACGGGATTAGTATTCCTCCGACGTTCATTCTCCAAGCAAAATTCAGGGAAACGAGGCTGTTTTTCGATCTTTATTAAAAGGTTCGCGTGCAATAAACAAGATATTGCTTAGTTTAAGTTTAGATAAGTAAAGTCATCACCAAATGGCGTATTTTGTCAATCGATAAGTCCATCATCAAATAAATTTCTAGAGGCCACTGGTGTAAGAACGGCTTTACAATTACCATGCTTGGCAAGCGATCGATCGGACGACAGTGATCACATTAAGTAGTGTTCAGCCAATCAATTCTGTAAAAATCTCACCATAAAAACTTATCTGAAGTGAGCTGCCGTTCTACCTGATGCTAGGAATTGACAATATTGACAACTCACTTTCTGCTCACTTCACCTTAGTGTTAACGGTGAGATTTTCACAGAATAGATTGACTGGTCTTATAAATCTGCATGAGCTATAACTCATGTTGCAGTAGAATAATTAGCTAGTCACCAAAGCTGGGTAACACGACTGCTGGATAAATAGGTATTGCTGTATTTAACTGTATAGACACTTGTAGAGTCTATCATCAATAGGCCTATCATCATCCTGATGGTTAAAATCATTTAGAGTCCGTTGTCTCTCATAGACGAGGTTGTGGTAGCCAATCCAGGCAAATACCTATGTGACTTTTTCCATTCATTTATGTACTTTCTGAGTTTATCTTGGGTAATTCATATAAGTCTCAAATCGCCAAACGTGGTGATCAATACTCGACATGATCGTGCCTTCTCTGTATGAAAAGAGGCTTTTGTCCTGGACTGGGACAACAATAGCCTAGTATTATTAGAGTCCGTTAATCATACTAACAATATGAACAATGGCACTCTTTACCACGAACTACACGGCGCGGTAAACCAAAATAATACTAAAAAGCAACTAGCGGAAAATTACAAAGCTTAAACAGTAACGCTTTGCTGAAATAATCATGTTCAACGATTATTCCACAAAACGTTAATATTTTAAAAGTTTTGTGGGCAATTAGTGGAACCAGCTAGTTGGTAATTCAGCCGGAACGATGCTACCGTGCTGTGAACGAGCGCGGCGAGGATACGGTGATAAGCGGAGCGGTGGCGGACGATTTACGTTAAGACGCTGACAACAGGCAAAAGGTAAAAGTAGGCTTGACAAAAACAAAAATTTTTCCAAATCTTTATAGATTGTGGTAGCGGAAAATATATTTGTTAATCTTGAATATATTTCTCAGAACTTGTAACCAAAACACGTTTTAAAAAAAAAAAACCCGGTACAAATCAACGGTAAAATATCTGTAAATATCAACGTATGTTGGTATTTTAGTTAATAACGAACCTATTATTTGAACGCAGAACTTGTTTGTTTTTAATTTTCGACTATTCAACTTATTTTTATTAAATCGGTAATTGCTTCATATTTTGCAATAAATTACAAGCGTTATGTCATCGCGCTTCTCTTTATTTTCTCTGCAATCCGACAGTAGCCGCGGTTTATTTGTTATCAGCGTTTGAAGAGTAAATTCTAGCGTATACCTTACACGGTCTACGAAATTTCGAGGATAGGTCACCATTCTTCACACGTTGATGAGATGTCTTTAAACTACAATATAAATAGGTACCCTGGTACCTACATAAGACAGGTATTTAATTATGATTAATCAGGGTTTCGATAACTAGACCTGATTAACGATTATTTTAATACTAACAAAATTATGTAGTCACGACTCATGAAACATAAATACTTCCGCTGACAAACTTTAAATGATAATATTATTAAATTATTTTTATTTTGTTAATATTTTTTTCCTTTGCACTTAATTTATATTTATAGTGTTAGTGTTAGCTTGTATATTACATATAGTAAGTTTTATTTCGTACTTTTTAGTTAATCAAAATATATAATACTAAGTTGAAAATATAAAGTAAGATTACCTAATATTTTGATGAATAACTATATAGCTTCCATCTTTTCTCTTTTATAATATTATGTAGATTTAGCAAGATGTAAGTTAACTTGCTACGCGCCCTAACAGCTGCATGTACTCTTGAGTTAAGCCTAGTCCTACCCTACAACACTGTGTAAATAAATGAATAACATTAATTTAAGGTCTTCAAGATTATAGCTTGGTACTGGACTAATTTCTTGTTCAAATCGCAAGCTCATTAGCTCACCGAAATTATAGTGGTCATTGAAGCGGTAACGGCATTGATTTACACTAGCACTGCAATAATCACGTAATTGGAACTTAGATAGGCAATATTATTCTAAATCTGCTCATGGTGGAATGAATCTGCCCGGAAATTACTACAGCAGTATTAATGTATTACATTAGATCGGTTGTGGGTCTATCTATTATTTTAGGTTGGAATGATTTCACAACGTTCAGGACGCTACTGAGTAGAGTGGTTATATCCAAAAATATTTTGTTCCAAACTGAACATCAAATTTAAAAAAAACTTTACAAAGTTTTTTAGATTTCAATTTTTAGCTAAGGTACAGGTTCCACGAAAATTCGTATACTCGTACTATGTAAACAACAGTGACAGGAAGTATTAAAGCTAAGTCAAAAAGAGCCAAAAATAGTTAGTATTTATTTGGGACCACCGCGCAAGCTTCCTGTATCAAATGAAAAATAATTAAAAACTCGGTCTACACTTTTTTTTTTTAATATTGAAACTCCGGCCGTTTTGAAGTCGGCTTTGTTAAAAACCAGGCTTCAGGCAAATGAGAAATTATAAGTAAACATAAAACCTATAATATATGTATATTTTAAGGAAACTTATTACTACGTATTTTTACAGATTGAGACAGAGATTAGAATGCGAACGTTGTTAAAAATACGGGAATTGCCCCAAATATAATTTCAATACTGGTCGCAATACAACCTGTAACGGAATAAACGCAAGAGCTCATACACCCCAATTAGAATATTAAATTATAAGACTAAAATAATATCTGTAATTTAATTTAATTAAACGACACCTAGTTTTTTTTTACAAAATAGACTTCCTGACTAAACATGAAACATAGGATAGCTATGAGCGTATTACAAATTTGTTTATGCATTTGAATAGGCTTTATTCCTTTGAGATAAGGCTTAAATTTCCTTAAATAAAATATCTTATTACCTTGGTAAGACGCGGTGGTTCTAATTTCAGTTAAAGAAAAGATTTTTTCATGAAAAATTAACACATATAAATAATGATGGAAATCGATTCAGAAGCCGATTCTGAGCAAACTACTTTCAGGTCTTGCGCTTATTCTGTTACACGTTGTATATCTTGAAAATGAAGTGTCAATAATAAATAGTTACGTAACGGAAAGAGTAGTTATTTCTACAGTATAATGGAGAAATAACTACTCTTTCCGTTCACAATAATCAAGAAAAGTACGAATACATCGTCACGTTCCGCACACACACCGCAACGCTCCTCGCTAATCTCAACACTAAGCCCTCACCCTCACAACACGCGTTAAAAGGGCAACATCATCTGCAATGCAGATAAATATCATATTTCGTATTTAATTTAATTAATGAGAACCATTTTATGACGTAAACGGCTGACACTTATGGCGACATCTATTCGAGAATCGGTGAACTAGTTTATGGGTCGGGCTCTAGAATAATCTACGATTCTCAGTATTGTTGTTAAAAATGTCTTATGTTGTTGTTGCACATAAAATAATCAAGCATTAAATGCACTGTAAAGTTTTGCATGTCAAATGTCTGACTATGTATAATTGTATTTAAACTAGATTATGTATTACTTACTGACTTTAAGACCAACACTGTACCAATACCATGTTTAACGTGACCAACACAACGGGACCAACGGCTTAACTTGCTTTCCGAGGCACGGAGGTTACATACCTCCGTGCCTCGGAAAGTACGATATGCCGTTAGTCCCGGCTGTTATTCATGGATCTTTGACAGTCGTTGTCGTTCAGACTGGAAGCCGACCCCAACATAGGTAGTTAGAAAATGGCAAGGCAGATTGATTTTTTGTCGTTCTTAATTATTATGAACCTAATTACAAAAGGATTACATGGCAAGCATTTGCAATGTTTTGGTTCAAGAATGAAATTACAGACACTTCCAACATTATGTAGGTCTCTTAGTTCAGCAATGCATTGGCAGACATTTTGTATTTTCTGGTCCAGAGCAGCTAGGTCCTGTTTCTCAAAAAAAAATGTCATAGCAAAAAGGACAAATATTTTCCGTTACACAGACATCGCCTTATTTTATTCGATCCACTTATCAACATAACTATAATAATAATCACACCGGAGAGAATTACCTGAGCTCTATATTTTCCACCCGGGAAAAAGATACGTGTATTCACATAATATTTAAATAATAAAAACAGCATTTAAAATGTTGCTTTTAATATTTTGATCTTTTGAAAGATTTTCCATGACTGTACCTATGCCATTACGATTATTATTATTATTGTATGTACGTATGTAGGTTTTTTTATCGTTTTTCAAGATAAATGTATTTTTAATTTGAATTATTTCCCTTATAGTTACTTTTAATTATTTCTCATTAATAATTTGTAATAAAAAAACACCTATACGATAAATATTCCATGTCTAAAAAAGTTTCCACCCGTAAAATCCGCGTTGGTCATTAAGACCGATAATTCGTTCCATTATTACCGTTCTAAAAATTCGTTCATCCAAATAAAATTCTGCGTTGCACCTAGATTCAGTGTGAAATCAGCTGGTGTAAGGTCATAAGTCAGGCGGGGTAATGTGGCCATAAAGTACCACCCGCATCCCACCCAGAGATTAATCAAGAAACTAGTTTGTTCTAACCATGAAAATATGTGGAAATATGTGGTTGGTCTTTTTAAAACCATACCACTTTTCTTCTTTTTAACCGACTTCTTCAAAAAGGAGAAGGTTCTCAATTCGTCTGTATGTTTTTTTTGTATATGTTACGCGATTACTACACCAAATATGAATCGATTTTGATGATTCTTTTTTTTTTGTTTTGTAGGTCATACGTCAGTGGTGGTCTCATTGAAATTGATATTTAAATAAATAAATTAATATTTAAATAAATATTTATTTCACACTTTAGTTATTGCACCTACCACTGTTTGTCTGTGCATCACCCAAAGGTTGACTGGTAGAAAATGCCTGTGGCATTAAGTCCGCCTCTGTACATTTGTGTGCTTAAAGTATTAAAATAAAAAAAATATTAAGTAATTTTTGAGTTAGCTTCATGTTACGTATTTTTCCCACTTAGTATAAATGTGGACGATGTTCTATGTAACTCCGTCACTGTTATTTACATAGCAGGTATAAGAATTTGTGTGGGGTAGGTACCACAACTAAAAAGTGAAAAAGAAAACCTTACAAAGTGAAAAATAAAAACTTAAAAAGTGAAAAATTAAAAACTAAAAAGTGAAAATAAAAAATGTTTTTTTCTATTGATAGAGAGGAAAATAAAAATAATCGTATACTATGTGTTTGTTTTGTAGAAAATGATACTGTGTATTTTAAGCCGGCGCCAGACACAGCAACAATATTTGAACTCTTATTTGAACACTTCTCTTCTATTTGAGTATTTGTTCAAAGTTATTTGATCACATAATTATAACCGTACCTCACAAGTGTTCAAATATGTGATTGTGTCTGGCGGGTTAAGTACTGGTGAGGCGTTGAACGCTTTTAACTAAGTTTCCTTTTCGCTATGTCATTGTATGGATATGTGTTTAATATTGTTATCAAGTTTCATAATGCAATCTTATTCACAATCGTTTTTTAAACACAGTGAATTAACTGACACGTAGACATACCCGTGTGTCAATTTTAATGAAAAAAAAACAGAATCAAATGAAATAGCAACGAAACACAAGTACTCACACGACACACAAAAAATGTGAACTAAAAATATAAAACAGCCATCCTGCTGCCATTCTCATCACAATAAAAGTTGACGTGTTATCACGTCGTGTCGGGGGCACGTACCTTCGTGTCATGTCACGCTCCTCGACACGTGAGGTACCTACGACGTGTTACCCCCAAATTAGACGGCTCAGAACGTCCACTTCTTACAACGACACATGCACTATAAAATAGTAGGTACTTTTCAAGTGAAATGAGGTGGTTTTCAACTGTTGTCGTAGTTTCCATTCTTTTGATATTCTTCTTAAGATTTTACTTTGTTATATTACTCGTATAATGCTGCGTTTAGCCACTAGCCACTCTATCTCATCCCAGTAGGTAACTAACTTGTCCAGATAAAAGCAATGCCTTTTAAGTCATTATGAAACCTCGTTTTTAGAAGTCAAATATGAATAAATGGCATTATGTTACCAGACCTTTTAGGTATTGCCACGACTAAGTGCGACCTTCATCACTGTCCTCTTGAACGTGGTTTAGATTGTGCTGAACGAGTTCAGTTTTATTGGTGATTTTCGCTTTTAGAAGTGAACCTTTTGCATCAATCTGTTTACTTATCATTCAAACGTGTTCGTCCAACCAGACGGCCGTGATCGGACCTTTACCTGTCGACTTGTATTTATTAGAACGACTGTCGCATTCACACGGTTAAGTATTAGGTACGTTGTGATTTTTTTAAAGAACCCTAAAATGTACCTACTCAACTGTACTACTCAACAAGCTCAAGGTCGCTTGTGAGGATCCGTGAGATGAACACTTAACAACTTCTAGCTCAATCGAATAATAAGTGACCTTAAATATGTTTGTGCTCATTAGAGGAATTATAACATTTGGGGCAAAGCACCCTGAGACACAACCTAACACATGAAATTTAGAACAACTGGTTTATAACCTAGTTTACTACACATAGGCCTAAATCACTTGGAAATGACCTTCAAAATGGTCACCTGGGTATCACTCACTCAAAGGGTCTACTACAAACTTGCAGGTGTTAACTGTCCCTCCATTCACGAAGGTCTCTCAGTCGACGTCAGTTGACGGAATCAAGTCCCTTGGCATGGAACCACAGAGAAAACTCTGGGTTCCCACGTACACGCGGCCTACGGGATCCGTAAGGAAAACGATGACGCTAGTCGTTACCTGGAGCGGCGACACTTTCCTGGACGAGCTACCGGATGGTAAGGCCTTCCAATATACGGGGATGGCCACACTGCCAGCACTCGTAGGATCTAACCTCAAAACTGCCAAAGCCCGGGTCACCCAGCACACTGCCCGCCACTAGTCGGGACTAACTGCTATTTCACCAGACCACGGGACGTGACGCCCTGGTGCCGGGGCGTCACGTCTTTCACGTTCGCATCAGTTCAGGCTAGCATAAAAAGCCAGACAGGTTCGGCTACTGAAACAACATCTCTGATATATTTCCAATAAGATTATTGGCCGAACACAGTCTAATCATCACAGAACTGGTGCCTCTCGAATAACATACCTGTTAAAACTCCATCATTGCGTAGCGTCACCAGGATCGGGAAGGAACACCCTTCTCGTCACACACGCAGGACCAAAGACCTGACTCCTCGATATCCACCTTCCAGCAAGTTCTAACCACAGACTAAAAACCGAATTCTTTGACAGGTGACAATCCACTTCCGAAATTATATCATAAGATTTAAATTTAATTTATTGGACATTGCATGACTATAAAATTTGGGTGATTACATCTGAATGTTAATAAATCTTAATTCATTAATTAACATCTAATTAATTATCGAAACCCAAAAACAACGCTCCGTCTCCAGTATTGAGAAACTCTGGAGCTACCTAGCTCCACCGCTAGATGTCGCCTAAGATGTCAATTTGCAACGTCACAGTATGTACGTCGCGACAGTAAGCCGAGATAACAAATCAATCAATTGCAAAAAAATTGACATTCCTACACAAATCACTCACACATCTAATTTGATTATCTATTGCGGTACATACAGAGGTGGACGCGTCATAAATCTGAAGCGAACGCGGGTAACGTAACGTTTTTTATTCGATATTAATCAATTTTGGCCAACTCTAGAATTTACAAGGTGGCCCGATCGCGTGAGTTGAAAATAGAATTGCTGCTGTAAATCCATACTAATTCATATCGATACTAATCTTTATATCGAGAATCTATAGATATATTATAAATGCGAAAGTAACCTTTGAACGGATTTCGATAAAATTTGGCAGGGATGTAGATGGCATCCCGGGGAAGGACATAGGCTACTTTTATCGACATACCACACGGGTGAAGCCGCGGGTGCTAGCTAGTCCCATATAACTGATATTCTTACATTACTGATAACAGATTCCTAACTACCCCTCTCAAACTACACTCCAGACCTCCCCAAAGGCAATGTTTTCTTTGACCACAATAGTGTGGTGGTAACCGGCTGAGTACTAAGGGCACATACATCAATACGTGATAAAAGATCGGTTATCTCCGGCCTAGTTCGTATGCCGGTCGCGAGCCGTTCTGAATGAGACCGGCCGCCGGCAGGGCTACCGAATTGACGGGAGGCTGCGATTTTATTTATTTAGCCCTTTAGGGTTTCGTGAGCTAAATCTAGTTATGTAGATTTCAAGGACTGCTTTTTTTTTTTGTCTGGTTTTGATATGACATGACTGTTAAATACAATGTCTGAAATTAATTTTCTTTATTTTTCTGAAAATCTAGTTCAGTTTTAAAAGCTTTGTTCTATTCCATGTTAAAAGTACTATTAAAAAGCTTTATTTTTCACTTCTTAAAATATGTTGATCTCTGTACATGAGAAAGCTCATTTATTTGAGATCAGGTACAGTAAAATTATTTCTGCATAAAAATAAATAAAAACATCCAAATAAATAAAGTAATACCACCCTTAACTAAACACTATTTCACACTAGCCCCTAAACCAAAAAAATCATAATACCAATCCCTTACCAGCCCTACATGTAATCCGACCATTCATCTGGATTGAGGCTGATCGAAAGGTATACCTTAATCGCTCTATTGCAATTTATTTGTTTGTTTCTTAGAAGATACAACAAATAGTGTGGATTGCTGCTGATTCGAAAGGATTTTCTTTCTGCTCATTTACTTTGCAAATCTGTTTTCGATCAAACGGGGGCTAAAAAGGCCACATTGTGCAATTTTTCTAAAAGCGATTCATCTATTCGTTCATTCTTCTATTCGTAAAATGGTAACATTTTTACTAAATCAGGTATACCTAGTCAATTGATTTCATATCAGAATCAGATTATTATTTGGTTTAAAGATTACCGGCCTTTTTAGACCCCCAGGGCTCGTTTGGTCGCAGCCTTATTTTTGATACTTAAACTGTCTTTAATCAAGGGAGTTAGGATTTACTTCCTGAATGTTTTGGTGAAAGAGATTAAGTATTTTTAGAGTTTTCAAGGTTAGGTAGGTTATGTAGTGTATAGATTAACTGTTCTTGCCGTTCGTTAAAGTGTTTGAACTAGTAATTTACGTACCTACTTGTCCTCTTTCAAAAGTAAATATTCTTTGTTACCTAAGTCATTCGACTAAGGTAAGTTTATAAAAATCCGTTTTAGCTGATGATTCTGAAACCATGACCTCTGTCACTATCACTTTATTGAACTGACCCGAACAGTCCCAGTCGCCTCCACATGGATTGCCACCAGAAGGCAATTGGGAAAAATATACCAGTTGCCATCGGCTGGCGACTGGGAACTAGCAATCAACTTCAAGTAGAACTAGCAAGCAACATTTATTAAATTAATTGGTAACTAGCTGCGCCCCGCGTCTTTACCCGCGTAAGTCTCAATCCCGTAGGAATATTGCGATAAAAAGTATCCTATGACCTATTCCAGGTCATGGTCTACCCCTGTGCCAAGTTTCATCCAAATCCGTTCAGGCGTCTTAGCGTGAAAGCGTAACAAACAAACAAACTCACTTTCGCATTTATAATATTAATTTGGATTAGGATAGGATACTATGTCGAAAAAATTTAAAACAAAATGTTATAGAATAATTATTGTCTTTTCGATTAAAAACCGTTTGAATTTACGTTACGTTTACGTCACCCGTTCATGCCCTGGCTGGTTGCCCTTCGGTTCGTCGTTGCAGTCTGTAGCAGGACAAAGACTTCTCAAATATGTAGAAAAAACACGCATTGATCACCATGCTTACTCCCAAAATTAGTCGTTAGCAGTTTGTACACAAAAAGGGCTCAAACACATCAGCCTATTTTTCCTCTGCGCCTAAAACCGGCAGCGTTTAACATTAATTACCACTATGCTATCCACATTTCGTAGTATTGTACTGGGACATACTGCTCATACGGTCGGCAATCTCACTAGTGGCACTTATTACATGTACTACACGGTTCGTCCATATCAAAATCCAGGGGGCTTAAAACAGTCACTGTGGCAGAATCATAATAGGAAAAAAATATGAAGCATCGTAAAATGTCACAAATTGACAATTCATATAAGATCTGCGTGCGAATTGCTAATGTGGCCGTTTTAGTTCCGCAGTAGTAACCTAAGGGAAAATAAACATAAAAACGGCATTTCACACAATCCTTACATTTATAGTGTCTCAAATTATGTGTGTGTATGTATATGTGTATTTTACTCATCATCTGTGTACCCTTTTCCCAAATATGTTGGGGTCGCCTTCCAGTCTAACCGGATGCAGCTTTTTTTTTTTTTTTTTGTAATCTTTATTTATTTAAGGGATATTTGTACGCATAAGTGACGATGTCAATCCCATCGTGCTATTACAAATAGTTACTAACTCCTCAACTTAATTAACTAATCTTAATCACACAAAAATTAACTTAATCTAATTTCTTATTTAAAAAAGTATATAATATTTTTGCTCCTTCAGACGTAGGCTTAGCTAAAATACCATGAAATATTCCAACATTCATTGCCGACAATTTCATCAGCAGCTGCTGAATACCAGTATTTTACATGGAGCGACTGCCTATCTGATCTCCACAACCCAGTAACTGGGTAATACGATACCCCTTGGTAAGACTAGTTGTCAGACTTTCGGGCTTCTGACGACCCGTAACGACTGTCAAAGATCCACTGACAGCCGAGACCAACGGCTGCAGAGGCACAGAGGAGTCTCGGTACATAAAGCTGGTAACACATCCACAGACCAACCCCGGCAAGCTAGCTTAACTTGATGGATCGACCCATGCAGCTGTTATTACGTAGCCACGAGCTCCTCATATATATAACGAGTACATACATATTTCTCCTACTGAGCAAGCTCTCCATCCTACCCGGCCGTGCCACCAACATATAAACCGTTGCCAATGCGGGGCTCGGTGCAGCCCCTACAATTTATAGCGCACATTTAGCTCGCATACTTTACGCTGTGCCCTCTTAACGCAACACTACATTACGACTGCAATGCCCGATGTATCGCGGTGGGAGGACGCTGCGGGTTTTAGGAAATGCGTTTATTATGATTACGTTTTATTACTTTTTAAATACTGCGTAGGTACTCCACTCAAGGCATTCCATTTAGATCACCAATTTGAATATAACCCATGCGAATAATCACCCATAGTGTTCAACCTTGCGCACAGTTTGCAGTGTTGGTAAGAGCATTAACTTTTTAAAAACAACGATAGATTTTTTTTGTTAGGAAAGCTTTTAATTCTAGTACCAAAATAGGTATCATTCAACCTAATTAATAAGGCAGCTATGAAAAAGTAAAGTACACTTAGAACAAACACTGAAGCTACGCACTGAGTTATAAATCCTTACTTCCTTACTTTATAAATGCGAAACTAACTCTGTCTCTCTGACGCGCTTTTACGCCAAAACTACTGAACCGATTTAAATGAAATTTGGTACACAGATAGTCTAGAGACTGAGAAAGGACATCACGCACTAATTGGCTTGCATACATTCAAGGTGGTTTTAATTCTTAGTGCTAAATTACTATGAATCTACATAGTAATTTAGCACTATTACGTTACAATTTTTCTACAAATTGTGAGGTGATTGGACACATTAATCTCGCTTCCTGTTGCATGGAACTTACATAACTTGCGAAATGAGGGAGTACTAAAAGTCTCTGATTTTTTACTCTTTTGTACACCTTTTATTTGTTGTGTTGTAGGTACATACATGTCATGTTGTGTTGAACATACATGTTACATTGTGTGCTACATACAATGTATTTTATTTCTTTTCTTTTTTTTCTTTCTTTCTTTCTTTTTTCTTTCTTTCTTTCTCTGCAAACCTTTTTGATGTTTTTATGTGTAGTAAAAGATATCGGTGTGAGCATAAATAATTGAATAAGATTAACAAGTGCTCGCTTGTTCTCTGCTTATCCTTTAATTAAAATCCCGATACATGTTACGTAACAAAAAACAACTGTATGTTAGCTATTAAAACATTGTTATTATAATTAACAACCGCATAATTACAGCGCGCATGTGACAATACCCAGTATCTATTTCAATTTACTAGAGACCTTGTTCCTCTGTGACTTTATATAGGTTTTAATGATAGCGGAATATTGGAAATGTTAGGATGATTGAATTACAGCAAATGCTGATAAAGGATACGATTAATCTTATTTTCTCTCGTGTATGTGTTATCTGGAGTGAGTGGAGTCCTATGTCGAGCACAGGACGTCTTTTACAATGACTAGGTACTTCATTAGGTTCCAAAATCGAAGACACCTCTGATGGATGTTGCAAAGCCCCATTTACACGATGGAAGTTTCCTGCCTGTGTACAAAAAAATTGTAATAACAAAATGACTTGAACGATGCAACTTTTATTGTTGCTTGAACATTAAGGTAGGTCACAGGCAAATAAATCGCACCGCGTACTTATAGTGATAATGCAGTAGGCAATCGTAATGAATTTGTGATCAATACTCGTTCCTTCTCGTGGTGGTGGAGCTCGTGGCTAAGTTATAACAGCCGCACGGGTCGATCCATCAGGTTAAGCTACGCTTTCCGGGGTTGGTCCGTGGATGGGTGACCATCTTTACATATCGAGACTCCTCCGTGCTTCGGAAAGCACGTTAAGCCGTTGGTCCCGGCTGTCATTTGAAGATCTTTGACAGTCGTTACAGGTCGTCAGAAGCCCGAAAGTCTGACAACCAGTCTTACCAAGGGGTATCGTATTACCCGTTTACTGGGTTGTGGAGGTCAGATAGGCAGTCGCTCCATGTAAAATACTGGTATTCAGCGGCATCCGGTTAGACTAGAAGCCGACCCCAACATAGTTGGGAAAAGGCTAGGCAGATTGATTTTGACTCGTTCCTTCTCCACAACGAGACGGGGCCTATTCCCTTACAATATAACAATAATATATGCTACGGCAAATGTATTATTCTTTCTCTTTTACAATTGAACAACAATTTCTATTTATTTTCAAAAGCAGACCATTTGTTCAGTCCATAAAGTATTCATTAAGGTCCGCTGCAGCGCGGCTGACAAATGAACGTCCAAAACTGCGCGACACCGGTCGCCTCCACGTGAATTAACTAGTCAATATTACGTGGGGCTAGCTTTTGCATATGTGAGAGAGTAACGAAAGGGTTACATACATTTATTTCTGCAAGATTACAGTTGTTTTCTGTATCAGATCTTCTCACTTCATCTAAAGTTTTCACGGTGATATTTTTACAGAATAGTACAAGCCGAAGTAACGTCAAAAAGAAACTAATTTAACCGTTTTTTTGACTTTTTAACGTTATTTTGGCTGTTACTTTTGATGAAGAACTGTCCGTTAGTGAATTTATAGACAGCGACTAGCTGTTTCCCGCGACTTCGTCTGCGTTTATTTTGTACCTATATAATTTTTTTAAATACTTAGGTCCAGGATAAAAGGTGTATTGATAATACCGAAAGTACCTTGATTATGGTATCATTATAATTTATCTCAAAGAACACGAACAGTTTTATTTTTATAATGCGCAGACGCCAAATATATTGGGATAAGAACAGGAGAATGATGACATACATACATAATATAATTACGCCTTCTTCCCACGGATGTAGGCAGAAAATACAGAACGCCACCTGCTGCGATTCTACACGGTTCCGTTATGGTTGATACATCTAGTCATACACGCACGCTGTTTGCGAGTACTACCTGATCTTTCTGAAGATCATCACCAGTAAGGTCACTTTATGTGCCGCCCAGCGTTTCGACTCACATCACCTTTGAATAAAAAGATCTTCTCAAAATTTACAGATTATAGGACATACCAATCTGACAGAGAGTGACATCACTATTTGTAATGTCATCAACTCGAAATAATATCATCAATCTGCGGTAGCATGCGGTCAGCGCACCTGCTCGATGACGTCATAATGTAACGTAACCTTATTTAAAGTGAAAACCGAAAAAAAATATGGAAGATTTTTTTATATTGTGGCGGTATCTACATCCGTGTATTCCCGTTCGTCCCACCAGTGGGACGACGCCAGTGGGACGAACGGGAATACACGTCTACATCGCCACATGCTAACTACGCATCGAAGACCTGACGTCACACAAAAATCCTGACGTCACAAAAATCCTGCATCGCGCATTTAGAGTTTACCGTGCAGTGGACATATATACAAGAAATCCAATATCAATCATTGCCCGCCAGACACAACACCTGTCTGGTAGGAGGATCCTCTCTTTTCTATGGGGGATGAGTGAACTTTACACCCTGTCCCTCATACCCGTAAAATATAAATTAAAATAAAACAATTTAAACCTGAGTCAAAGCTCACAGTGCAGGATATACCAATCACAACTAGTAATGTCACAATGTGGTAGGCTGCGGATTAATATCATCAATCTGCGACAGCGCGCGGTCAGCGCACCTGTGATGACGTCATGTAACGTCACTAACTTGTTAGGATCTGTCGGCAATTTGTGAAGGATTATGCTGAAATATCCGGTTTAGAGTTGAATAAATAAACGGGGCAGGCATGTTTTATTTATTGTTATTGTGATGGAATAGCAGGAAAATGAATAAGCCTTCCTGTGAGGTTTACAAACCAAAGGATTATGACAAAAGAAATGTTGATGAACAAAGCACTCATGTTTAACTGTGAGTACTGCGACTATTTATCCTGCGAGCCTCTATTTTTTTATTTGATTTAAAACTAGCGACTAGCTCCGCATGGTTTTACGATGTGAAAAATCATTAAGATTCTACCTTACGGAAAAATTTATCAAAATGATGGCAAAACGGCCTAAAAATCCGTTGCGTAGTTAAGCTACATAACTGATGATGAAAATGTTAATCGCTATCTTTTTGGCGTAGACAAAGTGGTCAATCTTATTCCTACTATCTGAAACCCGACATTCGTCATCCATAAGTAAAGGAAAGCTTTTTTGTAGTTAGGGACTTTCATGCTTTGTGTAAACTCATTACCTCTTCCTTATAAATGTGGCTTATAACCAGCCATGCAAGGCCAACGATGCAGTACAATACAATACAAACTAGGGTACTAGGAATTCGTTCAAAACGAAACAAAATAGAAAGTAATCCACTAAGCGGGTTTGGTGCACAAACGTATGATTGACGACAACACCGCGCCTTATTGCAGGTAAATAGAAAAGTTCCACTTGAAACAACGATTCTTGGTTCCACTAACTTAAGGTAGGTGCTTATAGCTTCAACTCATTCGTTCTCGATTAATAGGCGCAACAAAAGTCAGGCAGATAAAAATATATGTGAAAAATCATAAAGATGATATATTTTTTTAATAAACACCTAAATATAATTCAAAGTCAAAATGTTTTATTGCACATAAACTGTAAAACGTCAGAAGCTATGGACACGTTTCCAATTGGTAATTTCCTATTGAGAAGAGACGGAAAGAAATACAATGTTTTCGAATTATGCTGTTAATTACAGCTATGGAAGGATTAGAGAATAAAGGAAGAAAAACCGATAGAAGTGAAAAGTACGCAACAATGCGTAACCTCAACGTAATTCAAACGGTAGACGGTAGATGGCGCTAATAACATTTCTTCAAGCGTGACGTTGACGATGACGCGAGTTCCATGATTTTTGTTCACCCAAAAACTGCTTAAAGTGCCTAAAGCTGAATGTGCGTGAACCTTCCATTCGTGTCTATGTAGTAACATGAAGGACCCGTGATTGACGCAGTAGGCTCATCGCTACATCGCTTGACCGGGGACAGACAGGCGACAGGCTAGTTTTGTGTATGTCAGTCTCCCAAAGTGAATATGTTTTATTGCTTTACAATTTGTTTCAATAAAAGTTTCAAAGACTCGTTTTTTTTTGTGGCTTTGCCTGCGAACTTGTTTCGTGCACTTTTTTGTTATGGGTTTTACAGAAAGGTCAAGTGTGTAGTACTCGCAATAACCGTGTGTGTATGACCAGATACAGGGTGTAAGGATAAACACCGTTGTCACTCAAACCATGGGTAGTTGACTTAAATATAAAAATAAATGACCAAGTAAGAACAAAAAAAAACATTATTTTCATTAAAAGATTTTAAAAAGTTTCTATGTGACACCGTGCTCTCTAACGAAACAGCTGACTGACTGAGAGAGGGGTCGCGCTCGCGGCCGGTCAGGTCACGCCCACGAACCCTTGCGTCTCACGTACCCCCCATCCGTGTGTTCTCAACACGGGTGGGGGGTACGTGAGACGCAAGTTCGTTGCCCTAGCGCATAGGTGAAAGGGTGAAATACTCTATTGGTGAAATGAAATAAAAAAAAAGTCGTAATTTTCCATTGATTTTACGTTCTATAAAAGACACCAAACCACTGGTTTCAAGGATAATGGTGTTTACCCTAACACCCTGTATATGAACGTAACCGAAGCAAAAGGAGTTTGTGAGGATCGTAGCAGTTGAGGTTCTGTAGTTTCTGCCTACCCCCATGGGAAAAAGGCCAGTTTATGTATGTAAACTTTTTTTTTTCTACACAGTGAGTAAACACTTAAATCGACGAGTAACCACAATATGGATAGGTGTACGTAAATTAATGCAATCGTAATTAATGTTTCGTTATCATTCGGTACCGACATTTTTACATTCATCAGTCAGTATTGATCATTAATTTGGCCTCACAATAAATCATTTGCTCGTTTTTGAGAGACGTCACTATCGAGGTTCATATTCGTTTTCAGAGTGTTACTGCCTGTCTGTCTGTCTTTACGTTTTAATGAAATAGATTGTGAATAATGTACCTACATAAGTGTTTCTCGTTGTTAGATAAAGATCTCTTACAGCTACTTATTAATATTAACAGTCATTTTGATTGCCAGCTGGTATTATTATTTTAAAATATCATTTACTTTTTAGTATACTGTTCCAAACAGCTTTTTATTTCTATCACCCTTTTAAAATCGTGATTTTCAATGTTTTACAGATTGAGGAAAAATCGTTTCGTCAACTTTTGGTGATGAGATGTTAGTACCTACCTTACAAGGATATTTTGGGACATTTTCAAAATCAAAACCAACGCCGTCATCTTGTTTTTTCAGTAGAATTTTATAAAAATAAAACAAAATGTTTACCAACAACGATCCTCCGTGAATCAAGCGCCAAACGTTTTTTGCTGGACTGTATATTTTTTAAATGTATTGCAACAAGCGTCAAATTCTGGTAACACCCAAGCAAAACCCACAGTAAACACTAGTACACACAATCTCACAAAAAGTTGTCGTTTAAAATCGGAAACCCTACTGTCATTTACCATTTCCAATACGTCGTCCGCAGTGCGATAACGCAACTGCATCGTCGAGATTTCATAAAAATCGCATCCAATATTCACTAGTCTGGAATCGTACGTCCAAAGTTAATGAATTTAATTTGATACGGAACCTCCTTTGTTCTCGCGCGTGTGTAACTGGCTTAATTGTTGACTTTCAAATTGGAATGGAAGATTTGTGAATGTGGCATTAATGTGGATATAATTATTGTTGCGGAGAAGATTTATTTATTATGGCGTAATACGGTGGAACATTTTTGAGCGTGGTAGAAATAAAATACAAAATGCTAAAGTGCGCATAAAAACACAAAGATAGTTTAAAAACGGAATAGAGTTTAAAGTAATGTAAATAAATAAAATAAAATATATTTTATTTCAGACAACTTAGTCCATATAGTATAGTAGGTACAATTGTTTATTCGAAAACTTACAGCACTTATGACAGTACGACGAATATAACACTATGTACTGAGTAAATAATTAAATAAGAAAACGACGAGATCGTGGCTTCGGCACCATTGACTCTA
Organism: Lithophane socia; assembly: GCA_947522985.1. NCBI lineage: Eukaryota > Metazoa > Arthropoda > Insecta > Lepidoptera > Noctuidae > Lithophane > Lithophane socia. The sequence continues at coordinate 1,132,192 of OX383270.1, read as the reverse complement.
AAACAACAAAACTAACCTAGTACAATTATTACACAATTGACAGTATGACACCCCATTGACATCACACACATAAATGCTAAGACAACACTCAGGACCACTTGCAAATCTTGCATCTTGTAAAATTGCTTCAAATCACTAAATGCATATTATTAAAACGTATTTAAAACACTATTCTCTGTCTCTGTCATATTCATAGGATTGACAGAAACCGATTGATGTTTTAAAAACGTGTGGTGTAAATTAAGATAGATAACAATTTAAATTAACCTTAATCTAACTGACACTATCACATTCAACCGGGAGCTTATCTATAATGTATTACGCATTTCCCTTTAAAAAAAGAGTTAAAAAGATAACAACAAAACAATAAATCTTAACACACTTATCGCATAGACAAATGCAAGTCGACAAACGCAGTATTTACACAACATGTGGGGCAAGCCGGGTCATAATATGGGCAAGCCGGGGCGAAACGGGCAAACTGGGGCAAAGTGCAGGTGCCACGTCATCTGATTTATGCGCCGATTTGTCATTGGTCCAAACCACAGTGACCTTTGTGTTACGACAATGTGTGGTCAAGATTTGGGTGCTCTAAGTTAGGTGGAAAATGGACTTTATGGTAGGAAATATTTCATCGGATTAGCAGTCGAATGGGACACGTTTTTGAAATAAAGAAAGACATGTATTAATCCTAGTATACTCGTACTACGCTAACTGTATAGTAGCTCGTGCTACGCTAACTTTTCAGCTGCATTCGGTTAGACTGGAAGCCGACCCCAAGATAGTTGGGAAAAGGCTAGGCAGATGATGACTGTGATAAAAACGCTAATTAATTACTAACGTTTTTCCATTGCCTCTGGGCATGAAATAGCGCAAGAGTTGCTATGTCAAAATCAACAAAACACTAAATGATTCTGAAAAAGAAAAAAATAACTAACAAACAGACACTAGGAACAAAATCCAAACTAATCAATCTGCCTAGCCTTTTCCCAACTACATTGCTTCCAGCCTAACCGGATGCAGCTGAATACCAGTATTTTACATGGAGCGACAAAATCCAAACTAATATTAGAAAATAATGCGAAAGTGAGTTTGTTTATTATACTTTCACGCTAAAACGACTGAACGGATTTAGATGAAATTTGGCACATGAGTAGACCATTGACCTGGGCTACTTTTTTAACCCAGTCGTACCTACGTTCCTGTGGGATAATTTCCGACAACCACGCGGGCGAAGCCACGCGCAAAAGCTAGTCATCTATAAACAAAATACATTAGGAATTACTAAGCTTCCAATAAAATACGAACACGGAACCCACCTACATAATATCCGTGTAGGGAATAAGATGCCAATATATCTCCGGTAATCTGTTAGTGTTGGCAACATTTTTGAGGCTGAAGACAAAGCCACTCGCGGGATTAGCGCAGTGATTAATTACGAGAAGCGTCTATATGCAAAGTGGGGTAGATAATGTTGGTCATACGACACAATAGTGTGCGAGCTAGTTTGATTTTAGATAATATGAATAATACGATAAAAATTAACGAACTTTTTGAGTTTAGTTTAATGTTACATTTTTATGTAGAAAGATTAATACAATATTTTATTCCTATTAAAATAAAAAAAATTGCGAGGATTTTTTTTTTTTTCGTTTTTTTTTTAATGAGAAGCTATCCATATAAATCCTCAGTTCTCTGATGAACATTGGAATCCTTTTTGTTATCACTTTAAAGAATGGTTTTTGCCATAATCACCACTCTTATCAAACATATCAAACATCATGATTTTTTCATCACAACCTATTTTCTTCCATACCATTTTTTGTGACCCGCGTAGTATAAGAAATGTGATATTTTTCTATACTCCTCCATCACTGATCCCTATATTCACCATAATCCAGTTATGATATTAGTGTATCGTCAGCAACGTAGGACATAAAGCGAAGAACACACTAGGTGTCGGCTGGTAATTCGACTATTAATCACGCGACCGCGCGCCATGTGCAGTACTCACACTGCATCATAAATACTGGACGCTTTTAGTTCGTACGATACGGAGGCGATACGATTTTGTTTGTTGTGATGATGAGATTTATAATAAGCAGACCTGGACTTTGAAGCTCACTTCATCACGACTCACTAAAAAGTTTAGCGCTAAACGAATTAAAAAAAAAATTGTTCTATTTCCGTCAGTCGTTTGAAGATGCGGTGATAAGATGTAAGATGGTAAGATGCGGTGCGTGGTCCTTATTGATTTAAGTCAGACAGAACAATTATTTTCAATGTAAGTTGTAGGTGTACTAATGAAAAGGAACGACTCAGTTTAATTTTTTTTAGATAACTATATGTATAAGTTGAACATCATCCCACCAAATGGTATAGCTGAATGATATTAGGTTACTGTCATTTTACCAGCGCACAAACTAAAACTGAAAAAACTGGCTGGTTGACACTTTTTCAAGGAATTTTCAAGAATTTTCAATCGTTTCGCTCTGATACCTGATACTAAAATAAGCATCTCTCATACATACCAATCTATGTGTAACTTTTCCAGCGGGACCATCGATTCACCGTGTAATCCGAGACACGTTTTCATCCATTATATTGACCTCGTAAAGCAAAAACACATGAAAACCTTAAAAAATAATTACGAGTATTTTCTGCCATTTTCCAAGAATATTCGAACTCAAATCGTGCATTATAAACAGCTTCTCCGAACCTTCATTTTTCACAGGCCACATGCATAGTTCACGAGGGAAATATTAGTAGGAAAAATGCTGAAGTTATATATTTATGTTCTACGTAGATGGGCTTGAATTAAAATTGTATGAGCTGAAAAACCGGCGGTGAAGGGATGAAATTAATGGGATGGGATGTGCCGACGACATCTTTGGGTCTTGCGAACTTGTGAATATGAAGAAAGTTGCTGATTTATTGTTTTACTGGACTCGGTTAGATATACGAGGAATTTTTTATTTGGTATCTGTGCTATGCGATGCTTTTTATAAATGTTGTTGTTGGCGAGCTAAAAAGGATGAAAATGGATTAAACAAATGAATTTGGTGACATGTTTATGTACTAATTTTAATGCCATACAATACTGTGTTGACATTTGCCCCGCACTGAGAAGTTTAGGCTTAATAAAATGATGATAAGATACTATTTTTAGTTTAATTGGGACGCCTCTCAGTGAAAAAATTGTTATAGAGAGGTTATCAATAGATACCTTCTCTATATGAGACAACTGTTTGCACTGCAGTGGCACAGTTACAGGCCTATATTTTAACTAAAATGTAAGCTAAAAACACATGAATATTCCATCGCTAACATTTTAATCCGATAGCATAGAGTTATGACATAATCCCAGTCTGCAAAACTGTTGCTATATCTATGTTTATAGTCCACACGTTTAGTTCAGCTAAAATAGTGCAAAACTAACAATAGTTTCAGTTGCAAGCCTATGTACCTATGTATGTATGTATGTGTCGTGTATCTGGGTCAAAGAATCGGTATTGCAACACGAGGTGATAGTGATAGATTTTTGTTGGTTTGAGATTGTTTTATTGTGGTTTTTTGCTTTTTTGTAGCTGAAAGTTACAAGCAGTAATCTTCACGGTTTATTCATAAAACGGGGTACTGTTTTCTTATTCTTGTTGAGATTTTTTTTTAAACAGTTTATTAATGATAACGTTTAATAATTGCAGACAAGAGGACGTCACTATTCAAACTCCGGTTGAGTTTGAGTAGTACCAACTATCATTACAGGGCACGGCGCTTGTGCCCCAGCAGTGGGAACATTGTAGGCAATTAGGTTAGGTAATGCTTATGCTTTATCAATCCATACTATTATTATAAATTCGAAAATAAATCTTTCTGTCTGTTACCTTTTCACGACTAAACCACAGCGACACAATTCGGCAAGGAGATAGATGGCATCTCGGGAAAGTACATAGGTCACTTTTTATCAACATACCACATCGACGAAGCCGCGTGCGGAAGATAGTTAGGTAAATAAGATTGGGTTTAACCCAACAATGTGGTACATAAAGTAAGCCTCTTCTTCCGACAAAAAAAAATCAAACGTTGCACATATTTCCGTCGAACAACTAATACAGACACCTCTAATTAATAGTTAAGGTAGCAACTTCACAGCATATCAAAATGGCGTGCTGATCCATTTAATGGAAAAGCACACAGATTTGTCAAGCGAAGGTACGTAACGGCCCCAATTAGTGGCTCCGAGCTAACGAAGGGGAATTCCGAGGAAAACCCACCGGGGCTAATAAGGTAACCTGAGTACTGATCTTGTGGCGGAGCCTTTGATTTTACGCTAAGAGTTTTGTAGTGAAACAGTGGACGGCGAATGAATGTTGATGAATAGATTGATTATAAAGTGTTATTCGGTGTTTCAGAAATTAGTTTAACTTTTTGTTATTGTAAACTTCCTTTGGCAGATGGCTTGGCTTTGGTTTTATTTGGATTGTGATTGTGTATTTTATTAAATAGTCGGTCCATAACTTTGTTAGTATTTTGGTGTTACTAACAATGGTGCTTATAATTAAATATGTAGGTTAGTATTGAGCATATTCTTGCCAACGTTTACTACGCTCTACATTTATAGTCGGCTGCAAGGGGCATCCAAATTTAATATTTTTTTCCTCAATTTGGAATCCCGTAAATAATTAAAAACATTCATAATATTTTTTTGTAACGGAATAAAACCCATGCATTCGTGCAAATAAGGACCATTTTGGCACACACACCTAAATGCTGCTCATGTATGTAAATCGGCTAATACAACATCACAACACATCAGTTTTATTCCACACAACAAAAGCAAATCTCGGTGCAAGATATCTCCATGCATTGCTCTAATTAAGTTTAAACAAAACATGAATCATTAAAAGCGGTGTAATGCGCGCTGCGGGGGTGAAGGCGGGGGTGAGGAGGTGCGCATCCCCTCTTGATTTATACCCCGATTTGTCGTCGAGCCAAACCGCCCCTGATTCACCGCTGTAATGCCGTGTTTACTGATAAACACAGGAATACCGAATGGCCGTTGCAAATGAGTTTTCATTAAGTGGCGTATTTTTTGGGGGGTGAAAAGGGGTCGATTGGTTTCTCTAAATGAATGAAAGTATTGAGAGTTTAATGTAAAACTAAGAAAATAAAGGTGAGCAGTCGCTGGATTTGAGACACGGAGCAATTTCCTTATGCAAAAACATTAGTGCGTTTATGTCAATCGTATGAACGAACATCACGTGAACGGAACGCAAACCAAGCTTAAAAAAAATTTTAAGCTCCCTGCCAATGCGCCACATTGAATTCCCACCTAATATTGACCAAAAGCCCTTCTCTTTGATTAGTGAACTCTTTCTCTAAAATAGTTCTAATGGGCAACATTAACTTGTTACCATGCAGCAAACTGATAACCAATCATGTTAGGGGCTTTATGACACTGGCTGCTGGGGAGTTTGTTGCGCCACTTCTTCTTCCCAGTTAAAGTACTAGGTGTGAAGGGTGAGCGTTTTGGGGGACTGTCTTATGTAATTTTGAAATTCGAAAAGTGCTGATTCTCAGCCTAGTTAGAATAAATTATTTTTGTTTTTTTTTTAGGCTTTTGCGAGCTTGTTTCCAGCGAAGCGATTGGGTACCGCGCTCGCTGCTTAAAACTAAAACTGAAAACGTAGATACACAAATAAGAAAAACAAACTATATAAATGAATAAATATAATTATAATAACGAAGAATAAGAAGTACAGGTAAAAATAATCTAAGATATCTATGTACATTTTTGCAGATAAAATAATACTTAAATATTAGATGCGAAATTTTAGTAAGTATCTCCTGATTTTGATTATGTAAATAAAAACTTTTTCCCACAATAACAAGTTAATGATATCACAAAACAGGGCTTCCTCTCTTCTACCCTTTTGCTGTGCCCTACAGGGTCCATAATGATCTAAATTATATAGTTACCACCTAAGTACACATTATGGTAAAGCAATAAAGATATTGAGTATTGAAGAACTGGTTTTTATAAACTTACCGAGAGCCGTGAATAAATGCAGCACCTACCTATACCTACTCTAAAACCGCAAAATATGGAATAATCAACCTATATGGCCTATAAATTAATATAATATTTTCCACACTTCACTCAGAATTAGCCTAAACATTTTATTTTTCAATACACTGTTTCCAGTATCGAATTAACTGAACCAGTTATTTAGGTTAATGGAAAAAATTCAGTCAAACTTTTAGCGAGCCAAAAATAAAAATGTATTGGTAAAACAAAACAGATAATGTGAACATGTGTTGATAAAACACTTTAAACAGCTGCCATGGAGTTTCTTGTGCTTTTTCTCCATTAAAAACTAGTTTTGCGAACGGAAAACTAGCTTTCTAATTTAATTAACTGACAGGCTCCCACTGTAATAAATGTGCTATTCTTACTAATATTATAAATGCGAAAGTAACTCTGTCTGTCTGTCGCGCTTCCACGCCATAACCACTGAACCGATTTAAATGAAATTTGGTAAACAGATAGTCTAGAGCCTGAGAAAGGACATAGGCTACTTTTAATCGACATACTACGTGGGCAAAGCCGCAGGCGGAAGCTAGTTCTTCATAAAATCCTTTTTCTGCGCACCACATTCGTAGATAGGTTTCCCATTGTGTCTCTCTTTTTTCCCATTGTGACAGTGCCATTCTGACACTCTTTTTTAACCAAGTGGATATATCATCCACTTTCAAACTGTGCGTTTTTTTTTAAATACACAGCATTTTTTTCAAGAAACTTGCCTTAGAATCTTCTCACATAGACTTGCAATTGTTCACCTGCAACACAAACGACTATCCACCCAAGATTTTATATCACAAATAAAAGACACAACAGGCTATTTAAACCCATCCATTCTTACAAGCAAGTATAAAATCCAGCAGTGTAACTCTGGGAGTGGGTAAGTCGGTCATAAAGTAGGAGTATGTACGTGACCGCAGGCGCTGTGGTAGTATAACTCATGAAGGCAGATTGCACTGTACCTGTAAGTAGTGTTTAGAGTGTTATTACACCTGTGTTTGTTGGTATATAAAATATGGAAGGCGCAGACTGGCGATTGAGAGGCGACTGAAAGTGGTTGATGCTTAAAATATTGTTGTTGCACTTACAGTAAATATTCTGGAGAGAGTCAGAAAGTGGATCGATCTTTTTTTTTTCCCGACTTCTAAAAGGTTCTCAATTCTACTGTATGTTTTTTTTCTGATAGTTTGTTACGCGATTACTCCGCCAATAATTATGAATCGATTTTGATGATTCTTTTTTTGTTTGGTAGGTCATGCTTCAGAGGTGGTATCATATAAAATTGTATTAACGTTTCTTGCGTAGTTTTTGAGTAAGTTTAAATAATACGTATTTTTCCCACTTAACCTATTATGGATGATGGTTTAAGTTCCTGTCACTATTATTTACATAGCAGGTAAACCATCTCGAATTTGTGTGGGGTAGTTCATCATCTGCCTAGCCTTTTCCCAAATTAATTGGGGTCGGCTTCCAGTCCAACCGGATGCAGCTGAATACCAGTATTTTACATGGAGCGACTGCCTATCTGACCTCCACACCCCAGTAACTGGGTAATACGATACCCCTTGGTAAGACTGGTTGTCAGACTTTCGGGCTTCTGACGACCCGTAACGACTGTCAAAGATCAACGAATGACAGCCGAGACCAACGGCTTAACGTGCTTTCCGAGGCACGGAGGAGTCTCGATAATTATGTAAAGATGGTCACCCGTCCACGGACCAACCCCGGCAAGCGTAGCTTAACCTGACGGATCGACCCGTGTGGCTGTTACTTAGCCACGAGCTCCTCTTGTGTGGGGTAGTTACCACTATTAAAAAGTGAAAAATAAAAAAAACTCCTAAGCTTTATTATTAGTTTATAGATTTCAATTACCAACACGGTGTCATCAATAACAACACAATTAAGCACACAGCGAACACGACACTCCGTGTTGATGTCTAGTGTGGGCTCATTAAAATGAATTATATGAGTCGGTACATGGCCGGGCCGTTGTAAATCATTGCTCACTTGTGCTAAAGTTGTTCGTTTTATAGAATGGGGATTATTTATTGGGAGTTTAGGCTGGTGGCTAAATATTATATGTAGTAGTAGCCTTGGTTGGTAAGCTGTGTGTTTTGATGGCTAATGGGAAAGACTTTTATTTGTTTTTTTTTTTCATACTAATGCTTAGACATGATGAGCTTAAACTCAAAATAAGACCCAGAAAAAACATAATTATTTTTTCCCTGCGAGAAACAAACATAGGATCAGAACGCAACCGATTAGAGTGCGCTTCATCAAATAGTTCCTTTGCCGTAATGTTGGCACCACTGTTAATTTTTTTTAACGGGCCTATTAGGTAGCACCGTAGCGGTGTAGCGTATGCGTAATGGTCTTACAACAGTGGAGACAACATTAAGGCATAGGAACTATAATTTGATGAAACGCACTCTAGCGTTTGCTACAATCCTGTTATTCCGTGTTGTGTAGACAAGACAGCTGCATTGTTCTTCATCTTTCGTTATGTGCGATTTCTGAAAGAGAAATTTAAAAATATTTTCAGGGCGTAATTGACGTCTTTTAAATACTCAATGATACTAATGTATCGCCATCTATGTGCAACACTAGAAGATAAATGTCGTTGAACCACTCCAAAGCCATTACATTTAAAACAAATGCAAAAAGTTATTTAAAAGAATGAGTGTTCTATCTTACATGAACATCTGTTTTTCACAGCAAAAACAGGTGACACAAAAAATAACATCCAAATTAAAACAAAACGTAACAAATAAAACTTTGTGAACAGTACTTTGTCCAATTACCTCAATGTTCAAATAAATGAAGTAAACTTCCCTAATTAGAATTTACTTTTCAGGGGATGTTAAATGGGAGATATTTCACGATACCCCGCCGAGGTACTGAGTAAATACTCTTTCGTACTCTGCGATCATAGCTTTGACGACGAGCAGTGTCTTTACAAGTAGATCATCACTTTTTGTGACTGGCCAATATAAGCAGAAAACCATGTGCCCGGAAAACCATGTCCTAAAGTATCTGGTTTCAGGATAAATTCTATTTAAAAAATAGTAAAGATTACAATTTTTTATAAGAAAGAAAAATATGTTTATTTGTCACAGATCGTAGTATTATAATATCTGTGTCACAGATACACGTGCAAACAAAACGATAATTAACTGGAATATTAAAGAAAAAATAAAAACAAACAAAATAGGTTAGATATCTCACCACCTTTTCCAACGATTATTATATCAATATAATTATTAAAATTAAAATTGAAAAATCATCGACGAAAATAAGAGGTCATAAAATTAACCTTAATTTTCAAATAAAAAAGTTTCAGGTATTGAAATAAACAAGTCAAAACACTATGATGGGTCTTACTACAAAAACTTAGACACTTGTTCAACGTCTGTCGAATGTCAATCTTACGTCAAAATCCACACATAAATGTCGTGTTTAAATTAAACAAGAGATAAACACGGATTTGTGGTAGTAAGGTAATGTGTAATCCACATGCGCTATAAAGTGGAATCCACAGATACATTTCCTGATTCATTTGTTTACATTTGGAACAGATCATGTTTTCAAATTTTAAATCTCATACCATACCAATAAAAATACACGAAACAAAATAAAGCAGTTCTGAATACAGCAAAATCCGGCCTTGCAAATGCTCACAAAAGGAACCGGCAAAATAATAAGAACCGTATTAAATAATCTAACACATACTGCAGTCTATACCGCACAGTAGGCCGAACTTAAAAACTCTGGACAAAAAACGCCGACCAACGCTAGTCGGTTTAACTGCCAATATCACTGTCATTTGTCTCTGGCCAGCTCTGCGAAACAAAAATTTATTTTGCAGTTTCCAAACCTTATAGTGAACTTTACTACCTTCAGAATTAAGGTAGATTTTCTGTATTTGGGGTGTGAAATAGTAAAATTGTACGCCAATAACAGGCTCTCAGTGACATGTACGTTTTGAAAGCGTTTCGCTTTATGTCTCTAATTGCGTTAGGCACTGAAATATTTTTGAGTGGTCATATTGAAGTTTTTGACTTAAATGGTTTAGTTTTTGCACTGTGCAAATAACAAAGAGGTTTGTCATTGAAGTTTTCGTCGAATATTCGACAAAGCGTAATGATTTTTGACATTTTATGAGTGTTTCATGAAATATAAACTGATGTAATGTTTTGTTAGTTTGAGCTCGGATGAAGCATATTTGTCGACAGCAATAAATTCATCGTGCATTGTTGGAAATTTTATTATTGGCTGATATTTGAAATATTTTTATCGTTCGAAATTGGGTGGATAGTTTTATGATATTATTATTAATATTTACCTGTGTGTGATGAATAAAAATAAGTACCTACATGTCAGGAGACAGACTACTCACAGTAATAGGTACTGTTGTACTGTTAAATACATCCTAAATTGAAAATCTTATCAAGACACGTATTGAACCATGCAAAAACATTAAAGGCTATTTCCGAGGAAAATCTGTCTTACAAAATATAAAAAAAAAACTGCGATAGTGGTAAGATTATCAATTTACAAAGCAAAATAAACATTAATTATAAGGAACGTTAGAACGTAACGCAATTAATTTAAAAAAAAGTAAAAAAAAGAATAAACTTTTACTGTTAATTTTTAACGAATGCTCCATCAATTACAATTAACGCAACATTTTTCCTTAATGAGAAAATTATGTAACTGTTTTAAACCTTACGAGCGAGATTATTTGCGAAATTGTACTTACCGTAAGTAAAATTTAATGTCCTCTTGGAAATCTGAACAAGCTTATTTTGTGGGACGTTGGTAAAAAAAAAACTTTTGAAAAAAATCATCATCTGCCTAGTCTTTTACCGGTGGGGTCGGCTTCCACCGGTGGCACCGGATGCAGCTGAATATCAGTATTTTACATGGAAAAAAATTAAGAAAGAACATACAATTAAATAAGACAGACTAAAATTAATCAAATAAAAAGTGTCAAGTGAATTGTAAGAAATTAGCAGGAAAGTATGCCTGAAGGCTGCTCCAAATAGGCCCATTTTACCAAAAATGTCGGACAACTAGTCCCTGACACTGGTTTTCAACTGGACCTGAAGTGTGAGGTGTAGGATATAAATTAGTTTTCGAACTGATCTATGTGCATGTGATGACGGGATGTCTGATGTACAGACGCCAGCACATCAAGCTACTACAATCTGTCAAATTTCTTTAATAGATTTTCAACTTTATCGCCAAAGTATTAAGGTTCAAGGTTGATTGGGAAAATCTGACAGTTTCGGGTAGCTTGACCTGCTGGCGTCTGTACCTACGATATAAAAACCAGCACTGGAAGTGAATACGTCAAAAAAATAATAATAATAACGATGAAGAAGAACCATCGACGCGAAAAGAATAAGAAGCCACATTTTAGAATCTATCCGGTAGTATTTATTTATTTATTAAAACTTTATGCACAAGTAAAAAAAAATATACTGTACAAGGGCGGACTTAATGCCTGAGGCATTTTCTACCAGTCAACCTTAGGGTGATGCAGAGAAAAACATGGCAGGTGCAACATACGGGATAGATAACTCGAAAAAGGATAAATAGTAATACATATATACTTACATACATACATGTAAACAGAATAAACTTTGCGTTAGTATTTGCGTGATACTAGAACATACATTTACATAAACAGACGTAAACTAAATAAAAAATCGGCTTTAGAATTGTTTCCCAACATTGTAGAATTACCTATTAAAATACATATTAAAAAAAAAAACCATGTCCGTCTTTGAGTTCGCTACGTACGTACTTACTCGTATAGACTAAATAGCTAAGTTTTGCTCAGCTAAGATAAGCAAAGAAGCAAAAAAGTTAAGCTTTAATCTCCTAAAAATAAAATAAAACTATCAACTACTATAATTCTACACATAGTCCACGAAAAACGAACCACGAAAAAGATACACAACTTCAAACTTTCCTTTCTCTCGCAATCTCTCCAAAAACATAAAATATTCAAACTATAGTTTTAAATTTCAAAGTATAAACCACAACCCGTAATTGTTTTCCTTTGTCGCAAAGCAAAAACCGCAGTTTTCAATATCCTCTGTCTCAGCTGAGCAATTTTCATAAGAAATTACTATTTCACAATCAAAATGGGAACAATTGTAGATTGTCAACCGCCGCTGTCAAAGTTGACAGTTGCTGTCAAGCTATTCAAAAGACAAGATGTTCTGAAATGTCCTCATCTTTTTTGCATTTCTCATTTATCGGATTTTATACGTACTTTTGTTTTTTTTTCTTGACATCTTTGGCTTATTAAAATGTTTCAGGTTTTTATTTAAAGAGGGATGAAGGATGATTAAGTGGACAGTGAGTGTATTTAGTAAAATACTTCCTACGTTTTTTGGCATTTTGTGAAATCTTTTTTGGTTAATGAAGTTTTGTACATTTCTAGCAAATCTTGTGGGTGTCATTTTAATTCAATTAAAGCTTCTAGCATGAACCTGTGATTTCATTTAAGCAGAGTACACAAGCATAAAAACCACTGTTATGGCAGAGCCCCTAAAATAATAACAGCACATAATTATTATATCAAACCCATAGAAACAGAAAGTACAATAATTGTAGTGTATCTAATTCATAGATAAGCAAATACTTTCTCATGCACGTCAGCAATGAGGTCGCTGTCGCTAATGTCAACTGTCAGTTCACCACGAATGGCGGGAAATGGTGGAAGGTGAAGCGTGCCTGCACGAGAGGCTTGTTGAAGTGATGAGCCAGTGTAGTGATTTCATCGCTTAAATATGGGATAAACAGGATTCTACAACAGTAAATACTCTTTTACTCACACAATCATAAATATCCCATTCAATTTTATAATCACAACACATGAATCAAGCTGTCGACGAGCGACGCAGTATCTTCTAAACAGTAAATCCACCAAGTTTTTAACGAGAAAAGTAACCATTCCCGAACTCATTCTACATTATATTGCCGTAAACAAACGTGCCACATGTTGCAAAAGTACCTCATACTTTTCTCACGTACTGGAAATAAATGACTTGAAATTGCCGTAACTCTTTTAGACTGTGGCAACATTGTATCGCGTTGGGTCCACAGTCCACATATTTTGTTACTAATTACGTTTTTTACGAGTTACTTTTTACAGCGATACTGAAAGGTCCTTAAATTATGTTTTAACGTATATTGGTATTCGACCGTTCGGTGGTAATTATTGTGTGCCTGAAAATTTTGTGGCGTTCGGGAAACGGGTCTAAATTATCATGAAAGGTTGTGTCTGTATTCAGGTTAACAAAATTATTAATTAGACATTTTATTACGGGTACCTAATTTAGGTTTTTACAAGTTACAAAATGTGTATAATAAATAAACAAACCCTAAATTAATAAATAAACCGTACATGTTGTAAACATTTACGGTTTATTTATTATTGTATTATGTATATTTATTTTTCTCTTTTATTTTCTGCATTTGACAAGGGTTTTTTAAAAGCTATCAGTTTATAATTAATCTGTTTCTACTCACCATCTAAAATAATCAACTTTATTAAACTTAACAGTTAGTAAAAACTGAAAATATATGAGATAATTAAATACTTACTTTAGTATAATACTTACTTTAGTTAATTTAGTTATTTATACTTAATCTATATTCCACAGCCTAAAAAACATCTACAGGCCAGTACATCTAGTTTTTCTTCCATCTCCAACCTAAATTAAACTTACCTTAATTTCGCGCCAATCTTGCAGCAACTTCCCAAACTGATTCTATTTACGACATTTCAGTTTAATTAAGAATTTATGAAAGTTGTCCTCGTTTCCACGGTGTTCATTTTAAAACGTCGTAACTGTATTTCGTGATTGTTCGTCCAAGTAATTGCGAAGTCGGAACTATCCTGTATTTAGTTGTAGCGACGACGGTTTAACGCCTTCTCTGACTCGTTATGAATAGTAATTTTTGGGTGTACTGAATTTTGTAGTCTGTGTCTATAATTAAGTTTTTTGTAGGAAGTGCTCCGTATGCTTTCCGTGAATGAAGTAAATAATATCATTATTTTTATTGATGGTATTTTATATACGTATAAGTAGGTACGAACCTAATAATTATTTCTTGGAAAATATATCAGTGAGCGTTACACGTGTCTGTTTACTTTATTTGATAATTTTTGTTTACTAATGAGATTTAAGGGGCTTCTGGCTAATAATAAAAGCCGCACGGGTCTATCTTTAAGGTTAAGCTACGCTTGCCGCGGTTGGTCCGTTGATGGGTGACCATCTTTGCATTTACTTATTAAACATAGGTACAAAGAAAGTCTCGGAAAGCTCGTTAAGCCCGGTTGCTCCCGGTTGTCATTCGTGGATCTTTGACAGTCGTTACGGGTCGTCAGACGCCCGGAAGTCTCACAACCAGTCTTATCAAATGGTATCGTATTACTCAGTAACTGGGTTGTGGAGGTCAGATTGACAGTCACTCTATGTAAAATACTGGTATTCAGCTGCATCCAGTTAGACTGGAATCCGAGCCCAACAGAGTCGGGAAAAGGCTAGGCAGATCAGATGACTAATGAGATCTAAGAAATTGGTTTTTTATAATAAAAAAATACTATAATTTTAGGTAGGTTTAAAGCCATAAACAGATTTTTTGTAACTTGTCTCTTCTTATGACCTTTAAAAACACATTATCCGAATAAGAATCTTCCACAAACACAAAGCACTCACATACCCAACAAAAACGACAGAAACCCGAACTCTCCAAAATGAAATTGGACAACGTCTTAACGGGAACATTTTCGGTGTCCAACGACTTCCACTGCTGGCCAGTTTAACCCACTTAGCTGGATAGTTGGCTTAAGTTCGCTAATTCAATAACCCACTCAGAAACGAACCGAATTAAGTGAGGAGTTAATTTTTAAAATGGCGAAAGGGTTTCGAGCTTCGTCGTGCGAATTTGAAATGGAATAACGTTGAAAAGGCGCGATGTTTTAAATGTTTGTATAGGAATGTTTGGTAAATATTGAGGGTTTTTAGTTGTTTACTACAGGATTTTGATGTTTTAGTCTTTAATGGAATTAAGAAGATTGGCATTATTAGGTATTTAGGAAGTGGGTTCGTACTTAGGTACTTAGCATTACTAATATTTTGAATAACCTAAACAGAAATTGTGACCGTCATTTGATTTATCTATATCTGAATCCCTATTTCCCTTGGTCACGCCACCACGCGTGAACGGCTGAACGGATTTGGATGAAACCACGGGCGAAACCACGGGGCGTAACTAGTTCATAATAAATGCTAATTTTGATAGTTTTAAGTGGATAATACCTAACCAATCAATATGTTCACGTAAAGGTGTAGGTACCTATTCAACGTTACAAGACTGGTCATACTCGAAAGTTGTGATAGACAGGCGAATTGTTGGTCATAGTACCTACATGTTTTCAACACCATTGCATAGCCACAGGGCCACAGGCTATGGGGTAGAAGAAGGCAAGACTAGTTCTTTTTATATAAAAAACACGTAAAAATATTGTTGTAATTTAAAAAATCGCTCAAGGAAATGTCATAATATCTCCTCGAAACAAAAAAATTGCAAAAGACAAACCAAACCACAAAACCTACTTCTCAAACTTAGTTACAATTAGCGCCATCTAGCGGTTCGCGCCGCAACCTCTTCAAAGAACCCCCAAACAAGGTTACCTCGCGACGCCCCCAATTGGATAGCGCTGCTGGTTTAATAGCCGAGGAGCAGTAATGTTGGAGGAGGTACCTAATAATGAATGCTGAAATTATGGAAACACATTTTTTTCAAAACTTAGTTTATTTGGTTACATGACTTCAAAATAATATTTTTTCAAGAATCTTTTCGCAAAATGATGTAAATGCATCTGCAATCTATTTTTATTAGGCTTTTGGGAAATCCTTGAAACTTACAGATCTATCGATCCGTAAATTTCAAAAACTTCAAACGGTTTTTTTCATCAAAAACAGTAAAGGTGTAATTAATTAAAAAGATTGCTAATTTATAAATTAGCACCAAGATGTTACCTTCTCCAAAATTACTGTCAGCTCTTGGTCTAATAATTACTGTGTACACTCCAACTTTTGAGGGGTGATGTGACTTTGTACGGAGGTGCTATCGGGTGTTTGGTCTTGCAGTCTTTGGAAAGTTTTTGAAGTTAAGAGTGAGTAAAAATAAACATTACGATCTTTTTAAGGTATTCTTTCTTATTTGTATGCCCAATTTTGATATTTCGCTCAAAACCAAGGTTGAATTAAAAATTAAAAGAAAGAATTGCCAAACTTAAGTGGCAATGGGCAAGGCACATTCCTCACAGAACAGATGGCCGATGGGGCCGAATGGTTCTGAAATACCAGTGGACCAATGACCTTTGAAAGCAGCAAGAATCCACTGGATGCGGGAAGCACAGAACCGGTCGAAGTGGCGGTGCTTGGATGAGGTCTATGTCCAGCAGTGGACGGCTTTTGGTGGAAATGACGCTCAATTTTAAACGTTATTAGTTTTTAGGGTTCGTTTTCTAGATCGTTTTTAGAAAATTATTTTTTTAAATGGAAATGCATTCATTCTGTTCACGATTTATAAATATACCGTGATTGAACAAACAAGACTTCCCACATTGTTTGACAGCTATAAATTGCTGTAATAATGTAATCTAAATTCATCATGAATAATTCACAAATTATTCAAATGAAGACTCATAAACACCAGATTAAACACTAACAAATTAAACAAAATGCAAATCTATCAGAAACAGCGTCACATAATCCGGTTGCAGCCGCCTTAGTCTGGTTATAACTGGTTCACGCTGCTTTCATCCGGCTATAACCGCTCGAGCAAAGATTACAGGGTACTTTACCAACTCGCGAGGGCTTATTAAGCATCTAGAGGCGAAAATGTAAATTAGCAGTGAAATTGCGAAGTGATGTTCGACTTAATGATACTCATTCTCGTTCTTGAGTGTGTTAAGTTCAGTCTGCAATCAGCTCGTGCGAACTTCTTTACGTTTTGCTAATAGCTGCCGCTTCTGTTAATGTTTAAGTCTATGTACATTGGGGAAGGATGTTGTACTGTCATGTGCAATAATGCGTGGTTGGTGTGTATGAAATATATTACAGGCAAACTGTTTTGAATAATTATTTAATTTTAGGTGTTACGTTTTCGTTTGACTAGCAAGATAAAACCTCGACAAGGTATATGAATTCATCACAGATGTTTCGTAACGAAAACGTAAACCACACGCAATCACACAAATACAAATAAAAACACTACCCCTCAAAACAACCTGACAACAAAATCTCAAGCACCTCTACACCACAACCAAATAAAGCCGTGTACACACAACCCGTAACACCATAAACTAAAACCCAAACTTATTTTTCAGCCGCTAGCGTCGACGGCAATCGAATTAGCGCCGAGTTCGTGTGCCCTAGACGTTATGCCCCGGCCACACGTTACACGCTCTTAAGCAAACTTTGTAACGCTATTACCAACTTGCCACCACCACTGCCATGTCAGATCGGTAATGGAACCTTCGGAATACAATCTCGTTGGACTCTGGGACTTGAGAACTACAGTTCTGCGAAATTGGACGCGACTAACGTCCGTGAAGTTAGGGGGTAAACTCTTGTTGGGATAGTTGGTCGTGCCCGCATGCGGTTCCAGAGATAAATTTAATTGTGAAGTTATCTTTAAAAAGCCTGAAAGTGTTACCTACCCGCCCTCGCATGCGTTTGGATACTAAAAAAGTCTGCTGAAAAAGGTTGCAATTCGAGCTTAGAATAAAACAATGGAAACCGCGTTTGCAGCAGCTGCTATAAGCGTCCATAGAATTGGTTGTCTATGTTATATGACACCGGGCGACTAACCGCATGCGGCCATGCGGGTACGGACAAACAAAAGTTGTACAAAATGCCGAAAGACGTTAAATGACCCATTGTTAAAAATATTTTTATATTATACTAGCTGTACCCCGCGGTTTCACCCGCGTAGGTCTCGATCCCGTGGGAATATAGGGATAAAACGTATCTTACGTCCTATTCTAGGTCATAGTCTACCCGTGTGCCCATCCTCTTCTCTCTCTCTTCTCTAGAGTAGGGAACGTCGTGGCGGCGCGGCGCCCGGCGTCGAACGGTTCGCGTATTGCATTTTTATACTCGAGATAACTTCGAAATTAAATGTCCGATTCGAATGAATTAAAAAGTATTACTGCTAAATAAATACCCTTGATGTTAAAACTATTTATTTGAATAAGAATTAAAATTATGTTTATAAAACTCCTTCGCAAATAATGCATTAATTTCGAACAAATTTGATTACCATAAAAAAGGTTATAGTGAGTCAATCTTAAAAGATAGACATATGCTGTCGCGGACTTTTTTTTAGAACCTTTAAAGAGGCACAATTCCATCATACATAATATTTACGTAACATAAACCGTTTACGCAGCGCACGCAACGAAAGCTCTCAAATAGGAATATTTTTTCCCATTTATGCAACATATTTAATTTATGCTTCGCTCCTATTGGTCGTAGCGATGTTATATAGCTTATAGCCTTCCTCGATAAATGGACTATCCAACACAATAAGAATTTTTCAATTCCAACCAGTAGTTCCTGAGATTAGCGCGTTCAAACAAACAAACAAAATCTTCTGCTTTATAATATTAGTATAGATAGATATTAGTCATTATGATCATCAGCCTAGAATTCCCCCAACTATGATGGGTCAGCTTCCAGTCTAACCAGATACAGCATTTTACATGGAGTGACTGCCTATCTGACCTCCAGAACCCAGTCACTGGGTAATAATAATGATACCCCTTCATCAAACGTATTAATTACAGATTAATTTAACAGCCCTTTTCAGATTTAACTCTCTCCTTAAAATTGTTAATTAACACGCCCCCAAATTGCAAAAAAAACAATCCTTCAAAAGCTCGACACAACCCAATTTAAATTCACACGTAATCAGATTAAGGTGCAGGTAATACATCACGGAGCATATTTCTCTTATTCATTCATCAAAACTTGTGAACAATCAATCTTGTGAGGACAATGACACCTCGTTACTGTGTCATTGTTATATCACCATTGCTGGCAAATGATGGGGGCTCATTGCCCATGCTGGCCATTTTAGGTGGTTGGACATTTTAATGGGGGTTCCATTGTGTGATGGTGAATGGGAGGCGTTGTGGTGTTAGAAGTGTGAAAGTGAAGTTAATGTGAGCTAATGTGTCACAGGGTAGAGATGCTCTTTTGTTGTGAAGCACTTGTGACACATACGAGTACCTACATTGGTCTTTTCAAAGAGCACATTCTGACAGATTCGCTTAAGAAAAGCTATTACGTCACTAATCTCATCTCGTCTCTCTGCATGGTCATTTTATTGTGAACATTTATTTATTTATTTGGGATCTCCTACAAAAAGAGTGTTTTCACGTGTGCTGCTACAATTGCAGGAGACCACAGCATGCACATATAACTAGGTGTAAACAGGATAAAAATAAAAATAGAAAAAAAAATGAATTATAAAATTGCAAAAAAAAACGTCAAGATTGAGCATTTATTATTTACAATTTTTCATTATATAATAATTTCATCAAAAAAAATGATATTTTATGTCATTTTAGTAAGCTATGTTATGACACTTTACATAAACTTAAGTATTGTATTCATCTATAAATATAAAAATGGATGTTAGCAAGATGTTTGTAGTTTTGCATAGAAAAGGTTTGAGAAGGGTTTCCCTTCCGATCTCGCGATCTTGATCCGCGGGCGAAGTCGCGTCCAAAAGCTATTATCATTATAATTATCACACTACAATATCTTAGATTCTGTTATACAAGTAAAGGTACATATTATACTAAAACACTTTTAGGTACCCCAGTATCAGGATCACAAAACCAATGACAACGCAAACGGTTTTATTGGAAAATCGCTCGAGCCAGCACAAGGCTAGCAGCAGTAATCGCGTTACCGAGTAAACCGGACTGGAACGTCGCTAGATTAAAATGATGTTACGTTAGATTTGTTACCCTGGCTTTCAATTTGATTGAGAAACATTGGATAGGTTTAAAAGGTTGAAATGTGGTGGGTCCTTTGTAGTACCTATTGTTTTATGGTTTTTGAGGAAAGTATGGTTCCTTAGGAACATATAATTAAACAGTTAATTTGGTTGGTGGGAGGCCTTAATTTCGTAAGTTTAACTGAAAACATGTTTCTACCGTATCCTTACTTCCATACTAAATTATCTTAAATGCGAAAGTAACTCAGTCTGTCTGTCTGACAGTTACTTCTTCTCGCCGTAATGACTAAACGGATGAGTTGATCATGGCCTAGGTTAATATAAAGAAAACCTTTTATTCCGGTAGTACGTTCCCGTGGGATAATTTCCAACATACATGCAGGCAAAGCCGTGGGCAAAACCGCGGGCAAAAGCTAACAAATAATAAAACAAAGTTTCTAGCAGCATGCTGCTAGCAACATAAAAACATGTTGCTGAAACAATGTCGCGCAACTTTTGTTTACCATAAAGAAACGGCTTGCTTCCTAAAATGTAGGCCAAAATTGCACTACTAACTTGCCAACCCCATAAATAAAAAAGTCAATATCCTAGCTTACCGGCGAACAGCTTCCAAGCTGGAGCCGCTCAACACCCACGGGATGGCTAACCCCAACATATCTTTACACTAGACGAGTCTGGGTAAATCGAAAAACTTTAAATGGGTCCAATTTCCAGCCCCCCGCCTCCCCGCAGCCGTGCCCCGCGAGACGTGGGGCAATTAAAAGAATTGCCCCGCTACGATTCAGTCCGACGACTAAAAATGAAAATATGGTGTGAGATAATTGAGACGGGGACGTTGAGGTTGATATTGAAGTAGGTATTTCTAAAGCGTTCCTAAGTAAACGCTTTCGTAAATCATCACATTAGTTATCCGTCAATGAAAGCAAAACTGACTACAAAATTTATTGTCTAATGGGCCCCTTTTTTTTTTGTGTGTGGGAAATCATCGATTGTCTTTTCCCGCTCTGGGTGGAGCGGAAGGGCGTGTCAGACTTTTACTGACTAAGACCCACCGTGTTCCTTCAGTTGCCTGTTACCAAGGTCCCGGTATCCCTTTCGGACTTTCCCGCAACCCTGGCAGGGTCTAATGCGCCCCTGGGTTTTTAAAATAGTCTACATTACACTTGATTTTACTGTTATCCGACTAACAGTGAAATCAAGTGTAATGTGGATGTATCATAATACATCTGCCCACTCCTTCGAGAATACAGGCTTGAAGTTAAAACTATAACGCGAAATTAAAACATTGAACTCTCCCACTGACATCTACTTATACCTTATTTATCAGCACCAAGATGACACCCCTAAAGACACACGCACAGGTCATTAACCTTGACTGCTAGCATCTGATTACCTGTAAACAAGAGTGTAGAGTTACAACCCCATTGAGTGTGATTTATGAGCTGTCGTCTTGGCACGATGGCGGCTCGAGTGGAGGCAATAATAGGTGTTCAATAGCTGATGAGTTATGAAGGTGGCTCCTAGTTTGGTTGGTTTTAATTAACTACCTATGTGTTTTTTGGGTAAATTATCTATTTAAGTGATGGCCACGCGATCTCATTTTAGATTTTTACTATGTAGTTGAAATTCATGTTATTAGAATATTTAGTTCAGGTTCAGTACAACGTACTTGAACTTAAAAAATATTTGAATCTTGCTGGCCACTTTATCTGTGATGAAACACAGTTTTTCTTTTTCTTGTTGTGGTCATTTTTGTCCCTTTTAGAATAAGCTCGCTCCACTTACTAGTTCAATATTTTTTTTTTACATTTTCAACAGCATTTTTATTTCCAACAGTTGTATCTACTCGAAATTCCCACATTTTGAAGCCTAGAAAACCAGAAGGTGTGAGGAATGTCAAGGTTTTTTTTTAAAATCCAGAAGCAGCAATCGCATAATCCCATCACATTAGTTAGCACTAACTAATGTGAAACCTTCACTTTGAATCCGTTTAAAAATTCTGGCCTTTCGTCTTTGTAAAAACATAGCGTCTATACTCAAAACAGTGTCCCGTATATTCCGAATCAAAGATATCCACGATGCGGCGCTTGTTCCTCTGCGTCGTTACACCAAGAATTAAGTCTTAATAGGCTAGTTGAAACACCTCCAATTACAACAAGAAAAGTACTAAGATAGGTACACATGAGTATTGGACTGTTTTTATTGATGTTATTCTGTATGATGGCTTAACTAAGTTTATTTAGATGCCATTATAACTTCAACTTCTATTAGTTGACAATCAGGCTAGTAATTAAAAAAAAAATCTTAGTTCGAAAGTCTTGAAAAATATATTTTATCATTTCGTGATATTTTGCTTTATTGAAATATTTTTACGTAACGTATATTGTTTACCTTAGTTACTGATACTAATTTAGAAGCAGTGCCCGGTTATTAAAGCCATGTATATTATGTATGTATGTAGGAGGAGCTCGTGGCTAAGTAATAACAGCCGCTCGGGCCGATCCATCAGGTTAAGCTACGCTTGCCGGGGTTGGTCCGTGGATGGGTGACCATTTTCACATATCGAGACTCCTCCGTGCCTCGGAAAGCACGTTAAGCCGTTGGTCCCGGCTGTCATTTGTGGATCTTTGACAGTCGTTACGAGTCGTCAGAAGCACGAAAGTCTGACAACTAGTCTAACCAAGGGGTATCGTATTACCCAGTTACTGGGGTGGGTGGGTTGTGGAGGTCAGATAGGCAGTCGCTCCATGTAAAATACTGGTATTCAGCTGCATCCGGTTAGACTGGAAGCCGACCCCAACATAGTTGGGAAAAGGCTAGGCAGATGATGCAGATCATATATCCGTGATGCAGATGATTATGTATGTATGTATTATGTATGTAGGTATGTATTCAACAAGTTAACCACTCCTACGAAATAATTTAAAGTGCTAAAAAACATCATGTTCTCATATCAACCCAATACTAAACCATCAATATGTTTTACAGTCAAAGTGCAAATGAACGAATGAAGCCGGTTCCACTCACTCAGTTACCAAGCTATGTTAGCGGATGGTCCCGAAGGTATTCCTCTATCGCAACCGCAATCATTGAACAAGAATCTCTTCCGAGACGTTGAAGAAATTAGAAATTCATGTCTTGGATAAAGTAGGATTTGTAATATCATTTGATAGCTTTGTCAATGCAAGGGACTTTTGTGTTTACAAGAGAAAAGGAAATAATTATTACTTTTTACCGACTTCAAAAAAGGAGGAGGTACTACGTTCGGATGATTGTTTTTTTTTTTTTTTTTATGTATGTTCACCGATTACTCCGCCGTTTGTGAACCGATTTTAAAAATAATTTTTTAGTTCGAAAGGGTATACTCCCGAGATGGTCCCATATAAATTTATTTCGGAAGTCGGTGGCAAAAAACGAAAATTAAAAAGCAAAGACACCGACTTCCGAAATTAAAGTTATTTTTCACTTTTTTAGTGTTTTTTTTTGAAGTCGGTTGTTTTTTTTGGAAAAAGTTTTCTAACATGCTCATTGTACATAAAATATATCACATTTTTTTTATTCATACCTTAATACATACCTACCATACCATAATATCAAAATCGGCCAAGTGCGAGTCAGACTCGCGTACGAAAGGTTCCGCACCATTATCTATAAAAGCGGCACAAAAAAATATTTATCTTATTCTGTTTTTTAGTATTTTTTGTTATAGCGGCAACAGAAATACATCACCTGTGAAAATTTCAACTGTCTAACTGTCACGGTTCATGAGATACAGCCTGGTCCAGACGGACGGACAGCGGAGCCTTAGTAATTAGGGTCCCGTTTTAAATAAATAACACAGCTAACAAACTTATTTATATTATGTTTGTTAGTCGTGTATACCATCATCTCTGCAATAAAAGCCTCCACTTTAAATGAGAGGCCCCAACAACGTGTTGTTCAGATACTTAGGTAAACACTATTTAATGAAATTGTCTGACGATGGCGCGAGGGTCGCAAGCAAAATAACAAAGCAATTTAAAACTCAATACTATTAGTATAAAGGTACGGCCATACTAGTGCCGTTTTGTGATAGAGAAAATACGAACGTTTTGGTGCAGATATCAGGATCTGAGGTGTCCATATCGGATAGAAATTTACAATATTTAAGAAGGCTAGGAGAGCAGTGGTGGCCCTGTGGTAACGGTCGTGACTTACGATCTTTAGGTCATAATTTCGAACCCAGACATGCAGGCGCTTTACTGTGAGTAAATTATTTCATCACCACTGCTCTCAAAAATGTTGAAGGAAAACATCGTGAGGAAACCAGCATGTCCTAGAACCAAAAAAATTACGACATGTGATATCTACCAACCCGCACTGGGCCCGCGTGGTGGATTACGGCCCACTCCCTCTCACCGAGAGAAGGCCTGTGTCCCAGCAGTGGGAACATTATAGGCTGATTATGTAAGGAGGCTATTGTTAATTAGAGTGGAGAATGCGTATCGGCAAGTATAGTGTGGGACGCCCGGGAGCTAGATGGACCGACGGAAAAACGTGGCTGGGACAGACTGGATGCGGAAGGCGACGGGTTTTTTTCGGCGCAGCCTGGGAGGCCTATGTCCAGCAGTGGACTGCCATAGGCTGAGTTGATTAATTGTTTTTTGTTATTTTAATAAGTGATTAAATTAGTAAATTGTAATTAATTCATGGTTTTATGTTTACTAAACTAACAAGAAACTTCATATTCGTCCAAATATCAAACGCAATCATAAGGTTAGTAGACGATTTCGTCAACAAGCAAACTACTTCAGATCCTAGAGATCTGTTATAAATAAAAAAGGTTCCTAAAAAGGGAATTTTCCACACCAGTTCACCAATCACTTCCAGTGAATCAATCAAGAGACAATTATTTTAATTAAATCATTTTATTAATTTTCTTTCGAAAGCTAGGCTATTGGCCTTAGTATTACCGTGTATATTTTTAATATTGTGTGTTTTGTTTGTAGAGAAAAAACAGTTTTTTAAAGGACCATGGGGGATTTTGTATGGACTCCGTCCCCACCCTCCAACAGTCATTGGCTACGTGTCAATATGTTTTTAGGGATCCCGAGAAAGACTTACTGTCTTGCTCCATTGCAAAATCAATGGGGTTTTTTTGTAATAACAAAAAACTTTTCTGTTAGCTAACCTAACCTAAGCTATAATTGCCTATCCTTGCCAAACATAACCTAACCTCACCTAACCTAACAGTGATAATTTGATCTTGGATTTTGAAGGTCAAATGGAACTCCTCAATGATGAACAGCATTTGTGTATTCTTGTGATTGGATAATTGTACAAAAAACTTTTAAAAAACGGCTAACCTAACCTATTTATTTTTAAATCCTCATGGATGACCTCTGCCCTGGGGCGGGCGGAGGGGTCTATCAGACTCTTACTGACTAAAAACCACCCCAGTGTTCCAGCTCACACCTTCGCCGGGGGTCACGGGAACGTAAAAATCTTCCGCAACCCCAGACTGGCCCGCCATTGCGGGACTCCTCGGGTCAGGGGCCCCCCCGTGACCCGAGGAGTGAGGTGTTTGACTCCCCCCGTGACGTCTAAGAGGGGCGCGCGTGGAACACTACGCACCGCCACCTCGGGTCCTGATGTGTAGGGGGCGACGGACGTCCCCAAGTCCGTCGTCCCTGGACCCATTTAGGGGGGCGTCCGCGGAGGGCGGTAAACGGAAGAGGGCGTTTACCGCCCTCCGCCGACGCCCGGTGCGCCTGCTGCGGGCCGAGTGAGTGGAAGAGATCTCCCTCTCCCTTTCCACAGCCACCTTCTGCGAAACGACTGTCTCACGGAAGGAAACCACCGCGTCCCAGGACTCCTCGCTGCCGACCATCGACTCGACTACGGCCGGCAGCGACAAGTCACTGCCTTCTTCTGAGATGAGGGCATGGCGCGGCTCCTCCCAAGCGGCACACTCTGCCAGCGTATGCCGCGCCGTGTCCTCCCGGCAGTCATCGCAGTGGTGACACCGAAAGTCCGGCTCCCTGTTTATGCGACACAGGTACTTCCCGAAGCAACATGCCCCCAGAGCACCTGCGTCACCCGAAACGACAAGGAGCCGTGCCTCCTCCCGAGCCAGCGCTCGAGCACCGGCCGGACCGCCTCGATGATGTCGAGGCGTGAAAGCCTGTCCCGCCATTCCGCCACCAAGACCTCGCGAAGCTGAGAGCGATGCAGCTCTATGTGTCGCTGCATCGGTTGCTCACCCCGCACTCTCGCTTCCTCGCGCCACCGATA
This sequence comes from Lithophane socia, assembly GCA_947522985.1. Lineage (NCBI taxonomy): Eukaryota > Metazoa > Arthropoda > Insecta > Lepidoptera > Noctuidae > Lithophane > Lithophane socia. The sequence goes on along the minus strand of OX383270.1, from coordinate 1,105,776 downwards.
CGATGACGCGAGTACTTTCGCCTCGAGGTCCCTGGGCGGGGATCCGGCCAGTGCACAAGCCGCCTCGTAGGAGATCGTGCGATACCCCCTGATGACTCTGACGGCCATCGCTCTCTGCGGCTTGCGCAGGACTGCGATACTACCGGCCGTCAGGTCAGCCGCCCAGATCGGGGCCCCGTAAAGGGCCATCGATCGCACGATTCCCACGTAGAGCCGCGTTGACAGCGCACAGAAGCTAACCTAACCTAACCTAAGCTTTTCGGTTAGCTAACCTAACCTAAACTTTTCGGTTAGCTAACCTAACCTAAGCTATAATTACCTATCCTTACCAAACATAACCTAACCGAACCTAACTTTAAAAAAAGGTATAAGAGAAAAAAAAAATGGTCCCTGATAAAAAGAAAGGTTGTCATGAATGAGAACCATATTTAGGTCGCTATATTCTATGCCTCTTAAGTGCAAATTAAGAAAATATATAAATGTAAAATAATGCTAATATTGAATAAAAAAAGTAATATTCCAGGAAAACCCCACATTTTTTAAAAATGTCGCCATAGTAAGAAAGTATCGAACCCACCAGACGCTTCGAATGACACTAGTCTCAAGCGTGTTGGTGGGTGGGGACGTTTCTTCCCATGGTCCTTTTTGGTCGTTGTTTCTGATGCAAGCAGTTTTGTGTTCGTACCTTTACAAGACTAACATAATAAGGGGCTCGATTGGTTATAAACTTGCCTATTTAATGTTATTTTATTCCCTTTAAAAGAATACGCTTTTTTAACACGTCGTTTAAATTCAAAGGAGCGTTCAGGTTATGGGTTTAGAGGTAAAAGGCATAAGCGATAGCGATCTTACCTATGACTAACTAAAGCGACTCTAGATAAAAGTAAGAAATAAAATACGAATGCTATTAGCGCCATTGTTTATGTATATTTGTACTTCATTTATTTATTTATTCATGAACACCAACTGCATATACATTCAGCATTGGTTTAAAAATTAATTATTAAAGGTATTGATGCTAATATAATATATAACCAAATTATAGGTGTAAATAACATTTATTTAAATACACTTATTGACAATAGAAAACTGGAAATCTTTTAGAATCGTGTTTATCTAAAAAATCATAATACTTACGAGTAAGATGACAGATTAACGAAATAATAAAGATTGATTCACCAAAAAAAAAATAAGTTCAGGAATAAGTACTAAGTATTTTTTAATTTTGTCCGTAGAACAATAAAAAGTTCTGGTATACTTCATTCTGAGCAGTAGTTAAATTCAAATAGCTGCTTATACAAGTAGGTAGTCCAATATTCCAATATTAAAACCGACCGAGGCCACAGTGAATGGCAAATAAACCGCAATAATAAATCTACATTGAAGTAATGTCTTTACAAAAAACATTCCTGTATTATTTACATAAATTAATTTCCCAGTGCAATCACCAAGTGAGTAATGAGAGATGGTTATTGAATAAATGAACGAAAGTTTAAATTGATACCTTGTTGTTATTTATTCGGGAAATGGAAATAACGGTCCATGGTACAATTATTTTCTTGTGTTCTTGGTACTTTATAAACAGGAAAAAAAAAATAGCAATTTCGACTTAGTAAAGCATATGGTCGTTTTCAAAACTTAAAAATTATGCTATGTATTTGAATGTTCATAATATCTTATTTGTTGAGTTGGGACTCGTCTTTTTGCTTTCATATCAGTGGAAATGCAAGAAGATCAATCAATGAAGTAAAAACGAAAAAAGTAAAATGGCGGCCAAACACAGGAGCTAACGTGTGAGGCAATGATTACCGCCGCCATTTTTAATCCGTTTCTAACTTTTACTTTACAGTTACTTTTTCCTTTAGCGTTCATTGTATTTCTTTGAATGGTCTTCTTGCATTTACACTACATTGAAAGTAAATAATGGGGTGAGTTATTTATAGTTTTTATTTTATTTTACAATCATCAAACGCTTAGCTTATGACTTGTGTCGAGTGTCAAAATGTACTGTTAGTAAAAAACAGCATTTATTTGTGCGTATGTATTGGTTTCTGATGCATCACGAAACAGTATTGCTATAAACATATATCAGATTCATCGCCTAATGGGATGAATATTATTTTGTATAGTCTTTTTTGTACCTACCTAATGATTTTAGATTTCGTCGAGTTGTTTTATTAATTTAATATTTATTTTTTCTGTTAATGTTCCGCTTTTATTATTTATTTTTACACGACTGCCCAAAAAGGAGTGAATTGTTTTTTATATTTTTAAAGTAATATTTCCCGCAATCATTTTAAGACTCGAGTGGAGATCGCGTGTAGTGTGGGACACCCCTCCCTAGATAGACCGTTCTTACCCCACCCCATAATTATGTCGCATGGAAAATCTGAATTATGATTCAGACATGATTATATCGTTTAATACTTACCTTGAGCCCAGTGTGAAAGAGTTTGTCTTGGGACTAAGGGTCTCCGCACATGGGCCACACGCCACAGCCACAAAATGCCGCCACCGGCATATTTCCTGTAGTTTTCATAGCGGCGTTTGTGGCTGTCGCGTGTGGCCCGTGTGCGGTGAGTCCATATAAAATGTATGACCCTAAGTTCCACCCTACATTTTAAGTACTGCGCTAACCAGTTTACACATTGAAGTATTGTTCTTATAATATTCGACGAAGCGACAATAACACTGATCTAAAACAGCTCCAGTTTGATGAAAACGGCACAAACAACCGCAAAATCAATTTCAATTTGTTAGCCGCAACTCAGTAACGTCCATTTTGTTACTTACCACTTAGACTGGTATATAATTTACAATATTTTGCGTATTATTTGGTTAGTTTTGAATTAGTCGTGAGCCCGAAAGACTGACAACCAGTCTTGCCAAGGGGTATCGTATTATCCAGTAACTGGGTTGTAGAAGTCAGAAAACTGTCGCTACATGTTAAATACTGGTATTTAGCTGCATCCGATTAGACTGGAAGCCAAACCCAGCATAGTTGAGAAAAGGCTAGGCAGATGATGATGATCTTGAAATTCTCCAACCCCTAAACTAAAAAACTATCCCACCTAACCAGCTGGGATAGTTATGTTTTAGTTGGGGCAGTTTATGATTTCTTATAGTACTGTTGAGTTCAACAGCACTATAACAAATCGTATATCTACTCAGAATTACCCGCTACACTAAGCCGATTCAGTCGTCGAAGCAACAAAATGAGAATTTAATAACACTGTACAGTTCCCTCGTTACCTACACCCCACTGAGTTCATTTGCATGGAAATACGGATTTGAAACGACACGACCGACTAACGTGTAGGAGGAGGTTTAATATAAAAATGTCGTCGGATTTTTTCCGTGATTGTACTTTCTTTGCGTTTTTTTTTTTTCGTTAATAATGTTGGAGAAAAATATTGACTATGTTAACAGGTTGTCAAGTTGAATGTTGGTTGTTGTGGTTTTTTTCCTTAACTTCAGTCACTTGCACAGAGTATAATTAGAATAAGGTAATGTTTAGGGAACAGTGAAAATCTATGGGGGCGCCCTTTTTCAGTAGTGGCACAGTACAGGTTGAAATATATTGGGACCTCGCGTAGTATGCAGCCATGGATATGATTTGTCGTCGGCCGCAATCTTGAAAAAAACTGGTCGGAACCACCAGTCGTGCGGCCAATCTTTCTTCGTCATCGGAGCTTCTGCGACCAAGATGGTAGTCGTGCGACAAGTTGTGGTCGTGGCAGCGTAGGGCGCGAGATCCTAATTGTTTATCTTATTCAATCTTATGTTTATGTTTTTTTTTTTTTTGTTATTGTTATTTTATTATGTGCTACACCGATTGACGTCATCACGTCAACGCCGGCTGTCACTGAAAACCAGCGCTGGTGCTCTGTCTCAGCATCGCAGGGTCGCAGCATTATGCTGAGTGATGGCCGTTTTGCGTGAATGTGACGCATATTTTTCATGTATTTTTCCTTTCTTAGCGTCATTTTGCCTCAAGTAAACGTATTTTCTTTCTTTTTTCTTTTTATGTTACAATTGTTTATTTTATCTAATGTTTACAATCGAAAATCGATTTGAACTAGCAATTATTTTATGTAGGTATGGATATAAAATCAAATAACAATAGTATTTTAGTTTCATAACACATTACATTGTCTGCGTTTAGATCTGCTAATTTCAAGTTTAGCACTTTGCAAAGAAAAACTATTGTATTTTGTGTCAACTTCAAAATTGGCTATTATAACTTTTTCTTCTGAAAAGTTAAATCAAACAAAAGAATAATCTAATATTACTTTGTATACAAACTTGAAATCTGTTGCAAATACATATAAGAATATCTGAGACATTATTTAAAGTAACTAGTCCAGAATGTCCATTGTCCTCGTAGTTTCTTGCTCGTTCTTCTCCATAGAGATCTACGTTTTGGCTAGCTTCAACTTTCCGACAAAGTGAACGACTTCTCCACACTTTGAAAGTGTCTGTAAATGATTTAATTGAAATAAATACTTCCACTTTAAGCATTACCAACTAAGCAGTGCAAAAGCCTAGTGGTGTGACCGTCGGACTGCCAAGTCATAGGTCTCGACTTCGAACCCAAGCCACGCACCTCTGATTCATATTGTTAACAATTGCTTTAAAAAAAAACGGTGAAGGAAAACATCGTGAGGAAAGCCTAAAATGTAAGAGATATTTCTCGATGGCATGTAAATGCCAAGTCAGAGGCCCTTGGGTGGCTTTAAAACTCTGACACCAGGTTAGTCGCTAAAAACACGAAAAGAAGAAGCAGATTACCAATTGTTCCCTCTGTATCTAGCCTTAACTATTAAAAAACTTTTTTCCATGATTCATGAATAGGTTAAAAAAAATGTCCTTATGTTTTGTATATAACATACCATAATGACGTCATAATGTAACAACATTGACGTCACACTGTTTGATAATCGTGTCCTGTAACATAATTACATGTTGCACGTGTCTGTGACTGACCTGACATTGACACTATACTTTACAAAAAACAAAAAATATAATATGACGAAGTGCAGTAGGACTGATGAATATAAATGAATAGATAGATAGATAGATCATCATCATCTGCCTAGCCTTTTTCCCAACTATGTTGGGGTCGGCTTCCAGTCTAACCGGATGCAGCTGAATATCAGTATTTTACATGGAGCGACTGCCTATCTGACCTCCACAACCCAGTAACTGGGTAATACGATACGCCTTGGTCAGACTGGTTATCAGACTTTCGTGCTTCTGACGACTCGTAACGACTGTCAGAGATCCACAAATGACAGCCGGGACCAACGGCTTAACGTGCTTTCCGAGGCACGGAGGAGTCTCGATATGTGAAAATGGTCACCCATCCACGGACCAACCCCGGCAAGCGTAGCTTAACCTGATGGATCGACCCGAGCGGCTGTTATTACTTAGCCACGAGCTCCTCCTCCATAGATAGATAGATAGAATACTCTTTATTATGTACACCATAAAAATTACAGACCTAAATGAATATACGTGGGACCAAAATGTGAGCAAATTACATTAGCTTTTCTATAGAAACAGTGCTTTTGTTCGTATCTCACAATCCTCTACATTTTGTGGCCAAACTTCTCGAATATGTGTGGTTATTTTTACCTATGCACATCCTAAACAGTACCTACATATTTTAGGCATGCTTGATTGTTAGTTTTGAAAATAAAAGTGTTTTTAATTAGAATGGCAAATTTTAAAAGTTTAAAATTAATACAAATAGTTTAATAATAGTTATTAACAAGTGCGAGTCGGACTCGGGCACGAAGGGTTCCGTACCATTATCTATAAAAACGGCAAAAAAATCACGTTTGTTGTATGGGCTCCCTTAAATATTTATTTTTAGTATTTGTTGTTATAGCGGCAACAGAAATACATCATCTGTGAAATTTTCAACTGTCTAACTATCACGGTTCATGAGATACAGCCCGGTGACAGACGGAGAGAGACAGACAGGCCGCAGAGTCTTAGTAATAGGGTCCCGTTTTACCCTTTGGGTATGGAACCTTAAAAACTGTCAAATTAAAAAAAAAACCTGAGATTGGAAATTAAATAGGGTGTGATTATACCTTCAGTTTGAAACAATTATACACTACACAATATAACCCTAAAACATAACCGTCTCCCACCGTAACGTAAACTATCAAGCTGACATTCTTCACGACCGCAAGATGAGTGCCGGCAGCAATATAGCCCAACATAGCACCGTGTAGCCCTATATGGCGCAATAACCAGACCGCGACGTCGCGTATGATGTATGACGGAATTTGCACACCATACGATATTGTGGGATAAATTATGTACATTGTTGGGTGTTATGTCGCTTGTAAGTTATTTATATACGGAGATAATTATTATGGCTGGTAATTATTTAATTACAGGCAACACTTTTCATAGTATAGTCGAACTCGTAAATGCTTTATCATTTTTGACGAAAACTCTCAGGGAATTGAAACTTAACGATGATCGAAATGCAAAAATTTTATGACGTGTTAGTGAATTTCAATCTTAGGGTGGTAAAGAAATTACGATGTCAACTAGACTTAAAAGACTCGAGCTTTTCTTTCTTTCTTTCTTTATTTACCACAATTATAATGAATGATTCTAATAATGTTAAAGAAATATGACGTAATTTTGATAAAATATTTTGAACGTTAAAAAAAAAACATATTTCTAAAACTAAGCAGATGTTTTAAAACATCAACTATGCCACCATAATTACCGAGACAGCAGCACCTCCATATTGTTTTTAGGTAGAATTACAATTCATACAAGTAGGCAAACATAAATTATACAGAAAACAAACATTCCCTAAAAATTTACATCATTACTAATTTACAACTACTTGAACAACGATAATAATATCTTCACGTAATTTTAAGCTTGGAAAATCAACATTCTAACAACAACATGTTGCTACGATGCTACGTTGCTACGCTGCTACGAAGCCTCTACGCGCTACGAAACATCTACGGTTTCCCGAGAAATGTTAATTAGGTAAAGTTTGGTAGAAATTTGTATGCTAAGAATTTATCGCATGTATGTATAGTATGCGTATATATGTATTGTATTGATAGCACTTGCTTTAGTTTGTTGATGTTAGCTATAAGTTCTTAATAATTATAAGGTAAGGATTATGTTTACCTTGATACGGAATTGGTTTGGAATTAATTAGACCCAGGAATACAACAACACTGATTGGTCGCAGACTTAGTAGTGCAGTAAGAAAAGTTTTTACTTAATTCGCATGTGTGCACATTCCCTTACATCGTTAGTAAGTTACATAACGTTGTTCTTAACAAATACTCGGTAAATAAGTGCAATAATGTCTACAATATGTTATACTTACATGAAAGCACCTTAATGCTAAAAATCAAGTATTATTATATTATCATTATAAATAAATTATAAAAATTATTAATCATAATATTAATAACTTAGTATATTTTTATCTAAAAGTGCAAATAGGGATTCAAGTGCGCTAGAAATATTATGGTATTCTATTATAAACTTCATCTCAAACGTACCTTTGAACTCAAAATAATAATTGTGTCGTATCTGTATGTATTTAACTGTGTGTAGATAAAAGATAAAATAAATAAATATCAATGGTTATTTAAAATCAGTAGTACATTCACATTTTAACTTCTTAATTACCTTTAAATATTAACTTACAATGTGCAACAAATTTTAGCATTGGAATCTCCGTTATTTCTATCACAGTATATTATTTTTGCTTTTTCCTAAAAACCTTATTCATAAAAATAAAAATAAACTTTTAGTATTAGCGCCGTCACTCTGTCACTACATCCAACGGCAGCATTTAGCTGTTAGTGGTAGTGTTTATTTAGTTCAGTACCTGGTGACCACTACGTCAACGCCGTCAGCACGTCAGCGCGGTGACCGCTCGCTACAGCGCGACGTTGACAACGCACTGACGTCAGACTTCAACTAGTGCGAGTTATTTTAGCGCGAAAATGATTTACTTTTAGTGTTGGAATTAAGTCGAGTGGGCTTTATAGTAACAGTGCCGAAAAGTGAATGCTTGACAAACTATTTAAAATGACTGTCTGTTGGAAAAAGGAAATGGTTTCACATAATATTTTAGGAATTATAGAAGTCATTGAGAAAGATTTCGTCAGGAGTGATCGTAAGTGCAAACCAAGATGTGTTAAGGTTTGAATAAATCCACCAGATGATGCTATCACAGACATGATGATTTTTAACAACGTTTTGGGTGACAACCTCCCATCTAAAATTCATAGCTTCACCTTACAAGTTAATTTTGTCACCAGGTTGTGATCAGGGGGCCTAAACCGGCCACATTAGCAATTCCTCTAAAACATAATTCCTCTAATCCTTACTAATATTATAAATGCGACAGTAACTCAGTCTGTCTGTCTGTCGCGCTTTCACGCCAAAACTACTAAACTGATTTAAATGAAATTTGGTACACAGCTAGTCTAGAGCCTGAGAAAGGACATAGGCTACTTTTTATCGACATACCACGCGGGCGAAGCCGCGGACGGAAGCTAGTTTGAAATAAAAGAAATTCATAATTTGGACCATTTTACCAATCTCCATAGAAAACTGTCAAGTATTATTTTGTAATATTAATTACTCGCAGATCAATTATTATGAATTGTCGGTTTGTGAAATTTTACGATGATTACGATGATCATATTATGATTCTGCTAAAGTGACCGTTTTTATCGCCCAGGCGAACAGTTTCCCAGTTTGGTTATAACTCGATTAAAAAGTAACATAACATCATAAAACTGATATCATTCACCATAAATCAATTCAACTACGATGATTGGCAGTATTACAGTAAAAAACCTATGAAACGATTACTCATTCGAATATCGGCTGTCCAATCGATTCAATCGATTGTGATCACAATTGACAGACAATTGATTTCGTACCAGTATTCAGCTTGAACGTCAGACTTTAATTCGATTACATATTCAGTTTTGTAGTTATATTCGGAGTACCGAGAATCGGTCGGTGTTGCGAGCCGCGAAAAATTGGATTATTGCGTAACAGGAGCTGTTGTGTCGATATGCACAAGTATGTAAAAATGGATAGTGCCATTTTTCGCATATTGTGCATTATTTTGATGAACTTTAAAATTAACCCATCTACCGATGATATTCGAACGGTGTATTCTCTAAATATTACGTCGAGGTGTGAAGCCAATGCTTCAGCTCATGGCCCCTGCCAGGGTTGCAACAGGCAACTGAAGGAATACAGGTGGGTTTTAGTCAGTAAAAGTCTGACACGCCCTCCCGCTCCGCCCAAAGCGGGAGAAGTCTTTCGATGATTTATCATACTCAAAAAAAAAAACCATTGCTAAACTACGCACGTTGTATTATTTAGCTTCGCTTTGTATGAACGCTACGCACGAAACAAATGCTGGCAAACAAATGAAACGCGCAGATAACATGCCACACCTCTCTCCGTGAACATCCTACGTCGCAGTAGACAGTCGACTTGATTCTGCTATGATTTTCTCCAAAAACAATTGACTGCGTTCGTTTTCGAAATATGTGCGGTCACTTGGGTGAATTTTGAATGGTGAGTGTATTACTTAATCACAGAACATACTATTATAAAAATAAAGTAACAAAAACTAAAACCCAACTACGACTTAAAAGGTATAAACAAGACACCACAGACAGACAAATTATAAATCCGGAGTCACTCGTGTTAGGGCATAAATCGAACAGATTACGTGTGACTCCGGATTTTTAATTTGTCTGTCTGTGGTGTCTTGTTTATACCTTTTAAGTCGTAGTTGGGTTTTAGTTTTTGTTACTTTATTTTTTTTTAATTCTTTTGGGGTTATAATATATATATTTTTGAAATGTGCTCATTAAGCCCTTTCATTTGATACCCAACATGGTACGATTAAACCATATTTTTTTTTAAGTTCCTCACTTTATGTCCTCTAGAGGGCGCCATTTAATGTGACTTCACATAGCCTATAACCAGCAGACAATCACGACGCTTCTAACGATACCTCATTTGTCAAATTGTGATAAGTGGTTTGGAAGATAGGAGGGAACAGATGAACATACATACATACATACATACATACATACATACATACATACATACATACATACCGGTCAAAATCATAACCCTCCTTTTTTCTTCGCCGTAGTCGGGTAAAAAGACAGAAACTTCCTCACAAAGCGTGCGTGATGGGGAAATCTGTATCTTGTGGAGCGACTTGCACCCAGCTATTAGATTTATGGTACGATTATAATTTGACTTTGACTACTTTAGTTACGCCAATATTGGTTGAGATGTTCACATTAAATACCTTCTTCATTTAGAGAAATTTAATTCTAATGCAACCAATTTTCAACAAAACACTATAATAAAATTGATTATCAATTCTGTTACCACTGTTAACTGCACAATATAAACCAGTAAACATTAACCCGTGCAGGACAGTAAGCGACAAAGTTAACAGCGACACTGCAGTTCAACAGTATAATTGTCACGCTGGTTAAATTTGTAGGTCATTAACGACATCTATCTGCGAATAACCACCAACAAGAAGTTTAGCTGTTACACGGACTGGTTTAATAGGGCTAGGTTAGGTTAGGGTAGGGTTAGGTTTAGGGGCTAAAGGTAATTATTAAACGTATTTAACTGGGAGTGGGAGGTCAGATAGACAGTTGGTCCATGTAAAATACTGATACTCAGCTGCATCCGGTTAGACTGGAAGCCGACCCCGACTTATTTGGGAATATGCTTGGCACATGATGATGAAACGTATTTAAAAAGAATATTTTAGCCCTAAATCTTAAATCAAAGTCATTTATGTAAGTAATTGTTGTTATCATAATCAGTTCATAGATGTCCACAACTAAATTTAGGACTTCCCAAAAATTTATAAAAAAACAGAAAAAAAAAACATGGAACCTAAATTGGATCCTATCGTCTGCAAAGGCAGCCACTATAGGTAATAGCAATTCTAGCGATTAGAAACGATTATTTCATACATAATTAGCATCATCACGTCTTTTGCTAGACATTTGCCTCACATCGCATTAGCGATTATTCTATTTATCGTCCCAATTCAAAATCTCTTCTCCCTACTAAACCTATCACTTTCGCGCATTCACACAAAGCAACAAATCTAGTATTATTTTGTAACTGTAAGGCCGTTTCTCAGTAAACAGAGGGTGGGCTAACCGCAGCTCCAAATAGCTGGACGTTTGTGCTTAATGCACTCGCCCACGACCGTGAGAACAGTACTGCAGTGGAGGGTGGAAGTCAGGTTTGTCTGATAATTTCGGGATTACAGTCCCAATCTTGAAAGTCATAACACACACACAAATTAATCAATCACTTTTCTATTTCGACTTAACATTTCAAGAACAACTAAACAGAAACATCTCAATTACTCCCAATCGCGTTTTTACCTACTACGTGTTTTTGGCAGAAGTGTTGCAACACGCATAAAATTTTAGTTGATCGTTAAAACTGTAAGTCATAACTTTGTGTTGCTATTCGTTCGTCTGTCCATCAACTGTGTTGCACATGTTTGGTTAGGACCTGGGATTGAGTAGTAAAAGTTTTGTGGCCTAATTGTCATTCTGATAACACTGATTTAGGTGTTTGTGAGGTTTAATGGGACACATAAAAAAACAACTTCTAGATTGACAATTACATTAGTATTTTATAACCAACTTTCAATTTTGGTCAGCTTGAAAAAAAGCAATTACGTGTAATGCTAAACATCAGAAACAAAACCGATTATAGTGTAGGATAAAATACATTATTCTGATGAATAATAAGGGGATGTACGCCTTAAATACATTGTAAATAAGGGATGTGTTGTGCTATTCTGTAAAAATCTTACCGTGAAAACTTAGGTGAAGTGAGCTTGAAGTGAACTGACACTGTCTTAGTATAAGATAAGATAAGATAAGATAAGATAAGATAAGATTTCTTTATTTGTTTAAACATTGTATACATACAAGAGCATGCAAGATATTACATCGTTTGAGTCCAATCATGTTTAGCCGTAGTATTGGCGTACAAATATTTCCATAACATTGAATAGAATTTGCAAAATAATCGAAAAGGACCTAGACGCACTTCCAAAATTTTTGATTTACAAACTTTTTAAATGAAAATTATTTTTATGTTCAAGTGTCAAAATTGAAGATACGTCAAAATCTTCGTCAAAGTTACTGAATGTATGTCAAAATTATAAGATTTACGTCAAGTTTGCAAGATTAATGTCAAAATTACAAGATCAATGTCAAAAATTACAAGAGTTATGTCAAAAAAATACAATTCATTTAAAGATTTCATATTAGTGTCAGTCAACAAACACTTTTTCGGCTAGAAATTCGGAGACACTATAATATGCCTTTTGCGAAAGAAACCTTTTTAATTGACGCTTGAATGCATTACTATTTAGCTCCTTCCAATGCTTAGGCAATATGTTAAATATAGTAGGCGCCATGCAGACGATACTTTTGCGCATGAGTGACGTTTTTGCTGGATAGACGCGAAGAATGGTCATATCCCGTCTGTTACGCGGTACAGTGTCCTGTAGACGTGGAAACAGATTGGGGTTTGTTTTAACAAACATTGCGGCTTCGAGGATATACAGACAAGGAAGAGTTAATATCTTGTACCTTTTAAAATATGGTTTACAAGTATCTACGGTTTTTAGCCCAAACATAGATCGAATGCATCTCTTTTGGGCCTTGAATGCCGTGTTAGCGTCGGTAGAATTTCCCCAAAATATGATGCCGTATCTTAGGTGAGACGCAGCTAAACCATGGTAGGCCGCAATCAAGGTATCTACATTAACAACTGCAGCTAGAGAGTGCAATGCAAATGCAGAACTACAATTTTTTTTGCAAAGGTTCTCGATTTGTGATTTCCAGTCAAGTCTTTTGTCAATTCTTAGTCCAAGAAATTTTGTAGTATTTACAATAATTTCAATAATTTTATTATCTATATTTATGTCCATATTTTCGATAGTTAAGCGTTGGCTAAAATGTATGATTTTAGTTTTATCTAAATTAATCTTTAAATTATTATTGTTCAACCATTTTATTATAGATGTCAAGGTATTGTGAATGTCAAGTTTATATTTGATCATGTCATTGTTATTACTATATCAGAAGGTATCGATGACAATGACAGCTCACCGCACGCTCACTTCACCTAAGTTTTCACGGTGAAATGGTTACAGAATAGCAATGCAGAACCAATTTCGATGAAGCCTCAGAATATATAAAATCACAGTTTCAAGAAACGAAATACAAAATCCATTTGACCTTTCAAACTTATTTACAAAACAGTAAATGAAGCCAGACGACTCAATTACCAATACTTGATAGCTAACCCTTTAAAAACGTCGTTAAACACCAGTTAAACGTTAATAGCGATCGGTTAATTAAACGAAGGCACCCGAACATCCCCGAGCGATGATTTGCAACCTCGTTAACCAAACAGATAGGTACAGAAGGCCAGCTCGATACAACGAGCGAAAACAGGAGTAAGCAAATATCAACTCCAAGCTGATTATATAAAGTTGGAACTGTCAATGTCAAATGAGTATGAAAAGGTCATACAATTTGTTGAAGTTGTAGAGTGTAAGTGTTAAAGCTATATATTTTTTTAAATTAAATTGCGAACGTAGAGTAGACGCTTCGGCGATCTCGAACGCATGCCAGTCATCTACGCCTGCACTTTCTGTACGTAGACACATGTCTATGTGTGCGTGCGTTTTCGCTCGGTGTATAGACCCGACCTTCTGTACCTACCTATGTTGTGCCATCAATAAGGATTTAATTAAAACCCGTTCAGAGTTTTTTGTCGTCAGTTGAAGTCTTTTGTAAATCAAGGTTCTTTTGATATTGAGTATTTAATTATTTTTTTGTGTGAATGTATTTTGTTGGTAAAGGTTGGTAGGTATATTCACTCATATATTTGTAAAACAGGATACTATATCTCAATATAGTATCCTGTTATTCAAAATATTTGACCATAAAATGACAAGGACTCATCCTTGTCATTTTATGGTCAAATATTTTGAATTACAATTTTGAGGCAAAATTGAAGAATATTTCAATAATTCACCGAATCAAAATCCAATCCAATCTGCCTAGCCTTTTCCTAACTATGTTGCGGCCAGCTTCCAGTCTAACCGGATGCAGCTGAATACCAATATTTTATATGGAGCTACTACCTACCTGACCTCCACAACCCAGTAACTGGGTAATAATACCCCTTGGTAAGACTGGTTGTTAGTCTTTCGGGCTTCTGACGACGGTAATGGTAATATTTTTTTTTAGCGTGTACCTATCGTCGCTATATTATTGCAGGTTAACGGGGATGCCCTTCGTTAGATAACATACTGTATGTATGTACTTCGGTAAACCATCCAACCTGATGCAGAGCTGAAAATTGCAAAAAAATTATGAAAGTTCGAATTTCGCGTTTCGCCTATTCAGGTTAAGGCGAAACGCGAAAATCGAACTTTCGTGGGCGTGGGCGGGACGTGGGCGTTAATTCAAAAGAACCCAACTAACTTTCGGATTCGAAGTCAATTATGTTTGAAAAAAATACCATAAACTCACAATTCTTCCTAAACAATTACAAAAGCGGCCAATAAAATACTAATAAAAACAAAAAACAATCGGAAACGCGAAGGGAGAACGGATGAAATCAGAAACTCGTACCTCAGCGACATCGGACGCGATGCCCGCCAAATTTAATCAGTATCAATTTCATACAAAAACACATTTCCAGTCTCCCGGTAGACACGTAATATTTATGCGATTTTTTTTTGCCAAATGTACCGACACTCGTGTTCGGGAGTGCATTTGAATTTCAGATTTTTTTCCCCTCCCTAGCCGGGATCTATTATTCAAATTTATTTCGGCTGGCCAATGAGGTACAGAATAGATATATGGGTACAGAAGGTCGGCTCCCTACGAAAAGCGAAAACGCACGTACAGCGTCCACGTGTCCACGTACAGCGAGTGCCACTGCGTAAACAAATGAGTCATTGTGTTTTATGAATGCCATACTTAGGTACGTGGCTGTCATTTGTGGATCTTTGACAGTCGTTAAGGGTCGTCAGAAGCGCGAAAGTCTGACAACCAGTCTTACCAAGGGGTATCGTAACCCAGTTACTGGGTTGTGGAGGTCAGATAGGCAGTCGCTCCATGTAAAATACTGGTATTCAGCTGCATTCGGTTAGACTGGAAGCCGACCCCAACATAGTTGGGAAAGGGCTAGGCAGATGATGACTTAGGTACGTGTCTATGTGTGTGCTTACGGTTTTCGCTAGTTGTATGGAGCCGACCTTCTGTAGGTACCAATTTATGCTTTGAATGAGGAAAGGCAACACAGCCAGAGATCAACACCGTTTCACTTGTTTGCCTCCAAATGGATTCACAGCGAGTTTTTGATGAGATCATGATGTGCTGACGGACGATAAATAACGCAGGAGAGTGATAACTTTATCAGATCTGTGGCGGTTGATTGGTTTCGAGACAGAAGTTGTGGCGATTTAAAATTGCGCTTACTCTAGTAGGTAAAATCTTGACATAATATGAGTAAATAACTCGATGCCGAAACATCACAGTTAACCACTTTCAAAATTGCGCAGTTAAAGTTGCCCGTGTTATGAGCACTTTATCCTATGTCCAGAAAAGCCTTTAATCACGGATGGCTTTTTCTATTACCTATGTATTATAATTATGTATGTTGTAAGTTTTTTTTTGAGTTGCTTTTACAATGTGCTAAATTCCACTACAAACCTTCAGCTTCAAAACCACCCAAAGTATCGAATTACCAATAAAAACACAACAAGACAGCAAAAAACCTTCCAGACTTGGTATAGCAGAAAAACACACAACAAGAAAACAAAAGAGAATAGCCTGAAAAAGAACAAAAGCATTTAATTACAGCTTGAAAAAAATAAAATTCATTCTATTTTCAGCTTAATTCAATGTCACACAACGCTTAAGGAGAGCGGCAACGTCGCATACTATTATTGACCTAATTAGTCAGTGTTTCAATGAAAGGGTGCAACGTTGCCATTTCTCCGCATTTGCTCCGTTCTGCCTCCTACTGTGACAATAGCTACTAACTTCGTTTGTCAAATATGTCAAGCGTGAGTCAAATAGAGAATATACAAAGAAATAATTTCAGATTTTAATTATGGATATAAGTTTTTTTTTTACAATAATTTTCTTCGAACCAGTAAACTACCCTTAACCAACCATCGAATGATACATTAATATAATAAACAAGACCGAGGTCGGTCCATTCTCATATGTACACCCGGCAAATTAAGTCGGACGACATAAAAAAACATAAATGTTTATTAAAGTGCTGAAACCTGGCATCAGGACTGTAATTTGGGATTTAATGCCACGCCACTGACCAGGGGTTGTTACGAATAAAAAAGGAAATGTGAGATGGGGTTCGTAAGATGGGTTCCGTGAGGTAATGAAAAGTATATGGAGGTAG
Source organism: Lithophane socia (assembly GCA_947522985.1). Taxonomy (NCBI): domain Eukaryota; kingdom Metazoa; phylum Arthropoda; class Insecta; order Lepidoptera; family Noctuidae; genus Lithophane; species Lithophane socia. The sequence goes on along the minus strand of OX383270.1, from coordinate 1,089,219 downwards.
GTAAGTGCACTTTTTAGGTTAATGGGTAACGCATGGGACGACGTAATTATCCTAAGTATTGCACGAGCAGCTAGTTTTTCAATGTTGAGTGACTCTCTAGAATGGATTAAATATTGTCCCAGGCCACTAAAAAACCGGAGGACAAAATCTTCAACTTATTTCTAAACTAGTTCACATTTATGCACCATTCTTTTCTTGTGTGTTAAACAAACAAAATTCTAAAAACGTTACGTTTTTCCAACTTAACTGCGGGACACTAAAAGTAATCAGAATTCCGCACAACGATTTTAAATCAGACTGAAATACGACGCCGGACGTATTTTAAATTTACATTTGTTAAAAAAATCGGGAAAGTAATTTTAAATTTGGTAAAAGTTCGTGTTCGTTATCTGGTTCAGGAAATATTATTGATAAACATAATTATTGACTTCCGTAGTACTGAGCGTAATTGAATAATACATTTTCTGCGATTCCAATTGGTATTTGTAATTTATTTTTAGAGTTTTGGTAAAAAGGTAATGCTGCCATACGCATAATTTACTACTAATTTGGACTTTTTATTTTATGTGCAAGAATAATTCAAGCTTTATTGGAAACATAACAAAAATAATTCAAAGATAAAATTAGTGATTGTCACAAAATAAGCTAGTGAAACTAGCATTAACGTCTCAAAGGTAGCACCTATCTTTTGAGTCGGAACACAGCCATAGTTTTGGGCAGAATAATAGGTAGGTCTGTATGTTTTGCAATGCCTGAAAATTGTTTCATTAAAATAAATGCTTTGAGTTTGAGTTTGAGAACTCTTTTAGAAGGAGCATTGACAATGCGTAATAGCAAAAGGTTGTTGTTGTCGTTTAGTAGTCAAAAATAATTATTTGTATGAAACACATAGCATATGCTATATGAAAATCGTATAGGTTATACGATTAATCTGCACCAAAGAAATGTAAGCAATAATGACAAAAAATCATCGTTTCCCGAATATTCTGCTAATGTCCTGCCTAACTAGCGGTCACGTACTGCCCCTGCCATCCGTGACACGTGACTATATTGACATCCTGACAAAACCAAGTAATGAGCCGTTTCTTTGGAAATACACTGTAATTTATTTTTTACTATCTTTTGCCCGTGGCTTCGCCCTCGTGGAGGTCGAAAGTTATCCCGCGGGAACGTACTAGCGAGATAAAAAGGATAACCGCCATAGAAACAGGTTTTGTCGACGGAAGAATAGACAAAATTACAGATAAACAATCACGAACTGTCATTTTGTCTATTCTTCCGCCGACAAAACCTGTTTCTTCGGTGGTCATGCTACGCGTGCAGTTCATGGTCTACCCATGTGCCAAATTGCATCCAATCCGTTTAGCCGTTAAACCGTAGAAAGAAAACAAACAAAATTGGTAAAACCGATCACCATCTGAACTGAGTGCGCCTTCAAAATCTCTAATCTTTATTACTGCTTTAGGTGAAAATGATCTTTACGCATACGCAATAATTTGTAAACTCATATAACCAAATACATTCTTAAAATTGATATGAATGAATGCAAATGTTCACTAAGTTGTGCTGTACCGTACCTACTTAGCGCAACTAGTGTTATCAACATTCCAAACGCCAGATAAATATTACAAACTACATAAATATTCGTTCATTGCCTCCACAAATCAGTGCAACTAGCTTCAAGATTAGACAACCGTTACTCCATAAAGTCGTATTTCTCCCACCTCAGTGTTCATGCCACATATAAGAGATAATTCACATTACAATAAGAGCGCTTCATCATGGCGGTTGTGATCACGTCTATCTGTCACTTTCGCTCCGTTTAACGTCAATAAAAGAATGAAGTTACTTTGTGGAGTAGCTGTAAATCTCGGGGATTGGAGGTTTTTAGATTCAACGGTGAGAGGATGGTTTTTAATCGTACAGTTATATACAACACATTCAATTATATAATTATTAACTTTGCGGTTCACTACTCTTTAGATTCTCTAGCTGCCTCTTTTTAAAAATTTTTGTGTATTGCACTCAAATAATTTTGAGTTAGAATGCCTGCGGGTAGGTACACATTGACTTCAAATTGATTTGCAGAAGAAATTTAGATTATGTAGTAATTCCCATAAACAAGCATCCATTAATACAATAAATAAATCTATTAAACATCCATCTAGTACAGTGGATCCTGAGCTACAACGATTGATACTCATACTAAAAAACTAATTCTACAACACGTCTTATAGTTTGTAAACATGGCTAAGTCCCCATTAGTGGTGTCAAAATAAACTGGTTTAATGTAGGTACTAGTTTAGCTATTTCCAACACGAACACTTTTTTTGCCCAAAAAAGGAGGTCTGTTGAAGAGATTTCCTTTTTGTTGTTAAAAATTCCTGCCGCATCGTCCCCGTATCGCATGCTCTAAACAAGCGCCCCCATCCGCTGAGTCGGCGTCCAGACGCGTGTTCTTTATGACAGACCCACAAAATATGGTTTAGTCCACATTCAACCCCTAGAATCTCAACCCCTGTCCACGTTCAACCCCTAAACGTTGTCCACGTTCAACCCCTGGGGGTTGAATCTGGATTTCAATACATTGGTCATCTTTTCTTTGTCCATATTCGACCCCTTGTTGCTAGGTAACTAATAATGACATTAAAGTAATACTGAGAGCAGAAGTGTATTTATTACCCGACTGCCCCAGAAGGAGGGTAATGTTTTTCGAGAGTATATAATTATTATGTATGTATATCTATTTCTTTGGCACGCTCTGTAGTCTAAACGGCTTGATGGATTTTAACATAATTATGAGGTGTCGTTAGGTTTGTCTTAATTGTGGGAGTGACATAGGCTATATTTTTTTTATATATTTCATCTGCAAACAGAAAAAGAGGGAGGGGAATGTTTAAAAAAAATACAATATTGGTATCTAATAAAATCTACTAATGAGTTAATTCCAATATATATAGATAAATAAAACTAAAAAGCTTGAAATAAAACAAAATTTTAAATAATAAAAAACAAAAAAACCTGCCTGCAAAAATGCGTAACCTATAAGAGAAAAACAAGCATTATAATCTGTAGAATTTTGGTATTACAGGCGGGGAACAAACCAACAACCTGAAATATTGTGTAACTTTTGTTTGTCCCCCGCCTGTTATACCAAAATTCTACAGATTATAATGCTTGTTTTTTCTTTTAGGCTATGCGTTTTTGCAGGTGGGTTTTTTTCTCTTTACAATTTATCTTTTACACACTTTTACAGGTATACCTATTAGTAGCTGTTGGGTAAAAAAACGGTTTAGGCGCAGAATGGCCAATTCTCAAAATGGCCAATTCGCAAAAGGCCAATTAGAAAAATGGCCAATTCTATACATAACTTATTTTCGAAAAGGCCAATCATTGGGGAAAATAATAAAACGAGAATTTCATAGTTATTAATATAATAATGTATAAAAATTAAAAATCAAATAAATCAATAACATTTAACTGAGAATGAAAATAATTAATCCGCATAGTCCTTAAACTCAAACTCAAAGCATTTATTTCAAACAAGCTGCCCGCACCGGCTTCGGACGGGTAGCACTAAATACCTACCTTACTTACCTACTTACTCTACCCTACCTATCTACCTACCTATCTACCTACCTACAGCTACCTACCTACCTACAAAATGAAAATCAAAAATCATTTACCTATTCAAACTAGGCTGAGAATCAGCATTTTTCGAACGTTAAAATTACATAAGACAGTCCCCCAAAACGCCCTCCCTTCACCACTTCCTAGTGGTTTAGCTGGGAAGAAGAAGGCAAGCAGCCCCTACCTACATACAAACATTATGAAAAGTGTGAAAACTTTAAAAAATAAAGGGACACAATTTCTCCAGGCAAAGATCTACCGTTATTTCACCACATACAAAACGATTAACAATATAATTAATCCTCCTGTCAGTCTTAGTGTATAAACTGTGATCCTGCACATAGTGCACATGTTCCCGAATTCGAAGGCTGGAACTGGTCATGTCCTTTACTAAGTTACTTGATAGAAAAAATAAGAAAATAGCCAGAAAGTTACTGAACGGGAAATTACTCAGTAAGTTTCTCGAAACTTACGCGGTAAGTTACTAGGAATATTGAGAAAACAGTATATAAAATTCAAATTTTGGTTGCATTTAACCTAGAAGTGGTAGAAGTCTTATCGGACCACTCATAATCGCAAATTAAATTTAAGAAAAAAAAATTTTTCCCTGTTTGCCTAAATTACTATTTTTGTAGAATGTTACTGGTAACGCTACTGGGAAAATACTCGACTGGAGTAAATTACTGGTAACGGCATATCACTAATTAAGATCGATCCCTGACCTCGCAGCAATTACTTTTTCAAAAATATTATGTGTATGTATGTATGTGTAGTTTTGACTTCGAGTAGGTAGCGAGGTAGGTGTAGGTAGGTTGGTAGGTGCACCGTAGATAAGTACTTAGTGCTACCCGAGCGAAGCCGGGGCGGGCAGCTAGTTATGTATTGTTGAGTAAAACTTTTGTGTTTTACAGTCCATTGAGGGTTGAACGTGGATTAAAAATATTCAAAATTAAAAGTCCACGTTCAACCCCTTGGGGGTTGAACGTGGACACCATTTAGGGGTTGAACGTGGACAGGGGTTGAGATTCTAGGGGTTGAATGTGAACTAAACCCCCCTAAACGTTGTCCACGTTCAACCCCTGGGGGTTGAATCTGGATTTCAATACATTGGTCATCTTTTCTTTGTCCATATTCGACCCCTTGTTGCTAGGTAACTAATAATGACATTAAAGTAATACTGAGAGCAGAAGTGTATTTATTACCCGACTGCCCCAGAAGGAGGGTAATGTTTTTCGAGAGTATATAATTATTATGTATGTATATCTATTTCTTTGGCACGCTCTGTAGTCTAAACGGCTTGATGGATTTTAACATAATTATGAGGTGTCGTTAGGTTTGTCTTAATTGTGGGAGTGACATAGGCTATATTTTTTTTATATATTTCATCTGCAAACAGAAAAAGAGGGAGGGGAATGTTTAAAAAAAATACAATATTGGTATCTAATAAAATCTACTAATGAGTTAATTCCAATATATATAGATAAATAAAACTAAAAAGCTTGAAATAAAACAAAATTTTAAATAATAAAAAACAAAAAAACCTGCCTGCAAAAATGCGTAACCTATAAGAGAAAAACAAGCATTATAATCTGTAGAATTTTGGTATTACAGGCGGGGAACAAACCAACAACCTGAAATATTGTGTAACTTTTGTTTGTCCCCCGCCTGTTATACCAAAATTCTACAGATTATAATGCTTGTTTTTTCTTTTAGGCTATGCGTTTTTGCAGGTGGGTTTTTTTCTCTTTACAATTTATCTTTTACACACTTTTACAGGTATACCTATTAGTAGCTGTTGGGTAAAAAAACGGTTTAGGCGCAGAATGGCCAATTCTCAAAATGGCCAATTCGCAAAAGGCCAATTAGAAAAATGGCCAATTCTATACATAACTTATTTTCGAAAAGGCCAATCATTGGGGAAAATAATAAAACGAGAATTTCATAGTTATTAATATAATAATGTATAAAAATTAAAAATCAAATAAATCAATAACATTTAACTGAGAATGAAAATAATTAATCCGCATAGTCCTTAAACTCAAACTCAAAGCATTTATTTCAAACAAGCTGCCCGCACCGGCTTCGGACGGGTAGCACTAAATACCTACCTTACTTACCTACTTACTCTACCCTACCTATCTACCTACCTATCTACCTACCTACAGCTACCTACCTACCTACAAAATGAAAATCAAAAATCATTTACCTATTCAAACTAGGCTGAGAATCAGCATTTTTCGAACGTTAAAATTACATAAGACAGTCCCCCAAAACGCCCTCCCTTCACCACTTCCTAGTGGTTTAGCTGGGAAGAAGAAGGCAAGCAGCCCCTACCTACATACAAACATTATGAAAAGTGTGAAAACTTTAAAAAATAAAGGGACACAATTTCTCCAGGCAAAGATCTACCGTTATTTCACCACATACAAAACGATTAACAATATAATTAATCCTCCTGTCAGTCTTAGTGTATAAACTGTGATCCTGCACATAGTGCACATGTTCCCGAATTCGAAGGCTGGAACTGGTCATGTCCTTTACTAAGTTACTTGATAGAAAAAATAAGAAAATAGCCAGAAAGTTACTGAACGGGAAATTACTCAGTAAGTTTCTCGAAACTTACGCGGTAAGTTACTAGGAATATTGAGAAAACAGTATATAAAATTCAAATTTTGGTTGCATTTAACCTAGAAGTGGTAGAAGTCTTATCGGACCACTCATAATCGCAAATTAAATTTAAGAAAAAAAAATTTTTCCCTGTTTGCCTAAATTACTATTTTTGTAGAATGTTACTGGTAACGCTACTGGGAAAATACTCGACTGGAGTAAATTACTGGTAACGGCATATCACTAATTAAGATCGATCCCTGACCTCGCAGCAATTACTTTTTCAAAAATATTATGTGTATGTATGTATGTGTAGTTTTGACTTCGAGTAGGTAGCGAGGTAGGTGTAGGTAGGTTGGTAGGTGCACCGTAGATAAGTACTTAGTGCTACCCGAGCGAAGCCGGGGCGGGCAGCTAGTTATGTATTGTTGAGTAAAACTTTTGTGTTTTACAGTCCATTGAGGGTTGAACGTGGATTAAAAATATTCAAAATTAAAAGTCCACGTTCAACCCCTTGGGGGTTGAACGTGGACACCATTTAGGGGTTGAACGTGGACAGGGGTTGAGATTCTAGGGGTTGAATGTGAACTAAACCCAAAATATCGCCGCATTTATTTGAATCGCAATGTTATCATCCTCAACTAGAGGGGGCTTCAGCCCTTAGGTATAATATTTCGTGTGTGTTTTTACTTAGGTAGCTAGGTGTTTAGTGTTACGATGCGTGCTGTAGCAAACAACGCTTGGTTTTATTATTGCAATGGCCATACTGATACTGTATGACTATGTTCGAGTTACGCTACTCACTAATCCCGCTACGAAATACACGCTCAAGCAATACGCGTCTTGCGATAGCGACAGCGGAGAAAACATATGAAAGCAGTTGTTAGGAGCGTGCCACGAGTCACCGCGAAACCCAAACGAAACAGCAATGTCACAGAATCGGAAACAGCTGACGCGCGCGCCTCTTGACGCAAGTCGCGTCGCAAGTCAAGGGGCCTAAGCGAAGCTCCTAGCTGTGTGCCTTCGGCCTTTGTTTTTTTTATTAAAGTCTAGAATATTATGAGCTCTTGATTTAAGGGGTGGTCTGCTGATAATAGTGTATCGTAAAGTTGAGATGTTTTAATAAATAATTTGGTATTTGAGTAGGGATCAGTTTATGGCTTGAATTTTTGAAAAGCTTGCAAGTTTATTGTTTAGTTTTATGGAACCACCAGACATTTCTTAAAGCTAACATGAATTTCACATACTTTCTGAAAACCCCGGTCATATTCATAGAAGTAATGTACGCAGAAAACACAAAGGTTCTATTCATATAAGACTAATAAACACACAAACCTACATCCCAGCTTACTCTTTCTCCGAATTCTGCGTGAAGTTATAATATAAATACAAAGACTAACAAAATCTAGACTAGCTTCCTAAAAATTAAATAAATAGTTCGTAAACAAGCTAGGAGAACTACATTCTTATCGCAGTTCATACATCATTAAAGTTTTCATTCGGTAAAGTACAGACGCGCACAAAAATGGTAATTTGATGTCGTACACTCGCTTTGCGATGTATAAAGACAAACTAAGAATATTTTGTTGGAAACGAGAGAATGTTTTGTGCACAGCTGCTGGGAGTTTAAAGGGTGGGGAATTGTGGCACTTGAGGAAATATTATTTAATATTTTATTATTTTAAAAGATTTTTGCCTAGTTAAAAGGTAAAAAGTGAAAGGTAACATAAAATATTAATATTGTTAGGTAATTTGTTTACTGCACCTATGAAATAATTTGTAAAACATAACAATGTTCATAAAACCTGCATTTTACTTGCGGTTATAATTTCAGTAATTTATTTTATTTTTGCCTGTCTTACTTGTGTTGCATCTACACTAATTCGTGCTAGGTCCTACCGTTTATTTGTTTTAATGAAATTAATTATATTATTATAATATAATTAATTATAATATAATTAATATTATTATAATATAATTAATTATAATATAATTAATTAATAAAACAGGATTTGTCACAGAACGGAACCAAAACGCATCCACGTATAAAAGTGCCACGATTACCGCCCTGGCACACCGACGCATCGCAGATGTACCACCTCGGGCAGTGACGCGCCATAAACCGGCTAAATCGCTTGTCGACGGCCATTTGCATAAACATAAACCGTGCCGGAGCCGTGTCGGAACAAAATGCAAACCGTGAACGACACCGGAGTATCGGTAAAAATGTAGTCATGTAGAACAAGCTTGTGGTTAGGGAAACGAAGGCTAATGTTCATAGTAGCCGTAAAAGTTGATAAATTGAATTTAGTAATGAGCGTACGAAAAATAATAAAAATAAAACCGAAAGATATTAATTGTGTATATATATTCTTATGTGAGCAAGTTCTATTAGAATTAATACAAAATCGCTAACATTCGTAAAATCGCCATATAAAGTAGGAACATTCTATTGGCCAAATTACCTGGAGTTTGTTAGGATAAAGTTAATTCAGAATAAAATCGGTGTTCCAACGAATTTGCAAGACGTTAAAAAAATCCTTGATCTTAAAACGGAAACTGAAATGACATTCCTAAAAATTAACAACTTTTTTAAAGGCCTTTGATAATATTTTTAATAACAACTCAAAAGTCACGTAAAGGTCATAAATTATTTTTTCTTGTTCAGTAATTGAATTCCGATTAAATCACTATTAAAGAATGAAACTGTAGAATTATGCAGACGTAAATGCTAAAAAGATTGGGGGAGAAAATGTTTGCGTCTCGTTCCAAAATACGTGTTTATTTTTAACATTTTTTTATGTTAATTATATTTGAATGGGTACATTTTTCTCTGTTTTCACGGGTAGGCTACATTTTCCCGCTACAGAATTTGAATTTCAAATTAAGAACAAATCCTGTTCCACGGTTATTCAGATTTATATTCGGTTGAGGGCCAATGACGCAGAAATATGAGTGCCATCTTTCATTTTACTTTAACTCAAATTTATTTGAAACACTTCTGTTCGTGATTGTACATTGGAGATGATTGTACTTGCCGTTATTGGTTAATTAAATGTTTACGTAATTTTATTAATGTTGACTTGGGGCTCAGGATCGTCTTTCCGATTCCAAATGGGAATGAAATAGGTCCCTACTGGTTGTTGTTATATATCTTTGTTTTGGTAAGCTTCCTTTGTTTATGCAAAATGAGATAAATTGGTAAAATGTTTGCTGCGGCTCCATCCATCAGGAGGAGGTCAATAAAGACATTTTATTTTATGAAAATTGAAGCTGTGGTAAAGAAAGCTAATCGTTTCTACAGTAGAATTTAGTCCTTTTACTGATTTTTTTATTTTTAATTTACATGGCAGGTAGCGGTATTCGAATTTGTGTGGGGTAGGTACCACAACTAAAAAGTGAAAAATTAAAACTTTTTCCAAACAAAAAAAACCTATTTCCAAAAACAAAACTAAAAAAGTGAAAAATAACTTTAATTTCGGAAGTCGGTGTCTTTGCTTTTCAATTTTCGTTTTTTGCCACCGACTACCGAAATTGAAGTAATTTGTCACTGTACTATACTAATTGTACTATACATAAAGGCTACATACCTATTTCTTTAACCGTTTGTGTCCATATTATAATTCTTAATGAACTATCTTTCAACGTAATATTCTCATCACAGTCATCTATCTTTCTATGTATTTAAAAATAAACTCGATTCTGTATTACAAACTAGAATAACAGCTGTATCGACTGAAAATTGAACATGCGCTTAACATTTGTGTAAGTGGTGGGACATTTGGAACAATCGACCGCCATCGAAATAATGGCGTCGATTTAACCAAACGACTTAATTGTTATGGAGTGGTAATATACAGGGCTGAGTATGCACTTTTCACTGGAGAGTAAAGTTGAAATGTCAGTGTTTTTTTCTCATTATTCACTTATCAATAGGTAACATTATGTTATTGAGGGCACGTGGCTAAATAATAGCAGCCGCACGGGTCAATAGAAGTTAAACTACTATTGCCAAGGTCGGGCATGGATGGGTGACCATCTATTACATTATCGATACCCTTTCTTGCCTCGAAAAGCAGGTGAAACCGTTGGTCCCGGCTGTCATTTGTAGATCTTTGACAGTCGTTACGGGTAGTTAGAAGCCCGGAAGTCTGACAACCAGTCTTGCTAAGGGGTATCGTGTTATCCAGTAACTGGGTTGTGGAGGTCAGATAGGCAGTATCTGCCTCCGGCTAGACTGGAAGCCGGACCCCAACATAGTTGGGAAAAGGCTAGGCAGATGATTAGGTAACGCCAAATTATTGTAGTGTTTGTGTCAGGTTTGGACGTCTGATTTTGAGTTTTAACTTAAGCTTCACCTTGAAGCCTTCACGCGTTGCGCTGTAAACATGGGAATCCGACTCTTGAAAAAAAAAAATGACGAACTCAATGAGGCTTTGAAATGTTTTGGATTTCTTTTTCAGTATTTGAGTAATGTTTAACAGTCGTAATGTAATAATCAAGCTAGGTAGGTACTTACTTCCAAATCTCCAAATCAAAAACTTCTGCAATTTTTTTCTCGGTCTCTTCAAAACATTAATTGGGTAATAAGCATGCACCAGTCGGGGTGCAGCGAATGTACAAGTATCTGCCGGGCCCCCGACACATAGCAGTAGTAGGAACAGTGGGGTTTTAGTCGTTAGGAGTCCGACATAACCCTCCGTTCTCCCAAGACAGAGGGAGGGAATCGATGAGGATTTCCCCACGGAAAAAAAAAGAAAAGTAATGCGCATGTATTTCTATCGGGCATTCTTGAAAATGGAGGTTTCAATTAATCCCCTATCTAATCTGCTAATCACCAGTTACATCCTCAGAGATCACGTTGAAAACAATGCTGGAAGGAACTTTCTAAAAACTACCCGACTAGATGCTTTCCGTCTCCTTTGACGGGGTTAATTGCTAGCGAGTCAACACAAGCAGAAAGCTCATTAAGTCACAAGGGACTGACGCGATACCCCCTCTCCCCGCGCGCCTTTCCTGTAGCCTGAAGGAGGAAGTGCGTTTGAACGTACCTAGGTAGATTTTATTTAGTAGTTTACAGTGCAGAGGTACTTAACGCAAACGCGCGACGGAAACGTAACGAACGGTTTTTGAATCGGAAATACAACTATAGAATTTTGGTTTAAGTTTAAGCCCAATTAGTGTTATCCATAGATAATGAATAAGTCTTACAACTAAGTAAATACACTTACAATTTATTTTGTCAGAACTTCAAATACGCGTCTCATCTCTTCTCATCGCATCTCATCGTTACATAAGGCTTTTTGAGTTCTTTATTTTATATAATTAGTTCCTAGAAAAGCGGTGGCCACCACATAACGCCCGCAGTGACGGCTGTCATGAAAATGATGGTTTGACTTTACGGTATTAAGAAACGCTTTCCAGGAAAACAGAAACTCACTTTTATAAATAACGTTTCAGTGACGTCCTTCGCCGGTAAATTGCGGACGCAATGTTGATGACGCTCTTCAAAGAAACCGTAATTTAAGGAGTTAATAATAAAACCAATAGGTAGCATGTTTCTGTCTATGCTTTGACGTTTATTTCGATTTGGTATACACCTTGTAGAATGAAATGTCTTGACAGAGAAAAACTGTTGAATCAATGACAGTTTCCCAAGTTGAAAACAGAATAAAATGGTGTTCACAATACGTAGTGGAATGTCATTTGAAAGTTGTTGAAACAAACTTGTTTGAACGACAGATGCGGCGTCGATCAGGGTTGCACTCACACAAATTGACAACAATATATAGAGTGGTGAAACAGTGTGAGTTACAGTTTCATGGGTTCAATTCACACGCTTGTGTTTTAGTGATTCTATAATGTATATTAATATAGTTACACGTAGCGAAATCTGATTTATGATTGCAGATTTTTTTTAAGAAATCATAACCATTTATCTTTAATGTTAGCAACAATGGCTGAACTTACGTGGAGTTCGGAATTGGAGGAAATTCAAAATTTTGTAAAAAGAATATCAGGTGTAAATCTCATCTGCTAATAGTACCTACCTAAATATTATACCCCTTTGAACCGTATTTATACTGCTGTATTCGATAGACTTATCTACAAGTAGGTACAGGCTCATAAAATGCAAATAAACTGAACCCAACATAATTGGGAAAAGGCTAGGCAGATGATGATGAAACTGAACCCATTATACCAATAACATGTAACGCCAATATCTATAAAACCTATACAAATATATAAAGTACATTTCAGGTCTGGATGTCAATAGCTGCGCCTGCGCTATACCGATTGAGAAATATTACACCTTATTCGTTCTCCTTTAATTAAACTTTTCGATGGCCGCGCTCCGGCTGATGTACGGTAAGTAGCTGTGAGGAAAATGTGGGAAGTGATTTATTTTAAACGGTTTTTGGGTTGATGATTGAAAGTTATGTGTTGATGTTAAGTTTATAAATACTGGAGAGAAATATAATTATAAATATCAGTAGAATATAGTAGGTAGACATATTCCCAAAACTATGTCTCTATTGATCACCACTTTTATAAAATATATCGCAGATTGCTTAACAATTTTGAAAATCAAATCGTTAGTAGGATTCAAATACACTATAATGATCTATTAAATTATCTTTTATCAACGTAGTAGTACGTAGATACATGGACGTATTAGTAATAAAACTTATTTTTGTTAATTGATTCCTCAGAACAGTTGTTTTGGTTAGTTAATTTGTTATTTGGGTTTTTAATACAAAGCTGCTATTAATTATTTTATTGAAATTTTTTATTCGTATATATTATAAAAAAAAAATTGTCGTGCTATAGTTAATAATATCATAAAAGTTTCCATTTCCTTAGTAATTCATTTTCAAATAAACATCGGTACAATAAAAAAAAGCAAGTAACATCTACATACCACACAGTAGCTACGCTGAAAGCAGTCACCGTGGAAATTGGATCAGTTTTCAATAACTGAACTGATCAATTGCAGCTCTCAAATATATCGGACACATGTATTTCAGGGCTTAGCACGCCTTTAGCTCACTGAAAATTCGTTTCAAGAGTTTCTTGGAATCATTAGACCTTTATTATCAGTGATAATGAGGGTCTATTGTTTTAATCCTCCATTTCGTTGAAATAATTAACATTAGATTGATAATATCCTACTTATATGACCCTCTATTTCACAGAATTCTCGGTGCTAAATATCGTAGCATCGATAAAACATAAAAGAACCAAATGCCTGGTACCTAGTAGGTTTATAGACCAGTGTTGAAGTGTCTTAACAACAAAGACAAAATTAATAAAGTTTATACATTTAAGATAATAAATGAGAATTTAACGTCAGTCGCTTCGAATTACGCCCGTCAAAACTAATTAATATACTTAACTACTTCTTATTGCCCCTTCCACCTTCAAACTCCAATTTCCTCACAATCCTTGTCTTCCATTTTATAACATTATTTCTCGCGAGAATTTTCTTAACATTATTATAAAATTACCGAAGACCACTTAGCACCATTATCGTTTGCTGAGAGGAAATTTTACCCAAACAAAGTACGGGGTAAAAAAATCCACGTGGACGAGGCAAGGGGTTAAATGCGCGGATAGGATGCAAATTGGTCCTGTGGGTCATTCAGGCCGAATTTAAAATAATACACAGTTCCCAGTTCGCAGTTCCCAAGGTGAGTACCGAAGGCAGATGGTTAAATAACTTTTAATACGTCATTTGCATTTGGCTGTGTGAAAAAAGAGTTGGTAATATTTTCATAATTCGTTTATGTTTCGGGATGAATGTTAAATAAGGAGGATTTATGAGTGTTTACCTGTTCGTTATGAGTTGGGTGTTGTTAATGTACTGGATGTGTTTCGGTAATTGTGCCTGTTAATGTGCCATTTGTCCTCATTGTAGAGCGAATACTGAATCGGCTTATAATATCTCACTGCTGGAAGTCAAGCCTTCTCGTTGAGAATGGAAAGGTAACCACCAAGCCATCCCTGCTTCTTGTATAGAGCGAATAAGTGGTTAAAAATCTTACTTAACTTCTCGAAGCTCATATAAATATGTCGGAGTTGGTTGTCAAATACAATTGTGGGTAGTCAACATAAATTGTTATGGTTTGTTTTTCTTATTATTTAAGTGATTTTTAGTATCAATTATGGTCCAATAAATCGAAACATAATTAATTAGAATACTTGGTGTACGCACTAATTGATTTTTGGCAACTTATTTCGAGAATTGTAACCGTAATTCTGTTCAAAACAATTGATGGCATGTTTCTTTATTTTGAAAACTATTTACTTTGTGAATTCACCATTGTTTATTTACGACAATTATTCTTGTATTATTTGATGGCTTTGTAATGTAAATCTTATTAGATTTAGCACATTTTAGTGTTTTGTATCAAGTAAACACGATGACGTACTTCCGTGCGCCATCGGACAGAGTTGTCGTGGAGGGATTGCAAGGTGGGGACATCGTCCTATAAAAGAGCATGCACTCCATTTGCAAATCAGTCGGTCTTCGGATTCGACTCATTATAGAGCTCCCCTGCTCCCGACAAAACTGTCGGTTTACCTGGTACAGCGCTGCTGTATATTGACATAGCTGTATAGGTTTGCTTATAGCGAGCGATACACTTTGTTGGGTGGCTTGGCCACTGTACGAACTGTGACCCTAGTGGTCTGTTCGTTTTTACTGTGTACGTACTGTATACCTACCGTGTACGTACTGTATACCTACCGTGTACGTACTGTATACCTACTGTGTACTACCATCTCTACTAATTAGACATGGGCGTTTTCGTATTTAGTTGCTAACGGATATGTAACCGATATTCAGTTTTCATATCGATATCGAAAACCGTTTTCAGATATCGATATCAGTAGTACGATTTGCACAAGTAACTGAAACGAACGAAACGCAAACTCACACTTATACCGTTAATACATTGACATTGCTAACTTATGGAATATTTGTTGTAACTAAATAAATAGAAACTAGACCTTATTGCTAGCGCGTTAGGATATAGATATTACGCACGCACTATTATTAACCAAATAACCAATCACTAGCCGAAGTTACGTAATATTCGCTTCATCACTTTTACGCCAGTAAAACATTGAATGGTAAGACAGAGACAAAGCGAATAAAAACCGTCGATGTCATATCGCTCGTGATGTGAAGTTTGCGTTTTGTTCGTTATTACTTATTCGACATTATTCGTAGTTCGTTCTCGTTGTCGCGCTTTGGATAAGCCATAGCTCGATGAAGTTTTTGTGAAAACGGTTATGTATATTTAGATATCGATATGGTATGATAATAAACACATATCCGATATAAGTTACGTTTTGATATATCGAATCCATGCCTACTACTAATTACTGTTTATATTGTGTATTGTGTGTATCGGCTGTAAATAAACTCTGTAATTCTGTATAGTCTTGTTTTTCCCTATAAAATGGGAACTCCAAACCCTGACGATATACCTCTCGGCACTCCTGATCCTACAAATATATTGCGCATTGTAAACAACACTGCAAAAGAAGTTGCTTTTGTATTGCTAATTGATTATGAAGACTGAACTTAGGACAGTTGTACTAAATTTAGCCTTCTTCATAGCAATTATGCGGACATTAAATAATTATTTACTCACTTCCTATCCATAAAAAAACCGAATAACTTGTTTATAACCAAATTCGCCATAATTCTACGTATTTCGGTACAAAACAAGCATAAATCTAAATAAATTAACAGGATAAAAGTATACTCATCACCTAGCGAGACAAAGCTAAAATTGTGATGCTTATTGCGCGCGGACCGCGGCCCGACGGATTACAGTAATGGCGCTGAATACTAAGCGTGGAGGACCGGGACAAGCAAAGAACAAGAAGTAACATGCAGATACGATAGTAATGTTTAATGGAACGTCCAGTAGGTATTGTGCCTACAAAGTAGTCTAACCAAGGATCACACATAACCGTCGCTTATAATTGAACTTGTGGCAGTATCTACATCGCCACATGCGAACTACGCATCGAAGACCTGACGTCACACAAAAATCCTGACGTCACAAAAATCCTGTATCGCGCAATTAGAGTTTACCGTGCAGTGGACATATATACAAGAATCCAATATCAATCATTGGGCACTTGACCGCCAGACACAACACCCGTCTGGTCGGAGGATCCTCCCTTTTCTATGGTGGATGAGTGAACTTTACACCCTGTTCCTCATACTCCTAAAAACTATATAGGTATCTACATTAATGATGAAGACTGGATGATTCTAAATTAGTTATGAAATGCATTGTGACTTCGCATTATCTGAAGATCACATTCAAAATCATGTATTTAACTTACCTACACATAGTTCAAAAATATACCTACATTTAACATGGTACAAATTCTAACTAACAGAAGTCTCTTGACATAAATTTAACAGTGGTCTACATAAACTAGAGACAGCCTTCTTGGTGGCCTAAACACTACATAAAGTTAATAAAATACATCGTGTCAAAGGATTTCTTGAGAAGCTCGTACTTTCAGGTCCAGTTGCAAACGTTCAATCGATGCCAATGCAATAGAATTTAGCTATACCACTAGCTCACCCCATGTTTATTGCTTACAAATGGGGTTGTCCTTAAGCTCTGAGTTGAGCTCCTCGGTGACTGACAAATGCTTGCACTGACTGGACAGGCCCACTCAAATCAGTGTGGTTCTTTCCTCAAAAGACCATTTCAGACGCTAATCTACACGGTCCTCATATGGCCTGACCAAGATTATGTCTGGACCTTAAAAGAGACTGCGACCTCTGAGTTTGTTTCGGCCTTTCTTCTCAGAGTAGTTAAATAGGAAACGCCGACCTCTTCTAGCTTATTTTATATTTTTAATATGACGTGTAAAAGTGATTCCGATATCCTATTTACAGAATAAACAATTTCATTTCATTTCTTTTCATTTCAACACACACGTGGAAATACAGTAGCGTCGTTCTCAAAACGCATGCCTCACAGATGCAATCACGAAATATCCACGAACTTTCAAGCTGTTTACCTACTATTATTTCTATAATCTAGATCGCAAAAACAGCGAAAAGGCCGCGAGCACTCACGTTCCCATCGGCAACTGAAGAATAAACAGGATTACGTCGACACCCAAACTACCTTATGTCTTCTGTTGTTTTGTACAAAAGGTTACCTAAGGACTTGCACTCATTGGATAAAGCGGTAACTAGTCGAATTTATTGTAAGCGTCGAATACCGCAATTTTCTGACTTTGACTTTGACTTCGATCTGTCAATTCTCTTTCTTCTTAAATCCTTTACTAAATAAGGTTCTGTCTTTTAGAAGATGCTATGTTACCAAGCTCTTAGAGTGAAAAAAAAGAGAGATTTTGTGATGCTGACGGAGAGAAAGTGCTACGAGGTCGAAATACGTTTCAGTGAAATAATGTAAATACATATTGCAGTTCTAATAATAATAACGCGTGTTACTTGCCGATGCATACAAAAAGCAATGATAGTGACAAAGATTTCTCGATAAGATCAAAAAAAAAAACCACATACGGTCCAGTTCGTCAAATGAGGACGTGACCTAAGGCTACCTAACAAAAACACTTTACTGCATGTAATTCCCTTAATATATTTTACTAGCAAAGGTCAGTCACGTTTTAGACCTAGGACATTTGTACAGACCCAGGATAGGAATGAGTTAGGAGCTTTGTCGAAACGTTTAGGTAGGGTTTAGACGGTTAGGGGTCATGAGCATAGTGTTATGGATGATTAAGCAAAAAGCAAAAACGTCTGTACCTTTTGACGTCCCGCATTGTCAGATTGGACAAAAAAGCTATCTGACATTGAAAAGATAGTATCTCAAACTTTTCAATGTCAGATAGCTTTTTTTACAAAATAATAAATAATTTTGACAAACGAATAAATAATTTTGACGATCATTGTGTGAGTCAAAGTTTTAGGAGTTACGGTTTTTAGGAACTGAACAAAGGCACGAGTTCCAGGTATAAATGAGGGTGGGTGCGGGAGGTAGGGTGTATAAATGAGGTGTGTAGCAAGAAACTTCTATCCAACATCACCCTCGTCAGCTTGTAAAAAAAATGTTTTCGTAAGTTATAGCTGTCATTCTAGGTAATCAAATACAGTCAAAGCATGTCAACGCTGAAATATATCCTTCCTTGTACGCATAGAAGTAAATCTCGTCAAATGGCGCGGCTCGATCTTTACCTAGCGCATTTTATTTTCTTGAGGCTACGTGTGAAATAAACCCGGTGTGAAGACTGTGCCTTTAATGGGAACCTCCGTTTACACCGTAATGTGACACAAAAATATTTATTTGTTACTTTTTACATGGACGGTTTGTTAATATTTAATTTTTAAATGAGTGCGGTCTTGGTAATCAGAACAGTGGATTATTTATTCGAACCATCGGCATTGCAGACTAAACATTTTCTGAAGGCGATAGTGTGTAATTTGATA
This sequence comes from Lithophane socia, assembly GCA_947522985.1. NCBI lineage: Eukaryota > Metazoa > Arthropoda > Insecta > Lepidoptera > Noctuidae > Lithophane > Lithophane socia. Next base: position 1,070,486 of record OX383270.1, on the reverse strand, counting down.
CCAATTCTGGACAGTAAAAGTGTTGATTGTCGTATCTGAGTACAACAACACCCCTTTAACTGTCCAGGAAACATTAAAGCTGTTTTGTGAGGAGTGTTTTTAACACTAAACGTATCCGTACTGAGACGAAGTTAACTACATAACTCATGGCAACACGATTTACCAATGTGCAAAGTTGGTAGCAGCGTTGAATTCCATTAATGGGCCAGACTTTCGCTAGTATTTTTTACTTGCCAGCAAACCTCAGTATTCAACCTTCCTATTTGCAACTTCAATATAAAAACGTGAAGCTTACCTAAATTCAAATACAAATACAAATAAATTCACACACACATTTCGCCAGTTATGTTTCAGGCCCATGTTATAGCGCTCTATGATGGAAATAGGCCCGCCGGCGTATTCCATCAACAGGGCACAAAGCCAGACGGCATCCGGTAGCGGAATATATAGGTGTACTATATGTACACCTGTGCCTAACCCTTCGGGAATACAGGTGTGATGTTATGTTACATACCTAAATTAGGTTACACAACGGTGTGACATGAGGCCTTTGTGCCGACTTACAAGTGAGCTCTCACAGTCAGGAGTGTTTGCGAATGTCGTGCCGAGTGTCGTACGGGTAACAGGTTCTTTTCCGAGCGAAAACCTTTTTGAGACAAACGTTGGCGAGCGTTGATACGTGTTTGCGCTTGTGGTTTATATGCAGCGGGGCTTAGTATTAAATGTATTGACGTGCGACATTCGTGGTGGTAAGGTTTATATCAGACCAGTGCCCTGTTTATCAAAAGTTACAAGTCTACACGTTCACAAGTTACCTAGAATGTAAATTTTTCTTAAAATTCATAGCTCATCTCCATATTCATAATCAGCCTTAATGTTCCCACTGCTGGGACACGGGCATCAGGTCATCTCTATCTTTTGACCACATTTAAAAAAAGAAAATTCAATTTAAAAATTGATTGCGGTACTAAGAAAGTGATATGGGCATGAAACAATTGAATTCAGTACATTATAAATTAAATATTTAAAAAATCACGCAAAAATCATTTTCAAAATATATTTTTGTAAAATTCAACCTCACAATTCAAGACACAAATCAAACTATCCTACAGCAAAACACTCACACTGCTGATGCGTCTCAAGAAAAATCGCCCGGTCCATGGGAAGCAACAGTGACAAATAATACGGATGTATACAGGGTGTGTGCGGAACTACACTCATCCGACAATCGAACAGCGGATATCGGAACGTGAGTGAATTCGTGAACAAATAATGTATTGAGGAATTTAGATAGCATGATGTGTTTGTGAAATGTTTAGTTCATAGTTGTGCTTTTGTTTTAACGGTATTAAGCAAGGGGTATCGTATTGCCCAGCGGTTGTGGAAGTCCGATAGGCAGTCGCTCCATGTAAAATACTGGTATTCATCCGGTTAGACTGCCTCGCACTAGATCAAAATTTGCTAGAAGGTTCTACTATTATTTAGCTCCACATTCCTATAGTAAATATGATAAAGCCCAAAAGGTTAGGAAGTTGAGTAATAATAAATTTAAAATTACTACATTTGAATGGTTAAAGACCTTGGATTATGTAGATGTAGAAAATCTCTTAAAAACATAATTCACTGCACTTTCACACACACAGATACACATTTTTATTCACTGACCCACGCATACACACACTTTCACCCTCTTACACACTCACACACACCCACCTATACACACACGCACACACACGAACTCATACGCATGGCAGCACCTTTGTAAACTAATTTATATTGTAACCTTTTATTTTTCTTTTATTAAATTCGATAGGACATAAGAATATTGTCACCATAGGGGAAGACACTAGCACCTGCAACACAGTCTTGACTAGCGCAGGTGTTAGAGAATCTTATTATATTGTAAATGTACTTATGTCAATAAAGTTTATTATTATTATTATAGACTGGAAGCCGACCCCAACATAGTTGGGAAAAGGCAGGCAGATGATGACCTGCATAATATCACGCCTGTATTCCGCGAAGGGTTGTGCAGAGGTAAGTACCTATATTTTGTTGTATTGTCAGATGATTGTATCGGTAGGTGGTATAATAATAGTACCTACCACTTAAATTCATTTTGTGTAAGGCAATGCAGCTTTTGGGAAGCTCCGTCGAGTCTTTTCGTCGCGTATTCCGCAGAGCCTAAAGACTAAAGTCTTCAATCAGTGCGTCCTGCCTGTCATGACTTACGGAGCCGAAACGTGGACACTCACGGTACGGCTGGTCCATAAATTCAAGGTCGCTCAGCGAGCTATGGAACGAGCTATGCTTGGAGTATCTCTGAGAGATAAAATCCGGAATGAGGTAATCCGGCAGAGAACCAAAGTTATCGACATAGCTCACAGAATAAGCAAGCTGAAGTGGCAATGGGCCGGCCATATTTGCCGTAGAACCGATGACCGTTGGGGTAGACGTGTTGGGTTTCGATATCAAAAAATGACAAAACAATTAAAGAATGTAAAGACTTCTTCAATGATGTAGTTATTTGAAGTTGTTGGTTGGGCGAATAAAAACTGAATTTTCTTACTTTAGTCCCAAAGTAAGAAAATTCAGTTCTTTTTTTGATCACCAAGTTTTGGTGTATGAAAATTCTGATGGATTTTTTTTTGTTTGGTCACCAAGTTTAGTTATATGAAAATTCAGATGTTTTTTTTTTATTTTGTCGTGTTTATGTACCCATCACGTCTGCGAAGTTACGCAAACTACTTAAACTTGGTGACCAAACAAAAAAAGAACATCAGAATTTTCATACTTCAGTATCACCCAACAACCACCAAAACGCCCAACCCTAAAACGCTCTCGCATAAAAATAACATAGGGGTACCTATGAAAAAATCGCATCCATCCGTCGGCTAGTTTCATCAGCCCGTATATTACTGACCATAAATTTCTCATAGTAGGTCCGTGTAACTTGAGTAAGTATTTACTGTGACTAAACCGGTATATATCACAGAGACCGACCAATTTCTTGACCGAAAAATTTATAACGGTGCTTGGGAGGCAACCCTTGATATATAGACGTAGGACATCCCTTGGAACACGAATCACTCTTAAGTGAATGCGGGTATAATTCATATTGGGGGTTTACTAGTTATTTTGATGTTTGCATGTTGGTTTTGGGCGCTGAGAAAGAGCGAAAAGGGAGAGAAATTACTCACAATTTGTAAAGAGAAGATCGAAATTGTTCGGAAACATTTAAAATTATTTCATTCATTTGGTAACTTTTCAAGTTATTGTAGAATCATTTAAAGTGATTGCACAATAATTATTTGGGAACTTATTAAGTTATTCAACAATCATTTGATTATTTCTATTTCTAATTAAGTTATTGCGCCGACATTTCGATAATTTAAATGAGGTAAGATCCCACTACCCACTGGTACCTTTTAGGCGGGCCCGAAACGATTATTGTACAATATCACCAAATTGCGCAATATTTTTGACCGTTTAGGGTTAAAGTTGAAGATTGCGTAAAACAAAAGTTTGATCGAGTTTTTAGGATAAGTACTGCGCAGATATTGTTCACGCTAAAACATTGATTTTTATGGACCGGCAAAGTCATTGCATGAAAATAATGGATCGTTTGTGGGCAAGGGCTGGTTCAATCATATTGCGCAATATAAATATTGCGCAAACTTACTGTAGGTGGTAGGCTACTAAAGGATCTGTCAATACTTTGTTACCATAGCCATAGTTTAAAAATGCGCCAAAGCATATTATGCATAATGTCCTCACTTCTGGAACGCCAGCATACTCCTTGTGAGAGGGAGTGGCCTGTTACCACGCGGGCTCCGTTGCTAACCACATCATCATCTGCCTAGCCTTTTCCCAACCATTTTGGGTTCGGCTTCCAGTCTAACCGGATGCAGCTGAATACCAGTATTTTACATGGAGCGACTGCCTATCTGACCTCCACAACCCAGTAACTGGGTAATACGATACCCCTTGGTAAGACTGGTTGTCAGACTTTCGGACGACGACGACGAGACGTTGCTAACCACATATAAAACCAAATTAAAACATTTTCTATTTATTATTTATGTATACGAGTACACAGTAAATAAAATACATAAATATACGGCATAATTATTATAATATGAGTACAAATATATGATATATATAATATGTTACAAAGGTCTTTATCGTATAACCCACAGAATTACAGGGAAATCTATTCCTGTTTCCAAGTTCGGGCTACCGATGTTTTCGTATCGTCTCCTACGCAATTAAAACTAACTTATTGTCAAAATAAGTGGTTTATAGGCTTAACAGACTTGTTTTTGCTTTGAAGATTGATAGAACTTTGAATTGTGTTAGCGCTAAATGCGTTAGTTACAGGCGTATTATTAGCAAGCTATGGAGAGAACAACAGAATACAATTAATACTACACTAGCTGCGCCCCGCGGTTTCAACCGAATAATTCTCGATCACATGGAATTAAAAAAATATCTTATTGCCTAACCCAGGTTATGGTCTACTCATGTAACGAACATCCTAATCTGTGCAGTTGTTTTAGCTTGAAAGCGTAACAAATGATCAAACAAACTCACTTTCATATTTTATAATGAATATATATTTTGTTCGGATTAGTTTACACAATATTATGCTTAATCGTGTGAGTTTATCAGTCTTTCACAAAAAGAGAACGTAAGAGCATTTAACAGGAAATGAAGTAGAGAACCAGTCTTCGGCTTGAAAAAAGCACTTGTTTCAGTAATGTGGAACCTAGGCTGCTTTCAAGCCAAGAAACCCAACCTGGCAGGATTGCGGGAAAGTCCGAAAGGGATACCGAGGCCCTTGGCAATATGCAACTGAAGGAACACGGGTGGGTTTTAGTCAGTAAAAGTCTGACACGCCCTCTCGCTTCGCCCAGAGCGGAAGAAGTCATTTGAGTATACCCAAACTCCAAAAAAAATTTTTTTTTTTCTACTTCCTTTGTCGAGAAACCCATTTAGTTATCCACTCCCGGATAGACAGTCCCGTAGCTTAGAACCATTGATACTCCAAATATGACAGTATACCTTAATCACCAATCTTGGAAAAGGAGCGAGCTCGTGGCTAAGTAATAACAGCCGCACTATTCGATCCATCAGGCTACGCTTGCCGGGGTTGGTCTGTGGATGGGTGACCATCTTTACATACCGAGACTCCTCCGAGCCTCGGAAAGCACGTTAACCCGTTGGTCCCGGCTGTCATTCGTGGATTTTTGACAGTCGTTACGGGTCGTCAGAAGCCCGAAAGTCTGCCAACCAGTCTTACCAAGGGGTATCGTATTGCCCAGTTACTGGGTTGTGGGGGTCAGATAAGCAGTCGCTCCTTGTAAAATACTGGTATTGAGCTGCATCCGGTGAGACTGGAAGCCGACCCCAACATAGTTGGGAAAAGGCTAGGCAGATTGATTGACCATGCTTGGAAAAGGAATGGATGATCGCATCATGTCCTTACACAACAGAAAGATGCTGCCCAATTTCCGAACACTTTAATAATCACAAAATTCCCCACCCCCCTCAGAACTTAACCCGGGAATCGAATCTTGTAAACAGCATACGTTCGTATTAACAACTTCAATATTTCCAATGGGATATGTAAATGTGGGTCTGTCGATGACACGCGCTCTCTGCGACTACATTTTAATATCCCGCCCGCTTTTTAAGAGATTATTTGCTTAAAATGTGGGATATGGGTGTGTCATCAGTTCTGGGTTTCTTTTTTATTTGGTAAAGTTTTTGGTAAGTTAAAAATAAAAATATATTAAGCCGCAGGAAAATTAAAACTATTTTTTTTTCAAAAAACCTCGTTGATTTTGAAATGAAAATTGCTACCACTTCTAATCCAAATTAATTGATCAGAATGTGTGAAAATAACTTGCAAAACATGAGATTATCGGTCGCCCTACCACCACCGCTTACAGCAGTATTATTTTAATTACTCAGTGGGGGAAAGAGATGGAGCTATACGTCCTGTAGAGCTTTATCTCTATCCTACACTGAAGTAATATTAAAATAATGCTGCTGTAATAGCCGGTAGTAGGGACCCTCAATACTAATGACTTGCAATAAAATGAACTTTGTTTTACTTTATAGTCTATCATTTTAGGTACAATATATCAAGTCAATCATGTTAAGTTTGTAATAGTAGTTATAGTTACAAGGCACATCAACACTTTTTGATCCGTCATATTATACAAATTTTCGCACTAACACGATTATATATTTTCATCACGATCACAATTTCGTAATAACATGATATCAGCCTCATTTTCTTGTCTCCTAATAAAAACTAGACCAGTTTTATTAAATAGAAGTACCTTACTTAGAAATATTCTAAGAAAACAAACGATATTAAATAGAAAAACTCGGCACATACTAACTTAGTTCATACGCTTACAAGTCTTGAATATGTTTAAAATGACGAGCTTTTCTCAAGTGGATTTGTTGTGAAAACTCACTGCCAGAGCCAGTGTAGTGCTGCCAAGAAATGCTGACTGTTATGTTACAGCATGAACTGTTATACATTTTTAAAGGGATAAGATATTAGAATAAAAGAAAAACTATAAGATGTACCTATAGGTATTTGCTAAGATCTAATCGGTCTAGACAAAAAAAAATTCAATACAAGAAATGAACACACAAAGCATTGCGCCAATAAAGATTTTACTAAACGGTTCATAAATCAACTAAATAAAAAGCTATAATAATACAAGCAAAAAAAAGTTCAAAAGAAACAAAGACATTATCAACAAGTGACCTGAACAACAAAATTGTACCATCACTATTACTTTATGAGTCTTTATCTCAATAGTTCACCCTGAACCAACAAAATCATTTATCAGGAACCAATGTGGCAAATAATTTTCTTAGCAATATATTTTGAGAAAAATTTAATCAGTAAACTGGCAGTAACTCAGACATGAAATATATGACCAGTGAACAAAGTTTATCTCGTAATATACATATTAGCTCGGCGCGAGTTATAAGCGGCAGTGTTCTGTAAAAGATATTTTACTGTGTATGCATATTATGCATAATCTGCTTTTCTTCAACTAAAAATCAGCTCGCATACATGCACGACTCACCATGATCGCTACGGTGCTCAGAGGGCCTAGACAAAGTGACATTCTATCAGCGATAACGATGATGGAAAAGGCAAAAATGTATAGGACTGACTTATGCTATCGAAAACCTTATGTCGTTCAAAGTCGTTGTTGAAATACGAAGCGCTTTCGAAGCGATTGTCACTTGTCTAGGCCCTCTGATACACCAAAATCATTCAAGTGTGGACAAGGTGTTAAGACGAATTTCTAATCATTGATAGCAGATATTCAGAAAAAGAAAACGCAATATTAAGGCTCATATTTTATTTGCAAACATTAGCAAAAAGCGAAACGAAAGTTAAGTAAACGTATCACTAGAAAATAATGAAAGTCTGTCTTACTTGATTTTCAGTAAGCTGTGTTCAGTGCACGGAACAGAAGCGAACAGAAATCATTCCAGATAGTTTTGATTCAGTGTTGTTATAATAAGACAGTGAATTAGTCTTGTTAAAAAAATTCCTGGACCACTACATTTTCAAATACGATCCATTTTCCAACCAGTCAACCCACTAGTACCTTGCGCCACGACCCAATCGTATCGCTATGAGTACCATCGATATTTGCATACAAATTGCCCCAACATCACTTCACTAGACTTGAGCGATCCCGCTCCGACTCCACGATTATAAATTGTCGATATTCTGCATAGTGACGTCACTATTATCGATTATATCGACCTCGTTGACTAGATGGAGATTGACGTGACAGATGATTTTTCAGACATGTTTATTATGTAGTGTTTCAGTTGCCTTTAGCTAGCACCGCAATATTATCATCTACTTTACACTACAGTATCCCAAACGCATTACAAACTAGTGTAAATCGAAGTACCTAGTAATAAATGCAATGATTATAATTGATATTATGTGGATAGCTTTTTCTTTTTCGATGAACTGCAATTGGCATACGAGAAAGATAAAAGCGTTCTTAGCGGCTGGCAAAATTAAAAAGTAAATGACGTTAATGAAACGATTTTTCACCTCGAAAAATAATTCTTACTACTTATGTCGGCAAGTTCAGTATTGAAGCAGTATGAATTTATGATCATCAATTTATTCTACGTACATCTACTTCAAAAATCTGAAACTTTTATCGCGAGCAAAACCGCGGTGCACACCAAGTCTTAAACAATATCAGCTATTCAAGTAACGCCTAAGCAGTTTGATCTAATACATCGCCAAGCAGAATTAGCGAAGTCTCGAGACGCCTATCGGTTATCTATCCGTTCATCCATCAAAACTCGGAAACTACTTACAAGCTTTACTAATTCCCTGGAGCTTGCGGATCCCTAAGATGGGGGAAAGAGATAGAATGATGTTTCACTTTAGTTAACTGTATGTTAGTGTTATTATACCTCGTTTAACGTGAGTATCGTATTGTGTAAGTTGTATGCTTGGAAGCTCTTTCCCCTTTTATTTTCCCTTCAAAAAGGAAACAATATCAATGTTTATGGTTTTATAAGGAGGTCGTGGCTAAGTCATAACAGCCACACGGGTCGATCCATCAGGTTAAGCTACGCTTGCCAGGGTTGGTCTGTGGTTGGGTTATCTTTACTTATCGAGACTCCTCCGTGCCTCGGAAAGCACGTTAAGCCGAACGTCCCGGCTGTCATTCGTGGATCTTTGACAGTTGTTACGGGTCGTCAGAAGCCCGAAAGTCTGACAACCAGTCTTACCTAGGGGTATCGTACCTATTACCCAGTTACTGGGTAGTCACTCCATGTAAAATACTGGTATTCAGGCTAGACTGGAAGCTAACCCCAATATAATTGGGAAAAGGCTAGGCAGATTGTGGTTTTAGAGGAAGTGCAATGGGCTGAAAGTTCAGGTACTGGTTAGCGGCTCTTTGAGCACCATGAACATGACTAGCAAGTGACTTTTTCAGTGCGCAATAATCTTCTATACGCTTAGCTATTGGCTGAACTAGAGGAAAGGAAGAATCGTGGGAAAGTTTAGACGGCTGGAGAACACCGTGTTATGTGGTGTGAATTATCGTCCTATGAAAAAAAAGGCTAAGGAAAATATTTATTAGGCCAAAAATACAGGTTGGTACAGCCAACTGCATGTTAACCACTTGAAATTGCCAGGGCAGTTTATTTCGTAGCAAGAAGTGTTACTACTGACGTGAAGTCCACTGTATAGCTACTACCAACATCACGATTGGTCAATTCCGATGATCTAATGAGACGCCATGTAATCCTGTAATGAGCTATTAGATTCTCACTGTCTATTAGATGATGATATTGGGGGAGGGGACGTGGGTATGAAGGGGGAAGGGGGAACAGTGTAATAAATGTTGTAATTACTCTCATATCAAGAAACGTGTCTATTAGTAAACTAGTTAAGGAACATGGAGATGCTTGTGTGTTAAAAATGGTGTCGTGGAATAAAGTGTTGTTATTGTAATGGATTTTGCGCATAAACAAGTTTTTTGTGACACTATAAACCCTATAAAAACATCACTGTTTTTCGGCGAAAATAAAAATTCTAAATGCAGAGAGATAATTTAGTGATTATAGCTCATTCATCCTCCATTATATTATGAGAAAAGGCTTAGCCTGGAAGGCTAACAATCGCAAGCTAATATCATGATTTTACAAAATTCCAATTCATCGATTGCATTCCATAATACATCAAAGATGTTAAAAAGCTGCAACAGACTTAAAAGTCACAGAGAGTTCACAATGCATCTTTAACTACAGATTAAAATTCAGCTCACACCAAAACCAGTCCCAAGATTAAACTAACACGCATAGTTTGAATCAAACTTAGCACATACAGACAGATAGACGCACGAACTTCACGGAAACGTATCGCGCGCAAGAGTGTCGTTAATAAAATCACGTCACGTCAAGCACGCGGCGTGAAGTATGGCGTGATACGCGGGATTATGACGTCATCGGCCGTGCTCACTCGAGTGGTGCGCGACCGATAACGTACGTGGTACATACAGGTGGGCGGAAAAACGAGCATGTTGGGTTAGAAAGAAAGAAAATAAGATAATTTTTCTACACAGAAACCAATAACCGGGTAAACGGGTACTTATGTGTTTCTTCGTCTGTCGTTTAACCGTTTTGTGCAGGGTAGATTTCGAAAGGATCTTTGACCTCTTTGCGGCATCATTATAATTATGTAGTTTTTATTGCAGGAGTTAGTGACATGTTCACGCAAATCGTTTTTTTTTTTTTTTTAAACACTGATTTATTTAAGTTGCACATAGGTAGGTACGTAAAAGCCATATTTATCGCGGATTTTAACGCGTAATACGACAACAAGATTGGTATATTGGTATGATTTTTGTCAACTTCGTAGTTTCTAAACTTCGTATCTTATGTAAACCTTTAAATTATGTTTTACTTATATGTGATGTCTTATTTTATTCTTGAAAAAAATTCTCGCTTGAAGGCGTTATAGGTGTTACAGACAAATATTATCTTGACATCTTATGAAATGCTACCTAGACTACTCCGTTGTATGTCACCCCCAAACATATGATATCTGGTGAGATCGCTCCATGTGTTAAAGTGAACGTTTTGCGCCCCTAACGGAGTCGTCACCGAGAGTGCCGCAACTTAGCGCGGTTTATTTTACGTTTCATTGTAAGTTCGGCAGGTATTGTTAGGAAGACTGATCGTTGTAGATTCTGTGAGGAACTAGGACTTTCATAGCTTAGGAACTATTTGGTCGTCTTTTGTGATGCAATCTTTTCATAGAAAAGTGGGAAAATAACAGTCATTTCAGCAGCAGGGCTAGTGCACAGGAGTTTTACTGGAACTATAATTATAATTACATATTTTAAAATAAATTAATTAATAATGATCCAATTTGCACAATAGAGTTCCTCCAGCTTCTGTGCTATGGGTTCCGGGTTCGAGAACTTTATAGTTTTCGATTAAATGTATATACTTTAGTAGAAGTTGAGTCGCTTTATGAAAAATACTGGTATTCAGCTTCATCTGGATAGAAGAAAATACTCTATTAGACAGATGATAATGCGTAAGTATCTGTTCTTTACATAATTAAAACACAAAACCTCTTAATTATCCTACACTCTAGACTTGTATCTATTATCGGCTTCCAAACACAATTGTACAAAACCGCCACATAATATTTGAGACAGCCACTTGTAAGGCACCTGCAGACAGACTTCACCAAATGACTGTCGTCTGTGTGCATGCAGCGTCGCTCAAACGGCATAATAGCCTGGTGAAGGCGCCGGATATTACGTCTTGTAGTGTAATTAAACGACGCATCTGGTAGTAGAGTAGAGGAAAATGAATAATAAGATTTTGTTTGTATATAATATAACTATATTATTTAGGGAATGATGTTTATCGTTTAGGAAAAGTATTCGTTTTGACCAGAGTGTAATTCGCAGATTTTGATTTTTATCATAATCAATTAGGACATTTCAACGAAAAATACAAAGTAATGTTTATAAAAGAAAAAAAAAAAGTCTCGAAATAGAAATTGAAATAGTACTAGAAAAATACTTATAAACAAGGACGTCTAATGAAACATAATAACCTAATATGAAATTCAATGAACTCCGAGAAAGCTTTGATAAATAAGAAACAAAAGAATTGGCATCGACTTGTCGCGACGCTTGCCACTTCTGCACAGAGAGTTAGGACGCGGGCAGACTGGTGACTAAACTATTACAATCAAATGTATAATTTCTGGTAGAAACTGTGTCAGGGATAATTTAAGCTAAAGATCTTGCGCTAAATAGATTACTTAATACGAACACCAAACCCCTTTCCAGGCGTATTGTGATAAAAAGTTCAATATAATATTATATTACAATTTTAACTTTTATTTAATAAAAGAAATATCGTTACCGCCGCGGTTGTGTAATTGGGAAAAGGCTAGACAGATTGCTTACATTAGACTTGGTCATTGAGAATCACACCCGTTAATATTAACAGACTATTATACAGTGATGATGATGACCTTCCAAACTTAGTACTGGTAAATATCATTAATTTTCGAACTGGTGTGTTTTAGAGGTTTGGTTTTTAAATTGGCATCACTGTTTCTAGTGATTGTCAATTTGACAGTTGGCGGTATATATTTTGTTGTCAGTACGTTGTGCCATTTCACAATGGATAGACTCACTTCAGAACAACGCTTGCAAATTGTAAGAATTTAACATTAACATAATAAAATTAACATTCGAAGAGCGCATAATTTCGCGTAATAGACCTGTGAGCTGGCCTCCACGATCGTGTGATCTCACACCTATATGTCAAAAATTGGACTTCCTAATTTCGCCTCATTCAGCCAGTTGTGGTGCCCATATGCCCAAAATCATTTTTAAGCACTAATGGCATAAGAATATCTTTATAAAACCAATACCATGAGAATTAAATTAATTTTTAGGTGTTTTATTACATTTTGAATTTGTATAGGTACCTCTAAAAAAGCACCCTTTATTGCCAAGTGAAAATTTGGAAATAGCCAAGGTTACTGAAGGTGAAATACTTCAGTATTAAGCTAATGGAAAGCTGTGTGAGCTGCGCCCTAATTGCGTAATATACGATCAATCACAATCTAGTCTTAATATTTTACGAAAATGGTTAATAATAAATTGCGAAAATAAACATTTGAATCCGTTAAAATAAAAAACAAACGAACTATTTAAGTAGTTGTTAAACATGTTCGAATACAAACAACGATAATTGACCAATGAAAAAGCCACTACAGTCTGTCTGAGTCCTTGTGCAGTTTCCAGTTATTTTTAACGCGCAGCTATAAAAAGTAGAAATTTAATTTTCCCTTTGTTGAAGGAAGCAAGAGTATTTAATGCAACCGAGCGCCATTCTGTTCTTTTATTGTTAACTGAAAATTATTCTTTATAGAAAGCAATATTGAGGTTTCTGGCGTTTATTTTTAGTGTTGGGAGCTATTTGAAGACATTATTATGTGGACAAACTATTTAAAATGTTCAGCTTAACAAGTAGATTAAGTTGAATTTGTTTTAATTATTTTAAAGTCATCAACTATGTCGAAACAGTAAAGAGGCTTCGAGGTCCACTTGGTAACATAATCACCTTAATTTGTAAAACCAATTTCCGGAAAATAAAACCCGTAAGCCTTTAGTCTTCCTATACCAGTACTCTTAGTATTACCACAATAGCAACGGGTTTTGTCGACGGAAGAATAGACAAAATGACAGATAAACATTCATTATTTGGCAGTTTGTCTATTCTACCGTCGACAAAACCCGTTTCTATGGTTGCCATGGTACCGTGCTGGCAGAGAAAACCATTTGTCTGTTGAATCACCCATTATGAGTTTCTACTGGGAACCACAAAACTTTTATTAAAAAAGCTACAACACAGTCTTCTAAACTTCAAGTTTAAAAAAAACGCGTATTTTAAAACAAAAGATGTCGTCAAACCACCTTTGACACAAATTACATTCCCAAAGTCAAGAGACAAAGACATCAATCAAGCACAAATTCCATCCATTCTTCTCAGACATAAACGCACAATCACAGCTTAATTACCTGTGGGGGGTTGACTAACGTTATCATTTTTTAACCCTCTCACAATCCGAGGACGGGTACCCATCTAAATTTGCATACAGAGAGGCGGGAATGACTCAAAAATGGCGCGGTAATCGCCGCCCGGTGGTGGAGGCGGGATCACGTTGAGCATGGAAATAGTTAGATGTGGTATCTTTCGTTGGTCTATGGACGTATTTGACCGCTAAAACAGCTGTCTGGTTTTCATGGGGAAGTTCAATTATTTTTATTGTGCTTATTGAATGGAAAGACTGTAAGGCAACATTCACACGAGATCCGTCATTGACGATTCGTCAAATAACACGAATCGTCCTCGTGTGAATGAGCCGTAACATCACTTTGTAAAGAGTGCTTTCGGCTGACTAACGAGCTGTTGGGCTTTTTGGACTACTATTCAAGTCAACTGGAGCTCATATTAATGGCCATGGGTAGTAATCATCGCAAACATTCGAGGCGTTTTTACGCGTGAATCAAAATTTGAAAAAAAATAACAAATACGCTAGAAGCTGCTTGTGAACGAATTTTCGTATCGTGAATAAAAATGTTCGTGTTCGTTCGAATTCTCGCGGTGTATATAGTTCTTTATATTTCTACATTTATATCTATGATTGGTATGGTGTACATAATTCTAGTCTTTAGCCGCCATTTACCGTAAATAATATAAAACAAATGAATAAAATAAAAATTATTCATTTCTCACCATTAAAAATTTACCGTCCAAGTTTCAGAACAAGGATAATGGTTTTACCTAAGCAAAGTAGCAAAGTTTGTGCAAATCGTACACTTAATAGATACTAGGTAGGTACATGAAAATTATTACAAATTGTTTTTTTCTGTGGTGGTTATGATGAGGTGCACAGAGTATTGACCCTACCCCCTGAACTAGGCGGGAACATGTTTCTCAGGGGAGAGTGTTCCCCGGGTCGATGGCGCGTCGTGTTCCACGCGCGCCTCAAACAGATGTCAGCACAATTGGCAGGGTCCGCTAGAAACGATGCCTGCCAGGGTTGCGGGTTAGTCCGAAAGGGATACCGGGACCTTGGCAACAGGCAACTGAAGGAACACGGGTGGGTTTTAGTCAGTAAAAGTCTGACACGCCCTTCCACTCCGCCCAGAGCGGGAGAAGTCATTGGATAAATTCCCACCCTCAAAAAAAAAAAAAAAGGTGATAGTGTTCAGCTATTTATTACATTTGGTTCTTCTTAGGACGTTTGTGTATCACTAAGTAATAAACAGATAAAGTACCATCAAGAGTGCGAGGGTTTGTTGGTGAGCTTAAAGATAATATTATGATGTGTGGATGTGGGTATGTGTTAATATGAGATTAAAGAATGTTCAATTCTCATACCAGATCCATATTTCCATCCTCAAGGTACTGTAATCTCAGTGCGGCTCGACACGGATATAAGTCAATTTAGCCGGGTGTAATACACCTTCCCGGGTATGACTGCGGATATTAATACTTTTTCTGATGTTGAATGTCGGGATCAATGCTTCCATGTTTTCGTTGTGAACGGCTGGTAATCTGAGAAATGGGTGAGGTGATTTTGTCTTAGGTATCCTTAGAGAATGTAGAACCTTCTAAATTAAATTTTGTATAACCTTACGACTCTTATTTAAAATAAAACTTCATGATAAATAAGATGGAATCGTACCAGTCTTACCAAGGGATAACGTGTATCCTAGTAACTGGGTTGTAGAGGTCAGATAGACAGTCGTTCCATGTAAAATACTGGTATTCAGCTGCATCCGGATAGACTGGAAGCTGACCCCAACATAATTGGGAAAAGGCAATGATGAGATTCTGATTAGAATGATGAAAAGTTGATTGTCGCGATTGTCTCATGTGGTAGACTGGGATTGGTGATTGCAGTTTTTTTTGGAATTTGCAAAAGAAAAAATGCTACTGCAGGCTGCTCATACAACTTCATATTACCTACTAACTTGTATAATCCTTTAGCTATAATTTTTACGAGTGGGAAAGGAGTGACTTCACATGATGTTGAAGAATACAAAGCTCGCTTTTCCTAACTTAGTAATCAAGCCCCCTTTAATACAACTAACCCAACAACTAGCAGTAGCTATTCGCGATCCTATTTACCGACACAACACCAAAAAACTGCGGTCCCTATAAAATTCTCCCCTATCATCTGAAACTTCATATGATACGACCAACTTAGAAAAAAAACCATTTTGTTTTGACCCCTCAACATATTGTCACTTACCCTGAAAATTACCACGACCCCTGTAAAAAGTACTAAAAGTTCGAAGTCAAGGGGGGGATGGAAGGTCTTCTAATTTTGGTCGGTTTCAGTCCATAGGGAAATATTGTATGCATGTACCCGCACAGACCTTCATCTTATTAGTTTACGTAATTTATATTCGTATGTTTGTTTAATAGAAATAGTGGGAGCCATGTTTTTCGTTGATCTCATACTGGTATGACTTACAAATGGTAGAAGTTAATTCGATTTTGAAAGCTTTGATCTCGAATTGGGGTCTGTCTGGGCTGATTATATTTATAGAGAGAGACTTAGTGTAATTTGCTTTCGGACTAAATTAGATGAATTCGTTATTTGAGTCCTTTGTGGTTTAGAAGCATATTATACCTATCGTACTTATTTAGTATAGCTACTATTTATTCAAATATGTCTGTAAAAGATGGAACTATTGGTATATTATCAGAAGCATTTCAAAATCATACTTGCATTAAGAAAGAAAGATAGAAAATACATTTATTTAGCACAGACAGGGCACACAACACAATGTAACTACCTGTAAACTACATGTAAACGAATAAAAAAATAAAAATAAAAGAAACAATTTCAAAGTGAAGGTACCTAGAAAAAAAAGTGTGCCTCGCGGCTGCGCTAAATAGGCCCAGTTCAGTAAAAATGCCAGACAGCTAGTGCCTGACGCTGGTTTTCAACTGGACCTGAATTTAGAATTTATATAAATAATATAGCAATGCCATATATTTTCCGTTTTATGCACTGACCCGACCTACGACTTAGTCAAACAGACTGCAAGTGACTTAAAATGTTAGCAGTGTAGGTCCTTAGGTAGTAAACCATATTGATCCATGTCATCAAAAAAGCATATTATAGGATTAAAGACTAAGTTGAAGACAAGGAAGTTTGGCAATAATTCCTTCTGCACATGAGGCTTCCCTGGTTCCTTATAACGCCATAATTATGCAAGAGTCTATTAACTGCTCCCAAATTACCATGTTCATTTTCTTTACATTCATCCTTGACATAATCATTGTATTTTGATATATATACCTCCAATTTAATTTCAACTCTTAGTGACTTTTGTGGACTTGATAATTATTCAATTTGTTACAGTTACCTCCTAGGGACCGGGTAGCATCACCGGGATTGCCAAAAAATACGGTACAAGTACATCCCCGGTGTGGTCCCGGGTAATAGCAATCACGTCATTTGGTTTAAATAGTTTTTTTATATTATTTGTCTTTTATAATAGATTATTTTCTATTTTGTGAATATGAGAACGTTGTAGGCTTATTGGGCTGTAGATTTATTGAACATCTTCTATTTTGTTACGTAACTGGTACTTGTTGAAAGGCCTACATTGTCCTCCCATGCCTACTAACACTGTAATTTGAAAATATTGTAAAAGCCAATTACTTTTAAAAGAGTAACCGTGTAGTTTCTTTCCGGCTCTTCTCCATAGGAAACGACCAATTGGAACCGTGCACCTAGCTTCTGACGTTTCATAAGTGCCCATGTAGGCTTATAAAATATTTTGATTTTGATTTTAATCATCCCTTTTTAGCCCAACAGGGAGAACAATACAACTAGCTCTGCTATCTAACCTAAAATCGGAGCACACACTGGGATATAACTATTAGATCAATCTCAAGATACATCTGCATTAAGTGCTTCTAATTGCAGGTGCAAGTATTCATCGTTGGCAACTGCATCTAATATAATAATGTACGAAGTTAAACATCTATTATTAAATACAGGTCACGGCTGTAATACTGCAGTAACAGGTGCAAAGTAAGATACGGCCACTATTAAGGAAACCGTTATGTGTAACCAAAAAATTATAAGTAAAGATAGAAAGAAATGGACAGGAACTTGATTTAATTTGAAATCAGAATGTTCACAATAAAGTAGTCAGTTCCTGAATTATAAACTTTACTTTCAAGGTGTCAATATTCATATTCGTAGGGCACTATAATAAAATTATCTTTTAAAATCGATACACAAAATGTTTACAGTGAATTTTCCAAAATGCTCCTAAGTTTTCCGAGGGGTATCAGTATTACCCAGTTACTGGGTTGCGGAGGTCAGATGGCAGTCGCTTCATGTGAAAGACTAGTATTCAGCTGCATTCGGTTAGAATGGCTGCTGACCCTAATATAGTTCTAAAAAGGCTTGGCAGATGATGATGACTTGCTCCTAAGTTTAATTTAGTAATTATACTTCTTCTCATTTTTAATTTCGTCACTCACATTAAAACGAGCAAGCGGCCATCTTGAATTTTTAAAAGGACTTTATTTTCAACACCCACTTTAAAAAATACGTGTTGCGATATCATTTACGGTATATCAAGAGTATCAAATAAAAGCGTAAAATGCTCAATTTACGAGGCGCCGCTATGCTCTAGGAGTCGTAATTACGCGCCCGGGGCACGGCCCGCATGAAAGGGCCTTAATTTTCTCCACAATTATACTAAAGACGCGCACAAAATCTAAGGAGCACTGCTTGTATTTTTTTAAGGATTAAGTTATAGGAGCTAAGCGACTCAGCAGCAATCGTAAATTGCCTACTAGTCTAGCCAATTCATAATTCCATTAACCTCATGTTTTTAAATCAAATTAACTTATAAGCGTAAACACTCTTCTAAGATATCCCTTAACATACAACTCCGACCGTACTTTAAGTCTTTAAGGAATTTTGCTACAAGAACTCGAGAAGTCTGTAGCAAAATTCCTGTAATCAAATCGATGGTATTACCTAACTATTCAGCGGCATCATGTTCTCTCAAATACCTATCAACATTACCCGCTTTAGGAATCCAAACGTTTAAAAGAATATTTTAAATAGTGTTTGTGTTTAGTATATTCTGTTAGCAACGCTCAGTAGCAAAACGCATACAAAAAACACTTAACACGCACACAATCGCTTTCGCTCATTCCTTAAACCGCACAAAAAGTGTAGCTCTAATTAAATTATCTAAATTCGCGAGCACTTCGCGCTTACTGCCGCCACACGCACTTCTTATTCACACATTTAATTATATGAAAATGTATTTACTAAACCAGAGTCTGAAGTAAACCACCTGGAAAAAAAATCGATACAAATATTATGACCACGCAGGTTTCAATTCGATTGTTCCTACTCCGTTCTCATTCTTACTCATCATCTGATTAGAGGCGAGTCTAACGCTACTGCCCTCCCTTTTGAGTATCAATTTTGACTACTGATGTGGACTGAGCGATCATGGTGCTAGTCGTATCAGCCAATGGCTTAATTCCCAAAAGCCTCGTTGGGAGGATTAAGGGCTTGATTCAGAAAGCGGTACTCCTGGTCACGGCTCGCATTGTTAGGAGGTTCCTCTGTCTGGAGCCTCTGTCAAACATACATAATAAATGATAATATAATTATCTAACATCAATTGAAATGACATAAAAAATATAAAATTAAGATTTTCCGTAGCCATTTTTGTTTTCGTTTCGATTTACTATCTAAACTTCTGTCCCCTAATCGCCTTTACAACACCCATCAGCAAGGAACAACCCATATTTTTCCTAAAGCACACCAGAAAACTAGACCATAAAGCTGACAAGCGCAAGCTGTGAATATGAAACTGCCGTCACCATTAATAATCGCAAGGGTATGTCTAAACTTAGTTAAATATGTTTGCGGAGTCTTTACGGAGCATGTTTTGACACAAAACTGCCGTAGTTCCAGCGCAGTGTGCGACCAGCTCGTAAACTACAATAATATTGTGTCGTACGTGTGTGCGGGTGTGCACTTGCCTTTATACATAATGTCGGGAAATTATTTATGCTTTTTATTTGACGTCTGTATAAGCTTAAGAAAGGACTGCTTAGCTTATATTTGGTGGTGGGTAAGTTACAAAGTTGGACAGACAGGGTTATGTTCTTTTCCCCTCAAAATTATTCACCATGTAATGTCTATAATTTGAATAACAATTAAGTATTGTGCCAACATAATTCGAGTATTTATTTATATTCAATTATTAATAATCTGGATAATCTTGAAAAGGAAAAACACTTTTCTTCTGTCGCACACTACCGCCATCTATGGCAAACAGCGTGAACTTAATCGGAAAGACTTGCTTTCACATGTAACCTCGTTACAGAATTTCGTACAGCGTCACAGCGGTAATAATCGAAACTAAATGTTTTGTTGTGCCGACAAAAGATGCTTGCACTGTGCTACATTTTTTATTACGTTGCTAACAATCATAAACAATTTATACACGATGTAAAATGAGAAATGCAATACTGTCGTAATGTTTTTGGTCTATGCTCTAAAAAGCTGCACATAAGTTTGATGAATTTGATTGTGTGATGTCTAATATTTAGGTATACCTATCTATGGAACTTTTTTATTACTTGAAATCAACATTAATTTAGATAGACCTTAATTACAATAATACAAGCTAAAACTAAAATATATATGTACAGTAAGTTATCTAACGAAGAGCGTTCCCGTTAACTCGCAATAATAAAACGTCCATACAAGCAAATATTAAATTGATACGTAAAAGAAACACAATTGTCGCACTTGTCTTTCAAAGTTGAAAGACAAGTGCGACAATTGTTTCAAAGTTGAAAGACAAGTGTGTACAGAGTTTTGCGTACATATCAAGTTATACTGGAAATGTATAGCAAGTAATAATTATGTGTGTACATGAACATGATTCGTATGCAAAATTAAATTCTTTCTGTGTCGCTTATCTACAGATGTTTGTTAGCATAAAATAAACTTCGTACACAAACTGTTCATCCCATAAATTTTCATAAAGATTTAAAAAAAAACTTTACACGTAAGCTGAGTCGCCATCTCAACTAGTCACGCAAATACTTTACAAGGCAAAAATCTAAAGAAATGCATGCAGCATCGCAGCAGGCGAGTAACACGTTACTGGAGTAGCATTGCACACACGGAATGTATTGGCACGTACTTCCAATACATTGATAAGTACCCCTCCAGGGATCAACTGGATGCTTCGATCTTTAGTCAGACATTGCTGTGTATTTCAAATAATTTAAATTGGAAGAACAGGTAACGGTATATCGTTGTTGTACTTTTGTAGCACAATAGAGGATTACACCAGCATCTCACTTTATTTCGTTATTCGGCTTTATTATTAAAAGGAAAGAAATGTTGGTCAAAGCCAAAATCTATTTTATTTGCTTTAAATGATACACTTTTGTATGTATGTAATAATCGCCTCCCAAGGGATCGCATTCACATCAATGACTCGGTCCCCGTGTAAGCCAGCTGCGCGTAGGATCACCCTTTTTTTTTTAAATTGCGGGCACGAGATGCGCAATTTTAATTAACCAAAAAAACTGACTTCTGGCGGCCTCTCAGACGATAATAAGTACTCTAGGGTTAAGTAGGTATCATCACTCATACTTTTGATACTCCATAAAACTTAAACCACTTTCTATTTTTTCAATTAACATAACACCGAAAGCTCCACAAAAGAAACACGAAAAAAGTCTACAAACGTGTTGCCAGCCTATCTAGAACACCTATCTGTTTCTGAACGTGACTCCTCGATCTAAAACGCATACACAAACAAAAAAGCAGTATTCTACTACTAAATATTCCAAGTGCGTCCAACCGAGAGCGTCTTTTTCAGCGTTTCAGGCATTGCTGTGAATTTTCAGTTGAAGTGCTGGGATTTGCATCATAAAGGGAGAGCTGTTTATCCGTCTGCCCCTCCTGCTCACCTTGTTTGCAGTTTTTCATGAAAAGGTTACGTTAAAGGTATGTGAAACACAGAGCGACGCGACGGTGTGAATGTTAGAGGTGGTTCTACTTTGCACACTTGTGTGTTAGCTTTTGTCTTTTGGCTAAATAAAATGTAAGTAAAAATCTTTTTAAAAACAAGCTTTTAATGAACTAAAAACGATTTTCCCATGACCACCTTCCGGCTTCATCATCAGACCCTGAACATCACCTATTGTCAAAGCACTTGATAATACATAGCCAATGAGTCCAAATACGATTGTGCTATCTTGTTTGATTGAGGAGTTCCTATGTCCAACTTCTGGATCCATCATCAGAGCAGCTTCATGGTATCATTTTTTCAAAATGTCTCGGCAGTTATATAAGTATACCAAGTTTCAGCTCGATCGGATGCCAGGAAGTGCTTGAAAAATGGATGACAATTGGAGAAACCGGAAACACATACGAACAGAGCAAGCTAATATAAAGCTTGTAATAAAAAGATTGAGCAGCTCCAACGATATTCAAGCTTGTTGCGATCAGTTTGAGGCTGGCTGACGACACCTCCCATCCCTAAAAATGAGTAAATAAAACCGTTGATTGCAGAGATCAACCGATTGAATAATATGTCAGCGTATTCAAAAGCCTGAAAGTTGACAGCATAACATATCTAAGCATAACTAATGTAACCCTATTATTGAAAACAGATTAACCGATATTTTGTCCAAAATGACAAGATATAAACTTTCAATATTAGCTTAGAAAAGTCAAAGATGATGGCTTTTGAGGACGTGCTTAAAAATTCAAAGAATACTTTCACGCGATAAAAGTCATCCTATTAATCATCAGCCTATTAATGCTCCCACTGCAAGGACTCAGGCCTCCTCTCCGTGAGAGAGAGTGGGCCGTAATTCACCACGCGGGTCCAGTGTGGGTTGATAAATATCGCATGTTTTCGAATTTTTGATTCTAAGCCATGCCTGTTTCATCACGATGTTTTTCCTTCACCGTTTTGAGAGCTGTGGTGATGAAATAAATCACCTGTAAGGTTTCAAACCTACAACTCGTAAGTCGCGGTCGGGGTCACATGGCACCACTGGTCCAAAAAAATAAACATTACGAACACCTAAACTCTAACCACTTTATCTTATGAAAAGCAACTATAACAACCCCAAAAAGCCGGAACACAAAATTAAATGCTCGCACTCGATCTTCCAAACACTGGGTGGTACCGTAGCACGGTGGCGCATCAAAACCACAACGAATTATGTCAGTAATTGCTCTGAATTCACGGCTCCCTTTAGCTATTCCTTATGGAAAATTAAGGCTTTTCAGGTGAAAATTGCATGGCACCAGTGGACGGATAGTGACTTAAATATAATTACAAGTAATGTAAAAAGCGAGAGTTTTACCGTGCACGTGAAGGTGATGGAAAATTATATAAAAAATTGGGGAATTTACTGAGTGTCAGACCGATTTCGATTATTGGGTCTTTAAAATGGCCATAAATTATTGTATTCAACAATTTTAATTACCTTTTTAGGTAATAATGTTAGTTACATAAAAAGTAGATTTCTCAGTTTGCAGAAAACAATCTAATGAAAGGTCGCCCCAAATATAATATGAATATAAAATTTATGGGGATTGATGGCAATTCAAAATCTCAAAACGTATGATGTGACTACTACACTGAATGAAACATTTTACCTAATTACAATATTAAAATTTGTTCGCTCGTAGTAGAATTTATAACAAGCCTATTTTTCATCTAAAAAGTCTACGTTCGAAGTTTGGCGGAAAATAAATTGGTACCCAGAATAAGTTGGCTCATATCGCGTTACATAAATAATATTATTACCATTTATATTTTGATTTGAATATAATCGAAAAAAGTCACGTTGACGTATTGCGTGAATTTATTTTCTTATTCTTGCGGTTTATCCTAGTCATAATAAATATTGTTTGTTATTCAGATTGGTATAAGCTGTTACTGAGGATTAAAATAACGTGAATAAAGCAAAAATAACTAACTGGTTCCAAATTATTTAGAGAGTTTATGCACGTTCCTTCTCTTAATGAAAGGAGGCGCCTGGAAGGCTCTTTGTTGACTACACCTTTATGTTCATCTCCTCGAAGAGTGACTTGACTCCCACAACCACACAGAAGCTGTTGAAATTGGGATTTTTTTACACAGCTATCACGCTTAGTAGACATTTATTGGAATTATTAGGCGATCGGTCTATCATACAGAAAGAACAACTGAAGGGACTTCAAAAATTATAGTTAACTCTTTCTATTCGAGAGCAGTGTTGGCCCAGTGGTAATGGCCCCGAATTACGAGTTGTAGGTCTTGGGTTCGAACACAGAGCGCGCTTTACTTTGTGTTAATAATTTCATCAGTATTGCTCTCAAAACGATGAAGAAAAACATTGTGAGGAAACCGGCATGTCCTAGAACCAAAAAATCGAAGACATGTGGCATCTACCAACCCACACTGGGCCCTCCCTCTCGAAGAGAGGTGTCCTATCAGAAATTTTATTCATTATAGGCTAAATACCCATCATAATATTATTTTACATAGACTCGCAATAATAAACGGCTATCTTATTAAAAAGGCCGTCCCGTCCCCGCACCGCATCACAAAAACCGGACTATTTAAAGGAAATGAACGTCGGAAATAATGACTTTCCACCAAGTAAATCTTAAATTTATCTCAGTTTTGAAGAGCACTGGTCTAGTGAAGAGTAATGGCCGATTTCAGGACTTTGCTTAATTAATTGTACTTAAGAAACTTTTGACTGATATATTGTTAGGCCGCGCGTTTATAGAAACCTTGATGGTTTTGTTTTGAGTACTTTCAAAGGAATGGATACGAAATTCCTTTGTGTTGGTTGCAAAATTTGCAAGGCGTTGAAATACTTTATATTCTTTGAACATAATGTTTTGTTTTGTATGATTTTGAACAAACTTCTACGTTTTAATCATTTGTCATAAGTGAACACTTAGATTTAAGAACAGAATGTTAAATCCATTAGGTACCTATGCGACCTACAAAATATTTTAAGGACTTTATACTCGTACATAAAAGGTTTAACTTATAATAATATAAGATCTGTGTATATAGTATATAAGTATTTTATTTATATTAATTGTTAAAACACACACGAAGACGATGATTTAATGTCCAAACCTCAAACAAACACGATAAAATAATATTAAACAGCCACAAAAGCCAATCTTGAAATCAACGCCATCTAGCGAAAATCTGCGTAACATACCAACAAAACGCCCTAAACTCGGCGGCCACTGTCCAAATTCAAACACGGACGAAAACAGGACGACAGCTGTTGGAAGTTTTAATAAAAATAAAACTTGTACTTTCATCCTTCAATGGAAGCGATCGAATATAAAATTTTAAGTAAAAAAACCGCATAACTTTTTTCATTTCAAACTAGTAACTTTAAATTAGTTCGAGGACGTAGCTGGCTGCTTCTAGAGGCATACTTACCTACATTCGTGCTACTTACACATCACAATAAAATTATTGTCTTTTGTTTGTTAGCGAACTTTGCTTACTCCAGAAAGTTCCAGGAATGTAACGTAAGGTATTTAATTAATTATAGTCTGTAAAATTCACTGCTGAATATAGGCAACGAAATGATTTGGTGAAATGGCAATCATTACACTTTAGATAGAGCTTATATGAATGTATTTACCTACTGCCAATTGAGGCAATAAAATTGCTTCGAAGCATTTTTCTTCGGGCAGTGCAGCTTATCATTTCTAGCATTTACGAGTGTAGAATCCTGTTATTCCCGTGTTAAGCTGGTTATATCACTACACTGGCTCATCACCACACCAAGCATCTCGTGCAGGCACGCTCCACTTTTTAACCATTTCCCGCCATTCCTCGTGAACTGACAGTTGACATTAGTGACAGTGACCTCACTGCTGACGTGCATGAGATAGCGTTTACTTATCTAATAAATAGATACACTACAACGAGTTTCCGATACATTTATTTCTAAACAATTTACTTTTCATGACTACACGATTTAAAATCACATTGCCTACTCCCATGAGACCACAAAATTACAAAAATTAAAACAAATAAACTTCAATCAGAGCGATAAGAGTCCATTCCCCTGAGGAGTTGATAGGTGTACACTGTAGAGTTTCATTTCGTTTGTTGGCCATGCCTCGGGCCAGTCTTGGCTTAGTACTTGTGAAAGAGGTAAGGTAAAACTGTGTTGTCAGTAAATAATTAAGTGTTGAAATGACAGGATGATTCAGTTGTTTTACATTCTGGGGGAAGTCTTAAATCTCATCCTCATAAAACTAGCTATTATTCTTATTCCTTCTCTGTCCATGCTGTAAGATTGTGGAACTCACTTCCGCCTAGTATTCGTGATTTAAAAACTGTTTCTCTATTTAAACTTCGTGTAAAAGAGCATTATCTTTCCTCTCAACTTTGAGTATTTATTATTATATAGGTACCTATAGTGTATTTATGTTTATATATTTAAGCTTTATGTATTTATTTAAGTATATGTTAATTTTCTTGCTTATATGTGTAGGTATATTTGTTATTTTTAGTTAAGACTTCGCATATTCATGTTTTTTTCTCTTCTTGTTCTCACACACTATTGTCTACATTTCTTTCTCATTTCTCCTTTCGCAGGTCTGCTGGAAGAAATTTCTTAAGAAATAAGCAGTACCTTTGTACTCATATTTTAATTATGTCGTATCTTTTTTGTATTTTACTGTGTGTACATAAATAATAAAATAAATAAATAAATAAATGAATAACAGATTTTCACTTGTATAACGGTGTGGATCCAAATAAAGTAGACGGTCCGTTTGATAAATCTATTACTTGGTCTATTTTACAAAAACCGGCGAAGTGCTAGTCAGACTCGCACACGGAGAGTTCTGTATCACCGTACAATATTTAGCAAAAATCGCCGAAAGGGACATGTTTGTCCCTTTAATTTTTATCTTATTTTTTATAGCCGCTATAGAAATACAACATGTGGAAATTTCACACGGAGAGTTCTGTATCACCGTACAATATTTAGCAAAAATCGCCGAAAGGGACATGTTTGTCCCTTTAATTTTTATCTTATTTTTTATAGCCGCTATAGAAATACAACATGTGGAAATTTCAACTGTCTGCTTAATACGGTTCATGAGATACAGCCCGCTGACAGATAGACGGACGGACATCAGAGGCTTAGTATAGGGTTCCATTTGGCTCCCCTTCGGGTGCGGAACCCAAAAATACGGGGTATTAGGTAAAATTCTACCTCTGTTTACAGTGATTTCCACATCTCCACTCTGTTTTTTTTATGAGTTTGCATTAAAAATTCAATACTAGCTGCGCCACGCTGTTTCACCCCGCGTTGTCCTATTCCGGGTCATGACCCATATATGGGTAGACCATCGTCTACCCTTGTGCCAAATTTCATCCATATCCGTTAAGCCGTTTTAGCGTGAAAGCGTAACAAACAAATATACTAACTTACTTTCGTATTTATAATATTAGTTAGGATTAATTGCAAACGAGCATTTTCTTCATTTAAATCATGCAAAGTTTGCAAAGTTCTGAAATGTTAATGAATAAAGTGTGCTTTTATTTAACTTGAACTTTAAAAGCCAAGTCAAAGGTTGCAGTTAAGTAGAATTTCAAAAGAAAAAGAAGTTATAGATAAAGATAACTACTTTAGACTCCAGTAAAAGTTGTAAAGAGCTGGATAGTTCAGAAGAGCACAAAATAGATGGGTACCTACTTTAAATGTTAACGGTATACCTTGTGGTAAGATTCTAAACTGCTGTGTGTGTAACACTTAAGAAAAACTAAACCAGGGGACCAAGTCTACTAATTTATAAACGTGTCAGTGGTCTCGCAATGATGAGTTTTTGACAGATTTTGTATGGCATATCTGTCAAAAACTGATAATTGTGAGACTATTGACACGTTTGTAAATTAGTAGGCTTGCCCCCCAGGAGCACTGTATGATAGCGTTTGTAACTTTGCGGAAATCGATTAAAATACAATAGACAGTCGAGTCGTCTGTGACAGCTTACAAATTATAAAAGAGGTTATATATGTCAGCGAGGTCTATCTCATGAACCGTAATAGGTAGACAGATTGTGTATTTCTATTGCCGCTTTAACAACGAATAATAAAAATAGAATAAAGTTAAAAATTAGAAGGGGTCCCCAAAAGAAACGTGTTTTTTTGTTACTAAAGTAAAATGTATTAATATTGTACGGTGGTCCGGAACCCTTTGTGTGCGAGTCCGATTCGTACTTGGCCAATTTCATTTGATAATTTCAGCATTTCAAAAACATCAAAATGTCAACAAAAACTATGCCGTACTTCAAAAATCTGATCATCATTGAAAACTTCCTCGGCATCAGTCGACCTCACCTTTTCGAAGACCAGAAAACAAGACTCATATGTGACGTCATCTCTATCAGTGTTATCATCACTATCACAAGTCTAATCATCATGGATCTTATCACTACCAAACTGAGTATTGGAAGCCGGATTTTTGAGATTATTATTTGCACGGAATATTATGGGCTAGTAGTTGGATCGAGATTTCGAAAAGAAATATTTTATGCAATTGACAGACTTGATGAAAAATGTGGAGTTGATGATGAATATGGGTCCAAAATCCAGGCAAAAACTACAGAAATTATTTTGATATTTCTACCATCTGTTGTCATTGATATGATTGGGCTGATAATGTTAGGAGTTAATACTGGTTTTGCAGCATTTCTCACTTTGGCTTTTGCTGCTCATGATGCGGAAATAGCTTTTGCCTCTTTGCTGATCGAAACTGTTAATCTGAGGCTTGAAAAATTGAAGGACGCTTTACCAAATGCTGGTTCGAGGGTTTACAGGCATATATTGATTGCTACAGCCCATATGAGTGAGCAATATACTCCGAGAGTAAGTATCGTCTGGGCTATTGTAATAAAGTAATGAACAATTTCTGGAAGATTCTTTTCTAAGTAGTAACTGATTGTTTTGTTGTACTCACGGCTACACATTAAACAATACATTTCTAGTCAAAGCCAAAGGCACTTTTGAACGTCAAAACAAAGAAATAGAATTGATTCTAGTTGCCCCTTCCAAAAGGTAGTTTTCGTATGGAGAAGAATGGGCAAGAAACTCCACCGTTACTCTTTTAAAAATGTTTTACAATATTTTGTATACATGAATTATATAATTATATGTGAAGACAGTGCTAGTATAAGCTGACCTCGCATTGTAAGGAAATCCTATACAATGCGAGATCAGCATATACTGGAAACGTATAACTTGATGTGTAGCCGTGTATACCTAACTGTTGTTCTAGATATAAGAACGTGCTTGCATTTTCAGAATGAAAGTGGGGAACGTCGCAATTAACTGTCGAATATTTCACTGTTTTGATTAATTTGGCAATATGAAATATCGGAACTAAAATGCAATAATTAATATCGTAACACCGAACAATTTGTTTTAAATGGAAACTTTCCAAAAGCCCTTTTTACACCTAAGTCGGTTGCAATTCATTATCAACTATTTCATATTTTTTCTTACAGTAATATTGCCAAATTATTAAAAACCGAAATATATATATATATATTCGACAGCTATTTGCAATATTTGACAGCTATTTGCGACGTTGCCAACTTAAAGAATGTCGATATCATTTACTGATTATATTTTTCTTAAAAGTATATTTATTTTTTCAGCTACTAATGATGCTTGCAGTAACTCTAATGACAACAATAGCTTACGAATTCATCTTAGTGCTCGCCGACACCAAAAGAGTAAGTAAACACAAATTACATTTCCTTTTTTAATCTTTTATGAATAATAAGATTACAAAAGCTTCCCTACATCTCAACGAAGATGCCTTTTTAGAAAAATCCTTAAGTATATTCGTATTAGTACCATAAATCAGAGGATAATGGTTGTGTGTGGGCATTAAGTAAGAGAGATGCCAAGTTGAAATTGAAAATTCGCAGTATATTTGCTAAAGTTGTTATGTTTCATGATTATTTTAATAATGCGATGCTGACCTGGAATTAAGATTAATATGTGTAATAGAACTGTGTCGGAAATTATTATGGGGCGGTGTTATGCATAGGCAATGAGCTGGCAACTTGTCACTGTTTGAAACGATGCACGTCGGCTTGGGGATTTTATATTATGAATGAAACTTCACTATTACAAGCTTCAACTACATTTAATAAATATGTAATAGGAAATAGAAAACTGTTTATAGGATTATGCCTAGTCTTATCTGAAGCATAATTACTTTCAAAATTAGGTTTAAATGTTTATTCAGAATTAAAATAAATGTGCATAAATATCATCTTATGATTAATCTTTCATTAATAAAACAAAAAACATAATATACTAACTTAACGAAAACTATTATTAGAACTGAAATATGTCGTTATTAGTGTATTGGTGGCTTGTAGTCGCACCTACGGTACAATAACGTCACTTATGCAATTTTTGTCAAAACTGAACTGAGTATGAGAAAATACTTCTAATCCACCTCTTTACTTGGTGCGTTATTGTCACTTGTGTAGTACGCGTCGTTTCCTTGTGAGGGCATTAGTGTCTTACAGTTTTGGCGCGAATCTGGACGGCACTGGGAGAAACAACGTTTCATTGGTTAGTTGCGCGCGGCCCCCCGCACGAGAAGGAGCCTCTTGGAGCTACAACGTTACTAAGGTAATTGTGACAATTTATTTTGATGTTTTGGGAGCAATAATGACACTTTTGTGAAGTAATGACGTTGTTTCCCCAATTTTTGTATTTTATGGTTTAAAGTTAAACATTAGTGACGATATTGCTCCAGTATAGTAGGATTAATGTTGTCGTTTTTTAAAGCAGTCGGGTATTTTGTTTTTTTTTAAATAATAGTAAGTTATTGCTAATTATGATGATTTGTTCCTACATGATTAATTTTATTGGCCACTCTTTAGGAAATTTAGGTAATCTAATAAGTAATTATTTCGCGGCAATTATAATCACAATATTGATAAAAATAGTCAATAATTTATTTTGTTACTATTATATTACCTGTTTTTTATCATTTTATTGTTATTTTTTTTTCAGAATGAATCAACGCGGGAAACATCTTGTGCTAATGGCACTTTCTAAAAACTCGAAAGTGAAAACAGGCATGAAAAACTCGATTGAAGTCCAAAACTCAGCCAACTCTACAAGGTTACCTTCAGAACCAAGAAGTATATTGTCTCATAATACGGATTCCGAGGTTCAAGTATCACCATCCAACCTAGATGACCCCACAACCACAACAGCTGAAAAATGTCAATGATTGTGTTATCAAGACCGGTGACATCAAAAGTATTAAATTTACCAAAAATTCAGATAATTACCAATATCGAAATACATACAAAACAAACAATTGGGAGGAAGCAAAAGCTATTCAACCGAAAAAACTACGCGGCAATAGAGGCAATCGAAGAATAGAGGAAATAGAATTGAAGGCAGCTTACAGTAACAAAATACCAATTTCAGAACGTAAAAAGCGTGATTTACTGCAACTATTGGAGGCTAATCTTGTGCCAAGATACTATGCAAGCTTTTATAATAATTTAATTTAATCTGTATTATTTATCTTTTACAAAGCCTGTGATGCTAAGTTTAAGTAAGTAAGTAAGAGTAAACATTTTTTTTTACGTAGAGTAAGTGAAAAAAGTTGTATTTGATACCTACTGTTGATTATTAATTAGTTAGATATAAATACGGGTACAATAACAGTGATCAAAAAGCCTAATAAATAGTTAAGGTCAATTAATAAGTGCGAGTAAAGACGATTGTTCAAGTTTAATAAGTGAGAAGTTGTCTGTCATTATGAGTCTGATTAATAAAGTTAAGAAGTTATGTTACACTTTGCCATTTTAATAAATATTTTTAAGAAAAGCATGATGACGTGTTTTATTTGTTATGACACAATTGACCGATAAAATATTTTCTAGATCCACAACGTCACTTCTGCGAGGGTAGTAATTTTTAAACTTTTATATATCCATAATAGTAATAAGTAAAATTTTCGCTTTTATGTTAAAATAAAGATTAAAGTTGTAGTTTAAATATTATCAATTTATTTTTTTATTTAAGAATAACTATACAGTGTAACAGGATGTTGAATTTTCAAATTCTTCTCCTGAAAAATTACGTCAGATGCATAAGTGACGTTATTGCACCGTAGGTGCGGTATGTATATTCAAGAGACTGACCACATGGCATTGCCACATTTATTGGCAATGCTTAGCCTCTGGCCAACGTAAAAACCAACCCTTGGGGTCACGGGAAGTGTCAATCAAGAAGTGTTTGGAGATTTTATTGAATACACCAAAGTATAGGTAGGTATTACTTCATCACTAATCCAGTTTTAACAAGGGGTTATCGTGTTACCCAGTAACTGGGTTGCGGAAATCAGATAAACAGTCGCTCCATTATATATAAAATACTGTTACCTACTCAGCTGCATTCATAGTTAGGTAAATAGAAAGATGATTTCATCACTAATCCACAGTAACTACTATTATAAATGTTAATAAACAAATGTTATTAAACAAATAAACAAAGATAATAAACAAATATAGACAGACGTCTGTATCTGTTTGCTATTACGCTGCTAAATTAATTAATATCGATCGGCAGAGAGTCGGAAACATTCCAGTAATTAAACGGTACTTCTCACTACATACTCTCATGGAAAAATACGAGTACATGCATTATGTTTTTGTATGCATGTATTGTTTGTGCTGTTAGTGTTGCATGTTATTGTAGTTCTCAGTAGCAGGCTGGAGTCTGGATTTTTGCCCAGTAGATACAAAAGATAATAATTAAATTGTTATAAATTTTTATAATTAATTATCATTGTATATCTATACTAATATTATAAAGCTGAAGAGTTTGTTTGTTTGTTTGAACGCGCTCATCTCAGGAACTACTGGTTGGAATTGAAAAATTATTTTTGTGTTAAATAGTCCATTTATCGAGGAAGGCTATACGCTATATAACATCACGCTACGACCAATAGGAGCGGAGCAGAAATGAAAAATGTTGCAAAATCGGGAAAAAATATTCCTTTTGAGAGCTTCTGTTGCGTGCGCTGCGTAACCGGTTTAAGTTATGCTAATATCATGTATGATAGAATTGTTCCTCTTTAAAAGTTCTAAAAAAAAGTCCGCGGCAGCATAAGTCTATCTTTTAAGATTGACTCACTATAAGCATTTTTTATGGTAATCAAATTTATTCGAAACTAATGCATTTGCGAAGGAGTTTTATCAACATAATATTAATTCTTATTCAAAAAAATAGTTTTAACATCAAGGGTATGTATGTAGCAGCAAAATACTTTTTAATTCATTCGAATCGGACCTATAATCATGAATATAAAAATGCAATACGCGAACCATTCGACGCCGGCGCGACGTTCCCTATGTTCGCGAGGAGAGGATAGGTGTGCCTATCCTCTCCTCGCGAACATAGGGAACGTAGACCATGAACTGGAATAAGGACATAAGATACGTTTTATCCCTATGTTCCCACGGGTTCGAGACCTACGTGGGTGAAACCGCGGGGCACAGCTAGTCATTAATAAAAATAAAATGCCTTTAATTTAGATGCATGCAATGCTATTCTATTTGTAATTGATATTTAATTTAAATATATTTGTATGTATTCAGTTGGTTTGCCTACATAAATAAATAAAATAAACGAATTAAATATTCATTCATTATAATTATTACAGATAATATGCTTATCATTTTACCTAATGTGGCGTGAATCAAGATCCATGTATTCTTTATGGATGATGTGTTCTGCTATAGCCAGGACTGGTACTATCTGCAGTGAACTATCACTATACTTAGCTGGTAGACTGACACAGGACCAGAGCATCAGTAAAGGTAATGTATATTCTAGTCTAGAATGAATATTCTGTATATTCATAATGTATATTCTGCTCTAGAATTTATAGAGCAGGTAATAATTAATTAGCTTGATACATATAGCCAACTTCGTCATTGCTTTATCGCCCTAAGGTTGAATTTCATTTGAACTTCACAAAACAACAAAGCCTATTTTGTCTTTGAGACAGTTACATAGTTTCAACCGATTATTCCCGATGACCACCACTCGCTTGGCCACCACTGGGGGACAGCGAAACAACTTTTAAAATTTTCTCGTTGTCCACCACTTGAGGCGACAGCGAAACAACTTTTAAAAATTATTCTAGTTGTCCACCACTGGGGGACAGCGTCACAACTGTCTAAATTATTTCCATTTTTAAATTATGGCCAAATAAATGTAGCCATCGGGAATCATCGGTTTCAACGTTAGTGCAATTTTAATTTAATGGGAATTTTTGTCAAAACTGGTGAAAAAAGTACGAGGTGAAAGTCAAAGTCAAATCGTATATTTCAAAAGTCAAACTCATCGACTATACTAAATCTAGCTTATTGCGGTATTAACTATGAATGATACTATAATGGGGACGATTAAGTGGTTATAATGTATATAGGCTGTCAGTAAATCTGATGGCTTTTAGTGTCAGATTTAAAATTTATACACATTTCATCGACTGGAATATTAGTGCACAGGCATGAGTAAACAATTATAGCTCCTTCTTTCTATGAAAAGAGCCTTTGGCTCTGCAAAACTATGACAAGCGTAAAGTGAACTGTCCACTGCTAATTAGGATGTGCACGAAGAGCCATATTTGCGACGTCAGCTGCGTGGTTCATTTTGTTTACCACAGCCGCACATCCGTGAGTAGCGTGGCATAGACGACCCCGCCTACATTTTTATATAAAAGATCACGTGTGTAGCTTACCCATGGGTTGCTGTAGATGCCTTTAAGCTTTGAAGATCTACCCATTCCTGGCTTTTAACAGGTCATTCACTTTCACAATTAGGTAATACCGAAACTAACATAATTTGATGTTTTCAGCAAACAATCCAAGCCAATACAAGACGGTCCAGCGGTGGTACTCCATAGTAATATCCCAACAGCCGCAATACGTCAGTGGCTCCATCCTATCCATTGGCCTCAGCACACCAATACTCGTGCTGGATCTAAGCATCAACTACATGCTGATTATGGTTCAGGTAAATATAACAACACACA
Organism: Lithophane socia; assembly: GCA_947522985.1. NCBI lineage: Eukaryota > Metazoa > Arthropoda > Insecta > Lepidoptera > Noctuidae > Lithophane > Lithophane socia. The sequence goes on along the minus strand of OX383270.1, from coordinate 1,035,677 downwards.
TACACACATTACTTGCAGAATGGATGGCCGATGGGGCCCAAAGGAGTGGCAACCGCGTACCGAAAAATGCAGCGCTCAAAGGCCTCCCACAAGATGGAACGATAATCGATGTGAAGCCCGCTGGACGCTAGGACCACAGGGCCGGTCAATAATGATGAAATATACCAATACAAAAACAGTTTACCAACCCATAAAAGAGTAAAGTAATTCACTCATCTCATCTGCCTTGCCTTTCCCAATTATGTTAGGGTCGGCTTCCAGTCTAACTGGATGAAGCTAAATTCTAATATTTTACATAGAAATGAAAATGAAATTTTTAAACAAAGCGACTACCTACTACCGGCCTCCGCAATCTAGTAACTGGTTATTACGATTCCCCTTGGTAAGACTGGCTGTTAGAATTTCGGGCTTCTGAAGTTAGGATTATCCGTAACGACTGTCAAAGATCTAAGAATGACAGCCGGGACCCTGCAAAATAAGTTTTAAAAAATGGGGCGAAAAAAATAGCCCATCTCCTGTATTCCGTGGGTGTTGTAAAAGATTCTGATTCAAGGCAAGGCGTAGGATTAATTAGTAAATACCTAAAATAATCAGCCTATAACGGTCCCACTGCTGGGACACAGGCCTCCTCTCGGGGAGAGGGAGTGGGCCGTAATCCACCATGCGGGCCCAGTGCGGATTAATTAGTATAATCTCATAATTATTACGAAAAGTAACCGTCTTTATAAATGACTCAAATTATGTAGTTTAGTAAGATTCAACTTTTTGACACTTCTTAAAGAATTATTTTATTGTTACAGATGTATCTTGCTTATAAATAAACCTAATACCTACTGAGTATAAGTAAAAAATTGATAAAAAGAATACATAGTACAAAACTCAATACAGTGCTAGAGAGGTAAGGATCTCCTAAATTCATGAATACAATGTGGCTATGGCGAAATGGGGATGGAACTTGATTTAAATTAACATACTGATGAAGATATTATCACTGTGCTGCACTATGGATTAACACGATTTAGACCAAAAACTAAGCGATGAATTTCGCGATTTCTGCTGTATGAATTGAATAAGTGTCTCTTCATTATAAAACACTAGCTGATGACTACGGCTTCACCCGCGTGGATGTCGGTTATTCTACTAAAACCTTCCTCGAGAACCACTCTATCCATTGGTGAAAACAGCATGAAAATCAGTGCAGTAGTTTTGAAGTTTATCGCGAACAGGACGACAGACTGACGGGGCGGAGGTCTTGGTTTTATGCAATAATTTATATTTATGTAAGGTTTAAAACAACCAGTTTAATACATGGTAGTAGGGTTAAATGAGGAACATACTTGAAGAGAGATTATTAATTTTGAAATTAACCACTTTTACTATGGAACGACTCTGTAATATGAAAAATAAAATACAGATGTTTCCAGTTTTTTTTTGTGTTACTCCGCGTCCTAACCAAAAGCAATCATCGACGAATACGTGATCGTCACGTTCATATGTCACATTTTGTTTTGTAAATCGGGACGCGCCCTCTGTCGGCGCGACCACGCGTTACAGTTCACCGAACAAAAAGTGACGTAAATTAACGATCGCGTATTTGATCGCTTTTGGTTAGGACGCGACCTTATGTGAATATAAATGTATTGAGGAGCTGATAATTTATTATTTATTTTTAACATGAAAATTACCATATTTAAGATAAATATATGTTAATTTTCATGAGTACTTCACTCCCTTAAAATATGTCACTTGTGTAAGCTAATACCGTGAATAATTATTTATATCGAAATAAAAATAATATTTAGTTGTCGTTACTTTATTATTAAACTCATTGCTATTTATTAATACCCAATGAACATTTAATTTCATTACACTATATACTACATCCTAACAGAAGTTTTATATTAGCGAAACCAATTCATTAAAACGGATATAATTGCCATGTTAATTTTTTTTTTGTCGCAAGATTTTTTTGGTTTATGGAATCTTATCTAAAAACTATTATAGAGAAGTATATTATGTATAAGTTTTTATTGAATTATTAAAATTGAATGTTCCTGATGTAACCAGTTAATCTTCAAAGGGAATACTTAAGTCTCCTATGCCATTAATTGGCACGAAAGATGAATTCTAGGAATTTTCTATATTGGATGAACTGGTGGTACTATAATCTGTAGAAACCCTTTCGTCAAAGTAATGATTAAATTACAGTATGCAGTTAAAACTCAACTATGAACTTTTTAATAATAGTAAAAGTAGAAGTACTTATTGGTAAACTGAAAAACATTTTTTATATACCTGAAACAGTCTGAATCTTCTCTGTATCACCAAATATAACAAGTTCAAAATAACTAGTTGCTACGTAATTGCTACGGCGTAGCGGAAGTCACCGCTACGCAAGCTACGCCGTAGCACCCGTAGTTTTGTACGTGTTTTGGACGTGTAGTTTGTCGTTGAGGATTTTTAGTTTGTAATTATCTTTATTTTAATAAAGTTGCTGTGATGTAAGCTAGTAAAGTTTTATTTTCGAGCTGCAAGTAAAAAAATACAACGAAAAATTAATAAAAAATACGAATGCTGTACAAAATCTCTCATCGTTGGAAGACTTATTTAAACATTTTATGTCAGTACCATGCTGGAAATCCGAATATCGGTCATTGGACGTTGGTTGACAAAAAATACGATACGATTTTTTTTCATAGAAACTAACGTCTGTTATGTAACGACGCATTGAGCTCTTCATTGGTAGTCACATTGCACCAGCACTCTACCGAACTGTGCGAATAACTTTGAAAAAAAAATGTTGTAAAATTCAACCGACATTTTTCAATAGGTACCGATCACAGAATGAAAAATCTGTGAACCCGTAAAACAACACCCATCTAATCTTCTGCCTAGCCTTTTCCCAACTGTGTTGGGGTCGGCTTCCAGTCTAACCGGATGCAGCTGAATACCAGTATTTTACATGGAGCGACTGCCTATCTGACCGCAACAACCCAGTAACTGGGTAATACGATACCCTTTGGTTAGACTGGTTGTCAGACTTTCGTGCTTCTGACGACTCGTAACGACTGCCAAAGATCCACAAATGACAGCCGAGACCAACGGCTTAACGTGCTTTCCGAGGCACGGAGGAGTCTCGATATGTAAAAATGGTCACCCATCCACGGACCAACCCCGGCAAGCGTAGCTTAACCTGATGGATCGACCCGAGCGGCTGTTATTACTTAGCCACGAGCTCCTCCCACCCATCTAATATAGTCCTATTTTTTATACCAAACAATACCTACTTCTCGTGAACTCGTGGCTCGTGGTAATAACAGCCGCACGGGTCGATCCACACTTGCTGGGGTTGGTCCGTGGATGGGTGACCATCTTTACATAGCGAGACTCCTCCGTGCCTCGGAAAGCACGTTATGCCGTTGGTCCCGGCTGTCATTCGTAGATCTTTGACAGTCGTTACGGGTCGTCAGAAGCCCGAAAGTCTGACAACCAGTATTACCAAGGGGGATAGGGTCGGACAGGCAGTCGCCCCATGTAAAATACTAGTATTCAGCTGCATCTGGTTAGACTGGAAGCCGACTCCAACATAGTTGGGAAAAGGCTAGGCATATTGTAGATAGAAACAATACCTATTTCTGTCATAGTTTGTATGTTCTAGAATTCTAGATGGGCCGGTAAAAAGATCTTGGTTTTATTGTCTTTATTTATAAACGTTGCTTAAAGATAACTAATGATTAGCGACTGTTTTACCACACATTTTAGACATTTAAAAGTCTCTTAACATTAATCAAAATGTCTAAATAAACCCCAGAATATAATTTCATTTCAACATTTTTATTTCCAATCGAATTACGTAGAATTAACCGTCAAAGATCTCCTGAAACGGTGGTCCCTAGGGACCAAAAGCTATTTTGTACACCAATAAATAACTATAGAGTTTCCCTAACACCAAATACCGACAATTACAATAAATATTTGGTCTAATTATAAACTAAAACAGGATATCGATATTTATACAATTTAAGTACTCACAGCAAATGAGTTAAGTGTACAGTACACTTAGCTATGACAGCAATCAATCTGCCTAGCCTTTTCCCAAATATGTTGGGGTCGGCTTCCATTCTAAATAGATGCAACTGAATACCAGTATTTTACATGGAGCGACTGCCTGTCTGACCTCCACAACCCAGTAACTAGGTAATACGATACCCCTTGGTAAGACTGGTTGTCAGACTCTCGGGCTTCTGACGACCCGTAACGACTGTCAAAGATCCACGAATGACAGCCGGGACCAACGGATTAACGTGCTATCCGAGGCACCAAAGGTGGTCACCCATCCATGGACCAACCCCGGCAAGCGTAGCTTAAACTGACGGATCGACCCGTGCGGCTGTTATACTTAGCCACGAGCTCCTCCTTTACTACTTACTACTTAGCCATTACACGATTTATTGTTATTATCGATATTTGGTGCTAGTGTAACTTTAAAAAGGATTAGTTATATTTAAGTACATGTTGAAACCTAAGTCAAATCATTTATTAAATTCAAAACAATAAGACTAATAAAAGGCACTTTTGAATGTCATCTACAAGAAAAAAATACAATTCAAACTAGTTGTCCCTTCCGAAATGTATACTCTCTAGTTTTTAAGATTATGTACTAATTCTGCATTGTCGTCCATTCATAGCAACATTAGATGTACCGTTGAAACGAGAAAATGAAGAAGTCAAGATTTCAACATGGTAAACAGCTATCTCTTCGCGTCCTGTGCGTACGTACATTTTATATAATATTGATCAAATCATTAAACAAATTGCCGACAGGGGACTATTTGCGCGGGTCAATGATAAAATTAATGTGGTCCACAGAGGTTCGTATCTACCTTCGTGTTTGAACAAAAACTGGATTTATACACATTTGTACAAATGAAGGCTTTTACATGATTTACTGGGCTTTTGGGAGTGGAGGACGAAGGTAATCGTAGTCCTAACTATAATATTATAAATGCGAAAGTGATTTTGTATGTTTGTTACGATTTCACGCTAAAACGGCTGAACGGATTTGGATGAAATTTGGAACATGGGTAGACCATGACCTGGAATAGGACTATTTCTCCCGATATTCCCACGAGATCGAGAATTACGCGGGTGAAACCGCGGGGTGCAGCTAGCTTTATTATAAAACAACAAACTTACGTCGCCTTACTTTTGATGCGTTTTAAGTTTTACTAAACCAAGAAGCCATAAACATAAACTTTTAAATACTCATTACTCAAACACTTATTGCATTCCATTCCATTTTCTTTTTGTATGAAATATCAGACAATAAATTCGAAAGCATTTATTTTATTTATTTATGTATTCATTTAATTCAAGCAACAGGACTCATAGTGTTAGTAAAACATTTACATCAACACAGAATTTTTTTGTGACATCACTGCTGCAAGGTAACAGGCCCAGCCGATACCTTGCAGGTCGTGGGCTGGGCAGTGGCTCACAGACGTACAATCTAGCCTGCTTGCCTACCATAGCCAAGATGCTGTTGGTGCTGGCCCGCACCCTACTAACCAGTAGCATTGCAGATTGCTTGGCAAAAAAGAATAGACACTTTAAGAATCCTTAATTTACTTAGTATCTGTTCAATTACGCCTAATTATACACGGAACCAATTACGCTCCCCGTTTAGCCGTTTATCTACCGGAACCAACCGGAACCAACTACGCTCCCTGTCCATCACACGACCCACCACCACAAAACAATCAAATTAGCACCAACAAAACGTCATTACAAAAAATATCGAAGATAATGACACCAAACAGCCACTAAGACGAGCAAAAACGCTCTTCCTAATGTTTTTACAAGAAACTCCATCGCTCTCCAGCATCTGAGAGCATTAACGGCTTATGCACGAGCATTTTTCTTCATTCTCAGTAATATATTATTTCAGTGTGACGTCACGGGTTTGAACCATTAGTCATGTCGGGTTTTGACACCATGCAGTGCGGAAGGGACGGATTAGAGGTTTTCAACTGACGTAGATCAGTGAATTGAAATAAGCAGAAATGGTTTGGGTTGCCTTGCTTGACAGTCTGTGTGGTGACCAACGGCTGGGTTGGAAAAGGAAAAATCTCTATGCATGTGTACTAGAAAAGGCTACTTAGAAATAAAGTATTTTTTCATGATGGATGCCGGTGGAAAAACGGAGGGTAATGCCAGACTTTTACAAACTAAACCCCAATGGCTACCATGAGGGGACCGCGGAACGGGGAACAGCAAAATCTGCCTGCCTAGCCTTTTCTCAACTATGTTGGGGTCGGCTTCCAGTTTAACCGGATGCAGCTGAATACCAGTATTTTACATGGAGCGACTGCCTAAGGAACAGGGAATAGCATGGTGCATATAAACATAATCGGTCAATCACGTTCCTACTGCTGGGATACGAGCCTCCTGCGTGAATCTGGGTATAATGCACCACGCGGGTCCAGTGAGTCTTCGATTTTTTTTTTCTAGGAGTTGCCTGTTTTCTCACCATGTTTTTGAAAAGCATGGTGACCATGTTAATTTTGCTTAAAGCCTTCATTAAAGTAGTCATAGAGGGGCCCGATTTCAGCATTCAAATAGCAGCAATGGTTTGTATTGGAATTGTATTTGATCAACTGTTCAGGATCAATTGACCAAATAAATACAATAACAAACCTACGTCAGATATAACTATTAGTTTCTATAAGAAACTTTTTCGATTCCGACGTCGAGTAACCGGTAAATGGCTATTGGATTACCCCTAATTACTTTATCGGGTCCATCAAGCACCATTTTCAGTAATCAGGGATTCGCCGATAACCTTTTTGCTTTAATTTACGAAGAGAGCAATTGTTTGAATTAAATTAATGCAACTTTTAGGAGGTACAAGTAGTACTAATAATAAATCACAGTAGGTAAATATCATAGACCTATAAATAAATCATTTTAGTTCAAATAGCCTTCAATTCATTCATAAAATAAGTCATTAATAAGTCATTCATTGTATAAAATAAGTTTTAGAAAATAAGTTGGTATTATTAAGTCTGCTTCACTATTGCATTGGGTTGTACCTGTAATAATAGTTGTAAGTGATTATATAAAATAAATAAATAAATTGTGATAAGTTCTTTTAAATAAGTTTTTCTTCAGAGTTCGAATTACAGTTTTGGTTTCTGACACCGACTTTTCAATTTCTCTTGCGTCTCTCTTTATCCCTGTGGCCACTAACTACGCATTTTAGCGACATGCGTCTTGCGGAATACGGAGAAAATAAACGAAAGAAGTGGTGTAGAGCATGCCTCGAGTCACCGCGACGCAACTTGCGTCGCGACGGACAGAACGACGCGTACGTGTCACTTGACGCAAGTTGTATCGCTCGAGGTCGTCAACTGAGCCTGAAGTCTACAATGTCAAAACTGCAGGTAAACCACCTTAGGTGGTTTACCTGCAGTGTTGACATTGTGATATGTCATTGTGATATGTAATGTCATAATAAAACCTTTCTTTAAAAAAATCGCTAAAAAGAATCAAAATACCTATCCGTTTCTTCGTAAATCCATGGTGTTTCCGCAAGCAGCGTCACCTATTGTTATGTCCCTACGCTGATGGAAGCACCCTGCCCCAGAATAATTGGCTGTAACAAGTCAATACTTTCATTGTTATGGAAAATTTCGAGTGATGGCTTCCTAAAAAATGTTTCGTACATTTTGTGAGTCGGGTTGACATCTAGTGAGGCATGAGAGTGCAGGGTGACAATAGATGGAGAATACTTGGGACCGTGGTTGTGAAAAGCCAATGAAGGGGTACTTAATACGAACGTTTATTTTCGAAGCATTTTGATTGGCACTGAAAGCACCTGTGTGCTAATAACCTCTTATTTATTTACTAGCGACCCGCCCCTGCTTTTAAGAGGAAAGAATCGAGAAATGAGGAGGAGTATGCAAGAATGTATATGTATATGCGTGAGTATATATGTTATGTAGAATCGAGAATTCTTTAATATACTTTATCATAAATACTTATGTTTTACACATAACTTTTCGGGATAAATTATCTAAATAATGGTTAGAGCTACATCAAATTCGTTGCGTATTTAAGAACAACGCTTTCACCTAGACAGACACCATATACGATTCATTTATAATATTATGTATAGACGGAAGATCATCAATAACAACGTTAACGTTATACATTCAACATCGGCTTACATAGTATGTACTAATTAGGAAAGTAACGTATGTACCAATTAATAATGTAGTAGGCTGTAATATTGCTTAAAGTTACTAGCATTATGTTGTAGCATTTTATTGTTAAACAAAATTAAAATAATAACCTTATTACCACAAAACCGTGTTTATCAGTTGTTTAGCCTAAACACCTTTTAAACATGACATTTCTGTATAGAGTTTGGCATAAAACTGACATTAAATACGGTTGAACAAGTGTCTAAGTTTTTGTGGTTTATAGAAAGAAGAGCATTACAAGGTATCATTGTATCAAAACCTCATTGCATACGGTTATAACAAGCTACTGATGTGCTGATACGACAGCTGTAAATACAGCACATTTGTATGCCGTACCAATATTTGACTCAAAGCGCGAATATGACGCGAGGACGCGGGCAATCTAATATTGGATCTGATGCGTGGATCCAATAATGTCAGATGCATAGATAAGGACCATTTCTACAAAGTACTAGGAATACCTAGTACTTTGTAGAAATGGTCTTTGTAGAATGGAATGGTCAAACCTAGTAATAACTAGGTTTGTATCATGTAACTGTTAACTAATCCTAACTAATATTATGAAAGTGAGTTTGTTTGTTACGCTTACACGCTGAAACGGCTGAACGGATTTGTTTTTTTTTTTCAGATTTCACACAATCATCTGCACCTCTTTACCATGAATAGGACTAAAATTCGGAACAGCTCTGTCAAATCCTTTTAAATATAAGCTACTACCGTTGTAATTAAATTAATTTTATTGTCTTCTACATAAAGCGTCCACAACCAACACTTTCCAACCTCGAGCCTGTTCAAACAACATTTTCGAATGTATTTTTAAAGGGAGCGATGAACATGCGCAGGATGTGCCCCTAGGCCCTAGAAACTACATTACCTACTTGTTAAAACAAGGCAAATGAGCATCTTTACCAGGAAAACTAATTGGGACCCCGGGGCATGATCCCGCTTCAGAAAGGAAACCTTATTAGGGCCGGCTAATTATTATGTCAGTCCAGTGAGGGTACGGTTTTAAGGATTTTTTTGGTTAGGTGTCGAAAATGTTCAGAGGGATTTTATTGCGTTAGGTGCAGGAGTTTATATTTTGAAATGTTGAAGGTGAATTTTGAAATTTCGATGTCGCTCATAATAACAAAAAAAAAATCTAGTAATAAAAACTAAAACCCAACTACGACTTAAAAGGTAATAAACAAGACACCACACACAGACAAATTAAAAATCCAGAGTCACACGTGTTACGGCATAAATCGAACAGATTACGTGTGACTCCGGATTTTTAATTAGTCTGTGTGTGGTGTCTTGTTTATTACCTTTTAAGTCGTAGTTGGGTTTTAGTTTTTATTACTAGATTTTTTTTTAAATTCTTTTGGGTTTATAATATATATATTTTTGAAATGTGCTCATTAAGCCCTTTCATTTGATACCCAACATGGTACGATTAAACCCTATTTTTTTTTAAGTTCCTCACTTTATGTCCTCTAGAGGGCGCCATTTTTAATTTAATGTGACTTTACATAGCCTATAACCAGCGGACAGTCACGACGCCTCTAACGATATCTCATTTGTCAAATTGTGATAAGTGGTTTGGAAGATAGGAGGGAACAGATGAACATACATACATACATACATACATACATACATACATACATACATACATACATACATACATACCGGTCAAAATCATAACCCTCCTTTTTTCTTCGCCGTAGTCGGGTAAAAATGATCACGAATCTATTTAAAGTTTCAGTTTGACCGATTGATGTCACTGGCTTAAGCTCAGTTATATAATAAATTACTCATTGATTCAATTGATTCATACTTCTCCGGCAAATACATGATATGTAAAAAGCAAAAAAAGATACCTTCAATAATAAACATCCAATCCTATCCTAGTCAATTTCATATGTACCAAAAAAGTAGACATCATTTTGTTTTTTTACACCGAAACTGTAGTACGATTTCGATTCATACTAAATGATGCATCATTAAACTCCACATGCAGCGTACCTTGACCTAAGAAAGCCTGTTGTTGCACCGTGCACCGTGCATCGTGGCGAAGGAAACGACTCGTTATGCCTGAATGGTGACGCGACGCCTCGGGTGACAGACGATGAAAATTAACCCTTGATTGCTTCGGCTGAAAAAATAGGGGAGGAATTGTGTGGATGCGACTCGAGGTGCATTTTTAGTTTTTCATTGAAAAATGTTGCACCTATTTACTATTACTAATAATAATTGCCACTACTTAGTATCTACTGAAAAAAATGCGGCTGTATAATATTTTCCTTAGTTTTTGTGCGATAGAAGGTATAGTTGGCAAATTGTTTTATGGTTCGGAAAAGGAACCGGTCAAAGATCTGCCGCGTAATTGTTAGCATAGGTAAATAGCTTTTTATTTGAAATGAAAAAAAATGGAATGGCTTTTGTAATTTCCATAGATTGATATCATTCAAATAACTCTGAACTGTTTCTCCTCAATCTAAATTTTATTGTCATTGTTCCCTACACAAAATAATTCTTAAGTAGTGACTGTGGTCTGCGATAGGCCAATCGTAACAATTATTCTTAGAACTTTAAACTACTTGATAATTATCTTCTTGTTTGGGCAGGTCCACGTTAACATTGTCGAATCCCATTAAACCTATTTTTGCATTTATAAATGAGCGCTTAATGGTGCCTCTTTTGTTTTCATATCTTTTCACTTACCTGCAATTAAAATGGCGGAATAACTTTACTTAATACAATCATTATGCGTTTTTAAATCATGTGGACTACATTGTGTAGTTATTAACCTGTTTTGGAGTCTAGACAATGCCTTATTAGTTTATTAATGCTAGGTATGCGTTTTCGGGGGTTAGGCTATTTGCACTGACTGGACAGGTCCACTAAAATCTGGGAGGATCCTTCCTCAAAAGACCATTTCAGACACTAATCTACATGAGCCTCGCATGATCTGATCAAGATTATGTCTGGACTTTAAAAGAGACTTTGACCCCTGACTTTGTTTCATTTTTTTTTGGGGTAGTCAGATAGGAAATTTCGACTCCATCTAGCTTATTTTTTTAAATATTACTTGTAAAAGTGATTCCGATATCCTATTTAGGTACAGATTAAACATTTTCATTTTATTTCAATTCCTTTCCATTCCTCATTAGTGGCATTCTTTCAGGGTAATTTATTAGGACTTATGTAGTTTTTGCAGATAGGTAGTTGAGGATGATTGTACAACTAAACTCTGTGGGCCAAGCACCAACCCGCAGAGTAAACGTCACGTAAATTCGAAAGATTTGAAAAAAATAAAATGACTCGTTCCGTACACAATTATGTTTTAAGACTTTATTGATATCTATGGGTTACACCTGTGTTTGTCGCAATACAATTTGAACCAACATGCTACAGGATATTTTCGATTCTGAAATCGTTCGAATTTACGTTACGTTTACATCACGCGTTCGTGTCCGGACTAGCTCGTTTACGTTCTTGAAACAATTTGGATAACATTAACATACAATGAAATATAATTATTAGTTAATTAACAGAATGTTACGCCACAATAAGACTTCCTCCTATATCGACCGTGCGTTTACAAACACACAAATCTCACATGAGTTCCACAAACAATTAGAGCTGAAACTACTAACCGCAGGTCAAACAATTGTTTGTTATACATGGCTTTTGAACGTACGACAATTAACAAAGCAGCAAATCGCTACTGCGCCAATCCTGCATAAGCATATCAGCATTTAATGTTCCCACTGCTGAGACGCAGACCTCCTCTCTTCGCGACGGAGTTCGCTGTAATCCACCACGCGGGCTCAGTGCGGGTTGGTAGATGTCACATGTCTTCGAATTTTTGTTCTGGGACATGCTGGTTTCCTCACGATGTTTTACTTCACCGGTTTGAGAGTAGTGGTGACGCAATTCTTTGCACACAGTATAGTGTCCGCCTGAGACCTACAACTCGTAAGTCGGTGCCACTACGGTGGTTACCACTGGGTCACCACTGGTTCTCGTCCCATCACGACATTCTCACGAATCTCTCGAAAACTGATCATAACAATAAAAGCCCTAAACAATTATATTATTATTTTTTATATTTTTAAATCTTTTTATATATTTTTTTTCTAATATTTAAAAATATAATTTATTTGTGTAGAAAAAGAAATAAAGAATAAAATAGCCCTAAACATATTATTTGGAGTAGCATCCTTCTTCATTATGTTGTTGTATTATGAAACTATGTTCTCCGATCTGTTTTCTAAGAGTTGTGATTCTACTTTGTTTAGTTGGTCAGTGTAGGTATGAGAAACATTACATTACCTGTCAAACCTCTTTCATACAGGGATGAGCTTGGTTACCTCCGCCGCTTATTTTCAGTGTAGATTTTATTTGATGATGGGAATCGAACCCGAAATCTCTGCAGTACCACGATGCAGACCTACTGACCGAGCTCTCACAGCCAAAAAAGTGTTGAAGCTGTTATTTTTTAAATTAAAATTAAACAAAGGAAAGCATTTTCGTAATTGTTTTTATTAAAACATTCACAATCATCGTTTACAGTATATCACTATAGGTAATGTCAGTCGGGTTCGCCTAATAATAAAAAGTATTTTTTTCTTTATTTTTAACAACAAACAGGATTTAAAATTTATCAATTTCGTCTTGCCGTGCAATTATAAATTAAAATGTTGCAGTCAATTAAAAAAATCCAATGCAATTTACAATTACTAAATAAAAGGCTTTAAATAAATGTTTAATTTACTTTTTTAATTGCTTGCAACACAACACTTAGTATAGTAGTATAATTTATTTTTGTATATTTATAATATCATAGTAACAACTATTTAGCCTAGGACATAGTCACTTTGTAACTTACTTTTTGAGGCTGCCTCGAAGGGAGCAATGCCTCGCGCCTTGTCTTAAGCAAGTCAGCGATTGCAGAGTTTAACATTCATAAAATTGACTGCCACCAACTGACTTTCAAATACCTAATGATGACAGGACCCTCCCAAAAATGTATTAATATTTGTTGAAGGACTATTCTCATTAATCCACTCCAGGGTTACGGGAGTGAGAAACGAATAAACCCGTTAAAAATCATCATCAAACTCATAATTCTCCGATAATTCGTTTGGACGTTACATACAGTTCAACTGACGCTCCACGATATATTTTTCCTGCAGGCTTTCAGGATTTTTCGTCGGCTTTATTTTATTAACGCAGTGCTGATGAATTGCACGCAGATTATCTATGGTTCACTCTGAAAAGTTAAGCAAATGCTAGTTTTGAAAGATAGTGATTCATTCGATATTGTGTATTGCTACGTACACACTCTGTGGCTTTTCGTCACTAGAGTGCGTTTCATCAAATAGTTCCTATGCCGTAATGTTGGCTCTATTGTTAAATTTTAACAACGGGCCATTAGGTAGCGCCGTAGCGTATTTGTTATCCTTCAACAGTTGATCCAACATTACAGCATAGGAACTATTTGATAAAATGCACTCTAGCGACTTCAAAATCAATGTGTGGACGTGAGATTTTGAAATCTCCAGCGAGTTGCCGGCGACCAAAGTAGCTGGGTGTTAGCTAGCATAACAACATCATTAAAATAAAATTAAACCGGTGTTGAGGTGTAAATTCTCGGTGATTTATCTACTTTAAAAACCATAGAGCACGAAATCGTTGCGCCGGCAACGTCAAGAGAAAGCAGTAGGCTACTAATAAACTTCGTGGCGCCAAAAGTGCGATAAACGCAAAACTTTTGTTCAAACCGCCATTTAGAGCCGTCAGTTTCCACACGTCATTTCTAAACGCCGAGGCGTCTCCGTGGTAAGAACTAATAAATTCGCTTTCGAATTATGTGCGATCACCTATGTGAGGTTCAAATTACTCATTCCAGAATAGCACTTCTGCTCATATTATTGGGAATATTATTTTCATACATTTTTGGAGTTTATCACTCATTCCATTCGACTTACCTCTCCATTCCCATTGACATAATTAGATTACCTAACTCCTCATTTCATACAAATGTTAATTTCTATCTAACGACTTGCTCTCGTCATGTCGCTATCAATTAATGAATTCAGTGAGTCATTAACGTAACAAAATATGCTAACAGATCATTCCTAGCATTGCAGAACGTAATTTGTAACTAGTTTAATTTATATTACACCTTATATATTAATTTATTCAATCATTAATTTATATTACATCGATATAATTACTTTTCATATATTGTACAATGTTTCAGGTTGTAGACAGAATGGCGACGTAATACTGATGAAATGAGCAGACATCAAAATATTTTAGTATTGGATATAAAATATACGTAATATACATAAGTACTTAAAAAATAACTCCATTTCTAATTAGAGTAATACAAAAATACGTAGGTAAATCATACAGAATTCCGAACGCCATGTTTGCTGAATAGTGGTGTGCAAACATTGCGTTCGAAATTCTCCATTTAAATTATTTGAAATATACAAATATAAGATGACGTTTTCCCCGCACGTGCTCGTCAGTAAATTATTACTATTGTCTATTTATTAAAGCGTGATCCACTTCGCTTTCCTTGTTGTGAACTAAATGTTAATGTCGACTAGAAATAAATTCAAAACTAAATTGAATTAATTTCACGACATGTGCAGCACCTATACTACGACGTATTAATGCCACCATTTTTCCAGTGTTAGTGAGAGATGGAGCTATAGAAGGCCGCTAGCAGCATCCTTTTTTTGCAGTGGAATAATGATGGCATTAATACTTTATAGTCAGCCCCAAGTTGTACAAATTAACTAAAACAAGAACATCGTTTCAGTCGAGTTTCATTTACGTATCAATACACTAAAATAACTTGCACAAGAGATACAGTATCAAGTAAAAAAACTCAAACTATTAATAATACACCATGATGTATTATATACTGCAAAATATATGTTTCACATAATAGGGTACCGACCTCTTATTTACACGGACGTGTCGCGCCCCGTCCATGTGCAAAGCGTTGCAGGCGCTGAGGTGCGAAACACGACACATCCTGTATAAAACGCAGCCACTGTATTTAACAGCCGTTTATACAGGCTTATGCACCGACTGAAATAGTGCGATGATGTATCTATACCGTAATGATATAAGTTTGGGTTAGTTTTTACCCGACTACGGCGAAGAAAAAGGAGGGTTATGATTTTGACCGGTATGTATGTATGTATGTATGTATGGTATGTATGTATGTATGTATGTTCATCTGTTCCCTCCTATCTTCCAAACCACTTATCACAATTTGACAAATGAGGTATCGTTAGAAGCGTCGTGATTGTCCGCTGGTTATAGGCTATGTGAAGTCACATTCAATTAAAAATGGCGCCCTCTAGAGGACATAAAGTGAGGAACTTAAAAAAAAAAATGGTTTAATCGTACCATGTTGGGTATCAAATGAAAGGACTCAATGAGCACATTTCAAATATATATATATTATAACCCCAAAAGAATTAAAAAAAAAACGTGTTAGGGCATAAATCGAACAGATTACGTGTGACTCCGGCTTTTTAATTTGTCTGTCTGTGGTGTCTTGTTTATAACCTTTTAAGTCGTAGATGGGTTTTAGTTTTTATTACTTGATTTTTTATGTACTGATTAGCTAAAAATTAAATATTTTTATTTATTATTCATACTGAAGCCAAACTTCAGTATGAATAATAAATAAAAATATTTTGGAAATAAATTCGGTTTCCATGACTGATACATTCTAGCTAATTTTGATACATTATAACAGAGAGATGTCGTTTCTCGTTTAATTTTGTTATTTTTTACTGTTCAGATGTTGGAGACCCTGACAATTTTTTTTTTAAATTAACGTCGATAATGTTGCACCTTCCTCATTTTTTATTTCTGTCAGTGAGGCTTATAAACCAGATAGTGGTACACGGTTCAGGAATGCCGTTAAAAAATCCACCACTCTGTATATTTGTTGGTACGTTCTGCACACACCGTTTGATGCGCTGCGCTGGTTGTTTGCTTCACACTCGCATGGTGTGGGGCTCACGCATAGCTCCACATGTTAGAAAACATTGACTGAACTGGGTGCGAATCTAGACTTTCGTCGGTATGTTTTGATTGGCCGCAGTCAAAGGTGAAATTCGACCACCATGACTTAAAGGCAATGATCATCATTATCCTAAAGGCAATGCTCGTACCTCACTACGATCATGATTAACCATCGAGATATAAGTACTAACGTACTAGAGAAGACACCGTAAATTCCTACTTTGTCTCGTTCAACTGCGGCGATCGCGATCGCAGTTGAGATTCAATACGAAGAATAGGACAATTCAGTTATTGACGTAGCTTCTCTAGTACGTTAGTACTTATATCTCGATGTGATTAACAGATTTTGATTTGCTGAGTCGCAGAGCGTGTGAATCTATCCATACTTATTTGCCTACTAATATAATAAACGAGTGAACTCTGTCTGAGTTCACTCGTTTATTATATTAGTAGTCTATCTCTTACATTTTCAGCCTTAACGGCTGAACAGATTTCGGAGGCCATGTCTTTAGGACAAAGAATACTTTTTATTCGATAGTATGTTCCCGTGGGATGATTTCTGTCCTCCATGCAGGTGAAACCACAGGCAAAAGCTAGTCTCTCCTATAAAAGCAACCTCTGTGATGTATCAATATGTTTTAAAAGCTGTAATTATTTATTCAGAACAGCGTGCATTTGATGGTTTCAAATTTCTAATGGAGTAAGAGATTGTTTTTTTATGGTTTGCCGAAGAAAGTTTAATTTCAAACCCAATTAAATGGTAATACAGATACAGGGACATAATAATAATTCTTCTAACATTATTATAATAACAATTTCCATCGTCAACAACGCGGAAAGTTCACAACCCTGCCACGCAAACTTTAAATTTAATCAATCACTCTGTAGCCGCGTGGTATTTTCCATAATCCATCTAATATTGTTTATTTTAAAGTTTATTATTACACCATGTACCCAGGTGGTTAAGTTGCAACTGTGCCTATATTAAGATCTGTGAGGTTAAGCTACGCATAGTAAGGCCAGATTGATGGATGGGTTACCGTCAGTGTCAAAAGCATCGTTTATTGGCGATACAACAAAAAAATAAAACCTTAAAACACAGGTAGAATTTCTAAGCAAGCGTTTAGAATCGGACTAGTGAAGGGCTCAATGTATTTTACCCAATATTTATCGGGAATGCACTTAAATCTCAATTATTTATTTCGTGCTGCATGTTTTTTTCTACCATATATATGGCGTCAGCTCAATAGTCAGTCAACCTCTTTCTAGCCAAATCATCTTTTAAAACAATCCCCTAATGCGCCTTTTTCAAAATCATTCTACCTCATTTTTAAGTGAAACCCTATGTCCAGCAATGGGCTTTTCAGCTTTGTTCATTTGATTGACCGGCTTTACATATTAATGGGCTTTGAACACCGAAGCGTGTCCAATATAGGCTATTGTTCAGGGCCATTAGGGACAATGATACTGTGTGTAAACGGGTGGAAGGGCCACAGTAGGTTTTGAAATATGTTACTAAGACTGCTATGGGTACTCAAATAAATAGGAGGGACTGAACGAGCATAATTATTAAAGTCACAAATCATCTATCTGTTGTACGCTGTTTCACTCGCTTTCTAGGGAAATTTATTCATGTACCCGGATACAAGAATCCTCCAGGTCATAGTTTATCTTACCAGCCACCAGCTAGATACCAGCTACCTATTATTACGGTAACTAGGATAAAAAGTAGGCTAGGTCTTTCTCTAGGTCATATCCTACCCATGTGCTCAATTTCATCCAAATCCGTTCAGCCCTTCTAGAGTGATTGAGTAACAAACATACAAACTTAAACATCTTATAAAATGTGTTATAGCTATTTCATAAAGCTGTCAAAGAATAACAGCTGTTTGACGGTGCTACCAGTTAGAAAGGGTTTTTACAAAGTAACCTGAAAGTAAACAAGCGTGTTAACTAACGTAGTCAACTTTAAATTACATTAAACTTAATCTGAGCTCCCCATTATCTTAACAAGACTCTACCTGTGAAGTGTGAAGCCATTTATTAAGTTGAAAATTGTGCTCCAGGTTCACGTTTCTGTGCCGAGATACATTAGTATGACAAGACCTTTCAGTAAATCTAAAAACTCTGCGCAAATAGAATTCTTAGAGAGCCAATATGCAAATGTCCATTACATAATATCAAACCCCTCTGTGCCTCGAAAATCACGCTAAGCCGTTGGTCCCGGACATCATTCGTAGATCTTTGACAGTCGTTACGGGTAGTCAGAAGCCCAAAAGACTCACAACCAGTCTTACCAAGGGGTATCGTGTTACTCAGTAACTGTGCTGTGGAGGTCAGATACACAGTCCCTTCAGACTGGGAGCCGACCCCAACATAGTTGGGTAAAGGCACACAGGTTGAACAAATATGCAAATGTCCTTATTTGCGTCATTTTTTTCTCGATATTTTAACAAACATTATTGTTGAAATGTTCTAATATTATTAAAGCATTTCGCTATAACATCTTGAATGCCTCTAGGAAATAAGTCAAGTAGGTATTAAAAATTCCTCTAAAACTTTATACAACAACGTAAATATTCCAATTTTCTTCGAAAACATCTCGTTGTTTCAACAGTTTTGCAAACTGTAAGTTATCTTTATTTATGGCTTCAATTTGTTTCACGATTCAGCTGTGTTCATCCTGTTAGCGATGAATTTTATTAATTATAATTGCTTTTTAAAAGTAATCCTCGTGGACCTCCAAAACGTTTTGCAGAAAATATCTGGGTACATTGTTTTTGGGCAACAATAATAAATGAAATTAGTGAGCATTATTTTGTTAATAAGAAAAGGATAAGGACCCTTACTAATATTTCGAAGAATAGATCATGACAAGACAGTTTTTGTCAAACTTCATAAGGCTATACGCAGATTTGAGTCAATTGTCCTTAAACCACTTTAGACTATCGCTCTGTTAAAACAATTATGCGTTGAGTCGCAACTAAACTGTTTTGTTATATCAATAATCTAAATATTTTCTACCATAATCAAAACTTTCCAGACTCTGGAGTGTGCACTGTTTTAGAAAGAAGAAATATTTAGCTGATCGTCTAAAAACTTATTGACCTTTTAATGATGAACGCTTTTTTAAATGAATGAACCTTAAAAATGATTTTTTTTCTGCTTTTTTAAAATAATTAATTAGCCTTTTATTAACATTTTGGCCTTTTCTCATAGTTGATCGTAAGTAACTAGGCTGAGGCACCCACTAAATGGTTTAGGTTAGGTTCGAACCACAGATGTTAGAACTGTCACAAATCGCGCGCGACCCAAGCGAGCAAAGCAAGCGGTACCGTGGCTGTGGGCGGCAAGTGCTACATTTAAGTCGGTGGCAGTTTACTTGGCTGTTTAGTATTAGAAGAAGCCCAAAACAGGAATTATTTGAGGTTCACAAAAAGAAGCGCAATCATTATATTAGAGTGTTCAATTATCATTTTAGGAGCACAAAATGGGAATTATTTGAGGTTCAAATACATGCCCTTAGAAAGTGACAAAATTAGCAAGGGACAGCAAACAATTTACTTTTAAATTAAATTACTAATTGTGAAATAACAAGGCGGGTACTAAAATAATTCGCGATAGCTCGGAGTGGGCGGATGTTTTTAATTAATTACATTTAAATTACTTTAATAAATACAATTAAGTTATAAATATAATTCCGTGTACTTAACCATCGTATTTTTAATTTAAATTATTTATTTCCTATACAACAGTTTTGTTACTTAAAAGTATAACCAATTAACCATACCATTAGGTGTGATCTTTGGATGTTATGGAAATTG
Organism: Lithophane socia; assembly: GCA_947522985.1. Lineage (NCBI taxonomy): Eukaryota > Metazoa > Arthropoda > Insecta > Lepidoptera > Noctuidae > Lithophane > Lithophane socia. Next base: position 1,015,543 of record OX383270.1, on the reverse strand, counting down.
AAGTTACATAAAAAACTAAATTGCACGTTTTTAGGAATATTATGCGACTAAAACAACAACTAATGCTACGGCTACACTTCGCGTTATCGTGAACAAACACTACAAAATAAACAATAGGCGGCCTTATCGCTTCCGCGATCTCTTCCAGGCAACCTTGGAATGGACAGTGATTTGCCTGGTTTTTATAAGTTTTTACCCCGAACGGAAAACGAAATGCCCCCTCTGTCAGTGCGACTACACGTTCCGGTTCACTGAACAAAAAGTGACATTTGAAGGCGATGATCGCGTGTTCACGCAATATCGCTTTTAGTCAGGACGCAACCGTAGGTACAAAAATTTATAAAATAAGTAGGGTACTAGTTCTTTTATTATATTATAATAATCATAATACCAGCTTATTATTGTCCCAGCCTAGGGTAAACATTGTTCTTTATAGATACAACACATTTAACATCAAAACTTTAATAAAAACTACTAAGTTTATCCACCGTAAAAAATCGAACTAACAATTTTGTCCAAGGAAAATCTATAACTTTCCAAAGATCACACCTCTCTGAACATAACACAGTCACTATAAAGTCCTCACCACACGATCACTTACGCCGCAGCGTCTATATGCAACTCTCGCGCACCTTTCTCGCAGTGGTCACTACCTCTGGTCTTCGCGCGGCCGCTATGTCGGCGCTGCGGGCGGTGACCCCGCGGTTCACCACGCATATACTTACTGATGACTGTGTGGAAAAGAGAAGAAAAAAAATGATACACAGTAAAGTTATAATTTTACACTCATATTTTTACACTCTCCTACATCTTTTTGGTCTAATGTAGCAATTTTATTAGTGTTGTAAACGTCCTAAAATATTAATGTTCAGCTTTTTGTATTTAATTCAATGTGGAAGAGCACTGACTTCTGAGATACAGGTTTTACCTAGTTTGGAAGTTAGGAGTTTTTATAGTTAAGCTGCCTAATTATTATATTATAAACGTGTGCCTTAGTTTTAAGCAGATATTTTGTATTAGGCTACATATCATTTTAGTCCAAATAAATAAATAATAATTATTCTTCAAAAATTTCTAGTTGTAGCTCAATGGTAATGGCTTTTAAGAAAGTCGGCGGTGGGAGGAAGTTAAAAAAAGGAAGTGGTCAGACATCTCTACAAAATCAAAGTTGGAATGGGATAAGGAAATAAAAAAAAGTCTAAAAGATACCTACCACATCGAAATCAATCTGCCTAGCCTTTTCCCAACAATCTTGTGGTCAGCTTCCAGTATACGCGAATGCAGCTGAATACCAGTATTTTACATGAAGCGACTGCCTATCTGACCTCCACAACTCAGTTACTGGGTAACACGATACCCCTTGGTTACTGGTTAACAGACTTTTGCAAAATATGAAACACAGAGTATTATGGCTCATAGTCTCATAGTCGGTCTATCAGTTATTGAAAAGTACACTTATTTCTTCTGAATTTAAAGTTTCATTTGCCTTTTGTCCTCTATATCTTCATTAACTTCTTTCTCTTATTTATTTCATTGAATATATTATCTCATTGTTGCTCTTAAGATGTCTTTGTCTTATAAAAAAACAACGTGGAGACCTTACTTTTAATAAGGCTACGATGCCTGGAGGTAGATCTTAATGAAATTAGCAAACCTCTTAATTTAATGGAAAAATATTGTGAGACGAGACATTTTAATCACAGGGAAATTAAAAAGAAGTGTGTATACCTAATTACATTAGGTAGGTAGTTTTTTAAAGATATTGTGATGAATATCTATCCAAAATGTTTTTATTTACTTTTGGAAAGGTCACGAGGTATCGTGTTACCCAGTACCTGGGTTGTGGAGGTCAGATAAGCAGTCGCTGTAACTTTAAATATTACATAGCTTCTGCCCGCAACTTCATTCGTGTGGAAATCGTAGGACACCACAATATATTAAATTAAATAATAGCCACATTTTTATAACTTCCATGTTGACCAAAACTACGCACGGATTTGTTGTTGATCTCATTAGCCAAAACAGACAGCGTGTAAGGGTAAACACTGTTGTCACTCAAACCATGGGTAGTTGACTTAAACATAAAAATAAATGACCGAGTAACAACAAAAACAAATGTTAATTTCATTAAAAGATTTAAAAAAGTTTATTTCCGACACCGTGCTCGCTAGTGAAACAGCCGACTGACTGGGGTCGCGCTCGCGGCCGGTCAGGTCACGTCCCGCGTCCCGCACCCTTGTTGACACGCAAGTTTGTTGTCCTAGCGCATAGGTGAAAGGGTAAAATACTATAGTGGTAAAATGTAAAAAAAAAAGTCGTAATTTTCCATTGATTTTATAAATGACACCAAACCACTGGTTTCAATGATAATGGTGTTTACCCTAACACCCCGTATTGAGAGTCAAGACTGTTGACGCGAGACCATTTGCATACTTACAGCACTGGCAGGTAGAACAGGTCGGTCGCTGAATATCCTGTGAGGATCCGTGTCCACACCAGGCGTAGGCAGCTTACTATATTCACCTATTGGTTTCTTATCTGCAACAAAATTTCTAAAATTTATATAATGTGGAGATATTATGAAGAACTTCTTGAATGCTGGCAGCGAACGGGTGGACTTGTTAATAATGTCGGGTCTTCTTAATGAGACTGAGACTCCAAGTACAATGAAAAATGAGGTTTAATGTCTTCTCACAAATGACTACATAGTTATAGATTAGAAAATTGTGTGTCGTAGTAATGTTGGAAAACGTAATGAAACTACCTTAGTAGCAGATTTTAATAAAATATTATTCAATAATGGGCTATCACTTCAAATACTAATTTTATTGGGTAAAAAAATTTAATTATAAGATATAATTTAAACAGATTTTCATCGGTATTTTACAGTAAATAAATCACTCGTGTGTAAAGTGGAAAAAAAAACAGAAAAATACACACTAGCTTTGTTATATTTCTATGTAAATGCGATATAAACTCTCCTCTTACTTTCTTAAGTAACTGTAAGTAGAATTAGTTGTTGTTTGTGTGTCACGAACTTGTAGACAAAGTGCTAAAAGTGGCATCCGATAAGAGAGAATTCACAGGGAACAAAACAAAATTACAAATTATAGCACACCCGAATTTCAATTTAATAATTATATACTACGTTAATATCATGAATAGGGTCCATTCTATAATACAATAATAACAGATAAAAACCTTTTTCTAAACCCTTCCATACACCCCCTTATTTAGTACCACAATTTTCATAATTACTACTATTAGATGACTAGATAAAAATACATAAATCAGCGTGTATAGTCATCATGTCTGTATGTACGTGACCTCAAAAGACATCTTTTTGGGGTCACGTTCATACGTATATTATGCAGAGTGCTTGGTAGAAGGACCGACACAATTTTTTTAGGGATTGGGGATGTCATTTGCTAGCACTATTTAACTCTTTAAGCTATTTAATTTTTCAATTGTATTCTAAATTTTAAAATTGTTCGAAGCTTAACACAATTTCAAGACTTCTAAAGCACACAAGTCATTTTCTAGAACCAATAAATTGTAGATTGCAGATAAAACAAATGATTGCGTTCTATTGCAACAACAATCAAAACAGTTGTGACGACGGCGGCAGCGTCTAGAGACGATAGTACTTATAAAATGCGTTTAGGGCCTTACTTCTGTCACGGACCGCCATTAAAAGTCCTCACTTTCCAGGCGTTATTTGTATTGCTGCGCGAGTAAACGGTGGCACGCTTGGTTCGTATGAAAAGTGTTGCCAATTCCAGCTCTAGCAGCGGCCGCAGAGGTTTCTCCATGCGCTGTGGGTACTATCTATCTATCCATCCATCTATCTATCTATCTATCCATCTATCTATCTATCCATCTATCCATCTATCTATCTATCCATCTATCTATCTATCTATCTATCTATCTATCCATCCATCTAACTATCTATCCATCCATCCATCTATCTATCTATCCATCCATCCATCTATCTATCTATCCATCCATCTATCTATCTATCTATCCATCCATCTATCTATCTATCTATCCATCTATCTATCAATCTATCTATGTTATCTATCTATCTGTGTGTTCTAGCTCACAGGATATCTACTATTCCTCAAAGTAACACATCATTATATGGTTACAAGAAACAATCTTACCATAATGACAGGGTATAATATCGGGATCCGTGTCCTCCCCGCTGCCCTCCATTTTCAGCTCATACTGGCTGCAGTAGTCCAGCTTCGGGGAGCCACAGTAAGTGTTCAGATTGTCTTGCTTCGAAAGGGACTCCACACTTTGTTCCATGTAGAGGGCGTTGCTGTGGAATGTAATATCAGCTGTAGGGTTTTAGTACCTAAGTGATAATAAGGGTAGTTTATATTAATGTATGAATAGGTGGCCTATTCATGGATAGGTGGAGAGACACACAGTAATAACAGACTGGCAAGATACTCCTAGAATAATCTACAAATTGGCTTAGACCAAAAGGAAAAGTAATTATCCTAATCTTTTTTATTTGTTTGTTACGCTTTAACGTTAAAATGGCTGAGCGGAGGTAGATGAAATTTGGCACATGGGTAGACAATTACCTGGAATAAGACAGGATAAATTTTTATCACAATATTCCTTCGGTATTGAGGCTTACGCGGGTGAAACCGCGGAGCACAGCTAGTAATATTATAAATGCGAAAGTGATTTTGTTTGTTTGTTACGCTCACACGCTAAAACGGCTGAACGGATTTAAATGAAATTTGGCACATGGGTAGACCATGACCTGGAATAGGGAAACTTTTATACTGATATTTCCACGGGATCGAGACTTACGCGGGTGAAACCGCGGGGCGCAGCTAGTAAGAAAATAAATCAATGACAAAATAAGTCCCTTTTAAAGATCCTCATTAAATAAATGAGGAATGGATGAATATCTAAAAATAAAACAAAACTCATTTTCCCCAACACTCCAATCTTACAAGCACGCTTATCTAAAATACCTACCTAAGATCTCATACCACAATCAAATCTTCGAAAAAAGGTACTTCGAAATAAGATGCCAAATCGGAATTACAGTTAAAAGATAACATAGGCAAATATTACTACAAAAAACTCAGGGCTAATCTAAATTTAGTAACCAAACCTTGGTTAACGACAAAGCCTTCAGATCCTCTTTGGATGTCTAATACTCTTAGGGCACATTCACACGTCCGACACACACAACAGCGCAGTGACAAAAATTGGGTAAGCTGTTAGACTGAGGCTACATTAGGCCGCGACGCAACCTGCGCCACCGGTACGATGTAGCCATATACGTGAGCATTCATTTATTTGTTTTAATCGCTCATTGTGTTGCAGATCATGTCGCGACCTAATGTAGCCTCAGCCTCAGCCTTACATGACATGTGAATCTCTCTATATCTTGGACTTGCTTTTTTGTGACTACAAAAATGTGTCAATGAAATATATTTTTTGTTTTCATTTTGCAAATAAATTGTGTACCAGCCTGTGCTGAATAAATGTATTTTCTTTATTATTATAAATAATTTTATTTCCTTTAATTCTTCTTTTCTTTCTTTGCAATATAACTGGTGGGCTTTGTGGCCGGGATGTGGTCAATAAAGTCCACATTGTTGACCTGACCGATAAAATTATCCATGAAATGGATATACTCGTAATGGGTGTGGTTGTGGTACATGTGAACATGTCCTTATGTATTCATACGTACATATATTCTAAATTAGATAAAAGAAGCAATCTTCTTTAAAGGATAATCAGAGCTTTAAAAATAAATGTCATTTCCGAGGTTAAACCAACGGAAAATAATATTCCTTGGGCGTTAGCACGTGTTTTTTGGCAAAATACTGGATTCTTTGAAAAGGTTAAATGGTAGGTAATTCTGCTTTGCTGTTATTGAACGTTTAGGTACCTACTGTGAGAATATAAAAATATTATGAAGGAAAATAACATAGGTGTTAAAAACTATCTTTAAAAATCAAGAGTCTCGCGAAAACTACTCGGCCGATCCTGATTAAACTAAACTATCTATTAAGTTGTGGGAAGTGTGAAGAGCGAAGTTTCCTAACAAAAAAAAATATGAAAAAGGTATTGCAACGCATTAGCTAGTACCATACATTTTATTGTTATTTTCAGTCCTCTTTGGGTAGTAAATCATGTTTTAGAGTGCATCATAAAAACTAGCTTTAACAACACCATTTGGTATACACAATATCATTTGACATTTCCATTAGGAAACGGTATGCTAAATCCAAAAACAGAAAGCCAGAAAATAACATTAACATCTTACGTAGAAGGTGGATGCTTGTCGATATCATGTCTCCTGGCCGCATGGCGTCGATACAGCGCAGTGATAACACCGCACACTCCTGTGCACAGCAGAGCAGCCACTGATAAGAGAGACACCAGCATTGGAGACAGCGGAATTGCGGTGCTCACTCCTGCTGGAAAAGATACTGGGTTAGTATGAGCTTTTATTTTATAACGGGTGTAAAAAGACGCTTAACGAAGCCGAGGCTCAAATGATCTTTTCGTCTTTTCACATAACCAAATATTCACATTTCATATATAGATCTGCTCGACGTCCGTATGTCACTGCAGGGGTCCAGCAGAATATCAGCGTCAGGTATAGGTATCTATCACATGCTGAGTTGGACTCCCATTAGGTGCAACGTTGAGACGCACACCGCACCTTGCAGTTTTCGTTATTTTTTAAAGTGTGTCATAGACAATATTGTCACTGTCTAGTTTTTTTTTTTTTTTTCGTATATTGGCACCTTGCAGCTATTTGTTAATGTAATTAGTTATTATTTAACCGTGTTTTTGTATATTGTGCTGTCTTATGTGTGCACCAAATAAACGTTTTATCTATCTATCTCATTGCGATACTTGTTTTTTTACTGGACCATACCTGGCATCCTTTTGGTTACGCAGATTGAAGGTTCCAACTTTTTTTGAGTTTTGTTTAGGAAAACAAGTTCGTTAAATGCAGGGGTCATTTAACGAACTTATTTTCCTCCTTCCTTGATCCGAGACCTTAATTAGTATGCTTTTTTGTGCGCTACACTGCGCGCTGTCGTAACTAAATAGCGATTTTTCACACCAAGAAATATAAGTCGGTTCCTAGCAATTATTTTGATGGGTTTACATCCCCTATGTACGTAAATCACAGATGTAAATGAAAGATCATTGTTGTCATGAGAACTACTCTGCTTGCTCCAATGAGTTGGGTAAAACTTTATGAAATCAGAAAACTATTTTTCTCAACCATTCAGACTAAGTTATAACTTGAAAGATTGCTTAGAAACGGCAAAAATAATAAAATCTTGAGACGTGGGACCACATTTGGGTCATAGGGGTTGGCAATTTTGTTGAACAACATAATAAAACAACATTGACACAAATATTCGATACCGCCACCCGGCTGGCTCTGCCGATTCAGGTTGTCCTAAATATGTGTATAGTAGGGCAGAGCTAACTGTCTACATAGTTCGCCAAAGTTGGAAATAAATAACCATATGCGAAACTGGCCTGTTAACTAACCTATGACAAACGATACAATACGCCGCAAACTACCAAACAAGTATACAACAATGATTCCACTTAGTAATCACGACAGACCACTAATTACCAATCTCGGTTTGCGCAGCATAGCTTCCCATGGGGGCCATAAGAAGTTCCTAATGAACCGTTCCAAGGGAGCATGGAAATGACCAGTGGCATCGACGTGTGAGCTAATAGCATCATTTCTACCGCCTAAGCATGATAATAATGGATTGTTCAAATAATAGGAGGGTAGGCAAACAGTGGACGTCTTCCGGATGGTATGACAGATATAATGATGGCTTTTTTGGATGATGTCGCGGTTGTGATGTGTAGTGGGTTTTGTATGCCGGAATTGTGTAATTGGTCTTTGAATTAATGTTTCGGAAAAAGAGAAGGAAATTAGACAAAGACGTTGATAACCAAATAACAACGGTACAAGGATCTTTTGGTTTTTTACCACAATTTCTATGACAATCTGTTAAATGCTTACGCTCCCCTGTCAATGTCATTCAAGTGCCACTTGATCTTTGTAGCCACTTGTAGTGCTCTAATATTATTGACGTACCTAGCTAGTTTAAAAATTGTAAAGAATGTAGTTGTAAAAAGGCCACCCTGAAAGTATAAAATAGTAATGTTTGCCGACAAGCTGCATTACTGCCATCCAGTATATCGGATATCGGAGCTGGCATAATTACGGACACATGAAACTTTTCAACTTTGCACGAACCGGCTGGCATTTACGTTGATATTGTGTGTCCAATGGTCAGATGAAACAAAAACTACTGGTTTTTTAATTAGTTACAAAATGCTTTTATCTCGTGAACGCAACTTGGTAATTGTCAATCAATCAATATAATCAATAATCTTTAATTTTGTAATATAAGTTACAGAAGAGAATTTGACCAGTTTTAAATAATGAATAGAGATTATGCGTTTTCAGACGTGTAACAGCATTAATTCATAGCTGCGCAAGGATATTGTGGCGAGTGGCCAAAATCGAAAGGCCAATTATTCTCGTATTTAAAAAACGTTCACATTCAAGTAGCAATCTGTCAAACTTGTCAAAAATGTTGATGAATTGATGGTTTTTTTGACAGATTACGAATGAGATGCCAATGTGAACGTTTTTAAAAATACGGGAATGCCCCCTCTGAACTAACGCCGCCATCTTGTTTTTTCAATACATTTTACAAAACAATTCTTACCAACAGCGCCCCGTAATTCGAGCGTCAAAAGATCCTTGTAGCAGTAGGTACAAGTTACAACCTCAAATTGTGACCTTAACAGCACATCTTAAAAAACCAAAGCGAATCATCCAAAAAATATCCACCACCAACTCCTCTCCTCCTCCTTCCCGGCGTCTAAATATGCAATAACCGTTAGTACCTACATACGACTCAGTAATCGCGGTACCTAATTGTTGTAACTTGCAAACTGCAGTGAATAACGTTCCGTTGCAGCTCCAATGAATATTGTACTACCAACGGATTTACGAGTTACGAGTGGTTATTTAACTTAGCATTGTATCCGCGATATTTATTGTATTATAACCTCACGTTGGTGGTGCATGTGGCAGGTGGAGGCTTATGTATAGTTTAGGGTTGTTGTGTGTTGTAAGGAAGTGTTAGTAAGTGAGGGTGGGTTGAGGGCATGAGGTCCAGGGTTCGATTCCCCGGTCGGGCAAAGGGTTATTAGGTTTTCCATCTGGAATTGCTCAGTAGCAGTTTGAGTCTGGATTTGTGCCCAGTTGATGGCAATAGGCTCGCCCCCTATTACATGGGACTTAACATAACTGGCGAAATTAATGTGGGAAATGTACTATAGGTACAGTCATGAGCATCAATAAGTTAAGTATACGCTGAGCAATTTTGAAAGTTATTTTCTCTGCGTTGATTGTCATTTTATGATATTATGAACATAGAAATCAATACTAATATGTAATAGGTATTATCTTAAGGTTGCAGTCAATATTCCACGAGAAAATCGCTTTTGAATTTTGCTACGTGTATTAATAATATATTCATGACCTCTGCCTAGCGCTCCGGGGAATAAAGGCGTAATGATGTTATGTTATGTTAGAAACTAATGTACTTATTTAAGATTGTGTTTTTGATTGTATCGTGTTACTATCAAAAAACGATTTGTTGTGTATTTTCAGGGCAATAAAATACTTTCATCAATCAATCAACCTAGCTTTTCTCCAACTTTTTTGAGGTCGGCTTCCAGACTTCCAGTCTAACCAAATGCAGTCGTAACACGATACTCCTTTTGTAAGATTGGTTGGCAGAATAATACTTATTTTTGTATATACAAAGCTTAGATGAAGATACGATTCTATAATGCAGGCCTACTGGCATTTACGCATATTATTTTGATTCCATAAAAACCTATAAAACGTCCCTGCGATCGCACTCCGATCTTGTTTGACTAATAAAACTGTATTTTCGTTTACGTCAGCTCTTATCGTAAAGCCGTCAGTCGCGTTGAGCGTCATTCTCTCAAATAGAGTGAATTATCAAGGCTCAGACTGGTCGCCATTAATTTATTCAACTGTCTACTGAAGTAGTCATTTCCGACTGTGAGTGACTTGAAAATGTATACCCGGATTAAAAGTTAATATTGTTTACAGTTGAAGGCTTTCCTTAAAATGTTAAAATGAAAATTGGTTTCAAGTTTATATTTTTTGGCGAAATTGAGCCTTAAATCAACAGGGTAGAAAATGTAGCCATTTGTGTTAAAATGATCAATACGTTACTAAGCTTATAAACTCTTCTCAGTCAGAAAATAAGTCATTAAAAGTTCAGTCACAGAGCACTGTTATTATGATTGTATGTAGGTATGTACGGTACAATTAATAATGTATTAATTTAACATTTACTTCAACTTTTTGCATAATTATCTAGGCAGTACCTAATATTTTCGTACTTGGTAACTGCTTATTATTTAATTATCCAAAAGCATATTGTAAAGAAATAATTTTCTGAATTAAGTTTCACAAAGTAAAATATTCGTGTGATTCTTTCTGTTTCTGGTACGACCCCGGAGGGGTTTTTATTAATTTTCTTTTTGAAACTTCTTGTTTTAAAACAATTTAATTGTAATTCCAAATGGTGGTCCTCTTTTTTCCTTTCTGAAATAATTTAAAATGTAAGTAGGTTCCTAGTTGCTAAGTACCAAGCGATCGTTTGATATAATAAAAAGAATCCCTACATAGTATAAAACAAAGTCACTTTCCTAATATTCTTTGACATAACGATTTTGGCATATTTTTTTTTGGTCTAATAATTATTTGGCATAATTATCTTGTTGTATAATTTGTTTTGCCATAATTTTAATTCGCATAATGTTACTATGTCACCCGGCTTCCTGCCGTGCTAAAGTAAATTTATTAGGTATATATAAATAGGGAAAGAACCAATTAAACCATTACCTTTTTTACAAAGTTTATTGTAATTATAATAACACAGGTTTACAAAAATTGTGGCAAGCCACTAAAACAATAGAACCTTCCCAACCTTTAACCTGGTATTAGCCTCTAACACACCCCGTCTCCGTAACAAGGTGTGCAGAAATACAAGCATGAGATTAAATATCAACAAGCTCAAGGTCGCTTGTGAGGATCCGTGAGATGAACGCTTAACAACTTCTAGCTCAATCGAATAATAAGTGACCTGAAATATTTAGAGGAATTATAACATTTGGGGCAAAGACACAACCTAACACATGAAATTTAGAACTGGTTTATAACCTAGTTTACTACACATAGGCCTAAATCACTTGGAAATGACCTTCAAAATGGTCACCTGGGTATCACTCACTCAAAGGGTCTGCTACAAACTTGCAGGTGTTAACTGTCCCTCCATTCACGAAGGTCTCTCAGTCGACGTCAGTTGACGGAATCAAGTCCCTTGGCATGGAACCACAGAGAAAACTCTGGGTTCCCACGTACACGCGGCCTACGGGATCCGTAATGAAAACGATGACGCTAATCGTTACCTGGAGCGGCGACACTTTCCTGAACGAGCTACCGGATGGTAAGGCCTTCCAATATACGGGGATGGCCACACTGCCAGCACTCGTAGGATCTAACCTCTAAACTGCCAAAGCCCGGGTCAACCAGCACCTGCCCGCCACTAGTCGGGACTAACTGCTATTTCACCAGACCACGGGACGGCACCAGGGCGTCACGTCTTTCACGTTCGCATCAGTTCAGGCCAGCATAAAAAGCCAGACAGGTTCGGCTGTTAAAACTCCATCATTGAGTAGCGTCACCAGGATCGGGAAGGAACACCCTTCTCGTCACACACGCAGGACCAAAGACCTGACTCCTCGATATCCACCTTCGAGCAAGTTCTAACCACAGACCAAAAACCGAATTCTTTGACAAGTGACATTCCACTTCCGAAACCGTATCATAAGAATTAAATTTAATTTATTGGACATTGCATGACTATAAAATTTGGGTGATTGCATCTGAATGTTAATAAATTTTAATTCCTTAATTAACATCTAATTAATTATCGAAACCCAAAAACAACGCTCCGTCTCCAGTATTGAGAAACTCTGGAGCTACCTAGCTCCACCGCTAGATGTCGCCTAAGATGTCAATTTGCAACGTCACAACTAGGCGTAATGACTATTAGCATAATAGTGTTAAGGCATAAAAAAATATTGGAATAACGGACACAAAGTTAAGTTGTTTTTACGTAGTTATTACAAAAATAATGTTAGGTGGTTTAGGTTAGGTTAGGTTAGAACTGTGACCCCCTACGCACGAGCCCAGCGAGCGAAGCGAGCGGTGCCGCGGCAGCGGCCGGCGAAGTGCCAAAAACGACTAGAAGCTATATAAAGTGTATCTATTTATGCACGAAATTTCTCAAATTAGTCATTGTACTTGTTATTATACACCGTGGCATTTTAATCGTCTTTCATCCGCAGCCCACTTCATGTATCCAATGACTACTACACATTAATAAAAAAAAGATAAGTATTTATGAACATTTGAGTAATAAAAAAAAAAAAAAAAAAAATTAATAGTAAGACGCATGACGTAGTTTGAAACACCCTGTTATGAGCGCGGTCCGAGCATTGCGTTCCAAAGGCGGCACGGACTGAAGCGGCGGCATCTTTAACAGAGTTCATTCCCCCTATTGCAAAAATGTGTTTCTTACTATTGCAATCCTGTTCTCATTACGTAGCAGTTTGTACATAAAAGCTATTTAATTCCAATTCTTCCTTCATACTTGGTACGGGCTTAGGATTGTCAGAAACATAATTAATTCTTAATAAAACCAAAACTAAGTTGTGTTAGATACGTAGGTACATAGTAAGTGCAGATTAATAAAAAAGAAAGTTACAAACATACGGCCGATTTCAATAACTGATTAATTTGTCTTCGTTCGACCCTATTGAAGATAGAAATTTGACTCATGTCTACTAACCTAGCAAATAACAAACAAAAGATATGTAGTTACTGAAATTGCAGTCCTGGTACTTGCGGGTTGATCACACCTCGGTTGCGTAACATTTTCAGATTATTTGGCGCAGCGTACAATCTCCTTGCTCCCCGTAAATTGTTACCACTCACTGCGTACAGGCGCACCATTTGTAGGTACTCGATATTCGAGTATCGATAGTTCCTCATAATCATTGTGAAGTAGGTAGGAAGGACCTATTCACTGCTTGCACTGTAACGATCGCGAACAACGTTTGATATCCGGTAGCGCGCGCGCACTTCCACTTCCGGTATTCGGCCGCAACTGAGACGCTGCGAGATTGACCTTCACTTATTTTCGAGTGAAAGGGGCGGGGCGTGACACGCACGGCTCTACTCAAAGGATAGCATTAGAGCTCCTCATTGGATGACAGTCCACGTGGACTATGCTTGATTGGCTTTCGGTATTGGAATGATCTACTCGACCCGTGCGCTGCGTAGGTATGTTCTACCGTTTGATACGTAAACATTAACAACAGGATGTTTCAGAATTCTAATGCAATATTTATTTTTCTTTGTACCTATTATATTAATTAATGGTAAAAAAAAAAAATCGTGTCTGGAGGTATTTTATGTCGGATACATTGAGTGGACCACCTTTGTAAGACGATTAAAATGCCACGGTGTATATGTTTTAGTGTCTAATTTTGTTGGAGACAATTATTATTCGTATTTCTTATGCGTTTAAAAACTATGTTTTAAAGTCATTATGCGTAAATATATTTAAGCTTTTGAATGTTATGCTTTTATACTATTATGATTGGTGAAATTATGCTTAAAATAATTATGCGTTTGCTGATAGGCGAAAATAATATTATGCGTAAATATTGTTAGGATAAACAAAAGTATGCCATGTTATATTGTGTCTTAAAATTGTATGCAAATGGATAGGGAACCATATGCTTAAATCTTTAAAACTTCGCAACGGATTTTGATGTGGTTTTTTTTAATAGATAGAGTGATTGAAGAGGAACGTTTATATGTATAATAACATCCATTAGTATTTAGTATCAGCATTGCACCCGAGCGAAGCCGGGGCGGGTCGCTTATTATAAGTTTTTTTTTTGAAAAATAAATAACTACTGGAGATTTTATATTGTGATAGTTATTACGGTTAATATCTGTCGAGAATCTCACCATCATGGGGGATACATGCCACTCGTTTTTTTAAGTTATTGGTTGGAAAACAAGTCGACCAGAGCAGTGGTGGCCCAACAGCCGCGATTTACGAGTTTTAGGTCGTAGGTTCGAACCCTGACAGGCGCTTTACTTTGTGTGAATTATTTCATCACCACTGCTCTCAAAATGGTGAAGGAAAACATCGTGAGGAGACCGCCATGTCCTATTACCAAAAATTCTAAGACTTGTGACATTTACCAACCTGCACTGGGCCCGCGAGGTGGATTATGGCCCACTCCCTCTCACAGAGAGGAGGCCCGTGTCCCAGCAGTGGGAACATTATAGGCTGATAATGCTAAACAAGTCGACCGTACCCCCTTGATCCTAATTAGTGGCCCCACCTCGGGATATCACGATAAAGGCTTCACACGTGGTTGCTACCCCAACAACAAGACTATGCAAGTGCCATCCCTGTTTTGTGACAAAAATGTGTGTGGTAATACATACTTCCGCGGACGACCTCCGACCTCCAAGAGCACCACTACAACTCAAATCTACCTGTTTACTTCTAAACTTACCGGTATACTTATCAGGCGGTCTGATGGCGACTGTGTACAGTGTGACCTCTTCACTCCTGCCCTTCGCGTTGGCAGCATACAGGACTAGTGTGTAACTGGACCGGCTGTCCAGGTTGCGGACCTCGAAGGCAGGAGAATGGTTCGAAGAGACGTTTGCTCGGACCTGGGCAAATGAACGTCATCATCATTCACAGTTATTTTTTTAGAAGCAGCTTGTTATGAAGTGCCAAGTACAAAAAAACCTACAGTTTATAAATATAACAGCAGGAAACCATCACTACATAATTCCGTTAGAATTTAATTATTCGATTTTGTTGTTGTTTTAAATAAACAAAAAATTGCAGCAAATAATTATATAAGTAACAATGATTTCATGTTATCACAACTGACTCTTTATTCACATTGAAAATATACATAAATAATAAACATAATAATATACAAATAAACAGAAACATTCAGTAGCGCCATCAGGATGGAATTTGGTGTGGACAAATGTGCAGTCATGCATGTAAAGCTAGGGGGGATTATGGAATCCGTGGGAACCCAACTAGCGGATTCCATACACCTTAGATCCCTCTCCTCAACCGAAACCTACAAGTATTTGGGTATGTCGGAAGCATTAGGCATCAATGTTGCCGACATGAAACAATCTTTGAGGGAGCGCTTCTTTGGCCACCTGAATAAATAGTCTTTTATCAGGCGGAAACAAGGTGCGAGCCTTCAACGGCTGGGTCATGCCGGTTTTGATGTATTCTTTCGAAATACTCAAATGGACTCAGACGGAACTTGATGCCCTGGATAGGAAGGTCCGTACACTGCTGACGGCAAAAAGATGCATCACCCACGGTCATCAGTGATGAGACTATACATCCCGCGAAGTGTGGAGGTCGAGGTTTCTGAAATGCCAAAACCCTCCACGACCGCGAGATTTGCAGTCTCAGGGAATATTTCTTTCAAACTGACGTGGGGATGCACCCAGATATGGTTGCAGTCGACAAGGGCCTTACTCCGCTCTCCTTAGCGAAAGAGAACTGGCGCAAACCTACAGTACTTGATACTAACGATCGTAAGGAAGCACGGCAAGGCAAAGAGCTACACGGACACTTTTTCCGGGCCCTCCATGGGCCTGAAGTGTACTTTCTGGCGTCTGTATCCTGGCTACGTTTCGGTGACCTCTTCGGGGAAACCGAAGGTTTTGTCTGTGCGATTATGGACGAAGTCATCATGACGAATAATTACCGGAAATACATTGTCAAAGATTTTTTAAGAAGAGTTTTTTATAAAAATATTTAATAATGTAACAAATATGTATTTAAAAAGAAATAAAGAAAATACAAATAATAAATATAAGCCAAAACTGAAACAAACAAATAACATAACATCAAGCTTTTATTCTCTACTGTGGTAAACACACACGTGTTTAATACACTCACATTAATTTCAACAGTCCTAAGAATAGTAGTATTATTATTCATATTCATAGAAGAGCAGAAATCTTAAAAATTACTGATAAAAGGCAACTTTATTCATCTCCAGACCACTTACCATCAAAGAGGGTAGTTCCAACACCTCCATGTAGAACACCTGTGGCAGGCCTCCATCGAAGCCCTCCAGACATTCCACCAGCAGGGTGTTAGAACTCTGGTTCACCACGGAACAGTTCTGCAGGGCTGTGGGGTTCCCTGCTGAAACCGACTCGATTTAGGAACACTTAACACCAGTCGGTCTATTCTGCGAAAAACTTAGAAGAATTTTATTGAACTTGAAGTGAGCTGTCATTGCTGCTGATGCTAGGGATTGACACAATTGACAGCTTACTTCACCTACGTTTTCATTACCAGAATTGATCAGCAGATCAGTAAGTAGATGAAGAGTTTATATAGTGACTGTTAGAGGGACGGAAATTGTTATAGATTCTTGGGGCTAGTCATAAATCTCTTTGGTCCTTGAAAACTCTTAGCCAGTGTATGGTGTTTTTCACTATTTATTCTTGATAAGAACTAAAAAAAAAGTTTTCTAAGTCTATCCTGTTCATCCGATAGCCACAAAGCAACCATACATGAAACTGACTGACAAATACATAAGACAGGCAGACAAACTCAAAACATTCCTCTTTTTGAGTCTGTTTAAAAAAAATAAGATTATCTCGAAACATTAATGCTTTAAAACTGGCCAAATTAAGCTATAACACGATTCATGGCACGTGCCACATTTATTGCGATTACGACATGTGTTAAATATTACGGTGACCGGCGATATAATATAACAACTTGTATTGCGCAGTTTATCATCACTGCAGGCGATAAACAAAGCGACCAACTTTCTCTCGCATGCAAACCAACAACTTTGTATCGCATTTTGCTATCACAAATTGAATTACACACACACACAAGATGAAATAACCGCAGAGTTAAAGATGATTATGAAGTTTTATGTAAAAAGAAAAGATACTGACGTACTGACGTCACTGTTTCAGATACTGCGATCCCTAATCTATCTGCTAGGCGTGGTGATTATAAATAATATCCTAAAACAGTAAAAGGAGAATAGAATAGAATAGAAGAAGAAGATAGCAGGAGGAAAGAAGAGAAGGGATAGAAGTTTTCCTTTCTTCAAAGAAAAACTTTAATGTAGATTCGTCATCATCATCTAAGGCTTTACAGCCGTGGGTGGGCCTCAGCCTGGTCAAGGATATTTCTCCAACGTGATCTATTTGCGGCTTTTTCTCTCCAATTTCTCACTCCAACAGTTCTTAAGTCTTGTTCTAGGCCATTCAACCATCTTACTGTAGATTGGAGTAGATTAAATTTAGGTTTTTTTTTACCTACTACAATCTGTCTTCCAAGATTACCTATGACTATTACTTTTGACTATTGATCTTCTGAGCTTATTTTGAAGAATAACCAGAGGGCCTAGACAAGTGGCAATTGCTTCGAAAGCGTTTCGTAATTCTACAACGACTTTCAACAGGATTGACATAAGCTTTTCGATAGCTTAAGTCAGTCCTATACATTTTTGCCTTTTCCATCATCGTTATCGCTGAATGAATGTCACTTTGTCTAGGGCCTCTGTTCTAAGGTTCTAAGGTTGAAGGATAATGTTTCACCAATCCCTTTAGCCACCAGGCTTAAAGTCAACAGACTTACATATCTTCTCTGTATTACTATCATTTTGTTTTATTTTCGGGGGGAAACCTTCAATAGGCACCAGGACTTGGGGGGGTAATACCGGAGAGTGTGTGATTAATACCTCACAAAAACTCCTTCTATGCAACGCCTGTTAAGGCCCCTTGGGGATGAATATCTATCCTGGTAGTCATTACGGGGATCATCTTCAATAGTGAAACCCTAAAGGCCGTCATAATGAATTACCTGCAGCAACAAGCTTGTACAAGCAGGGCGCCTCCTGCTTGCCCACAGTGTTGGAGGCTGTACAAAGGACGGTGCCAAAGTCCATGTCAGTAGTCGGAGTGTACCGAAGAGTCGAGGAGTTGCCGTAGGTCGTGTACAAGCTGGAGGAAGAAAAGTAACTGTGAGATGATAAAAGCTAAATATTATGCAGGGTGATTTTTATTGTCATTGCAATGGAGCTCATGGTTCTATTTCTATGATGTAGAATTTACCGAATCGAAAAAATCTCTGTCGTCCTGTTCGCGATAAACTCAAAAACGACTGCACCGATTTTTATGTTGTTTTCACCAATGGATAGAGTGGTTCTCGAGGAAGGTTTGAGTATAAATAATAACCGACATTCATGCGAGCGAAGCCGCGGGCATCAGCTAGTATAAAATAAAAATAATTACCTAAATACTAAAAAAACTTGTTAAGCAGAGTACAGATTTGCCTACCTATCTTTCAATACCTACCTAATGTTACCACCAGCATTTCCAAAAATAACTCGACTCGGATTTAGGTATTTCGAACCCGTAATCAAGCCTTCTATTCAAGTTCAAATGTCAAAGTAAACTAGACGTAGCTAAGCCAATTCAGCGGGACAATGACAAAGCACACGACCGACCTCTTCAAAGCTCCGGTCTGTACTAGGCTGTGACCACAAAATAAATAAGTACAGAAGGCCGATTCCTTCCAACAATTGAAAACGCACAAAACCTATTGAACAGTCTGTATCAAAATTTTGAAAATGTTAAGTTTAAAAGGTTCAGAGAACGTACCAGCGGACGCCAACTTGTAGCGCCACTTACAAAACGCGTGCTTTGATTTGAGTATTCAAACCCGAAATACTAAACCCGAAATTCTACTTTTAAATCACCTTATGATGATCACGAAGATGTTTTTCAATTAAGTACTATTTAATAAGAATAAGAATAAGAATAAGAATAAGAATAATTTATTTCTAAGTATATGGTGCATTGAGATCTAAAATTAAACATTGATTCACATATACTACCATTGCTGGTGTAGAAAAATTAAATAAGCTAAGTGCATGCAAATCGTAGACATTACAATAAAAGTTATATTAAATTATCAAAATTGGTTTGAATTTATATTTTATACAATAATATTGATTCAGATTAATTGAATAGTATTATTTGTAATGTCAAAATATTAATTATTATGTCAAAAAGCATAGAATATTAATTACTATGTCAAAAAGTATGATTTAAAAATTCATTAACAGAATAGAAACACATGTCTAAGAGCCAAGTAAACATTTTACATTTGAATTTATTCATTGGTAACATTCTCAAGCCAGGTGGTAATTTATTATACATTTTTACTGTCATACAACTGGCATTTCTACTGTATAGTTGCAATCTCTGAGGAGGTACTAGCAATTCCCCGGCATGTTTTTTCTTCAGTCTTTGGGAGACTTGTTCATTTAATAGGAATAAATGTGGGTATTTTTTTACAAATAAACAAGCCTCAAAAATATAAAGGCACGGGAGCGGAAGAATTTTTAATTCTTTAAATAATGGCCTGCAATGGTCTAAGTATTCTGCTCCGCTCATGGCTCTGATACATTTTTTTTGTACTTTAAATGCTCTGCCCACATCCACTGAATTACCCCATATCACTAGGCCGTAACGCAGTACTGATGAAACATACCCATGATATGCATTGAGGACAGTTTGTTTACTGGACACCAGTCTTAACTTGCGAAGGGCATATACAAACTTATCAAGCTTGTTACATACTCTATCTACATGCTCCTTCCAGTTCAGTTTATTGTCAATTATTATACCTAAAAATAAAGCCGATGGTTCTGGTTGCAAAATTGTATTATCATGTCGAATTGTTGTTGGTGTTACCGACATGTTGCATGTTTGAAATTTAACAATTTTGGTTTTATTAATATTAACATTAAGATTATTGTCCCCGAGCCATTTTATTACATTAATTAATTCAATGTTAGTATTAGTTTCTATGTCAGTTTTGTTGGAAGATTTAATAGTCAAAGTAGTGTCGTCAGCAAATTGGATACATTCATATTTTAAACATTTTTTGAGGTCATTTATGTATAATATAAATAGTGGCGGGCCCAGTACGCTTCCCTGTGGAACGCCAGATTTATTAATTTTTAATTCTGAGCTATATGTCGTCCTAGTGCTTTGTTCTATTTTAGAAATAACTGTTCTCTGTTGGCGATCAGACAAATAGCTTTTAAGCCAATCATGCGCCTTGCCTCTTATTCCATATCTCTCTAGTTTGTAGAGTAGTCGCTCATGTGAGACAAAATCAAATGCCTTGCTCATATCTAGGAATACCGATAAAGCAGATATCTTGTTATCCAGAGCTTCGGTAATTAGTTTTACTAATGAAAAACAGGCTAGAGCCGTTGAACAATTTTTTCTGAAACCAAACTGACTCTCTGCAATTAGATTGTGTTTAGTTAAAAAGCTATTTAATTTGTCATGCATTGCTTTTTCAAAAATTTTTGCAAAGATTGGGATCAGTGTGATTGGCCTATAATTACCCATATCAGAACAGTTACCCTTTTTGAATAATGGTTTAATTATAGATTCCTTTAATGTCGATGGAAAAACACCTTCTTCAAATGAGAGGTTTATTAGGTAGCTAAGTGGGGATGCTATAATTTTCGCGCTTAATTTAATTATTTTGGTGGTTACTTCGTCATATCCCGTAGAATTTGTATTATTTAGTGAATAAATTATTTTAATAATGTCAATTTCATTTACAGGAGTCAGAAATAAAGTATTTATGTTATTGTCAATGTCAATGTTGTTTCTGTCATGATTATTATTGTTAATTTTTTGTGTCAGCTCGATAAAATAATTATTAAATTGGTTACATATGTCATTAGGATTATGAATTTTTTTGTCATTAATTATTAATTCATTTATGTAGTTATTATTATTAGATTTATTTAAGTTATTTTTTATGATTGTCCATGTCGCTTTACATTTATTCTTAGAATTATTGAAAAAAATGTTATTATTGATCTGCTGTGATTTTGATATGCATCTTTTAAAAATCTTAGTGTAATTGCGGTATTTTTTCTTGTTGTGTGCTTTACTTATAGCATCGTGTTGATATGCGTAATATAAAGCTCTCTTTTTAATGCATGATATTTTTAGACCCTTACTGAGCCATTTGTTTTTTATGGGTTTATTGGTCCTTTTGACAAGTATTTCGGGAAAACATAATTTGTAGAAGAGCGTGAATATGTCATGGAAAATATTAAATGCTTTATTGCAGTCTGTCTCTTCATACATTTCACCAAAACTTAAAGCTGCTAAGCAATCTAAAAATTTTGCTATGTTACTCTTATCGTAATCTCTCTTCGTTTCATACCAGAATTGTACAGTTTTTAATTTATTATTATTCATCTCTTCAAGGTAAAAAGTTAATGACTGTCCAGTGTCGTGATCGGAGAGAGCTAAATTATGTATATTGCATTTAAAATCAACTGCTGGGAGATTGCTAGCTATTTGATCTATGCTAGTATTTTTCCGAGTAGGCATCCTAACATGTAGGGAAATATTAAAATTGTTCATTATTGATATTAATTCTCTAGAATATTTGTTATCTTTCAATATGTCTATGTTCCAATCTCCGCACAGAATAATATTTTTTTTTACTTTGCGGGTTAGATTGCGTAGTAATGATACAAGATTTAAAAAAAAAATAGACACATCAGAATCTGGAATTCTATATATGCACACTAAAATTAAATTATGAGTCAATATTTCGACGCCACAGCATTCAAAGCAATATTCGATGGCCAGTTCATCAGTTATAGGTAACGGGCTAAAACTTAGACCTTTTTTTATTAAAACGCATGTTCCACCGCGTTTCTTCCCGTGTCTTGTGTAACTGGCAGCTAAGTTGTAGTGTGTAAGTGCTAGATTACTTTCATGCCCTGATTTTATAAAAGTTTCACTCAGACAAATAAAATCTAAATTGCCAATCTGATTTGCTAAGTCGGCAATTGTGATTTCGAATAGATCAGTTTTATTTAAAATTCCAGCTATGTTTTGGTGTAACAGTATAAATTTTTGTTTTCTTTTAGAACTTTCACTACTAACAATAACCTTTTTACTTGATGGAACGAAAAAGAGTTTTTTGGGCATCTTTTGGCGATTTTGGAGAATCACAGTTACTACCGTGGTTCTCCAAAATCGTATCATACTCAGTTGGATAGGTCTCAATATCAACAAGTAGGCGACGGAATATATTATCATAAATACGTTTTTGACCGAGTTTGTTAAGCTTACCGGTATTATATGAGAATGTTTCATCAGATAGGTCAAAATTACTGTCAAAAAAATAAGCATAGTTATGATTTTCTATGTCCATGAAAAGCAATCTATTAAACATTTCGATTTTGTAATTGTGTATCAGAGCCCCTTGTACATATGTAGGGCAGCATATAATGACATTTGTATTAGTTAGACTTATAAGAGATTCTCTAATTAACTTGATTATTTCAATTGATTCCCCGATGCCTTTAAAATCTTGCTCGCCAATCATAATAATACAGTAGTCATCTAAACTATAATTCTGTATCTTATTAACTATATTAGATAAAATGTCTTTTACACTACTATTACGTGATAAGTAATGACAGAACTCGAAATGTCGACCAAAAGTGTTTTCTAATATTTCTAGTGTGCCGCTGTGGTTGCAGTTATTGAGAATGCAGAGCTTTCTTTTTTTCCTACCCTCTTTTGTTATTACCCGTTGATCTTGTGGTGTCTTGTTGTGTTTATTAATTTCTTTTTGGACATAATTGCTATACTCAGCCAATTCTGATGCTTCTGTTTGTGTTTGCTTATCCTCGTATATTGCTACAGACACTGTTTTAGGTGATGTATGACAAGTAGGTGACTCTAATAATATATTTGAGCCCTCAATGCAGTGTCTTTCAATGTTACTGGGTGATTGTTCTTGGTCTAGGGATGCAACACGCAGATTATCAGTAATAGACCGTCTATTTCTTTTTCTCGCAGACAATAACTTTAGTCTTTGCGACTTTGTAGGACTGCTGGTACAAAGATCTTTTAATGTATCAATATAAGTTTGCTGTCGTAAAACTGTTTCTTTAAGTTCATTATTGTCGCATATCACCTTGTCCAGTTCATTTTGTGTTAATTCAAATTGGTATTTTAATTGCTGTATTTCAACCTTCATTTCTTCTAATTCATTTTTGCTAATACCCGTTGAAAGATCAAGACTTCTTGTGACTATGTCCGAATTCGTTTTGTCCAATGATGAGTCATTACTGAATGAATCTATCGACTTAGATCTAAACAGTTGCTTTCTTCGTCGCAATGTTACGTTGTCGTTTTTTTCCATAGACATGGTTGAGAAATAGACAATTTACAAAAAGACTTCTTGTCGCGGGGATTGAACTCGAGCCCCGCCGTATGGTGCACGATGCTTTATCGATGGAGCTATTTGAACTGTTAAGATTGTTGACGAAATAGTCCCTCTCAATGTACATAGATACACGATTTTTGAACTAATGAGTGGCGGTTATTATGATTCATGTACTGGAAATTTTTGCACTGTTTCTTTGTTCACTTGATTTTTAAATAACAAATAATTTTAGTTATTTAGGATTGGTCTTTCACTTTTTATTATTGGTTTTAGGTTATTATTTATTCGTAATGTTTTTATTGTAGATATTCACTTTAATTACTTTAGTTATATTTGGTTGTTATTGTTTTGTTGTCACTGTTTTTAAAGATATATGTGTTCACTTTTTGTCCTGGTAACATGCTCACTTCTAGGTTATAGTTATTCTTAAACTCTAGTACTTAGAATTAGTCAAAAACAGTATTAGAACTAATTTTAAATATTTTTTTTATACGGAGCTTCATAGGGATCGAACTCACGACTTGGAGCGCGCGCTCTCTTAATAAAGTGGTTCAATTAATAATTGCTGGACAAATTAGTGAGATAAAAAGTACAGTCATTGTGTTGTTACTAATTCGTGTGAGTGATTGCATAAAAATTTAACCTGACATACTGGCACGATTCGCCGCACGACGCGACACCGCCGCATTGTTCGCCGTGAAGTTTTCTCAGAAATTGTTTTGTTAAAATTCACGTCGCGCGGTGAATCGCGCCAGTATGTAAGAGCCTTTACACTCACAGAAACAGTTCATCAATCTACGTTTAATGACAGAATCAAAGTGTGATTCTCTCATGAAACGTCCCACATTAGAGATGCGGTAGAAACAGCACATTTACGCGCGAATCCATGTCGCCACATAAACACTTAACATGCATATAAACAAACTATCCACTCTCACGACCCGCGTCCAACGCACCCCAGAAAAGCCTCGTAGCGTTGAAATGCCGGCGCATAGCCACTGCACTAATTAGAGCTCCGGATATGCACGTAGTTAGTGACCAAAATTCTTCCGAAAAGCTGCCTATCTGACCCATTAGCAGCTTAAATCTTGAGCTTCTCTGAGCCGATTTTCATGACAGTTTTATTCAGCGAACTTTTTCAGGCTTTGTTTCAAGTTCAGGTCAGAAATAAACCGGGGCGGCTGAGGCGTAATTTTGTAAAGTAAGAGCTAAGTTTGTTTAAAATCTGTTCTTCTCAGAAATCAATATAGAGAGTTAAGTAGTTTTTTTTAAAGGTCTTTGAGTTATTGATTTTGATGTAATATGTATAATTATGATTGTTTGAGAGACGACAATACAATTTTAGACTTGACACTAAATTCATTAGTCGCTTCAAGATAAGAAACTCATTTTACTCGTGATACTGAGTTGTTTCTTTAGAAAGTTCTCAGTATTAGCAGCCCGGAGTCTGGTTTAGTTTAACTCTGTTTCTGTGAGTGTTTCCACTGATTTTCTACTATCCACAATACAGTATGCTTCTGAATGGTAGTAAAAGTGAGAAAATTGTCAATTATTTATTTTGATATACTTACTCGCATGTATGCCATTGCGTCAATTTCTGCATTTTTGTACAAATTGATTCTCAATGCCAGTGACAAATTGATATTCTGATGGAATGATTCACCAAAATTGTATACAACGTTCAAATTGTTGGATATCAAATATGGCTTTATTTGTATGCAAATTCAATTATCTATTCCATAGTTTAAAATTGAAACAGTCGGCCATAGAGAGGGCTATCAATTTGTATCAATTTTAGTGCAAATAGCGATATATTTTTTACAAAGGTTTTTATAAACATTCGCTATTGCTGATATAAAACCTATGATACTTATAGCATTTTTTTTAATAACTTTCATGAAAAATCTTTTGACTGCCTATTTATTTACTTGACTTGTTTGGGTCATACCCACTATACAATCAGGCTAAAACAGAATGTCTAAATCAAAAACGACTAGTAGTTGCACTTTTACAAGTTAAAAAAAAACAAAAGGTTGTCTTAATTCCTTACCTTGGAGATATCTCAGTCTGCTCCCCGGAACTGTTGAAGAACCAGCTGAAGTACGTGGGAGGTGGACTGGAATCCACGACGCATTGTAACACGACTGTCTCCATCTTGAGAGCCCCGTATACCTCGCCGTCATTCAGTGTCTTGCACATTGGAGCGTCTGGGTGGAAAATATTAACAATACAATTATTTTACAAGACTTGAATTGTTTGAAATGATTCTGAAGTTTTTTTCAGAATTTTGTAGATGGCAATCTAGGTTGTCTTCCACAAAAAAAAAACGATGAGTATTGCTTTTCAGGAAGCATCTATGCCTCACAGCACGAAGACTGGGCGGCCGTTGCTAGAGGGGCATTGTCAATACTTTTCATATAAAACAAGCGTGTCGACCTTAGATTATAAAATGTCGTGTCACCGTTGTCTCGAACTACAACACAGAAGCCGTGCAGAAGTTGTGCGCTCAACGCAACTTTGGCGCCAAGACTTTTATTAGCCATCTCTAGACGCTGTGATTCCTTGTTCTGTGATCTGCATGCATTTCTTCAACGTCCTACAACGGTCCCACCGCTGGTACACAGGCCTCCTCTCTGTGGGAGGGAGTGGGAGGAATCCATCACGCGGGCCCAGTGCGGATTGGTAGATGTCATAATTATAATGTCTTAGAATTTTTGGTTCTAGGACACGCGGGTTTCCTCACGATGTTTTCCTTCACCGTTTTGAGAGCAGTGGTGATGGAACAAAGTAAAGCCGCCTGACTGGGTTCGAACTTACGACCTACAACTCGTAAGTCGGGGTCATTACCACTGGGCCACCACTACTCAAGAAAAAAATATAAGAAGTTAAAGAATATACAGTATTCAAAAACCGTATTGTTGATAGAACTTTTAACAACCCACGCGTTACTGGGTTGTTAAAAGAAGCAACATACTTACATCCACGTGCTAAAATAAATGCGCACTGACATTACTATGGCTCCGCGCGTCATACCGCTAAACATAACCATGTCTGTAGAGAACTGAGTAGCACCTGTCTATAAATAGCGCGTGTTGATACGATTAGAGTACAAAAGTCTGAATTATGCCTTTTAATTACGTATGTACATACAGTCTCGCTTTTCCCATAGGGGTTGGGTAGAATCTAAAACTACGTGGTACGATATAATACACCCTTTGCTTCATCCAAGTTATTATGTTGTAAGGAATAAATAAAAACTGAACGCTTGTATAAGAAATCAAATGACTATGTCAGAAGTTTCATGAAATTATAACTACCTTCCACTGTACAGAATTACTATAATTATCTACTTTTTTTTTCCATTTTAAACTAAATAATTCCAAATCAACACAATCAAACGTTGTCGTCTGTTTGATCCCAAGACAAACCACACAAAACCTATCTCAATTTAAATTAGGTCCAGCGTATAAATCTGCTCTGCCTGACAATTCTGGGCTGATTCAGTGCTCAATCTGCTCGTAATCCCAGCGGGTTTCCGCAAACTGCCGCAAACAACGTCTACGGACCACATCCATTTCATTTTGAATCTGGATTTCTTCCAGTTTTCCAACAAGTCAAAGCAATATAATATGCCCACGTATGTTCCCCAAAGGAACCGACAGAGGCGTAGTTTCATGCATCCAGTTTTTACTAGTGATTATATTTTTGTTGTTGAGTGTGTGGACGGTTCTAGTAGTCGTCTATATTAGATTAAGTTTGCAGTAACGGCTGATTTCCAATTGCATTAGTTATGTAGCTAGTTTAGTTTAAGTAGCTAAAAGTTATGTGTCCGAACGTCAGAAGGCGTGTATTTAAACATGTTAAAAATATTTTAGTCGCAATGAAAATGAAAATATACATCAGCTAATAAGATGGTTAACCTGATCCTAACAATTTATCTATTATTGTTGTAGTTCAAAACATCGAAAACACGAAGATCAAAAATGATTGAGTTAATTGTTATTAATTTGTTTGAGTTTATTCAATTGACTTTTGAGCTCGCCAGTTCAGGATAAGTTCTAATATAATAAATGAATTGAATTGAATTGAATTGATAAGGATTCCAAAAACATTATTTCACAGAGCGAATCTATCAAAGATGCTTTCAAACAATCTCGAAACGCCAACCGAACACAAAAACACAGAAGATTTATCTGAATAATCAATTTTTCTTATACAACAACTTTAATAATATAGAACAGAACGTACCGTGCCGAACGTGATTCAGAAATGCGGTTTAGGTTGATCAAATAACTTTGATGTAACCGAGTCGCCAAAGCCAGGTCTCAACATGTCGGAATTCAACGCCTTGAAACCGAACTCAAGTTTATTCATACCTCTAAAGCTTCGCTTACACAGTATGTAGAGGAATTTAGTGTGATTCCTAATTTTAGGTTGTTATCAATCAAGATTGTTACCCTTCCCGAATTGCTCCATAATGTGTAATTGATATAGGTAACTGAAAACCTGAAAGAGAATCATTGTACGTAATAATTATGAACAAAGGAGGTGTCCGCTTTTTGTAGGGACGTTGTTTTTTTATTCCGAGAAAAATTTATCCAGCATCAAACTACACCGAAATAAAAGCGACAAAAATATGGAACTAGGTACCACTGAAAATAATATTTTTAGACCCTCCATTTAAGAGAAAAATTATAAACTATTTAATGTTAGTACATTTATATTTTCTTTGTTGATAGCAGCCCAAATAAAACTTCCCACACACTTTGACAATGTCATAATTATTGACAGATGATTCTATTCACTGTGACATTCGTCACATGACACTCCCGCTGAAATCAAATCGAGGTTTGCGAACATAAATGTAGGGAATAGCAGTTATTGTTTTCGCAATTTCAGGGTTGGTTCCATTGTATAAGTTGTTTATAATGATGACTTTTTCATGTTTTCAGTTATTTCGATCATGCCGTGTATATTCTTAGCAGTGGTGGCCCAGTAGTAACAGCCCCGACTTACGAATTCGTCGGTCTTAGGTTCGAACCCAGACAGTTGCTTTACTTTGTGTAAATTATTTCATCACCACTGCTCTCAAAACGGTGAAGAAAAACATCGTGAGGAAACCGGCATGTCCTAGAACCAAATATTCGAAGACATGTGACTTCTACCAACCCAGCACTGGACCTGCACGGTAGATTACGACCCACTCCCTCTCACCGAGAGAAGACCTGTTTCCCAGCAGTGGGAAAATTATAGGCTGATTATGCTGTTGTATAAAAATTCTGTTCTGAAGTTCGTATTGTTCAATATGTTTTAACGTTATCTCTAGTAACAATTGCTACATGTCAGCATCGGAGTTAAATCATTTTTGACAAAATATTCCCCAGATTTGAGTAATTCAAGTTGCCGTAAAGTACTCACAATTGATCTGTAGTGACACCGGGTTGCTAGTGGCACTGCCTTCACTATTGTACGCCAGGCAGCTGTAGTCCCCTGCAGCTGACCTGGTCACACTCTGCAGCACCAAACTCTGGTCACTGAGGATGACTCCAGCACTAGCATTGTGCTGGATTTCTTTCACCTGTGAAATATTTCGGTCTTTAGTCAAGTTGCAATATCATTCCAGAGAATGTATAAGTCAAGTTTTTTTAAGTATGGGATAATAATTAAAAAAATTTTTTTTTGACTTTTAATTGAATTTCTTCTAATTTTAAGTGACGATTATAAATCAAATAAGCCCCTTGTTTTTACGCAATCTGCCAATTTTATAATTACGCTTTATAATTAGAAGGGTACGCGCCAGCCCCAACAGTATCCTGAAAACGATAGCTGATAGGTGGGACAGCCCCATACTGGGACATTGGATACGCCTACATACCACTGTGGCGTATTGTATTGTTTTTCTGGTAGATGTAAGTACTAACACTAGTTTCTAAGTCGTGTGTTTACTAGCCAAATGGACTATAAGGTCCGATATAAAATATTTAATTTAATTTAATCATTACAATGATGACGTCCATCTTATTATGTGTTCATAAAACTCACCCCTTTATACCACGTGAGTTTCTTCGCCTTGGGGTTAGCTTTGACGCTGCACTCGAAGTACACGCCATCTCCTTCCTTGATGTAACTGGGGTTCAGGTTTGATCCTAGTTTGAGAGTCACGATTGGGACATCTGTCAAACACACATGAGTTATTAAGGTATTAGATAGAGCTGAATTGATGAGAACTGAGCAGAATGGTCAGTGAACCACGTAGGCGATTAAAAAAAGATAGAGATGAGGAAGGATGATGATAAGGAAAAAGTAAGAATTACTTTCACTGATTTGAGAATTTGAAAATGAGACCTTGTCAAACCTTAGCATTACTTAACTGTGATAGCCCGTGAAATCCGGAATTTGTTACGTTTTTTACAAAGAAATTTTGACTTTCGTACTTTACTTTGTAGTAGTCACTTTGAGGGTACTATGAAGGACAGTCTAGAACTCCTGGATGCGTTTGGGTCATAAATAAGATGGCAAGTAAAAGAGGGGGCCTAATTACCTGCAAAGGAAGGAGGACAGGTACGATGATTTTCATAATTATGTAACTTTGCTGTCAAAATACATTAGACGTAGATATATTTAGTAACCTATTCCGCTTAACTATTCTTCAAGAGTCGTAAAAACCCTGTAAGAAATCGACACGTGTTTCACCTCCAACGAAGTATCTTCAGGATGACGATTGACCAATTGCAAACCAAAACGCGACGTGTTACCGCACCGAGCGCTGGACTCTTTATATAGTCAAGCGGTATAGGTTACTAAATATATCTGCGTCTATTGTATTTTATAATGGATTTCCGCAAAGTCACGCCTGAATCAATTAACTATCTTGCTATCAACTTTAAAAAGGACGTTCCACCAATTTTAATAACATCCTTTCATAACAAAATACGGGCGCGGTGTTCCGTTTATCACAATAATTTGTCGATTACATTTTGGATACCAAGCTATGTTACCGTAGCGTACCGATTTAAATAGCGCCAGTAATTGATATAAAATTAATATTAATATTTGTTTATTTCAGTCGTACTACAAATATTAAAGGTATTTTGAAAACATGCAATTTAGTTATTTGGGAATGTACGTAAATGTTTTGTTTACGTTTGAAAATCACAATAATCAGTTATCCTCATGTTGATATTTGAGCTTTTTTCCAACTATCTAAACAATAAAATAGAATAGTAAGTTTAATAGACTTTTTGTCCGTTTGTCTGAATGTATGTTCTAGATTGGTGCAAAACGGCTGCGCGAATATGAATGATTTCTGCTTAGCTAATTAGTAAAAATTACTAAATACATTAGATTAATAGCCTGTTTCACAATCTCATCAGAAATCTGTTTCATGTCTAGTAGTGCCTTTTCAGACAATATGCAAGTACATAATTATATTATCTTCAAATAGGGTTCGCATGCAGTTAGTTCAATTCTCTTTGAAATGGATACGTCTTAGATACAATACAAAACTGAACAATATGTGGATGTGGAAAGGGCATTCATAGTGCAAAAAAAATGTATCAGAGCCATGAGTGGAGCGGAATATTTGGACCATTGCAGGCCATTATTTAAGGAATTAAGAATTCTCCCACTCCCATCTCTCTATATTTTTGAAGTTTGTCTATTTGTTAAAAAATACCCACATTTATTTTTATTAAATGAACAAGTCTCTGAAAGACTGAACAAAAAAAATGCCGGGAAATTACTAGTTCCTGCTCAGAGATTGCAATTATACAGTAGAAATGCCAGTTGTATGACAATTAAAATTTATAATAAATTACCACCTGGCTTGAGAATGTTACCAACTAATAAGTTTAAATGTAAAATGTTTGATTGGCTCTTAGACATGTGTTTTTATTCCGTCAATGAATTTTTAAACCATACTTTTTGATAATGTAATTAAAAATCTTAATAATGACATTAGTACTTTGACAATATTATGAGTTCTCGGACATTGTAATTTTTTTTTTTTTTGTTTTTTTGACATTATGATTTATATTTTGACATTATGGTTTATTCTTTGACATTATGATTTATATTTTTGACATTATGATTTATATTTTTAATTTAGCTATTGATAGTATGACATTATATATAATGCATTTTTAGATGAAACATAAAAATTAATACAGGATTTCATAATTTTATATAATATTCTTCTAATGTACCTAGTTCTGACTTGCATGTACCTACTTAAATTATTAGCTTATTATTTAATATTTCTACACCAGCAATGGTAGTATGTGTGAAACAGTGTTTAATGTAAGATCTCAATGTACCATATACTCAGAAATAAATAACATTCATTCATTCATTCAAAATACCGCTGTATCTCATAAACCGTAATATGAAGACGGTTGAAATTTTTAACAGATTGCTGCTATAACAACAAATTAATTATAAAACAAAAAAATGTTATTTAAAGGGTGCCCTTTAAATAAAAATTCATGTTGTCTTGTCATACAAGAAGCGTGTCTTTATAGAAACTCTTCGTGTACGAGTCCGATTCACACTTGGCCGGTTTTTCTTTCATCTTATCAGTAGGGCTTGATCTCATACTGAATGAATGAGCGAATGAAATGCACCGACCCCAGCGACTACAGCGTGGTTTAACCAGACTCGATAAATCGAATGAACCCCAGGATTTGCACTAGCCTCTGGAGCCACATGGGGCTACAGAAGCCACTGCATATCGAGTAGTAGACTGTGGGCGCGGGTAGGTAATGGTAGGGAAGACCGTGCCCTCAGGGATATGGAAGGATTTGTGAGCCTACCGGATATGCATCCTTGAGTAAGCAATGGACTAGTGGAGAGACGGGTAATAGTGATATAAGGATGGGCATCTTTTTACGACGCCGCCGCCAGTTGGCTCCGTTCGATCTTCATCGGTGAATCTATTGGCGGAGATATGCTGCGTTCTCGGCTCTTGTCTATCTCGCTGCTGTTGGTAAAATCACTAACCACCCGTGATGTGCCAGCGGCGTACTTGCATAACACACTTACAATGGTCATTTATTATAAAACAATGGATTAGGAATTTCCTTAAACATCCTTCAAATTGTGATTAAAAGTGTGTTACGTGTAATAGGGGTGCAGCAAATGAAAAAAAATTAAATGAATAAGCGTTTATTCGCAGAAATAATATCTTAGCACCTAAATATATTACCTCTGCCAAACTGCACAGCAGTTTGGCGTAGCTCCTTTTTTAGTACTTATGTGTAGACATACTTAACACTTTTTCACCTATAGGCACGCTAAACTATTCATGAATGAATTCTCAAATGCAACAAACATCAAATTCTCAAATGAAACAAACACGGTCTTCAAATATTTGCTACAGTGAGGCTTTGACGAATTACATTTATCCTTTATGTATTTTGTTTTTAAAAGAGTTTTTTGTGATACAACTATAACTACACATAACACTACTACTACTGCTTACTATACTATCTTACTACTTACATTGCACATTGAGGAACCATCGGTCTTCAATAACAGCGTTAGGAACCCTGGGGTTCTCGGCGCGGCAGACGAGGTACTTCTCATGATCCTCAGCCATCGGCACCAGGTTCAGAGTACTCAGTGTGGCGTTGTTGTCAGAAAACTGTATGAGAGAAATGAAAATGTTATGACCAGAGGCAATACTATGACTTTTTAAACCCATAATTGTTCCAGTTTCAGAGAAAGATGGTGCTATATGGGACAAATAACACTATCCCTTTTTCACAACGGAACAATGATAGCTCTAACACGTCATGGTATAAGACTACACATAGACCAGACATAAACAAAACTTGCAATTTAAAGACGAGTCTTTACCAAAAATCAAGCAAAGATTTAAAATGTTAGAGTCGCCCGATTGCGTCAAAAGATGGTCACGTTTCTTTTTCCTGGACAGTGATATTCGAATAGTGTCTGCTATGCGGGATGAGTGAGCTCACTCTTTATAGTATGGATACTTTTTCGACCGACTTTGGTGAGGCAAATCTATTGATTTCAATCTTTGGTTTTAAGAGATTAAATCTTCAAAAAACATTAAAAAATTGTCGCGAATGATTGAGGTGCAGGCTGGCGAGTTAGAGGTCGTAATTTCAATTCCTGTCAGTTGCATTTCTGACATCAACAAATGGTAACCTAAATATCAAGTTAGGGGGCAACTCACATGTTTTGTAACATTTAATACATTAAAACTGATTCACGAAAACATCTAAATATACAGATAGTAAAATTGGAAATTACTTTTGCATCTACTAAATTAACACATTATCTCCACATACAACAAAGCTGCCGTTCCTAATCTAGCTAAAGTACTAAAATGTTGCTCCATAGCTGTCTGCAATAAGTTTTACAGCTGGACCAGTGCTTACGTTTCCATTGTATGGGTTTCCTGTTTTATGGGCTTAGAAACTGAATGCTGTGCCAAAATAAGTGTTAAGTGTGCTTTAAAGTGTGTCTAATGTTAGTAAACAACGGTTTTGGGAGGATAATGCCAGGCTTGGCAGGGATATTAGCTATTGCAGTGGGAATTTTTGTATACAGTGGTGTTCTAGTAGATATACCATTATTTTACCAGTAAGAACACGTTATTATTCAATACTTTTGTTACGAGCTATCAGTTATAAGAAAAGATAAATGGGTCTTATAGATTCAAATAATATTGCGATCCACATTATTTTGTAATCCTTCAATTTGAACATTCCAAAAATAAAATTACCTGACGTGCGTACAGTCGACAACTAAATAAAAATAAAAAGTATAAAAAGCAAAACAAATAATTTGGACAATCAATCACAACAGTGTCAGGGCATTAGTCATTAGTCGAAAGCCATTCGTGTGGCTGTACTCGTCTGTACATAAAAATAAACATGTCAAAACAAATGACTGTCTGTAGATACGTTGATCGAACGATGTTTACATATGTCACAAATTGATATCTTAATTTAAAAGTATGTGTACAGTTATTTATTTTTTTATTTTTTCTGTCACTGCTAAGTGTGATGGATTGATAAATAATATATTTGTTATAGAAAAGTTATAAAAACTTTAATGAAATTATTCAGACTCAGATTCAGACAAAATTGTTTAAAGAGGTAAACCTACTGTATTTTTGTTTACGCTTAAATATCATAACTATTTTTATAACGAATTAAAAAATAAAATACAGAGATTTATCGGTATTCGTATTATAATTTTTAAGTATTCTACCAATAATATTGTAGTTTCTGCTTGAATTTTCCTAGTAGGTAACAGAGTATGAAGCTGATCCTTTTTCCAATAAGCATTTTATAATCGGAAACTTTATCAATTAGCCATGTAGAAACAAGGGATTAAACAAATTGAGACTAATAAAATATTCATTTAGAAAAAAGTTATATTTAGCCTTTCGGTTAGCTGTGAATTTTGCAGACTTTGTAGGTATACAGTCACGGTTATGGGATATTTTTGTCTTTTATTAATTTGTAGTATTTTCAAAAGCTTCTAAAGCTATTATCGGAGTTTCCCTAGGTAACAAAATCAGGCATTGGTGTAAGCTGATGATTTAATTCGAAGAATTATCGATATTTGAATCTGTTATAAAATTGGTACCTACCTAAACATTGTTAAATCTAATATTTACCTGTATTTATCTGATATAACCGAAAAAAAATGAAGATAGAATATTTTTTTTAGCACAATTTGCGAATTAACATACCCATTTTACACGTTGTTATGACCACGGGTAAATCTAGTTATGCAAATAAAAATTATGTGCAAAGAATGCTCATAAATTGTCAAAAAGCTTGAATCCGTAGAACGTACACCCACGTTGCTATGTTTGAAATTAGAAACGGAGGTACAAAAGTACTGGTAGGTAATAAATACTAATTTTTCTAGACAAAGTTGGAGCACGTAATAAAACAGTGTGTAGCTGAAATGTGTGCACATCAAAAGTATATTCATATTTCACTGTTACTTCTAACAATGGTGAATTTCCTAGAACTGGGTTGCGACAAGATTTATTTTTTGGTTTCATTGTTAGGGTTCTGTACCCAAAGGATGCCAACGGGACCCTAATACTGAGGCTCCGCCGTATGTCCGCCCGTCCGTCTGTGCGTCTATCACAGGGCTGTATCTTTTGAACCGTAATAGGTAGATAATTAATTTCAAAATTTCACAGTTTCTGCGAAAAACGCCTGTCTGATACAAATGATGGCTATCATTTGACATTTAGGGCCGGCGCAAAACTGGCGAAGCACCGGAAAGAGTGGGTTTTACTGCCAAGCAAATATCAACATTGTGTTAAAAAAAAAAAAACCTATATTAACCTCAGACGCCCTCTGTCCGTGCTCTTGGTCTAAATAAAGTAAATTTATTTCACCCTTATTTGTGAAGAAGCAGGGTCAGTATTTGTTTGCCAGTGGAAACCACGCCGCACTGCGCTTCGCCAGATCTTTGCCGGCCCTTATTTAAGGGCGCACCCTACCTCAGATTTTATCCCGCTCGCACCATACTACTCGCGACCTGAGTGAGAACGAGACGCTATAATGGGGCGCTAGCGGCTCTAAAGCGTTAAAAAGTTTAGGTAATTGCTTTTTACAGTGAAAATAATGGTAATTTAAAAAAAATTACACACAAGACCAGCTTTATAAATAAACTAGCTTTTTAATAGCTTTTTATTCAATAAATATATTTGTATTTGTTTGTATTTGTATTTATAATTAGTTCAGTTATCATGCAAAGTTTCATGATCTAATTTGAAGTATTTTTTGGATACCAGCGGTTTATAATTCTGTGCAGAGGTAACTTTGGAATTTTTTTCTATAGAGAAAATTTTATGTAATCGTGTTTTCACCTCACATAAGACTTAGCATCAATCCTCAACTTTAACATATATTTATTTCAAAATTAATGCTGCAGTATTTTCGGCATAACAGAGGATCATGCTATTGGATAAGCAATTTGTGATTGGGTGCGCCCTTAAAAACGTAGGTATCGGAAACTCCATATTATTTTAATATTTTTTGTACATAATTGGTTTTCCCGATACTATTGAATATTGAAGTTGATTAAAATTTTAAACGGTTAAGTTGAGCAGGTACAGTGAATTGTGATGAACTTACTGAATGACGGCGAATAGTGCACTGCGATTGGATGAATTTATTGAATAAAGTGAATTATATTTATTATTGTGACAAACTAGCTTTTGTTTGTAACTTTGTTCATGTATATTTTGGAAATTCAGGGACAAAGATATTTCAGCTTAATTATTTTATTTCAACTTAATGCCACTAAGCACCTAAGCACCCTTTTAGATGTTGATGATACGCTTTTTAAGGAGATTTGTAATACATTGCTTCATAAATTATGTTTGAAAAATTAGTTTTTCTACAAAACGTAAATAACGCAATGAATGTGTTTCATTTGGCAAAATGAAAGGTAATATTTTGAATTCGAATATATTATAATGAATCGTAATATATTTTTTTGCATGTATGGACGCTATACCTACAATTGCGGGTTAACGGGAACGCCCTTTGTTAGTTAACATCCATACTAATATTATAAATTCGAAAGTAACTCGACCTGTCTGTATGTTAATTTTTCACGCCTAAACCACCGAACGGAATTCGACAACATTTGGCAAGGAGATAGATGGCACCCTGGGGAAGGACATAGGCTCGTTTTTATCGACATACCGCGCGGGCGAAGCCGCGGGTGGAAGCTAGTACTGTATAATTATCATTTATCATGTTTTCACTCGCAACTATCACCCTTTGGCCATCATAAAAGACTATAGCTAACCCTCTACGTCAATCAAATCGTCAACTTAGTTCGTAAAAGGTCGGCATTAACACAAAGGGATGGCAACAGTTAGTCGTTCAACTCGTTCAGACAAGTCGGTACGTTTGCTACTCTTCTTAAAACTTGAGTCTTTGTGTTCTTACCATTTCAAGTTTTACTTCAGATCTTACTCTTGCAAATGTTTCGGAAACATTTTTAGTTGAATTATTTTTTCAGCTGGTAAATAATAGTCTTATTTGAGTATTTGAAGTGGCGCGAGAAAAGAGTTCCTGGAAGGGCGGCTTTGCTCAGACGTGGCAAGGCTTATGAAAACAAAATTACTGAGTGAATTCTTCTCGTATATAGTAGGAAAGGAAATAATAATTTATTGGTCCATTGTTACAAAGTAAATTTCAAAAATAATAATATTGCTTGCTTACTGTAACTATAATATTTAACATAGATAATAAAACAGTGGTCCCAAAACTATGCAGCGCCTGTATCTTGGGGGCCTGAGTTGCGTTATCTTTAATTTTAGATCTAGACATGTTTACGTTAGCTGAAACTTAATTACAGGATGTTTGAAAAGAGTTCGTAATAATTAGCGAACTATCAAAAATAAGATAAACATAAATTGAACAAAATGAAGTAATTCTAGATAATGTTGCAGTGTGTGTGTAAGTGCGTGTGTGGGGGTGTTTATGTGAGTTGTGAGTTTCACAAAAGAATATTGCTTTGTCGACACTTTGCTTTGAGAATTTCAAACTATTAAATTCGGGTTTTCCTGTGGTATTTCTAAATGAATTATTTAGAATTCACATTGGCATTCATATTATAAATATCAACATGTGTGAGGTTTGGAGCCTGTAACCTCGGGTTTAAACGCCATATTCGTTACCATTCGAACTATCACAACTAATGCCTGTGATATTAATATAAAGGTAATATTATGCAAGTCACAACTTCATTTGACCCGCTTGCAGTCGTGTTTACCTAATAAATGAGCATAAATCCTGCCAGTTTAAAGTTCAACAGTCACGCAATTTTGTTAACTGGAAAGTACTGAAAACTTCAGCCTTCAAACTAAATAGTGGTATCAGAAAACGTACGGAAATAATGTTGGGTTCTGATAAAAATATGTATAATGTAACAGTAAATGTTATAACAACGATACCTTAAGGGTACCTCAACGATACAGACAGGCGTGACGCGACTTTAGTAGAACAATTTCTATGAAAACTTTATAGAAATTGTTCTACCAGAATACATCGCGCTTGTCTGCGGGAATCTTTACGCCTTTTCCGCTTAAATTCATTCACTGACAGACAACGCACAGCCAGCTCGGGTTAGAAGCATGCATTTTGCACAAAAGTCCCTTAGATAGGTAACGATGGTGAGCACTATGGAAAGGGGACGAGTTATGTTGGAAGTTCGTCATTTTTCACGGCTTTTGTAGTACGCATTTTAAACTGATTACAAAAAAATGAAATATAATTATATCAATATTATGGTTATAAAAAAGATAACATCATTTTATCAATATTATAGTATTATAAAAAATATAATATAATCACATTTTAACATTACAATGAATATCCATGCAAACAAAGTCACAAACGTAAACTGTGGCAACAGCTACACTCTCCGAACTATGCGCAACTCAACGATGAAAAGAATGAATTACCGACGTGATGGCACATTGTCTCCCCACGTGTTGCCCCACATACTCCCAGCACTTCACACAATGGCCGCCACGCTCAGTAAACTTTCATAAATGATGCGAGAAAATTAGCAATTAACACATTTTCATCAAATTTCCGGTAAGAGAATAATTCTACAGGCATACATAACGTCACGCCTGTAATCCCTGCAGGGTTAGGCAGAGGTGCACCTATAGTATAAGTACACCCACAGTTGGCCGGATAAGTTTAAATAAGGCCGGATAAGGTCCCATGTAATAGGGGGTGAGCCTATTGCCATCAATATTTATATTATGTGGAAGCTTGTAATTCTGTTTACTAATTCGTTACCATTTACGTGTATTACTCTGTAAGTTTTCTTAAAATTGTAAAAATAAAATATCAACCGGAGGAATAATACTTTGCTCAATCTGGGAATTGAACCCAGGATCTCATGCTCCGCAGTAGCGCTTGCAACCACTCGACTAACGAGCCAGGCAGGATAATTTTAGTGACTTAATAACGCTAATAGTTATTAAAATGTGGATTCCATGTAAATCCATACTTCCATCCTTAAATAGATTTATTAATATATTATTATAAACTATGTTTTGCCCCTGGTTTCGCCCACGTGGATGCCGGAAAATAATCCCAAGTATTACAGAGATTAGAATTATCCCATGTATTAATTAATCCCGGTTATCAACTATCTGGTAGGTACTATCACAATCAACTATCTGGTAGGTACTATCACAATCAACTAAGTATCTGGTAGGTACTATCACAATCAACTATCTGGTAGGTACTATCACAATCAACTATCTAGTAGGTACTATCACAATCAACTATCTGGTAGGTACTATCACAATCAACTATCTGGTAGGTACTATCACAATCAACTATCTAGTAGGTACTATCACAATCAACTATCTGGTAGGTACTATCACAATCAACTATCTAGTAGGTACTATCACAATCAACTATCTGGTAGGTACTATCACAATCAACTATCTGGTAGGTACTATCACAATCCTTTCATCCTTTTTTGCGTCAATCTGGATATATAATACTGGACATACCTACATCCAGACAAGCGGACTAAAATACAGAAAACTATTTTTTGGCATCAGACTCGTTCTCATACCTCGAAGCAATTAATTTCTTTCAAAAATATTCATTGTACAGTGAAAGTAACTCTGTTAGTCTGTCTGTCTGTGAGCTTTTCACACCTAAACCGCTGAACCGATCGTTACATTTGAAAAATAGGTAACTTGGGACCTGGAGAAGGACATAGGCTACTTTTTATAATGATTAAATCCTAACTAATATTATAAATGCAAAAGTGAGTTTGTTCATTTGTTTGTCGTCTGAACGGATTTAGATGAAATTTGACACATGGGTAGACGATGACCTGGAAAAGGACATGGAACTTTTCAACCCGATATTCCCACGGGATCGAGACTTACGCGAGTGAAACCGCGGGGCACAGATAGTACAAAATAAATGCAGACGAAATCGCGGGCAACAACTAGCACAATTTTATTTGAATAGTAATTCTTAATTACGTAGATAATGAAATGGTACCTAGATTACCTAATTTCCAGTGGTTAAATCAACACGAAACGTAAACTTCTGGGATTAGGTTACTTTTGTTAAGTAGAACGAAATTAACAATCCACTTAATTAGTTCTTTATTATGCTCCCTTTCTTTGTTTAAGCACGCTGAACTTTTCTTTGCCTGGAAGATGTAGGAGAATGCTTTCAGATCACCCACCACAACCCACGGAGCAGCCCACGGAGGTCATAAAGTTTAAAAAACTAATAATTATTATTTACCTAAAAAACGATTATTATTATGTGGTCGGTTTGAAAAAGTAACGTTAAAGGGCGTACGATCATGTAAAAAAAGAGTAATATTCATAATTCTGAAAAGGCACGCATGCATCTAATTTAAAAAAAGAGTAACCATGAAGTTCGTAGGGAAGTTCAAGGTTACTCTTTTTTTTATTAGAGGCGTGCATGCATATTTAGACACATACATGTGACATTATTGATTATTGCTCTTTGGCGAAAACAGGGGAAACTTCCAAAAGACGAAAGTGAAATAAACGTGACACGGAAAAGCAAAGAGAACTATGTAGTTTGTTTCAACTCTGAGACACCTTCAGATTGTACAAAGAAAACATGTTATTTCACGCGAGCAACAACTTAAAAGTTAGTAGGTACATTATGATGTAGTTGATAGATAAGACAAATATGTAATTATAAATAACTAGACCATCCATGTATCTCTATTTGTATCTGTATTTTTTATGGTGTACATAATAAAGAGTATTCTATTCTATTCTATTCTACTGCAGCATTCGGGCTTGAATTTTAAAAATGAAAAAATTGTTTAATGCTTTGGAAAAATTGTTTAAAGAAATGTAGAAAATGCTTGTATAGTGTAGTACCGACACTGAAATTTTAGTTGTAAATGTGTTGGTTTCAAATGCGTTAATGCACTCAAACTTTTCAATTTTTACATGGCCGAATATGGTAACCAGTTTAGATAACGTATCAAATGTCTTATGGTCGAGCTTTTTGATCACCACTCACTGCGAGCGCGTTTCACATGTTTTTATTCACGTAACCGACGTTTGGTCCATAAATTAGTCAGTTCTCGACAGATAACAAAAATTAATATTTATAACAGTTAAAGGTAACATATCAGTAAATTCGTTATCATTTAATTGCGATGATTCCCCAACGTGTAACTTCCTTAATTAGTGGTTTATTAATTACAAATCGTGTCGCCCCATTTTATGGTCCGTGGCATTGTGAATGTGTAACTTGTAACATGACAATATGTGGATGAGTAGGTTATATCAAATAGTCATATTATTTGTCTATTATTGTTTAATTTTCATGACCACTCAATGTTTTTATGTAGGTAAACAGAGAAATTGTAATAAGTCTGAATAACACAAATCAGCTCTGAATCTGGCAAAACCCAAGAAGTGCCATAAACGAGAAATTTAAAGGATTCTACCTAACTTGTGTAAGCTATAACTATCGAGTTTCCCACGGATTCCCACAGGAGCATAAAGAAATAGTACTCAACTTCTGACACAAAATCGCAGAGCAGTATAATAAGATAACTTTGAAACTGCTCCAAATGTTGAGTACCTCAATTTAATTGGATAGTTTCCTCTTCCAAACATCATATTATTCTTTCAAAATCATCAAAATTTTACCAACGTTATTAATCCCAGCTGAATTGTTCATATAAACTCAAGTCAACACAAACCGAAAACTACCATTTGTGGTAGGATTTAATTTAAAACATCCACTATTCAAAATCTGGCATAGCCACATAGACACGTATTTACATTGGGAAACAAATAGTAGATTATTGTACGGAGCAGATTATTAATGCTGAGCATATTTGTCGTGTGGTAGTTCAATCAATGTGGGTTTAAACGTGGCTTAGGTTTGTAATCAGCACTTGGGCGGGGTAACCGCGGAGAAAGTAATTGGTGCGCGAGCTGATTACTGAGAACCGTGTAAAGGCTTCGAGAAAATTCTTTATTGGATGTAATGTGTGGAATAAGGAGCTAAGCAGCTTTGATCAAATTATTATTAAGCTAGTTAGTGTAATTTCTACATTTTATCACAATTACTTTAAGAGTCTGTGTCATCCTCATTTTCGATTACTCTAAAGCAGAATGTAGGTATTTGTTATTGTAAAAGCTGCTGCCACAACACATCTTAAGTTATAAAACTGATATTAATTTCTGCTAACAATTCAATCAAAAATACAAAATTATATCTGTAAAAATGGCAGACACGAAATCAAATAGAAATAGGTACCGGAGTACGAAACGAGACTACAAGTAAACATTCTGCGAAAAACAAGAAATTTACAATAATAACATTAATACATCAACAAGATCTACCTGAATATACCTGGCCTACCCACGTTTCTAGTTTCATATACAGCGCAAAAAATTATGATCCCTCGGTTACCTCCATCTATTTTTACGTAATCATTATTCAGAATTGACGACATAGCCCACAGAATAAGCAAGCTGAAGTGGCAATGGGCTGGTCATATTGACCAAAGTCAAAGTCAAATAATTTATTTCAAATAGGCACATAAAAGGCACTTTCGAACGTCAAAACAAAGAAATAGAACTGATTCTAGTTGCCCTTTCCAAAAGGTAGTTTTCGTGTGGAGAAGAATGGGCAAGACACACCACCGTTACTCTTTTTAAAATGCTTTACAATATTTTGTATACATGAATTATATAATTATAATTATGTGAAGACGATGCAACTACAATAAAATTACTGTATCACAATAGGTAAAAAATATAAATGGAGCAATAATGAATCAATTAATTATCAGAACATGATGCTCACATATTTACAAAGATTGTAAAAGTATACGATATTACAATATTCCTAACATTGTTACAAGTAGTACTAATAAGTCAGTGTGTGAGTTTAAGTAATAACAGAGTGTAAAAGTCTATGACATACAAATAATTAAATATAAAACTAAATTAGCAACCAGTTTGAACCGTAGAACCGATGACCGTTGGGGTAGACGTGTTCTTGAGTGAAGACCGCAATTCGGCAAACGTAAGGTAGGACGCCCTCAGGCTAGGTGGAGCAACGATCTTCACGGGTGGCTGGTAGAGTGGATGAGAGTTGCCGAGAGTCGAGCAGAATGGCGTGCAATTGGAGAGGCCTATTTTCAGCAGTGTCAATTTATTTAAAAATGAATAATGCCTTATGCACATCAACTTTAACCGTCTCGTTGTCAGTGTACAAGAAAGCAAGTAAATAATAGTGCTATGGAAAAAAGTGTGATTTTTACAAGCATTTAATTTGATCAGTCCATTTTAAAAGGTCACTCGCAATTTGTCGTTGCTATATTCGGGCAACAGAGTTAATTAAGTTTGTGATACATTAATAAGTTTACGTTGATATTTCAAAATGCAGGATAGCGACTAGCATAACGATGACCGAACTTACTGTTACTTCAGGTATTCACCATACTTTTCCATAAATCCTTATCAGAGGCCCTAGCACGAACGCGCGAAGTAAATTAAACTTAAATTCAAACAATTTTTGTATCTAAAATACAACTATCCTATAGCAATTTGGTTTAAATTTTTAGTGTATTTTTAACCCTTAATTTGATTATGGGTAAATTACGTAAATTCAAACGAT
Organism: Lithophane socia; assembly: GCA_947522985.1. Lineage (NCBI taxonomy): Eukaryota > Metazoa > Arthropoda > Insecta > Lepidoptera > Noctuidae > Lithophane > Lithophane socia. The sequence goes on along the minus strand of OX383270.1, from coordinate 971,295 downwards.
ATTAAATATCGTTTGAATTTACGTTACGATTACTCAGGGGTTCGAGCTAGACCCACTGAAAACGGTCACGTATCGAACAGCGAACCGACTACTACACTCACGTTCTTAGCACTCCTCTTGAGCTGCCTGCCAGCCTTCCACCAGGTGACCTGTGCCTCAGGCCTGGACCCCACGGCCTTGCACTCCACGTCGTAGTTCCTGTCTGCGGACAGCTGAGCCCGCTTGTTCAGGATCTGGACGCTCAATGGCCTTACTGCAACAAACTGGACTTATTGACATTGGATCGATGGTGGGTTTGAAGTGGTATGAAATGCTTCCAAAATGTGTTTTAATTGGTCGTTGACTTTGACTCCTCCTTAGGCCTCCCACAAGGTGGACAAAGGAGGAGAAGCACAGAACCGGTCGTTGCGTCCTTGGGAAGGCCTTTGTCCAGTAATGGACATCTTTTGGTTGAAATGATAATGACGATGATGGCTTTGATTTGGGCTTTAATGAAGTGACAGGATTCAAAATGACTTCAGTGAGTTTCTTTTTCGTTATTTATTTACCTACTCTTTTTCTGTATGAAACAAAGGCTTTTCTAGACCTCAGTAGCAGGTAACAGAATTAAAATGCCTGATGTTTTAATTCGGTTACCTACTTACTCGGTAACGCCCAAGTTACATACTGGTTATGGCATCATTTCCCAAATTAATCTGGTGTTAGAAATAGGTAGGCACGATTTTGAATTTTTACTACTGAATTTTATGAATGATTTATATTTTTTATACCACCAGTTTATAACATAGATTTGGGACTAAATCTGGATTGTGTGTCCCTTGCACTACCAATCACTAAATAGATTTACCTAGTGTTAAACGTAAAATATCATTCCGTCTCTGTCTTCTTCAAATGATGGACAGAAACTGAATTATGTTTTAAATTCGTTTAGCTTTAAATATGTTTAGCGATTTGAGGAGCAAATGAGCCTAAGTCAAATATTAAATAGTTCTTAATACACATCATCAACAAGCATAAACAGACACATAAAGAAGACTCAGAGCAAATAAAAAACCAAGACAGAGCGCTGCGAACAATACAGTGAAGCATGTCAAAACAACACCGCTCTGTGCATACACGCTCACACGCACACATTTACAATCAAACTACACCTCACTAAGTGCACACTTATTTACGAAACCGGCCTCACGTCACTGTTGACAGCGCTCTGCCTTGGTTTTTTTATTTGGTCTGAGATAGGAGATGACAACAAATTAAGTAGAGGAGTCTATCAGATTTGGATCACTACCTCCTATTTGATGCCCATTAATATATTAGGTCGCATAACAATATCTGTCACAATAATATTGAGAGAAGTAAGGTTTTGTCGGAAGCAATCAATAACGGTTGAGTTAATCTCCAACAACCTATTATTAGTCGCAAAATATCGGACGATGTCGGCAAATATTTCTCGTTCATTTGACCTTGTTCCTAGTACGAGATATGACAAATAAAAATAGCCCTCCTATGAGAGAAAATATAATAATATGCCTATTTTCTATGGATATGCAAAAAAAAAACAGAAAGTTAAAGAATATGTAGGACAAAATTCGAATTAATTCCGCTATTCGCTACATCGTGATCATTATTTTGTCCTTTCACTGCAGGACATGTGCCTCCCGTCGCCAACTAGACCGATCCACCAAAATTAAGAATTCAATCCATAACTCTATTTAAATTCTTATCAAAGCCGTTTCCGAGTATCATCATAAACATCCATATGCTAGGTACTCATAAGTTCCATTTCCCAACTCGCAACTTTTCACTTATCAAAGTCTCTTGATCTTGTGCTGCCTCAACGATCAGATTTACAACCATCTATACAGCAAAGGTACATTTCCAGCAAATGGTCGAGATCAATTTCAATATCCCATCGCAATATTATTTGCACGATTCTAAAGCTTTGCCGTCTGTGTATCCCGTAATTGAAACCAACTACCGGATCTGCTCAATCGGAAGTTCCAATTGAGTGCCTGCTTATAATAGATCCAAAAATTGCCACTTACCTTGAATCATGAAGATGTACGAGGAAACGTATCATTTACAACACAGTAGAGTGTAATAGTTTCTTATTATTGTGACGTCATCAATATTTATTTATTTATTTAACTATTTATGTACACACATAATAAACAGACAAGAAGAAAAGAACAGAAAAAAACGTACAAAGGTGATGCTTATTTCTAAAGAAATCTCTTCCAGCACACCTGCGATAGGAAAGTAGATAGACAATATTTTAGTTATAGGAATATAAACTCATCTGTATGAAGACTATGGCCTATGGTTCTTAATGATACTCAAAATATGTGTTACAAACTCGAATCACCAATGAGGAGCCAGAATGTTACAGCACTAGTGTTGCAATGGCATGAAAATTCATAACCATTATATCATACTTCCCATATTGACGTGAAAACGTCTGTTCACTCCTGGTACTAAGTTCAATATTTCTATATAACTACAAGAATTTTAATGCTAGGGTAATGGTTGAGCAGGCAAAAGATGGGTCATATTTAAAAAAAAAATTGAGGCAGGATATAATTTCCCTATGACGCGCCCACATCGCGGAAGCAGGCGCTTGCGCGCAACCCTCTATTTTTTTAAAGTCTATTTAGTCTGTTTCCACTCATAATGATTTATTGTTGTAATGTTGGTCAAAGAATTTCAAAAGGACTCAAGAGCAACTATATGACTTCTATAATAAAACATCTATGCGTCAATCCATCTCGACCGCTTAGCAGTTAATAATGCCTTTTGAGTAAAACATCTTAAACAAAATCACGCATGGAAATCGCATGTTTAACTTGCGATCTTGACTTGTTTTGGTCATGCATGCTGCCAAAACTTCATATGACTTCAAAACTTGTTGAGTAAGCCAAACATAAACACACTTCAACATAAAAACAGTAAAACATAAACCGTCATCAACTCGCAAACCATTAAAATCTTCAACAAACCCAATCAACTCACAATTGATATCCAGAATTAGCAGCTTAGCCTCAGGAGCTGCGAGGTTGGTGTTAGATGCCTGACAGACGAGTCTCGCGTTCAGGTGCTGTCGGCCCACGTTGGGGAATGTCAGCGTGTTCGATGTCACGCCGTCAGGGCGCTGCTCGAACGAGTCGTCTATCACGGTGTTCTCGAGGTACCAAGTGAGGCGAGGGCGAGGGTCACCTGGGGAGAATAAAAAGATGGGATGATATTAGTAAGTATTATAAATGCGAAACTAACTGTCTGTCACTTTCCTTTCGGATGACCGGATCTGTGGTACATTTTGTCCTAGGGTCTCTGTACGTTGGGTCAATGCCAGAACACAACAATGCGGGTAGGCGGTGTGATATTATGTTAAAGAACTTCCCCAAAAAAGAAGGAATTTTAAATTGGAGCTTTGCTACTGTGACAACCTTACATCAACATAATTCCTCTAAAAACATATTTCAGTAATTCCTGGCTAGGTATATTTAAATTGCTCCTGAAGTCTTCAAGAGATACCTGTAGAGTTTAAACGTGGAACTGACTGTTTTCGTCGTTATTAATGTCGGTGCTTAACTGACAAATACATGCGCTTTACTCGCCCACAGGGTCGCACCGAGTACATATTTTAGCATCCTCAAGATTACCAGAATCTTGGAAGTTTGTTTTGTCAACGCTGCTCAAACATCAATCTGCCTAGCCTTTTCCCAATTATATTCGGGTCGGCTTCCAGTCTAACCGGATGCAGCTGAATACCAATATTTTACATGGAGCGACTTTGTAAGCGCTGCTATAAGGGCTTTTTATTGTTTGTTGTATTTCTGAAACTATAGTTGTCACGTTTTGGCATGCCAATAGCGTTCATTGCCCTTTCCCTAATATCTCTCCGTGGGAACCCAAACAATAAGTTATACGGTTTTTGATATTGGAACATGTAGCAGATCACGATGGATATTGATTCAGGGCGCTAACGGAGTGTCGTCCTGAATCAATATCCATTGTGATCTACCGCTATAGCCATGCTAAAACGAACTGATTAGGTATCTGTTTCTTTAAGATCTTCTGCTTCTTTTCGTGTGGTTAGGTACTAACCTGGTGTCAGAGTTTTAAAGCTGCCCAAGGGTCTCTGACTTGGCGTCACAGGCCGTCGAGAAATATCTCTCTGGCATGCCGGTTTCCTCACGATGTTTTCCTTCACCGTTAAAGCAAATGATAAAGACAATACGTACATAAATCCGAAAAGTCAGAGGTGTGCGTGGCTTGGGTACGAACTCGAGACCTTTGACTTGGCAGTCCGACGGTCACACCACTAGGCTATTACTGCTTTCCTTAAGATGATTGATAAGATAAAACATGCTAAATGTTTACTATAGAGACAAAAAGATCATCTAAGGTATTCGGCTTTAAAGCTATAATAAACAGCGTTAAAATACTGTTCCTTATATAAAACCACATATTATATAAACTCATGCCTTCTTCCCATGGGGGTAGGCAGAAACCACAGAACGCCACCTGTTACCATCTTTACATACTCCTTTTGCTTCGTTTACGTTTATACCTACATCTTATACATCTTTATCCTAGTACAGGCATCTAGCATTATAATACCTTTGTAAATTATTTCTAAGATTTTATGTTTATATTTTACCATTTTTTAATACTGAATCATCATCTGCCTAGTCTTTTCCCAACCATGTTGGGGTCGGCTTCCAGTCTAACCGGATGCAGCTGAATACCAGTTTATTTTTATTTTATTTTAATACTGAATAAATATTTCTATTCTATTCTATCTGAGTGCCAATTCTCTTACTTAAAAAACGTTCACATTTAAGTCGTAATCTGTTAAACTTGTCAAAAATGTTGGTAAACTGATGGTTTTTTTCAACAGAATGCGATAGTGAACGTTTTTAAATATAAGGGAATTGCCACGCTGGTTATGACCGGCGTACTGTATGCAGTACGCCGGTTGCGAGTACTACGCACCTGACCTTTCTCAAGAACATCACTAATAAGGTCACTATAAGCTGGTATAACTTTATTAATAAAATATTAATAAAGTTATTTATGTTTAGGTTTGACTCCGTATAAACAGATGGACACATGTTATTAACTTAAGATTATCTTTTCACTAAGCGAAAGACTTAGAAGTTACCTTTAGGCATCCTCCTAGCATCGAAAACAGCGTAGAAGTTGTTTTTGTATGTGTCATCTAATACGATCAACAGAAACTAACAAAATCAGAAAATAATAAATCAGTTGACATTGTTTTACTACTTCAATAAAGACTCTTTTCTTGACTTGACACGCGTATGACCCGACACGTGTCCTCTAAGTTAATGTCTTCGTATTGAGGCAGGCACAGAAGTTTATTGCCCTCATGAAAAAAGTTACAATTTATCTAACTGTAAGGATAAATATAAAATAACTGAACCAAATGAAGGATCAGAGCATTTCGTTCCTAATAAGAAAGCTTACTGAAGAGATTTAAAGTCGACACCAAAAGTTCTTACAGTGACAAAAAAAAAGATAAAATGTTTTGGCATTGCGAACGTCGCGTCAGACTGTTTGACACTCTTATCTCTGTCAGACCTCTAGAGGCATCGTCACTTGGAGGATTTCAGAATTCATAACGGAATCTTGTTATTTTTGAGAATTGTTTTGATTAGAAATGAAAATGTTTAGCTTTGTATCTTTGAACAATCCTTTTATAGGTCGAGATCTATATTATGTTATAATTAAGTTAAATTTAGGTGTGTGTTGTTAATTATATTGTGAATTTATTTTATATTAATATAAGTACTTAACTATCGCATTAGGGCAACCTATAAAGATAGATCTAAGGTGTTGTATATAAATAAATAAATAAAAAGTTTGAAAGTTGTGCGACAGTGACAGGTAGGTATACGTATATTGCTTAAGTACGTTCTAAGTAACGTTATAGATCTCGGCCTTATAGACTTAGACTTGTTGTTTTAGTACAGTTTATATTTTTATGTTTATGACATGTTGTGCTCAATAACCACTGTTTTCTCATAAAAAAGTCGAAATGATGATACTTTTTTGGATTATCCTGAAAGTAACTAAAAAACATGAGATTCGGTCCACAAAATTGATCAACTCAACTACCCAAATATTTCCAATCCTTTCACATCTTTCTTACCGAAAAACCCTCGAAACGCCAGCCAAGCAATACATAAAAATATTACAGAAATAATTTATACGCAACCCCTATTTGTCAGATTGCGAGATGCACAATGCCAGCACATCAACGCGCCATGATTATTTGGCAGATACACAAAATATCTACAATACTACGGGAGGATTAGATTTTTTCCTCAACCCAACAGTAAAATGATTAGTTGACCTACTTCTGGAAATTGAGGAAAATATATTGACTAATGTTTGGATGGAAAAAAAAATACTATTGAACTTTACTGTCATGGTGGGTTACACACTTAGGGACCCATTTCTTATGGTTTTGAAACCTGTCATTTTGCGATTATTTTTTTAAGGTAATCAGCCTATAATATTCCCACTGCTGGGACACAGGCCTCCTCTCGGTGAGAGGGAACGGGCCGTAATCCACCACGCGGGCCCAATGTGGGTTGGTAGATGTCACATATCTTCGAATTTTTGGTTCTAGGACATGTCGGTTTCCCGATGTTTTTTCCTGTACCGTTTTGAAAGCAGTGGTGATGAAATAAAGCGCCTGTCAGGGTTCGAACCTAAGACCTTATAAGTCACGGCCGTTACCACTGGGTTATTTCTCTTTGAGGCTGCTTTTAAAGTATTAAACTAATCTCAATCACCACTAAAAGAAAGACTTATAGACCTAAAATCGCTATCACACATTCAGCAAGCGATGTGATTTCAAAGTATTTTCATTTTTTGATAAATGAATATTTTTATATAAAAATAGATTACGTATTATTCTTTATTTCCTGATCAAAAGCTCCTAATAATATATTATACAGGCTGTAAGGGTAAACACTCTTGTCATTCAAACCATGGGTAGTTGACTTAAATTTAAAAATAAATGACCGAACACAACAAAAAGAAAACTTTATTTTCATTAAAAGATTTTAAAAAGTTTCTATCCGACACCGTGCTCTCTAGCGAAACAGCTGACTGACTAAGAGAGGGGTCGCGCTCGCGGCCGGTCAGGTCACATCCCGCACACCCCGCCCGTGTTGAGACGCAAGTTCGTTGCCCTAGCGCATAGGACAACGAACTTGCGTCTCTTGTGGTAAAATGTAGATTGAAAAAAAAGTTGTAATTTTCCATTGATTTTGCGTTCTATAAATGAAACCAAACCACTGGTTGCAAGGATAACGGTGTTTACCCTAACACCCTGTATTAACACGTATACATAACATGTCCTCTAATGATAATTATTTATTGCTGAGTAGGTATTGATTTTTAACAAAAAAAGAAATACCCACACGTCAATGAAAAAAAACAATAAATAGATTTAAAAAATTCAGAAGATTCATCCTTAACAACATAAAATCGTAATAGCTTTATTAAAAACAAGAATTCATCCATTGGAAATAAGGATCAAAATGCATTTCAAAAACTCGAAACAACCACAATGGCTGTACAATACGGGGAATCTAAAAATAATTCCCGAATACTCCAAAATAACGAGTGTGGGACTGTGAGTGAAACCTATCAGAGGCATAGCAGTGGAAAAAACTGATGTTATTGGTATCTTTCAATTGTTTCATCAATTCAACTAGCTCTGATACCAATAGCGTTATTTTGTAGTATGAGTCAACCAATCTGCCAAGCTTTTTCCCAACTATGTTGGGGTCGGCTTCCAGTCTAACCGCAGCAGCTGAATACCAGTATTTTACATGGAGCGACTGCCTATCTGACCTCCACCACCCAGTAACTGGGTAATACGATAACCTTTGGTAAGACTGGTTGTCAGACTTTCGGGCTTCTGACGACCCGTAACGAATGGTCAAAGATCCACGAATGACAGCCGGGACCAACGGATTAACGTGCTTTCCGAAGCACGAAGGATTCTCGGTATGTAAAGATGGTCACCCATCTACGGACCAACCCCGGCAAGCGTAGTTTGACCTGATGGATCGACCCGTGCGGCTGTTATTACTTAGCTACGAGCTATTAGCTATGAATATCACGGTCATAATAAAAAATACTGCTAAGAAAATAAAATCCCGTTTGAATTTACCTATTAATTACCTGCTAAGCAAAAGCCTCTTCAAATACGGAAGAGATGAGTATCTATAACCACTTTATCCCTCTTTGTGTTCGCAATATCCGACTAGAGATAATCTCTATACATTCTTAATTACTCCTCTAATAACATAGTTCCCTATTACATGGGTTTAAACATAACATAACAAACATCTTTGCCTACACCTTCGGGGCATGCTCAATACAGGGAGTCTACCCTCTAAGCAGAAAATCTGTAGTTTCGTGTAAAGTTACGGGCCTTTCTTACTTTGTATTACTCACGAACATAAGATTAGTTCGGAGCCCGAACTAAAATGAATGACAACACGGTTTGACTGTTGTCCCTAATAAACATGTGTTTTTGCCAATCCAAAAAATTGAATTGTCACTTTTTTTTTTTTTTTTATTCACCAACAAAAGTTACAGAATATGTAAAACAATACAAATGTAGCAAAAACTGTACAATAATTAATATAACCCTGTCTCTTAAACTAGGATCACCTGTATTTTAAGAGACAGTGTTCGGCCGAGCAGTTCCTTAAACATAAAGGAGAATGCCATATTGTCGTACCAACAAAGGAGCTAGAGTGTCACAACCAAATGTAGTTCATAAAATTACTCCTATTTTTTAAATCAGATATACGATTTTGTTATGAAAACGATTCCCGGCTTTCGGACTCAAACTCAAACTCAAACTCAAACTCAAACTCAAAGCATTTATTTCAAATAAACCAATTACAGGCACTTTTGAATTGTCAAAGGGTCGGTCAGTCAGAAAATATGAAGCTAGTTGCCCATTCCAAAGCGTAGTAGGTTCCTATGGAGAAGAACGGGCAAGAAACTCCACGGACACTCTTTTAAATCAGAATATTGTTACAATATGTTGTTTACATCATTCATGTTGGAATCATACATGTGAGTACAATGTAGAAAAACGTGCAGGTTAAAAGAGTCCGTAAATAAAAGATAAAACGATACAAAACAATTCAAAAATTAAAATAAATCAAAATAAGCCGTGGCAGCTAATAGATGACCAGTCCCTACTGATGGCGCCCGTTCACGAACATGACGCATGGATCAGCACCATTCAGCTCAACCATTTTGAAGGGAACTTAATGATCCAACACACACGCCACCACCAGCGAGACATTAAAGTGAGCATGACATGCTTTCAGCCGCCAGGGCACATTCAAGTCAATGAAAGACGTACCTAGTAAATGGTAGCTTTAACGTACTTAGGTAAGTACATAGTGCTCACACACATGTGCTATGCAGTTATACAATACTAGGAGATTGAATTTATACAATGTAAAAATAGTTTTTACAATCTTCAGCAGCTCCAACAATATTTTCGTATGCTAATCAATTAGTTGTTGCGCCCTGTGGAGCTGGACCAGCGCTGAGCCAAGCATTTTTGTCAGTGATGTAATCCCCCAATTTATAATATGCTTGGCGGCATAGTGTGCGTTTTATACAAGATTTAAATTTTGTTTCATTCAGTTGGAGTATGTGGGGAGGTATTTTATTGTAACATTTTAAACAGTACCCCATGAAGGATGAGTCTACTTTAGCCAGTCTGAAGCCCGGTTGAACTAATTGGTCCCTATTCCTAGTCCTATAATTGTGTTTTTCACCTCTTTTACTAAAAAGACTTAGATTTTTCCTTACGTACATGATGTTTTCGTAGATATATTGACAAGGTACCGTCATGATGTTAATATCTTTAAACAGTTCCCTTAGAGAATCGCGCATACGGAGGCCATATATTGCTCTGATAGCTCTTTTCTGCAGAATAAAAATAGACTCGATATCTGCAGCCCGTCCCCATAGTAAAATACCGTAAGACATGATACTATGAAAGTAACTGAAATAGACTAGCCTCGCGGTATCTACATCAGTGAATTGACGGATTTTCCTCACAGCATATGCTGCTGAACTTAGCCGTCCTGCAAGAGATGTTAAATGAGGACCCCATTGCAGCCTTGAGTCGAGTGTGATCCCCAGGAAAACAGTCTTATTGACGAATTCTAGTTTCTCCCTATTCAATATTATGTCACAATCACTACTTTTAACATTCGGTAAAGCAAATCTCATGCATTTAGTTTTTTTCCCATTTAATACTAAATTATTAGCAGTGAACCAATTTTGGACCTGCAGTAGGGTGTTATTTACGTCGTCAAGATTTGATGCACGTCTATTTATTTTAAAAATTAAGGAAGTATCGTCAGCAAATAACACCATTTGTGGTTGGTTTTTTAATAAATGGGGTAGATCATTAATATATACTAAAAAGAGGAAAGGACCCAATATCGAGCCTTGTGGAACACCCATTTTTACATTTAAACCGAGTGAATTGACACCATTTATTTGAACTTGCTGTTGTCTATCAGTTAAATAAGATTTTACTAAACTAAGCGCAAGTTTACCTAGTCCGTAATGCTCAAGTTTTAACAGTAAGGTTTTGTGATTTACGCAGTCAAATGCCTTGGAGAGGTCACAAAAGATTCCTATGGCATCTTGGGCCTCCTCCCACGCAGTAAAAATGTGTTTTAATAAGGTGACACCGGCGTCAGTCGTACAACGACCTTTGGTGAAACCATACTGCTGATCGTGTAAGATTTGGTTGGTGTTAAAATGATTAAGCATTTGATTGAGCATTACCTTTTCGAAGACCTTGCTGAACACCGGCAGAACAGACACTGGTCTATAATTGTTGGTGTCTTTACTGTCTCCAGATTTAAAAAGTGGTATAACCTTACTGTATTTCATTAAATCCGGAAAGACTCCTTGATCCACACATAAATTAAATATTAAAGCCAAGTATGGTGCTATAGTCTCGATTATGGATGTACAAACTTTGATAGATAATCCCCATAGATCTTCGGTTAATTTTATTTTGATTTGTCGAAAAGCTTTTATAACTATCATAGGGTTTATATGCTTAAATTGAAATTCAACTGGGCAGCCTGGAACGTTCGCTCTTAATAAATCAATTGAGACGTCGGGTGAGGAATTTAAAACTTCCGTCGTTTTAGCTGGTATGTTAGTAAAGAAGTGTACAAATTCTTGAGCTACTTCTAAATTAGAGCTTATGGCACCACGTGAAGTCTCCAATGTGTAATCAGTGTTTCGTATTTTATTCTTATTAGTTTCACTATTTATAACTTTCCAAACTGATTTTATTTTATTTTCTGCTGATTTGATCTTGTTGCTAATAAACAGGGCTTTGGCTATCTTGCAGGTATTTCGAAAAATTTTGGAATATGTAGCAACATACTTATTGAAAGTTCCAGTGTTAATGTAAGGCTTAAGGCCATACAGCTCGAACAGTCTTTCCCTACTTATCCTAATACCTCTAGTTGCCCAGTCACTAAAAATAAAATTAGGGCAAATATATTTTGTTTTCTTTTCAAAAGTTTTATTAAATTCAGTGTGCACTACTGAAAAGAAATCCTCATACAATTTGTTTGCATCGTCCATATTCTGGCCCAGGGTATTTAACTTATTATTTAGGGTACTATTGAATCTATTTAATTTGCCTGTTGTAATCGGTCTAAATTGTATTTGCATTTTTTGCATTGGTGTTTTAAACTTAAAAGTTACCGTTTGTCCACTATGATCAGACGGCAAATAGTTTACGATGGCTTTATCTAAATAATCACAATCGCAGAAGACATTATCGATACAAGTAGCAGAAGTTGGAGTTACTCTAGTCGGTTCTGTAAAAACATTCGATAAATTGAACGATTTAAAAAGGCTTAACATTCTACAGCTATTTGAATTATTTTCCAGAATATTAGTATTAAAATCACCACAAATAATTGCGGGTTTGTTACTGGATGCAACTTTCGCTAGGACATCTTCCATTATTGACTCAAATAAGGAAAAGTTCTGATAATTAGGGGGACACCAAAAATAAAAGTATTTTTTTACTTTTGTGGTACGTATTTTCCGCTTATGTCACTGACATTGCACTTCATTTCCGAATGTTGCTACTATGTTAAAATATAGGTACCTACCTGTCAACGAACATTAAAAAACGAAGAAGATAATTGTACCAATTTGCCATTTTATATTAGGATACAATATATTTTTATGTGTGTCAAAAAACATCTTTAGGTCACGCGTTACATCGTAATAATTTCTTATTATTTTTTTGGAATACATTGCAAATACATGCATTTAATGAAAAGAGGACCTATTCAAAAAAGTAAAATGTCATTTGTACTGTGACGTATTGCAATAATTATTCTGTGGCGCCGTCATGGATGACGTTACTTTGAATATTGGTTTCATCTGAACTATTTGAATAATAATTTATAATACTTATTAACAAAAACGGGGGTTCAGGTGCGTTTTCATAACGTAGTCTTTGTGTGATAATCCTTAGCGATGCCCTCAACTAGAGTAAAACATCGGCCAGCAAGTCAGCGTCGCCGATGTATCCTAAACCGTTCACTAGTATTGTTAGAACAATTTAGAATATATTACATAGAAAATATATCCGTGGATATGATCGTGTTTTAACATCATAGATTGTACCGACGCGACGCCTGTAAGTATTACCTCACCTAGTAGAAGCATGTATAATTATTATAGTTAGCTTCTAAAGTACCTACCTACTTCCGGGACTATTTATTCAATTTAAGGATTAAAAAACAGTTTTTATGCTTTCAGATCAATCCTGGTAGTTCCTATTCATAATGTTACAAATTGTTTCGCATTGATACAAGAAAAACTCCCCGAGATTCCGAACTGATACCTGAACTAACACTTGGTCACAATGTGGAGTGATGTGTGCTTTGGATGTGGACAGTCCATGCTACGTGTTGCAACAGTTGCAAGGCTTTCCCGAGTGCCACCCAATTGTCCTACCTATTGTTTTATTTGTATATTTCTTTTCTCTGTCCTGGTAGCGGTCGAGCTCATATACGTTATGTAAATATGAATATATCTTAACTGCGTTTTTCATTTTTGACATAAGTGCCTTATTAGGTACTAACAACATTATCACCTTATTATTATTTACTAACATGTGAAGTTCGAGAAGTGGGTGTACTATATAGTAAATACAACTCTGCCTAACTCTTCTGGGAAAACAGGCCTGCTGTTATGTTAAGATTTCAAGATAGGAATCAGTAAACACAGTACTAAATTGATTACTTATTCAGACTAACAGCTGCACATACTATGAGTACCTACCTACATGATTATTGATATCCATTATCATTATATATAAAACCTGACACCAAGAATTATTATACCAACTATTAATGTTGGAGCCAGCTTCCAGTCTAACCGGATGCATCTGAATACCAGTATTTTCCAAGGAGCGACTATCTATCTGACCTCCGCAACACTGGGTTATAAAGGTCAGCGGGCAGTCGCTCCTCCTACTAGGTACCACGGTACCCCTTGGTAGAGTGGTTGTCAGACTCTTGGGCTCCTGACTCCCCGTAACGACTGTCAACGATCTATGAATAACAGCCGGGACTAACGGCTTAACATTATGATTTCGGTGATGACACGGGGAGGAGTCTCGATGTAATGGATGGTCACCCATCCACGAATCAACCGTGGCAAGATCGACCCGTACGTTACCATTTCTAGACACGATCCCCTCCAGTCTTACAATAATTCATCCACACGAAATTAAGCAGCTTATAATTTGGTCCTTATGACGTCGCAATGTGATCAGCGATAGCAGTCTTTGTGAATTTATGACATCAGCTGCTGTCACCCTCAGGACTTTTCAATATTGTTTAATCAATCTTAATCAAATCAAGATTGAAAATAACATTAATATTATTGGTTAATAACAAGGATCACTAAGCCAAAGGTAAGCCTTTCATGTTCAAGAATTTGATTAATTAGATTTGATTAGATTACAAGATGAAGACTGGAATCCAATGAATAATTCAAGAACATCAAGGCGTTTAGGAAAATTGATATTTTTGTTCATTTGCATAGATTGACGAGAGAAGACGATTGTAATAGTTAATTTAAATACGCAGTTTCTTTTAAAATATTACTTGAAAACCATGTACTGAGCTGTGTGGTAATCAAGTAAATGTTTAGAGGTATAAGGAACAGGGTGTAAAGTTCATTTATCCTCTATTGAAAAGGGAGGATCCTCCGATCAGATGGGTGTTGTGTCTGGTGTCAACTGCCCAACGATTGATGTCGGAACTTGTATATAATATATCCATCGCGCGGTAAACTCTAATTGCGCGATGCAGGATTTATGTGATATAAGGATTTTTGTGTGACGTCAGATCTATGTTGCGTAGTTCGCATGAGATGTAGATGCCGCCACACTTTATTTAAAAAAAACTCGTTATTTGGAGTTTTGCGATTGTTCTAATTTTATTTATTTAAAAAAAAGCGCTACAGTAAGCGCTTTTTTTCTTTTATTACGTTGCTCACAACTATTATGTTTAATATTGTCTTCACGCTTGGTGCACTAAAAAACTTAGTTTATACTACAAATTGCTACACAAGTGGCGAGCACTAATTTTAACGCTGCTCACAACAGAAAAAAATAAAAACGAAATACCCACCAGCAAATGCGGGAAATTCTAGCCACAAAAACTCGGTGAATACACTCAGTATTAAAGTGCAAACTCTTTGTTATAGAGCCAAGATAAAACTGTTTTAGAGAGATCTTAATCTACATAGCTTTGGACTAGGACACACTTGATCGCAAGATTAAATAAATAAAAGCACAGTTTATACCCAACTTACTCTAAAAAGCTTGACTGCGGTCGCAATTGACGCGGCCACCTACTGAGCTCAACTTATTTAATACATATTCCATTGACTTGAAAACAAGAAGAAGAACCTCGCTGTATTTTGGAGGTTCAATCGGTGACGACGGTTCAATCAATGACGGTATTCGCGTGACTGAGTTTTGGATAACGACACTCGATATTTTGGCCATCAATGACGATAATTCTACTCAATATACTTAATCATTTATTGCATTCCGCAATGTATGTTGTACTTTTTTTTTTGAAGGTGCGAAATCATCCAATGACTTCTTCCGCTCTGGGTGTAGCGGAAGGGGGTTTCAGACTTTTACTGACTAAAACCCACCCGTGTTCCTTCAGTTGCCTGTTGCCAAGGTCCCGGTATCCCTTTCGGACTAACCCTCAACCCTGGCAGGCATGTATGTTGTACTTAGGCGCATTATGGAAGCAAAGTAGTTATTAAAAGTGTTGAACTGTTCCACTCTTGCTGACCGTCATACCTAGCCACACAGGATCACATGAAAGATTTTGTTCATGTCACAATGAGAGAAGAACAGGTAGGACTCACCACCAAAGCACTCGCATGCCAGTTCCAGGGTGTCTCCCTCATTGTATGGCTCCAACAGTCGCGTGTGGCTTCTGGTTTTAGCGTCCATTATGGTCGGCCGGTTTGGTGGTGCTGAGGACAAAATAAATAGAATATTAACTATAGATATAGGGAAACATCTTCTTGATATTATCATAGAAATAAGTTATGCCAGCGTTTTAATGCCTTTAGTGCCTAATGGCATTGATAGTTAAGGCTTAACGACTTTGTCTCTAAGGTTAGGGGCGCATTATGACTGCCATGACTCATAGGACCAATTTAATCGAGACACAATCTATGGGTAAACTTACGCTTTGATTTGTCAAAATCAGAGTGCATTTTGGGGTGATTTTGGCAGATTTAAACATAAATTTACGCAATTTTCGTCTCTGTATCTTACATCACTCAAATATAATAAAATCTTAAAAACACGGTAGCAGCACGGTGGCAATAGGCTCACCCTCCATGACATGAGACTTACACATAACTAGCGATATGTGGGTGTACTATAGGTACATCTCTGCTTTACCCTTCGGGAAATACAGGCGTGATGTTATGTTAGAAAGAAACTCGATAATCATGTTAGTTCATAGACATAAAGCTACTACCATAGGCTTTCACGTAGATTTTCTCGAGCAGATAGTAAGTTATCAATCGATAACTCAACACATTGCTATTCGTTGTAGCACGCAGTACGGACGTAAATCACACGGATCTGTATTAATATCGCCTCGGGAATAACATAGTTACATTATGTGATCCTGAGGTACGAATTCATCGTCTTATGTATATATAGAGAAAGGTTTTGGAATGTGTTACATGGTAAAAATGAAAACATCTGGAAACCAAAGAAAATTGCTCCATGTTATTTTCACCTTTGCAGTTTAATTCATGTATTTTTTTTAAACACCGTTTGCACCTCACGTTGCTATTGGAATTTCTCCAAATAGAAGATTTCCTAGCGTGGGGCAACTATTTATCAAAAGTGGTTGCGTTTAAAAACATGTCCACAAACAGGCGGTAGTTTACTTTTACAAACAATAAAATTGAAAACGTGGTTTCTAGGAATGCTTTAAAGCGAACCATGACGTTTCCAATTTTTCATTTTTTTACACGTTAAAAACTCAACCTCTATAATACAGGCTGATGATGGTCGTGGAAGATTGATTTGCATCATATAAATTACATCATCAATCTAAATTACATTTAAGTGAAACTAAATAATGTAAGTAAACAAACTTGCTTATTTAACAACAGTTTAATAGCAAATGAGAGCAGTCCAGGTGAACTAATATTGGCATACCAGCACAAAGCACAAAGGTTTAATACAAATACCATTCATATATCGCATTACATGGAAATGTACCTAATTTAAATGTCAATCTAAAATGCGAATGTTACTTAATGATTGTAACTTAATCACACTGGCTTAGTGAAAATAAAATGAGTAATCAATTAACTCAGTATAACGCAGTCCACTGCTGGACATACGCCTATCCCGGGCTGTGCCAGTCACTTTTTTAAGCTCGTCGGTCCATCTAGCTAGGGGGCGTACCAACGCTTGCCGATAAGCGGTCTCCACTGCAGGACTCGTCTGCTCCACCGACCATTAGTCCTTCGAGAAACATGGCCACCCCACTGCCACTTCAACTTGCTTACTCTCCAAGCTACTATGCAAATCTGGTTCTTTTCTGGATATTTTTCCTTTAAATGAGTAATAACGACCCATTTGTTCCATTCAGGCAAACAAAGACCTCCTCATAGAACGATCGGGCAATGATAACCACATGTGCTCACTTTCTTTTTTTATCAACCGCTAATGAAATACGACGTGCCTCAAGAGATTTTTCTTCATCAAAAGCAAAGAAAACATGCTTTTTTGATAGCGAAGTAGCTAAATGCAGTTAGGGAAATGAATTGTCAAGCAAATTGACACCCTATTTAAATTTGCCGTGTTATAGTAATTTCAAACAACTGTCAAGGAATGACAGTTTTGATTTGAATAATTTATACGGAAAATTTAAGTTGGTAGTCACAATGTATTTCCCTGGCTTTACTTAATATGATTTCAAACTTAAGGAACCTTTTGTTTGATCACAAAACACTAGTAAACTGTTTGCATAGTGAAATAAAAACTAAATATTTTTGCACAACATTTTACTGTCATAGATTTCCGCAATATAACGCATGATTCCATAACTTCTCGACTTTCGAGTCACCACGACAAACCCATTATCAAGTATCAAAACATTCTGACATTCATTCGTTTATCTCCATAGAATCAACCACAATATTGCAAACTTAAATCAGATTATCCCTTCAAAGTCCCATAACGGTCGGCAGTCGAACCTCAGACCTCAGTTATAAGTTAAGCCGCAAACCGCGTCACACAGTGAACTACGCAAAACGTTTAGCCAAAACTTTTATCTGATTCAATTTAACGGGTTCCGTGTGAAAACGTTATAAACGAACAAGAAAACTTCGCTCTTTGTTAATGTGGATTTATCAGTTCCAAGTCTTAATGCAAGCCTCGCTTTCAGGCCAGGGATATTTGGAGCAACGTAGAAAGTTACATGGTGATGTCACAAATCTGTAGCGGTATCTACATCGCCACATGCGAACTACGCATCAAAGACCTGACGTCACACAAAAATCCTGACGTCTCAAAAATCCTGCATCGCGCAATTAGAGTTTACCGTGCAGTGGACATTATATACAAGTGTCCAATATCAATCATTGGGCAGCCTCCCTTTTCTATGGGGGATGAGTGAACTTTTACACCCTGTGCCTCATACTCCTAAATTGGTGACCCCGAATATGAACGTCAATGTAGCCTTCGTGCAACTACTCCAGCGTGACGTCATCATCATCACTCCCGCAAGCTTTCAGTGAGGCGAGTCACACAGCCAAGCCAACACCCGAGGCGTCAACGGGTATCCTGATCACCAGCATGCAGCGAACGCGCATTCCTGGACATCACCCTCAGCCTCATCACCCCCATCGTGGTTTAGAACTTGGTAGAGAGAAAAAAATTAATGGATATGAAAATAACCATCGCCGAGTACATGCGTCACTGTGGGTGAAGCCTCCTCTCAAAAATAAAAGTATTTTTTGTTTTGAAACGTCGGGCCGTACACTTGATTTCTATCGTTTGCAAATAAATGCAAGCTGCTTCTGTCCATCCAATCATATGCGGCAAATACATATAGGTACGCTGCGAAGTTATTCCCCGTTTTGATAAATTCGGACCTTTGTAATACCAATCATTCTTGAATTTTCACAATGAACTTTAACTACATACAGAGACATTAATAGCTAAGCAAATTGACAACCTATGTCCATTAGCCGTGTTATACACATATACATCTGTCAGAGAATTACAGTTATGATTAGAATATACTGCCAATTTAAGTTGGTAGCCTACAATCAGCTTCCTGGTGGTTTACAATCAGCTTCCATAACTTTACATAATAGGTGTATTCACAATAGTAGTAAAATTATCAAAATAAACAGCGGCCGTTAAACACGGAACAAAATGTTAAAATGTTCTGTTTTTATAACACCCGCTCCAACTGAATGTAAACCGAGAAAAATGAGCTCCCATGTTGTTGCTGAGCGATAAACTAGCCACCTGCTGTTTCTCGCACTTTCGCAAACTTAAGGGCCTACCTTACCTCAAATTTTATCTCGCTCGCACCATACTACTCACGGCCTGAGTGAGAGCGAGATGGAGGGCGGGTGCTGGCGGCTCTCAAGCCTCGAATAGTTTAGATGATTGCTTTTTAAGGTGAAAATAATGGTAATTTAAAATAAATAAAACCTGCATAAGACCTGCTTTATAGTTAGTTCAGTTATCTCATGATCTAATTTGAAGTATTTTTGATTACCAGTGGTTTATAGTTCGGCTTTGAAGTAACTTTGGTATTTTTTTCCATCGAGAAAATTTTATGTAATCGTATTTTCGTCAAACATAGGACCTAGCATCAATCCTCAACTTTAACATAATGTTTATGTCAAAATTATTGCTGCAGTATTTTCGGCATAACGGACGATCATGCTAAGCAATTTGAGGTAGGGTACGCCCTTAACATTATCACTGTTTACTTACTGCGCCGTTATGTCTCAACGAGATTCCTTTTTATCAAATAGAATATTGATTTTCGAACACATTTAAACTAAGAAAGACAAAAATTTAGGTCAAAGACAAAAGACTCTTCAAAAGGAAAAAAAACACTTCTTCTTTGAAAGGTAAAAGACTCTTCAAAGTTTTAGATTTTTGTTTGAGCTCTAACTACAGTGGTATATATATTCAAACATGTCAATGATTAGCTAGTGCAACATTTGAAATGTTCGTACATTTGGACCAATACTTTAGTTTTAAACTCAGGTTTAGAACAGGCTTCAGGAGTAAGTTTTTTACAACAATATTAAACAACCACCACAAAATAAACTAATGGAATAAAAAAAGAAGTCAAGGAAGTAAAGGTCGCGCGTGCGTAATATAATTGTGTTCGATATAGCACCATACTGCGACGCTGACGTCCGCGGCGCGTACTACCTTGCAACATGTACGCGACCGAGCGTACGCGACCGACATCAGCGTAAGAGGAATTCTGAAAGATTGATAAAAATTTTCTACAGTAGGTGTATCTGTCGTCAAATCTCATTTAATTGTAGTGATTAGGTTACAACTGAAATAAAAACAGCCTATCATTACTTAAGTAGGTATTATTAGAGTGAACAATAGATTAAATTGAATAGGCTTTCAGAATAGGTAATATATTATTATAAATTATTCAGATTTTCAGCTTTATAAGCCCTCCAAAATTATTATAATGTTTAGTATCATAGTAAATGACATCAAAAATTGTAAGGCATAATGACCAGTATCAAATTAAAATTTCCCTTAATTACAATGGTAATATAATATGAACGGCGTGACGCTAGCGTGGTGCGTGCGTGGCGAGTGCGGGGCGAGTGCGGGGCGAGTGCGTGGGAAAATAATCACGTTACGAGATATTAACGAGTTGTTAAACATTTTAATTTGAGCGTCTCATGTTTATACTCATTAATTGGGGATCCGTTAGACTGAATTATAATTACGCAGTGCGGCATACAGTATGTCAAGTTTGTGTAGAGAATAATATAGCTTACGTGATTTTATTTGTATGAAGGTCGGTTCATTTTTCAGGCTTGGTTCTCCCGAGGGGTTGAGCAGGAGTCTATAGCAGTATTTTCATCCTTAAATTATTCCACGTCTAGTCTCAGATTTTTTGTTCAAAAGAACTAGTTGTAACTACAATTTTGTTCGTTAGACCTGTCTGGCTGGTTTTAGTGCTCATCCTTATTAAAACTTTCCGTATTTACGATGTTGAAAAGAAAGTTAAGGTACACAAAATCAGAAATGACTGTCATTATGGATTTGTTTGTAGGTACGGGAATAACTATTTTCTTTTCTTAAACCATAATAATTTGGTGATAAACTTACAGCTAGGTACAAGACTTAGACCCCCAAAGACGCGATTTAATTTTATCTCGTTGATGTAAAGAAGTCCTTAAGTTAGATCTGCGAATAGCAAAGTGTACGGTGACCTAACTGATGAACGTTGCGAAAACAGAAACTGATTCCTTCCAAAACTCTCGCAGACTTAACCTGCTACAGCATCTCGACTGTGCCAAGGCGGCATAATCCCTCGCTCCTGCCTAAGACACGTTCGGTCTTTGTTCTCTCGGCTCCGAAACTCTTTGTCCCACATAATTACATCGCTCATTGTAACACTGTATCTATTTAAACGGTAGGCAATAATTTACGCCATTTGTTGTATTATTGGGGAAAATTGAACGCGATAGGAACAGGATTTTTTTGAGTAATTTCAAGGCGTGGGTAACAGTTAATCAAAGACGCCATTAAGAGGAAAATCGATTTCCTTCCTTATAAAATTTCTGGGTTTTCTTATCTTAAACAAAAAACTATGTAATTATGTGGTGTATAATAGCGTAAAACATCAGCAAGAAAAAATATACAGAAACAAAAAAAAATGTTGATGTGAATGTTTTCTTGTACACTTCGTGGAACCTGTGTTTTGTTATTTTTAAGAACAGATATAGACTTAGAATGCGAACATTCTAAGTCTATA
This sequence comes from Lithophane socia, assembly GCA_947522985.1. Taxonomy (NCBI): domain Eukaryota; kingdom Metazoa; phylum Arthropoda; class Insecta; order Lepidoptera; family Noctuidae; genus Lithophane; species Lithophane socia. The sequence continues at coordinate 949,606 of OX383270.1, read as the reverse complement.
TCTGCCAAAAATACCTGACATTCACCTAAAATAAATAATAAAATAGCTTTATTTTCCTTGCACAGTAATTATTCCTTATGTATCTATAACTTATGTATTATAATTAATTAAAGTAAGTAAGTATTTAGTAAGTTTTAACATTAAATTTCTGGTGTACAAGGACTGCTATCAATAGCGGTAAAAGCCTCCTCCAGCCGTTTCCAAGCTGTTCTATCCCTGGCTATTCTGCTCCATGTTTTGCCAGCTATCTTTGCGATATCGTCGCTCCATCTCTTGTGTGGCCTGCCTGGTCTGCGTTTTTTGTTTAATGGGTACCAGTTCGTGGTGATTTTTGACCACCTGTCGTCTGTTACTCGTTGGACATGTCCAGCCCACTTCCATTTTAAGCCCAGCACTTTCTCTGCCACTTCCTTTGCCTTGGTTCTCCTTCTAATCGCACTGTTTTTGACTTTGTCTTTTAACTTGTGGTTCATGTAGCTTCGCTCTATTCCTCTTTGGCATATTTTAATTTTTTCTATATTTCGTTTTGTAAGCGGCCATGTCTGACAAGCGTATGTGAGTGTGGGGAGTAGGCATGTTTCCATAGTTTTAGTTTTTAATTTAGTTGGTAGCTTGCTCTTAAATATTTCTTTCAGTGACCAGTATTTATTCCAGGTGGATTTGATTCTGCGCTCTATTTCTTTGTCAGTGCAATCTCTAAATGTAATGAGATGTCCTAGGTAGATGTATTCCTCGACGTATTCTAGGTTGGCAGATGAACATATGACTGGTGCTTTGTCTTTATTTGTCATCAGTTTCGTTTTGGTTTGATTAACTTCTAGACCAACTTTTTTGCTCTCTTCGAATAGTGACTCTATCATAGACTGCATTTCATGTGGGTCTTCTGAGAGTAATACTATGTCGTCAGCAAATCTTAGGTGCGACAGGTATTTTCCATGTAAATTTAGGCCTTTGTTTTCCCATTCCATCGCTCTAAAGATTTGTTCCAGCACGGCTATAAATATTTTAGGAGAGATTGGGTCTCCTTGTTTTACTCCTCTTTCGACTTTAAAACTCATTCCTGGTTTCTCAAGAACTATTCTAGAATTGCTATTTTTGTATATTACCTTTAGCAGATCGATGTATTCTTTGCTAACTCCTTGCACTGATAAAGCTTGCCATATAGAGTTGTGTGAGATTGAATCAAAGGCTTTACTGTAATCGATAAAGCACAGGTATAAAGGTTTGTCGTATTCGTTGTATTTTTCTAATATCATTTTCAGAGAGTGTATGTGGTCTATGGTGGAGAAATTACTAACAAATCCAGCTTGTTCCACTGGTTGATTCTCGTCTATGTTTTTTGTCAATCGTCTCAGTAGAGTTGACGAGAACAGTTTGTACAGGTTTGACATGAGACTTATGGGTCTGTAGTTGGATATTTGTTTCGGGTCTCCTTTTTTGAACAGAAGTACAATATTTGAGCATGTCCACTGTCTGGGTATTTCCTTTTGCGCCAGCACGATATTAAATAGAGTTGTTAATGGTTTAGTTAGGGTGTTTCTTCCCGCTATTATCATTTCATTTGTTATACCGTCTGGGCCTGGACTTTTTTCGAGCTTGAGTTTATTAATTGAGTATTCGATTTCGCTGTTGCAGAATTCTGGTACGTAGTCTGTATTTATAGGATTAATTTGTGATTCTGTAGTGTAACCGCTGTCTTTTTTGTAAAGTTCTTTGTAGAAATTTGTAGCCACTTTTATTAAGTCGTCTCTATTTGTTACAAGATGTCCTGACTTATTCTGTAGTTGGTTCATAAGTGTTTTTGTTTTTGTTAGATATTTATAAGCTTTTTTGACGGCTCCAGATTTTTCTAGGTAGTTCTGTATAATTCTTAGTCTGTATTTCCTGGTGTTATTTTTTATCTTTTTATGTATAACTTTATAGAGTTTGCTAAGCTGGTTTTTTTCTTGTCTGGTTTTTTTATCTTTATTTTTTAAATTATGTTTTTCTTCCTTGAGTTTTATGATTTCGTCTGTAATAATTGTTTGTTTGCGTGTACTTTCCTTTCGTAAGTTAGCGCGATTGCAGCTTTGCAAGATAGTTTTCTCTATATTGTCGTAATACTCTTGCAATGATTTCTTCTTTGGTTCCTCGTACTTGGCTAGTTCTTTTGTGAATGTTTTGAAATTTATATTTTCCTGTGGTCTCGTAGTGAAGTTAGACCGTGTTTTGTTTTTTCTGGTAATGTTTATTTTTATCCTGACTAATCTGTGATCGCTTGGGTGTTTGAAGTTACTAAGTACGTTGAAATCTTCGATAATGTGCGGTTTGTTCGTTGCGATATAATCTATTTCGTTCGTTACCGTACCGTTAGGTGACTTCCACGTCCATCTAAGCTTTGGTGATTTGTTGAACATGGTGTTAGCAATTTTGAGGTCATATTGTAGACAGAACTGTATGAATCTTTCTCCCCTTTTGTTCCTTTTGCCGTATCCATGTTTGCCCATAACTCGATTTTCTCCTTCTTTTGGTAATCCTATTTTGGCATTCAAATCTCCGAGAAGTATTATATTAGTTGTGCTTTTTTCAAACGCTTTTTCTAATGATTCGTAAAAGTATTCCATTTCCTTTTCTTCAGAACTGGATGTAGGTGCATAAGTCTGAATTATGGTGAAGTTTTCCTCGTGGATGTTTACATAAATCAGCGCTACTCTTTCTGATATACCTATAAAATCCTGTACTGTAATATGTTTTTGTTTTTTGACAAGAAAACCTACTCCGTTTCTTCCCTTGCTCTCTCCAAATAGGTATAGTCGGTATTGATCTCTATCTTCCACGATGTATCCTTGTTTACGGGTTTCACAAATGCCTAGGATGTCCCAATTGATTGTTGAAAGGGAATATTCTAGTTCTATAATTCTTGTTTCATTTGCAAGCGATCTGACGTTAAAAGATGCTATGTATATCTTGTTTTCGTTTCTGTTTTTTGGAGGGTTTTGGTCTACTGCCCCCGTGGTGACCAGCCATGTTGGGGACATTCACCTACATTCTCGTAAAGTTTTTGACATTGATAGTCACTGAGATGACCTTACGACTGATTATGAACGTTTTTAATTACGAGAATTTGCTTTCTGATCTGCTTATCGTTGTTTAGGTAGGGAATAAATACCCTTGGCGACAGATAAACACAGATATCTGCTTACAAACTATATGTTAACAAACACTAGAAGAGTTTTCTTGAAACAAAGTAAGACTAATCTAAGAAAAGGACACACCACACGGAAGACCAAACATGAAGAATGCATGCAAAACATTTTAATTTATTCACGTCTCCACACTGTGACGCGTTCCCCCAATGTCTTACACATTGGGCCCGAAATAAATCCGGCTCCCTTAAACCCTAAAGAACAGAACAACAGCTGTAATCGCCCGCATAAATGAATAACGGGCCGTGTCCGGGCCGTATCTGGGCCGTATCCCGGCGCACTTAGATTCTGGACCCAAACAATCCCGAGAGGGAAAGGGTTTCTTAATGATGTAAGGTGATGGACTGGCGAGCTCCTTTTTCACGCGTGTTTTAGCTTTAGAAGACAGTTGAATATCGTGTGAAGATACCAATATTGCAGAGGTTTATTAAATTCTATGTGTGGGTATAATATTACAACATAAACTGCCTGTAATGTACCTTTAAAACAGTCAGTTGATTTAGTTACCAAAGACTCATAACATCTCAAAAATAAAGAACTTGATTATAAAAATAAAAATAAAACATATAAGTACCTAAATACTATGGGAATACATGTAAAAAATGGGTATTTTGTCATTTTAAAAGCAAGAATATAATATAATGCTTCGAAGGCGTTTGATTGAAATGAACACGCAATAATGCATACCAGTAACTGCTAGGTTTGGCTGCTACCTTTGCTAGTTGTAAATTCGTTTACCTATCTATTCACTATATTATTTAAACACCTACACAAACCTACTAGGAAATAACAACAAAAACACCCAGGTACATCAATAAGTGCTCAAACTTACACCAAACAGCGACCGTAACTAAACAACGCAATCGTGTCCCGAATTTGTGCCCATCAACCTTCGAATACCGACCCAAGACGTCCAAAATAAGAAATTTGTTCACGTATGAGTCCAAAAAACGTCCGCAGAAGTTAAATTTAATCGCGCAACTAGTTAGGAAGAGAGGGCACGTACACGCACGTGCAACGGACGAAATGGGAAATTGTCCTTTTGCGAAATAACCTATTCATAGTGCGGAGCTAATGTGTCGTGAAAACTACTATTATGTACAGATCTGTATGGGAATTACGTTTTGTTGTAATATTTCAGGGTGCACGTAACAACTTGTAATTTGGTAACGATAGGTTAAAGGTATTTGGGAAAAATTGGATGAATTTGGAGTTAATCCGTTGAGGCTGGCAGAAGATTAGCAATTTTGACTGATTATTAAGCTTTTCAAGGCAGAAATAATTTCGGGCGTATTTTTGATTCTTTAAAACGCAGCATATTTTATTTTCGCCACCTAGATTAAATTTATTGCTTAATCACGTAAGTTGATAATTTTAACTGGATTATTGCACGAAAAAATATTACTGTGGTTAAAAAAGCATAGCCTGTATTTTTCAGCGCTAAATTCCCGTTTTACCCTCTATTTTTCCTTCCTTATAGAACGATGTCGCGTGCAACGAATGCCAAACCACTTGCAGCGCAGCCTTTGCCACCACAAGGCGCACATTGCACCCGACAACCTGTCATTTATACCAGAGCTAAAAATTTAGAATTTCGCCACAAAGCAAGAGTGAAAAAGTCTTTGGAAAAAACGCTTTTGAAGTAAGGTTAGCAATATTGGCATGTGAACGAATATACTCGGCCTTTGAACGAAAAGGATCGCTTCAAATAAGAAGACGAATGAGTTAGCTACATAAAATATACTCAATAAATAAACATAAGTTATACGTACATAAAATGTATGTAACATAAAAAGAAAAAATGACGGACGCGACCTCAACTGTTGGTCTTAGAAATGCGAGAGTTTCTTTTCTGCCGTGAGCAACCACTGTGACGAATTTACTGAATTCCCGTGGGATCGTAAAGAAATGGGATCGTCAAGTTTAGACGCGGAATCGAGGGGTGACCTCTGATGTAGGGATGATTTATAACATACCTACCTTTATGAATATGGATTTGTTTATGACATAACACTTTATTTGTTTACACTATGATTTTTTTTTTCTTGTGCGACACCTTAAAGTTACAATATCAATTACAATATCACACGTCCAAGGCAAAAACAATTAGGTAGAATTAGAATACTCTAAATTATGTACACCAAGTGTATATATTAATTTATAGGGGCAATTTGGATTATTTTTATTATTAAAAGGTCGAGGTTTAAGCTAATTAACCAATTAAGCCCGAATTTCCACTCAGCCGTCATTTACGACAAATATAAAGAAAAAAGCAACTATACATATATTACATTCTTAATTCAAAAATAAATTAAGTATAATAAATTCTATGTTCTTACTTTACGATTGCCGTGGAACGTACAGTGAAATAATATTAAAATTGGCTTCCGAAACTCCTCCGAGTATCCTTAATAAGACGCCATTAGACAATGTCAGGGAAGTTTCTTTTGTTTCTGCCTGACATTCTCGACTCAAACTTCAATCGTTATAACACGCGTTTTATTAGACCGAACTTTTAAAACACACTTCCTCTGAGCGGAAAAAGCAACCGTCCTTTTATGAATATTTACAATTGTTCACGAAATAGGTTCAGAAGTTTTCCATTCCCGAGAGTCCAGAACGCAAACTGAAGATAAATTAAAAATGCAAAATAAGAAAACGGGCGTGATAAAATTTCTTTTTTTAATATTCCATTATTCGTCTGCCCAACGTCGAATGGAGCCGAAACGCTCCGGAACTAATTTCGTTTTGGAATTATTGAAAATGTCTGTAATGGTATTTTCGGCGGACGTTTAGAAATGGAAAAGTTCTTTGATCGCACACGTTTAATGAAACACAAAAGACTCGACGTGTCCCTTTTACGAGAAAAAATATTGTATAAAATATTAAGACTGATTCAGTTCCATTTTCCACAAAGTTACCGGATTTAAGGCTCCAACTTTTCTAATGAATAACTGAATATGAAAAATTAAGGGCCGTTTTATACTTAGTCTATGTAAGATTAAATTGTGTTTATCTTTTATTTAATGCTCTGGAAATAGAAAATTAGAATTTGTTCTTAATAAATTAAAATTCATGAAAATATTGCAATTACTACTTAATTGCAATAATTTACTGATACTTTATTTAGTTTGGTTAAAGTGCATTTTATTTTTTCTGCAAATAAGTTACGCTTAGGTCCTTTTATAGTTTAATATTAAAACCTGTTCTTATAAAAAAATATTATTTGATATTAGTTTTTTTAACATAATTGGTACAAAATCACGAATTCCAGAAACTATTACTTAGGATTACTATTATTTTTCACATAAACAAGAACCAAAAATATTTCTTTTACCGAAGTATTTGACTCCAATATGCTCCGATAATTATGTACCATCAACTAGTACCAACTAACAAATAGTTTTCATTTCATTGGAAATACTAATTGGACACTAATTGACACGTCAACTTGTCATACATCATTAAATTTCGCTTTTATCACAACAATAATAATATGGTCAGGGAAATTATATTAATTTGAAGCGATATGTGATACCCAATGATATTAAATTAACAGATATGTAATAAGCGCGCAATAGTGAAGACTCGAAAACATTCCAATTGTAACGTTTTTACTTGTAGTGAAATGTAAAATGAATGAAACGTGGGTATGTGTGCCGCTGCTGCGCGGAACACTTTTTTCGGTTGTTTTGTGAGTGTATAACATATCTGTTAATATAATATCATTGGTGATACCTATCAAACACATCTCCCTTGTCGGACTAAAAATAAATTCAATATTACTAATTGTCTGATTTGATTAAATCAACAGTTTTATCGCAGAGGGGGCTATGACCCACTCAAATCTATTCTCCTTCAAAAGAAGGGTTCTTTCCTCTATAGATCATTTCAGATATGAAACTATACGGTCCTCACATGATCTCACCGGAAGACCGAATATTATATCTGGACTTTAAAAGAGACTGATCTCTGAATTTGTATCGGCCTTTCTTCTGGATAGTTTTCTAAAATATGATTGACGTGTTGAGGTTTTTGTACAAACCATTTTACAGAAATAAAAACAGTACAATGTATTTATGATTTACGAACTTTCCATTACCTAGTAATACTATTTTACATTTTTTAAAGGAAAATGAAATGAATAAAAAATTGAGTGCTTGCCAATATTTGTAGTAGAAATAAAAGCATAATAGGGCATATATAAAAGCATATCCGTTATTTCATGTTGTATTTGGGCATATTATTACTTTTCCATGAATAAACAACAAGTTTTTTTTTTCATACTTTATTCATTCAATATCCGTTAACGTGAAATTCCTTTTCAAATGTAGCTGCACCAAACTATATACGAAATATTAATAACTATAAATATTATTAATACAACAGTAGATGAATTGGTGGTACAATTTTCAAAGGATAAATAAATTCTTTACTCAGAGTAACAATGAGACTCATAGTGTTAGTAACAATAAAATAAACTTACAACTATGTTAGTGATATAGTTACAACAATTACACAATACATACAATAAAGTATTGAGTTATTGAACATAACAATCACTGCATAAAAACAAAGGTTTAAATTTTTTGCCTGCTTTGCTTATACATACAATAATATAAACTTATTTTCCCATGGAGGTAGACTGAAACTATAAAATCTCACGATTACTGCTACGATTAGACAGTTACCTGTGCATGCAATGTATAACAATTCCTTTAATGATACCTAACCTATTAAAAATCACTCCTAACGTTACCTTTCCACTCAACATCCCGTTCCAGTCATAATCGTAAAACAATTGAAATGAGCTCGAGCACGGGTTGTAAACGATCCCTCACTTATACCCACAGTATTGGAATCTTTCCAATTTGTAATTGCTGTACGGCTGTAGCAGTGGAAACCACTTCAGACCTGTTACTGATTGCAGCCATTATCGCAGGTAGAAACGTGACCGATACGTACTGGAAGCCTACCTACTTTTTGGTCCTTTGACGCTCACGATACGGTACTTGTTATGCGGACTGGTCTTTTACGTCGCTTTGTTATGTTGAATAAAGGCTTTTCTTTATTCTATTCTTTCAGCTTGAATATTGGATTCAGGTAATCAGATATTTAAACATTTAAAATTTATTCACGATACCTGACACACAGAGTGCAATTAAGTCAAACATGAAAACTTGGTTCGCTTGTTCCGACGGAAACTAGCTGTGACATAAATTAGGTGCAATACTCTTGCGCTGGGCAATGTCTGGCAATAGGCCAATTGAACGAATAATGCAGTCAGATGGTAGGTTTATAAGTGAAAAGATACGATTCATCATTGTCGCTTAGATTCAACACTACAATTTAATGTCGTGGAATCTTTTAACTTCTGGTCCTCTCGTTAGATATTTGTATGGGAAAGTTGCAGCACTGTCAAGCGAAGGATGAATGGCGAAAGAGAATAGAGTGTTGGGCCACTAAATGTACATAGTAAGCAATTGTATTCAATAAATAAATAGCCACAGCCTCTTTTACATACTACGAAGGTATCTTTGTGTCGGGAGGCAAACCATGTTAGTGATGATAAACGACGCTGGCGCTTGGTGCCATGATGCATGAAAAAGTTGACAATGCAAGAAAATTGTAGTCCATGCATTGGTTACCTGGAGCTTGTCACATAACATGCAGCGCAGCACTCTGAGCAATAAGTGAACCACCCAGCCCTGTACGTAACTAGCTTCAACCTTTATATACACCATGTATTTAAAGATCAATGCTAGGTACAGTTTTGGGAACACTTTAATTGTATGTTCAACTAAGGAGTGGAATTCCCTGCCGGAATCTGATTCAGGATAGCTATAACCTGAGTGTCTTCAAGTCGATAGTGAAAAGGTTACTTCTAGGCAACTGTGTGCCATCGTCAACCGTATCTTCGTTTACCATCAGGTGCGAGAGCTTTCAGACGCCTTGCTATAATAAAAAAGTCACAAAACAAATATTTTTATTTAAGTATATATGGATTTACTGGTTTTGCTAAGTCACACATAATCATTTTGAACGAGTCAACTCGTGGCTCGAAAGAATTCAAGTCCTGTAATTTTTACGCGATGAGAAACTGCTGACGCACTCAGAAAACAGCCAACACCCTAATCGGATTAAAACATAATTGGATCGCAATTATAATTATATTCTATTTCACAAACGACATTTCCAACATATTTTATTAATTGCATTGAAATCGCCTCGTCAGCTCTCATTGTTTGCGAGAATAGATCATGATTAGTCGTGGCGTGATGACGCCAACAAACGGACAGCTTACAAATTATATTTATTGTGTTAGCAATGTTGACAGTTGGATTAATTTGGGCTATATTTTTATTGTCCTTTTTATTTTTGTGGTGTTAAATTATTCACACTATTATAAATGCGAAAGTCGAGCTCACTGTGTTGGGTTTTAACATAACTGCTAAACTAACAAAATAAATGATAAAAATGCGCCTGTTAAAAAAATATTTTGTTGCTTAAATTAAACCTCTAAATATCAAAGTTATATTTATTTTGCATCTAAATCTAGATCTTGCTTACTTAACAAATAATTTGTAAGCCCTAGCTTGCACTAGGCAAGTCATAACAAATGATTAGTTTTGCTCGGATAACTAAATCTCCTGCTTTAGCTGTGGGGGTTCCACAGCTATGCCTGTAATCTCCCGACACAAGGTATTTTCCTTCCCCCACCACACATTCCTCAGTGGCTGCTACAGCCAGGCTTTAAACAACCACTATTTAATTACGCGTGACGTGACATAGGGAACTCATTATACAATCTGAAATCCGCAGGGAAATTAATTAGGAAAGAAGTGGCTGGTTTTCTTGGTGGATCGCTTTCCTTGGTAAAATGGGTTTTGGGTTCGTATGGAACGATGGTTTTCTGTTGCAATGTGGTGTATCACACACTACCTGCAGCTGCAATTTGAACTCAAATACAAATAACATTACTACAGATAACTATAGCAAAAAAATGCTTACTTTGAAGGAACTTTATAATAGAATAGGGTTCTTGTGTAGGTAAGAAATCTACACTCGTTCAATGCATTTAAAACTCAGTTTAGTCAGTATAATAATTGCGGATCGATTAGCTGTGTTTGTTAAGTCGAATCCGCATAGTAATGCGGATTCGACGATAAGCGGCTAGCCGACATATTCCCACGCAATAGACACGACAATGGTCAACTTTGTCTCCAATCCGCTAAGACGACCCTAATGCGTAAAAGTGTATACTGTATGGCTCCAGTCATTTATAATAAAGTACCGAAAAGTTGGAGAGAACTACCTCAATCTATGTTTAAAAATAAACTTCGTACTTTTTTGACCGCCAAAGCATATTATAGCGTTACTGAGTTCCTGAATGAAAATGAATTTGCCTTGACATAAGTAATTAGATTAATTTGGAGCTACTTATATAATAATGTTGAATTATTCCATAATTTTAATAACGCACTTGTTGAATGACTATAATTTTAATAACCCATTAATGTATGACAACTTCTATTTTGTAATTCTTTTTATTTATTTTTTGTATAATTTTAAATTGTATGACTCCATTATTTTGCATGTCACGTAGTGGCAAACATGTTTGCACTTAATTTAATTTATCATCTTGTATGCACTTTATAGGTATGTACACACACATGTTTATGCAAATAAATAATCTTATCTTATCTATCTTATCTTATTACTTTTGGAGAAATAAAGGCATTGGATGGGTATCTAGTCTGTAACTGATGACGACGAACTTTGTGTAATGTATGTATGTTTTGGTATTGTTCTGAAAGTAAGTGATATGTATATTACTACGTCTTTATTGAGGTACGTTTTTATTGAGAATAAAGTTTATTTGAACCTAAACCTACGTTCAACTATTTTCAGCACCATTCATAAGACTGGTTTTCCTCCCTCAAAATATTTCGAGCATGGAAAACATCTCGTCGTGGGTGTCCTAATATCTATCAATACAGTGCGACGCTACTACTAACGTGTCCCAACTGTTGATGTCACACTATTGCCGTCAAAGAAACCATAATTTATTTGAGGCACGCCTTATGAATAGTCCTGAATTTGAATGGTTTTATAAAAAGCTCGGCACGCCTGATGTCCGGTCCTTACTCATCGCATATTCAATTTCTTGTAAAACCCCTCTCATTTATATACATGAAATTTTTACTTGGTGTTCCAGTCAAATTCTTCACATTTAATTAAAATTCTGAAAAGAAGACTTATATTTCTTGTTATAAAACTAGATTTATCATTTTACATTGTGACAGACGATGAATAAAACTTTATACTTAAGCAAAATTGTTGATTTTGACAGTTGTTTAATCAAAAACAATCTGTTTCTATCACATTTTAAAGTTAGTACTTATTATTTATTGTTATTTAAATTGTAGTGTGTTTTCTCTTTGCTTTGTTATGAAGAAATCAAATCATAGTTAAATCAAATCGTCCCAAACGCATTTTAGTAAGTACCTACCTAAAATTCGGGACATGCTTAGAATTAAGGTTTTATATCAGTATCTACACAGCCCTATTTATAAGAATACGGCACATTTTTAAAAGGCCTCGTGTTTGGTCAAGATATAAATAAGACGGCATTTGTAGCAATTTCTATTTCCCATTTCTGTCGGCTGGATAAATTCCGTCCCTTTGGACCAAATTCTGGATTTCAGGACCAAAGATCGATGTTAGGCGATACATATTGCGTGGCTACGCTCGTAAAATTCAGATAACCCTTAGTACGTTAAATAAATAAATCCTGTTCGTGTGGTATTCCGGGAATATTGGATGTTGTAATAGATATCATGTGTTTTGATTAATTTTTGGGGCTTTATACGGTAGGTTCCTACAGATAATAATTCTTTTATAAATAATGTTATGTTATAAGAAAATGTTTACGGCCCCGCTTTTTTTTATTTCCCACAAAATAGAGCAGAATAGAAGTTAATCTAGATGTAATGATCTGCAATTTTTTCCTATTTATGTATGAAAGAGGATCGGGGCATTATCGATTTTACTAAAAGTTTACATTGTTTTAAATTCAGAGACGTTTGTTTTTTCTCATAAATTCTGAACAAAATTATTCGAAATCATCCATAAATAAAAATAAAAAAATATTTAAACGCTCTTCTAAAACATAATTTAAAATATTAAAAAAATATATATTAAGAATAATACGGAAAAACTAACCAAAGTATCGACAAATTAACCTCTAAGCGTAGTTTTTCATGTAGACGTAGCTATATTCCATTTACTAGTCGACCCTTTTCAGAAAACCGACCAACACGTCCTAGCGCGATAAATAAAAATAACTTCAACCTTTAGACGTTAGATCAACGTAATAACCTAACTAACGTTAAATACCTTTACATTAATATTATTTATAAAGCATAGAATATTTTTATATTATTAGCATATTTAAATATTACTTTGACTCTCTTTACGAGTAGAGAATTCAAGTTTCAAAAATGATAATAATAATTCAAAATTAAATGTAAGATTTATGACGTCAGTAACAATTATGATATCAAGGTAAATTGACATAATAATGTTCATAATAGTAAAAAAAACCATTTATTGTATAAAATCAAGAACTATGCTTTGTAAATTGGCTTAAAACCTTCTCTTTTTGTTTCCAAAGCCTCAATTCGGACATTCAAAACTAGGAATTTCCGGAACACACATATCCTAATTTCCTAACTAATAATTCCTAAATAATTAAATGCGAAAGTGAGTTCGTTTCTTAAGCTTTCACGCTAAAACGGATTTGGATGAAATTTGGCAGAGGGGGTACCTTGGCCTGGAGAAGGATATAGGCTACATTTTATCAACATAACACGCGGTCGAAGCCGCGGGTAGAAGGTTAGTCTACTATAAATCTATAACACACGAACTTACAAACAAGATAAAAACTTTTTACAAAAAAAAAAAAAAACCGACTTCCAAAAAAAACACTAAAAAAGTGAAAAATAACTTTAATTTCGGAAGTCGGTGTCTTTGCTTTTCAATTTTCGATTTTTGCCACCGACTTCCGAAATTCCAAAGAATCATCAAAATCGATTCATAATTGGCGGAGTAATCGGGTAACACAGACACAAAAAAAAAAAAAACATACAGACGAATTGAGAACCTCCTCCTTTTTGAAGAATTTGGTTAAAAATACTCACTAATAACAGTAAAGTTGACCCTCAGATTCCTGGTGGGCGAGTTCTTGAAGTCGACCCTGCAGCGGTAGACCCCTGCATCTGAAGACACGACGCTGTCCACAAACAAGACGGCCGGGTTCGCGGCCGCACGGAAATAGGCGCGCGTGCCGAAGCCCGAGGTTGAGGACCAGAGCTTCGGCTGCGAGGCTAAGCGGCCTCGGACGTCGTAGCTGGGGGAACAAATAATATTGTGATTATTTTATTAATGAAGAAAATAATTGTTAGGTAATTTACCCATTTTTACGGTTCCGTAGTCTACAAGGAACCCTTATAGTTTCGCCATGTCCGTCTATCCGCGGCTTAGCTCAGAGACTGTTGGTACTAGAAAGCTGCAATTTGTATGGGTATACGTATAAATCACGCCGATAAAGTGGTAAAAAAAAATCAGTGTCAAACAAGTCAAACTTGTTCTCCCATACATTCTGTATGGGAGAACAAGTTTTTCAACTACAATGTTAAGTTTGTATGATAAATTCATCCCAACCGGAACCCTTCCTTGCGCGTGGTTCGACACGCCGCGCGCCGGTGGCCGATTTTTTTTAGGAGATTTTATGTTTAGGCAAGACTGAAAACATTTTTTGGGTTAAGATGATCATCAAAGTCAAAGTCAAAAGTTTTGACTTTTTTGACTTTGATGATCATCATAAAGTTATCATGTAAACTATTAGCCAAGGGGTTTATTTATAAACGTTGCTTAAAATAATTGGCTAAGCAGACGTTGATCATTACTTACCTAACAAGTAATAATTAACAACATAAACATAACATCACACCCTGTATTCCCTGAAGGGGTAGGCAGAGGTGCACCTATACCTTCATTTCGCCAGTTGTGTTTAAGATCCATGTAATAGGGGGCGGTCCTATTGCCATCAACCGGGCACAAATCCAGACTCCGGGCTGCTAATGAGAAATTCTAGATGAAAAAACCCAATAACACTTTGCCCGACCCGGGAATCGAACCCACGACCTCATGCTCAGCTTCGCGCTCCTCGCGCTTGCAACAACTAGACCAACGAAAAAACCGTAATATTTAACCCTCTGTTTAACCGTTCAACTTTTGACTTTTAATCGTCTTTTAACTTTAAGCAACGTTTATAAAATAAACTCGGGATTTTTCTATTCATTGTTCAAAGTTTGTAACGTTTTTCATAATTATGTTCCTTATAAAATCTAAAATTGAAAATATAATTATTATGATTCGATTATTCTACCATACTAATTCATATGTGACTGAATACAGCTAATTAATATCCGATGGATAGAGAGTAATGATCCGAGCGGATAGAACTGGTCCTTATCACCATACCAGGGTTAGTTAGGCGGAAAGTGGTACTTGAAACAGTATCGTCGTTAACTTCTCAGTTCTCGGACGTTTAGCTAGGGTGGGTGTAGGACAATTATTATCGGCAAAATATCATTATTATTGAATTTATCTTTTTTATAAGGAATTATAAGATCGTATTTGGGTTTTATTCAGCGCAACAACACGTTTTGAAATCAGTATTTTTTCCTTGTTTACTGCATTTTTAATTTGAATTAATTAAGGTTGAGTGGAGTCATAGACTTCATAATATTATGTTAAATTATGTGTCTTAGGGCTGATGTTTCAAACGTATTATCATAATAATAACCGTAAAATAAAATTGACGTCTGACAGCTTTCATTCGGAAAAATTGTACGGTAAGGATAGAGTTCTGTTTTGTACAGAATATTCAAAAATATTCCATGAATAAAAAATATCTTGTGTTGGAAAAATCATCAACTAAACAGTTTAAAAATAAACAAGTTATTCGGCTAAAATTGAGTAGTAACTATATGCTGCAGAAAGAATCAACTCTACAGTAATAAGAGATATTTTATAAGAGATATTTAGTATAAGAGATAGAAAGTAGTTTTGCAAAAGCAACGCCCCAGAAAACTGCAATCCCTGTTTCCAACAAAACAAATACACTTGTAAACCCGATGTTTATCTGTATAAAACTAGTCGATAAAACGTCTAAGCCTTTTAGTCTTCACTGCAGTCTGTAGCGAACCTAAAGCAATCAATCTGCGTGCTTTTAGCATTCAATCGAGGAGAGAGCTGCGACCGGCAACCATAGTGTCGAACATAAGTTTAGCGGTGTCTGACATTCCGTACAATCACGAACAGAAAATATCTTACACTTATGCTAAATTCAATAGGGATTTTCTTGTCAAATAAAGATTGCAACTTTGAGATAAAACCTATTCCATAATAGTATGCTTCCGACCGTACTACGTTCGTAACACTAAAATTTCAATCATAATATCTTTAGGAGTAAATCATTTTTGAATCTTGCTTATGAGGAAAAACATAATATCCATAACTTATGAGTCAAAAGTAACGCGGCCCATCACAAAATAGTAGTAGTAGAATTAATAACGCGTTAGTATGTCGCGAGGTGTACGAACGCTATTGAAATACTAATGCCATTATTCTGGCTACTAATTGGTGATTTGATTTTGTAGCAAGCTACTTTCGAGTGTCGTCGTCGACGAACAGGATATCGTATTAATGCTTCAGACTGTACAAAGTCATACATCAAATAATTTATTTCAAATAGGCACCTAAAATATACATACGCGTCGAGATTCACAAGAAAGTAGAATTGATTCTAGTCGCCCCTACCAAAAGATAGTTTCGTATGGAGAATAATGTGTAAGAAACTCCACCGTTACTCTTTCAAAATATTCTACAATATTTTGTTTGCATTAATAAGTTACTGCATTAATAAGCTAGTTGTCTAACAAGAATTCAAGTGCCTGAAATCTCTTTCACTTTCAGTCTGCTACTTTGTTTGTCTCCATTAAATATACAGTGCCTGTCTTATTGTGCTTTTTACGTGTTGCGACCTTTTCTTACCCGTTTGACATTTCATGATATTGAGTTTTTCTTTTCATTGCAGTGTTTGTTGAAAAATTCAGTTGTTTGACATTTTCAAGATCGTTAGGTGCGAGGGAACATGTTTATATTTGCATACAACTTTTTTGGAAATGTTATTAACATTGTGTTACGAGTTTGTATAAACGACTGTTACTTGCGAAGTTGTGACATTAATTAGAGCCAAGTGTGTGTAATATTGTCTTAGTTTGTTACGTG
Source organism: Lithophane socia (assembly GCA_947522985.1). Classification (NCBI taxonomy): domain Eukaryota; kingdom Metazoa; phylum Arthropoda; class Insecta; order Lepidoptera; family Noctuidae; genus Lithophane; species Lithophane socia. The sequence continues at coordinate 933,062 of OX383270.1, read as the reverse complement.
TTGAGAACTTCTCCTTGTCACTTCATATACTTATTTAATTAATTTTAACTTTAATGCTGTTTGAATTAATTATGCTTTTTTGGTATTAGATATCTTTAAAATTGTGTCTAATTAATGAGCAGGGGCATGACGTGAATATTATTAAACCGTTCAAGAATTAAACTATAACTAATATACTATACTTATATAAACAAACCTAATAATATATGTATAAATAATTAAACACATTATAATTTATAATAATATTGAATTGCTTGAATTTATGCTTAGCCCTCTTCCTCTCTCCTAATTATGAAGTGTCCGACAGGGTCCGTATTAACCTTTTACTTGTTATACCATTTAAGTAACACAATAAAAAATTGAGTATTGAGAATTGAAGCTTCAATGATTAAAAATATGCACAAATGTATCTTTTCCCAGACAGCATTGACTAAAATATTTATTCGAACTCTCGTTTTGATGATTTAATTAATTCGTATCACTACAGGTTGCAGGAGCCTCTACCTAGTTTCTGTTTTAAACCCGTGATCAGACATATAAAAATGCAATGTCGATATTTTATGTATCGAAATAAAACAAGAGCAATAGGTGTGACTGGCAAAACCTTCCGCTCTAGCGCCGCCTATCGGATATTTTATTTAAATTTAGTTTAGCTCATAAAAAGAAACGAGCTTGAAAATATGGTTCGCAGAATAGTACCTACGGAAATAACCGAACCGGTTTAATGCACTAACCAAATAACTAAGTACATTTTAACTTATTCTCTATCTGTTAAAAGCTTTGCTATAGGATTTTCTCCTTTATCGTGTGAGTGTTTTTTTTTTTCTTTGCATGTCTCTAAGACATGCAAAGAAAAAAAAATGTTATGTTATAGTAAGACGTATTTACTCTTCCATTTTTTTGACAAAAAGTATCTTTGAGGATTTCCTCACGAAAAACCGACCTACTCTATAGTCTCTGTCGCCTCTTAGGACCAATTTTTAGTGTACACAAAAGTGGTCCTTCGAGGCGAGAGGTTTTTGAACCCAGGACGAAATAAATAAAGTCAGCCCAATAAGATGTATAAACTGACAAGGATTTATTTTATCTACAATAATTCTTCCATATAATTGTATCAATACATAACTAAATTAAGTGTACAATATGCACCTATTATACTTTGTAGCTATAGGTTCATTGGTACGATAATTATTAAGGAACAAAGCTTGTGGACAGTAAAATGATTATTTATCCGCTTATAGATACATCTGGTAGGAGAACCATGGTAGCCGACATAGCCTGTAGTATTGCCAAACTTAAGTGGCAGTGGGCATTGCTCCCAGAACAGATGGCCGATGGGGCCGAAAGCGCGAATGGATAGCGTTGGAAGGCCCCCACAAGGTGGACCAACGACCTGGTGAAGACCGCGGGAATGTGCTGGATGCAGGAAGCACAAAACCGGTCGAAGTGGTGCTCGGGGGGACCTCCAGCATTGGGATGTCCAGCAGTGGACGTCTTTTGGCTGCAATGATGATGATGATAAGATACATCTTATTGAAGTTAACTGTACTTATCAAGATGACACATACCTGTACAAAGGCTCTCCATCAGTCTCCTTGAACCAGAGCACCATGGAGACGTGATCCTCGGCAGCAAGAGGTTGGATGTCACACGGTAGGGCAGCCTTCTTGCCCAGCACCCCTTGTGCGTGTGCTGTTGGTACTGAAACAAAGGAACAAATAATATATTATTTATGTATTGTGATACAAGCCTCCGGAAGGGATTCCCCATCAGCAAACATTACGTACTTCCTTACAAACGTTTAACCCCTTTAGGGGGTGAATATTCAAAAATAATTAATTAGTTCCACTTTCAATAAAGTGCGTTTTAAAATTTCACGTTTACAGATCCAGCGGTTTTGGCCGTGGGTTGTCTGTCATTGAATGATTATAAGATTTTTATTAAGACACATTTATCGCATATTTTTGGGACAGTCACAACAAAAAGTCTAAACTATAATATCCACCTTCTACCATTTCCTTAAGCTGGGAAAAAGAAACTATATCTCGTTATTTTTTACCTAGCGGTAGAAAAATAGCCCTGTGATTAAAGTAATGTGACCCGGTAATGGATACATTATTCTCATGCCCATACTAATACGCGTGTAGGTAGATAATGCGTAGTTAGGTGCTTTGCGGTTCAAACAAAGGTCAAAGAACAGCAAAAAATTAAATAAGATTAAGAAAAATGAAGGTAAAAATATAAAATACAAATGTATTTTCAATTCGACTTCATTATTTATCATAAACTGAGTAACCTTCTACGACACATAATATTACATCTACATGTAAACTGATATTTAGCCGAGTTTAGTCACCTTAAGATAATTCGTAAATAAATATCGGGACTCATTTTAGTTACCATCATAAAGTTTATTCGATATCAGCCAAATGCGTTCAGCCGTTTTACCGTGAAAGCGTAACAAACAAACTCACTTTCGCATTTATAATATTACTAGCTGATGCCCGCGGCTTCGCCCGCGTGGATGTCGGTTATTATATACTAATACCTTCCTCGAGAACCACTCTATCCATTGGTGAAAATAGCATGAAAATCGGTGCTGTAGTTTTTGATTTTATCGCGAACAGGACGACAGACAGACAGACGCGGTGGAAGATTTTGTTTTATAATATGTAAGGATTAAGGATATACTTAGTTATATAGTCATGACGGCGCCACTGAGGCATGAGATCACAGTTTTTCTAAGACATTTCTTCTGATAGCCTCTCTATAGTATCTTATCTCTTTGCACTATGTTCGCGCACCAGCTCAGCGCCGCGCCTCTAGTGTATGCCCGGCTCAATATAACCCTTACTACATTATAATCCAATTAATTGTAAGCATTATTTTTAATTGTAATCTACTTTAAACTAACCAAAAGTATCATTATACGTGTACAAAACCAAGATAGCATCTTTAAAAAGAGCTTAAACTTTTTACATCAAAACTTAGAACACTGTATTTCATTTAAAGTAAGTTGATGCACAAAATCTTATTATATCAGATAAAAGTAATATTTAAGAACGGACGAATAACATTGCTTGTCTTTTTGATATCATTTTTAATCTTACTCGAGACGGAGTTTATTTAATCCGCAATGTATTTAAGTCTCGTATAAGTATTTGAAACTTATTTGAAGTCTGGGACAGTAATTACGAAACATAAAACGTCTGAAAAATGCACTACAGTGAGAGGATTGAAAGACCCTTCATAGGGCCAGACAAAGTGACTTTCTATCAGCGATAACGATGGTGGAAAAGGCGAAAATGTATAGGACTGACATAAGCTATCGAAAAGATTATGTCAATCCTGTTGAAAGTCGCTTTGGAAACGATTGTCACTTGTCTAGGCCCTCAGTTAATGTTAACACCATTGACTATCCCCGTCAGATTTGTTTCTACCATTGGCATTGTACACCAAGAACCTACTATATTAACTGATGTCTAACATGGTCAACACTCTCAGTGAGCATTACTGATGATTAACGCTTATTTCTTCTCTTTAAGAGAAGCAACCTTTCACTTTAGGCACTAGTTTCGCCAATTCTCTTAACTTAAAACTCTCAAAGTATGAATCATCGTAAAACTGCGTGTAATTTATATTACGCAATAATTCACCTGTTTGTTGAGTTTTTTCTTATTCGTAAAATGGTCCACAAATTATGAATAGATTTTGTGTCATATTAGAGAACTTGCTAACGATAGCTGGGAATTCAGGAAATGAATTGCTTTTTTAGAGGAATTGCTAATGTGGCCGTTTTATGGCCTAAAAGGCCACGCACAATGGTCTACTTTAAAGACTGAGTGCAGAAACCAAATCCCTAATATAGATAGATACGAGTAGGCTCCCAGGTAAATGTTTATGCTGTCGCGTTTTTGTTTTTATAAATAAATATTATAATAATCGATCATCAACTTTTAAAAATTACTTCTTACTTATAATAATTGCAACATAAACAACAGTCTGTAAAATAAAAAGTCGTCTGTTTCGGCTCAGCGCAGCCGTGCCTGACGCTCAGTCGCGCGCGACATGTCTCACGGTGTCTCGTATCACGTGTCGTGTCGTGTCGCCATGAGAACGGGCTACATTCACCCGATCCAGTTACACTGGACACTAGTTTTAATTAAATGTTTTTTTAAACCTTTGTGGCTGTTTTTTTTGAGGCTCTTTACTTCTGTTTAATTTCTCGTCTGTTTGATTTAATGAAAAGCTGGATCCTGCGATACTTAATAATGAATTTCTGTTTTCCCGTGTTTTAAAGGTGTTAAAGTTATATTTTGTTATTGGAAACAGGTAACGTAATCAGCTATTCTCTTATAATAATGTTTTAAACGAACTTATTCTTGAAACTATTCAAATAAAATTGTATTCACTCTCGAATGTAATAAAAGGCCTATAAACTATTTTATAATTGAATTAAACCACTTCTATTTATTTCAAACTAATTCCTTTAGTTTTAAATTGATTTAGTTAGTTTCTAGTTTGCGAGTAATATAATAATGTTCTTCAAAACGCAGACGAAATAACAAACTTTTGGTATAACCTCTCCTCCACAACCCAGTAATTGGGTAATACGATACCCCTTAGTAAGACTGGTTGTCAGACTTTCGGGCTTCTTACAACCCGTAAGGACTATCAAAGATCCACGTTTGACAGCCGGGATCAACGGCTTAACGTGCTTTCTGAGGCACGGAGGAGTCTCGGTATGTAAAGATGGTCACCCAACATGATCGTTAAACATTATTTAAATAGTTAACCTATAATATGTTTTTTATCATATTATGTTATAGATATAGTTTGGGGTATGTTACTTTATGGTATGTTGCAGATCATAGGGCTCCCAGTGACATCACCATCACATGCAAAGAAGAAATTGCCATTGTCATTTGGATGTATGTGGTCTTAAGCAAAGCATAATCAGCCCAAGTAAGCGCCAGACGGTTCGATCGATCAGGTTAAACCTACGCTTACCGCGGTCAGTCCGTGATGGGTGACCATGTTAAAATATTGACACCCCTCCGTGCCTCGGATAGCACGTTAAGAAATTGGTACCGGCTTTCATTCTTGGATCTTTGACAGTCGTTACGGGTCGTCAGAAGCCTGAAAGACTGACAACCAGTCTTACCAAGAGGGTATCGTGTTATACAGTAACTGGGTTGTGGAAGTCAGGTACACATTCGCTACATGTAAAATACTGTTATTTGGCTGAATCTAGTTACACCGGAAGCCGATTGATTTGAACGTTCCCTTTGCTAAGAAACGCGGGCGCAGTGCGGGGCACGTGGTCATAGTTTGCAGAAAAATTCTTATCAATTTATTATTACTTCCTAGTTCCCTTGTAAAACACGCACGTGGTGTGGTGGCCCAGTTTTTCCTCTTTACTAGCAAACTGTGTAAAATTCTGAAATTTCGCTGTACTTTCGTCTACAATTATGTTTCAACTCAACTTTAATGCAATTTTCATGTAAACTCTGCATTTAGCAATCTATTTAAATGTTACAATGTAGCAGTAGAACGAGTAAATTGTCACTATTAAAAAACGGCCAAGTACGTGTTGGACTACACACAATGAAGGGTTCCGTGGTTGGAATGAATTTATCCCAAGAACAAACTTAACGTTGTAGTTGAAAAACATGTTCTCCATACATTTCAACTGGAAATGTAAGTTTGTACGCCTAATATTGAGTGATATCATATTATTTTAAGACCACAGACTCCTTATAGGTTTTCCTATGATATTTATGTATAGAACTATTCTCTGCATTTACGGAGATAAGGAGGGAATGGTAAATCATCAATTTTTACCCGAATACGGCGAAGCAAAAAGGAGGGTTATGATTTTGACCGGTATGTATGTATGTTCATTTGTTCCCTTATATATTCTAAACTTTTCATCATAATTTGTCAAATGAAGTATTGTTGAAAGGGAAGACCCTTTCAACAATACTTCATTTGTCAAATTATGATGAAAAACCATACCATAACCAGCTAGGTTATAGGTTATGCGACGTCACATTAAATTGAAAATGGCGGCCTCTAAAAATATAAAGTCATGAACTAAAAAAAAGTTTTTTTAATTATGCCGTGTTGGATATCAAATTAACGAATACGGAACCCTAAAAACTAAGGCATTTTTCTTTATTTTTAACTACCGTAATAGTTTCTTTACAATCTGAGTGGTGTCAATACCAACAATAGACTTCAACCACAACACTAAGGTATTAATTAGAGCCGAGTGCTGCTTAGCACTTAGTAATACAATTTAATTGCGAAGCACTTCCTAGAATTTGGAGGCCGACCCTAGTGTTCTATCCTCTGTTGACTAATGACACAGACAGCATATAATATACAAACACGAAAGGCTTTTTCACTACATGTAGGTATTTTGTTATTATAATATCTTAAATCTATATATTTACAGGTTGCCCTAATGCGATAGTTAAGTACATACACAATCATAAAAACCTAGGTACAGTCGAACAAGCTATTTGGTATACAGGCAGATAACTTGCATCTACTTTAAACAATTTTGTGAGTCTCGCTCTCCTGACCCATAAGCTCAAAAAGTAAAATGACACATACAATCAAAACAAATTTTGGCAGTGTAGCGGGAAATGAATATATTTTGCCTGTATTCCAAATAGCTTGTTCGACTGTATATCATTTATTTTCTAGTTATAAAATACTAGCTGTTGCCTACGATTTCGTCTGCAATACAGGATGAACACTTGAAAAGTAGTAGAAAAACAAACTCACTTGCATTTATAATATATGCAAACTCAGTGTATAAACGATAAAAGATCATTTATTTTGCAAATATGGTATAAACTAATTTCATAATTAAATAAACAAACATACGTAAAGAACATTACTCTGCTGCCATAAGTACATGGTTATCCTAAGCACCCACGACCTTGTAATATTACTTTCTGTGTTAAAAATGAACAATCTACATCAATTAATTACCATGGATTCCCCGAATTTTTACCTTCCACTCCATTAATAAGTACTTACTAAAGTCTGGCTTCAAAATATCTTTCTCAGAATACGACCCTCAATATCCATAAAATAGCTCATTCATTATTAATCTGATAACGGGAAGGGGGTGATAAATCAACTCAATTAACAAGCCTTGCCTTTTCACTTCACTGTAAATATATTTCTTTTTACGCGATATTATTTTGATTTCGACAGCCAATCTTAACGGACGAATTGAAACAAACATTTGTAGCTGGATTTCCTTATTTACCGAAGATAATTTGGTAAAGAAAGTTTCAGGGAAGTCGAGGAAAAGAATATTAGGGACAATAAAAATAATCTTCCATTAATATGGTAAATATACTCTTTATGCCTCCACTCTCTGTTCATTCGTCTCTATCGGCGTCTTGGTAAAAAGTAGATATTTATTTTACTCTTCAAGACAAATATTTATGCATTTCTTCGGCCTTCTTATTTGAATTTTCATCTCGTAAAAAAGCTAGTTATAACGTCTTTGGGTTCTGAATTAATTATTCATTTTCTTTCACTACCAATTTGAGGGAAATAAAAGAAACATGACATCTATAACTTATACGAACGGAATTGCGGATGACAGCCCTCATTTGTATTTGTCATTTTAGTGCTCTATAAAAATATGATTTGGCGAAAACATTGTGTGCCAAATAAAAAGAGATATTTTAATATCGAAGATGAAGATTATGAAGGAGTTAAAGGACTGTTTGATACAGTTTTGGCAGAGAGCCAGCGCCACATAGACGACAAGGCACTTAATATTGTTGCCATACATGGCTTAATTGCTTGCTAACCGGGTTAAAACTTGGTCGTGCAGGATATAAACGAATTAAGACGACGCGATCCTCCGTGACTTGTAAAGTTTAAAAAGTAAAAGAAACGGACAAGTTTTTGCTCAACAGCGACTAAACAGTTAATTTCTTTTCCGGGAACTAAAATACTTTATTATGAACTAGTTTCTGCGGATCTGGAATTTATTATGTGATATAAATACGGATATATTCCGGTGCCAAGTGCAGCTTTAAGGCTTTGGCAAGAAATGCTGGTCAAATTATAATGCGTAATTAAACTACCGATGATAATGACAGGATGCCCAATAGCAGTCTTACTGATACAATTTGACATAAATGTTCTAAAAGTCACTGCAAATGATAAGACGTAGAGAGGCAGTTTAAAAGTAGCCCCAGTGATGAAAGAAAGATGTATTATTTACAGCCATTGTTAATACTTACATGATGGTACGAAGAAACAAAGAACGTAGAGTTTACAGAATAGAATCAAGGATAGAATAAGCAGAAAAAGCTAAAGCTTTGACAAAAAAGGAAGACCACAATGAAGATGGATGAACGCTATGAATAATGACGTCTCATAAAAAGACGACCCCAATTAAATTCAGATACGGACAGAAAGGAGATAATACAGACACTATGACACATTGAAAAACAACCAAAAACCAAAGCATAACGTAGGAACATAGATCTCGGAGCAGACAGTCATAACAAATGACTATCGCGGCTGGCGGCGTCCCTTGATGTATTGGCTTCATAATCGAACTTGGCACGTGTATAGGTAATCTTTGTGGTATAGGTGAAGGATTTTAACAAATACTGTGATAAACGTTTCAATCCTGTCTGTTGACACTATACAACTAAAAGGTTTTTTTTTCCTACAAATCCCTTCAAAATGCGAACGGTAGTGAGAAATGAACCCGCCATGTTACTTTAAAAACAAGTGAGTTCGTTGAAATCTCTGAGTACAGTGAGGACAATACAATGAGGTTTGTAGCGAAATTAGCTTATCAACAATTTAGCATTTTCTAGCTGATGCTGGTTTGACTTGTTCAATCAATAAACTCGGTATTTTATACTACAGAATGTACTGTCTACTTTTGAATTTGCATTTTTGTATTACCCATTCCCATTCTTTTATTTATAGCCCTCGAACTCCCCTTGCAACAACACGAATCCGGAGCAAATCTTGCATCAAAATCTTTTCCATATTGTATAAAGCATAAACTGAGTCGGTTTTATTAGATAGACTTGGCCAGAGGGACAAAGATATCTCAGTATCTTTCAACTGTGCCAAGAAACTCTCCAATACCTCCGATACAAAGGCGGAGACCAAGATCTCCCAAGAGGGATCCTGAGAGATGCTGAGTTATCCTACTTTGGCCGACAGAGTGCCGTAATCACTCGACGTCTAGTAACGATGTAGGCAAGATAACTGGACGGAGATGGCTGCATTAACAAAGTGAGCCGCGTTAGATTCAAATATGATGACACAAGATGTGACACTGGTGTAGTGGTTTTGTTTCGTAAATGGCTTCAATGTTATTTGTGACTAAAAGTGAAAACTAAAAACTTTTTACAAAAAAAAAACAACCGACTTCCAAAAAAAACAACTTTAATTTCGGAAGTCGGTGTCAATAAGCTACGATAGTGTGGAATGATAACGATGGTATTATGTGTTAAGAACATCACCTAGTTGTAGGTAAAGTTGTGTTTTGTTTGTCGAGCCTTTAAGTTGTGATTATTATAGCGGTGCTACTCAAATTATAGTCGTCAGTACAACATAATCTTAGATTTACATTTTGCATTGTGAACTTGTGATTGATTTTCAGTCTCAGAAAATCCGGCCTGTCGAAAGCAAACAATATCAAAATCAAACTATTCCATAATTTAATTAACATAATATTATTTATCTACGCTAACCACATCGATCGCCTCAACGTCAAAGATTATCAAGTTCATAACTCCTTCGAACGAAACAAAGGCGATAGCTCGAAGTAATCCATGCCTTGAAACCTCAAACCTACAGCTAAACCACTGTAACAGTGAAGGAGAAGGTTTCAGAACTTTAAACACCCTTCAAACTGAGTTTATTGATTCGTGGGTAGATCGATTTTCTTGTCTATTAATTAGTCAAAACACCGGCGAACTGAGACTAGTGAGACTTAACACCGTTGAGCTGGCGATGACATGCTTGTGACACACGCGCTGACAGGTTGGTTAGCGAGTTTTATAAAGTTGGGATTAAAGAGGAAAAAGAAATTTCTCGGAACTTATTATAACTTTTGTTGGCTTGGGGATTTATTGTAACTGGTATATTCTTCTTACGTTTAATGTTGTATTATGGTACGCGTCGTCATATTTTATCCTTATTCAAACACTACTGACACTACAACTCACGTTTGACATGGTAAATTAAATAAAAATTAATATTTTTGGTCAACTAGTTTTTGTGTTTAAAAAATTAAAACCAGCTTTTCCAAAACACAAATTTTTCTACACAATAACAAGCATGACACTTTTACCACAATACGAACGCAAATTCTCACCCTACATGCACGTCACACAACCGACACAACTTCCAAAAACGCCACAAATGAGGGTAGGCAATACTTCTTACCCGCTCTGCTAGCTATCGTTCATTCCCGTGTGTGATCCCGTCAGCTACCCACGTGTGTCGTAAATAAACAATACCGCTTGGTTCTGTTCGGAACTCGTCGTGCAATTCCGTCGGTGGTCGGATGGAAACTCACGACTACCGTCCATCTTTACGTAATGATGAACGACGGTGAAGTGAATGGGAGTTGGTTTTAGTAAAGGAGTTAGTTTTGAGAACGTTTCTTATTGGTCGTAAACGGGGTTGTTGAAGGCTGAGTCTTGAGTTGGACGATGTAATTTTTCTAGGAAATAGGGTCGGTCCCCTTCCCATACAAACGCTCTCGTCTGTTTTCTCTCTGGTTTATGACCTTAGAGCAATGATTTTTTACAGTAAAATAAATATCAACTACCGTCTTGACGATACATTACCTGTAGAAGCACTAAAACCCTCGGAAAATGCTCAAAATTGCCTGTTTAGACCGCTGTCATCAGAGGCCTAGAGGAGGAAATTGACAACTATTTATGAAAAAAGAAAAACATGGGGCACAGAAAATATCCTTCTTATTCAATTCATAAAATATCCTTCAAATTGGTCTAATATTGGAGGAGGAAATAGACGAAAGCCGAACCTCGAATTTAGACTTTTTGTATGGACAAAATACCGACCCTATTTCCTCTTAAGTGTGCAAATGTGTTGGTGAAGTTTTTAATAGGCTGTTATCCAGCGTTATAAAGCTCTGAGAAAGTCTTATCTCTCTTGAACTAATGAAAATTGCTAAAATTAATTATTTTCTATGTACAGAGTTTCTTAGGTTCTTACTAAAACCCAACTACTTTTTAAACCTTACCAGATACATTATTATTATTGTCTTTTAATGACCTTGATCTTCATACCCAGCGAAATGTGGGTGTACTAATAGGAACACCTCTACTTATCCCTACGGGATTTACAGGCGTGATGTTATGTTATGTTATTTTTTCAATACAATACTACTTCAGTATTTCCCCAGGGCGGCTTTTATGCTGCGTAAATATTCATCTCTCTTTAACGTGTTGCTATCTCAAACTTAAATGTTTAACATAACAGGAACCACCCTAAAGACCTATTTCGCGTGGCATTACGAAATTCCCGTTATCAGCTGAGTTTCTAATTACGACTTAAAGAGTGAAAACGCGGATCTCTATTACCTGTTTCTTGTTAGCCTCTTCGTAGAAACATTATAGTACACAAACATCACAAACAACCAGCATTTCTGTCTTGTTATTCTTAGAACCAAGATCGGTAACTTAAAACTCCAACATCAGTATTTTGTAGAATCTTGCGGTAGTATTCAGTTATTCCATTATTCTTTAGAGTTAATGATCTAGGACCAAATGAATTATAATTAAAGATATCTTGACTTATCTAACTAACGATTTAAAAATACTTCCATGAATTTCCTCTCACAGTCACGATCGACGGTGGATCTCAATAAAAATGGATCGATTTACGGACGGTTGAAAGTCACCTGAGAGACTTTCAACCGTCTTTCAAATGTTTTTTATCAAAACATTATACACGGTGATTTTAAAACCGTCTTAAAAATGAAGGTACTACTTATATCAGTACTAGCGACCCGTCCCTGCTCGCATGGGTGCAATCTATTTATGTGGCGATATGCTAAAGCATCGAAATTTGTGTGCCTGTTAACTTATGTAGATAGATCTGAGTTAAATATTAATTAATTATCCACACATTTAAGTGTATCCGGAGTCAATGCATCAAAATCCTTTGTGTAGTATAAGACGAAATAAGCAATAATTGACGTTAATCAATATAATAATATCGTTTGAGATGTCAGCCATCTAAAATCAAATGTAATAAACCTGCATGGACACTTATGAAACGTCAGAAGCTGCATGGTTCCAATTGGTCGTTTCCTATGGAGAAGAGCCGGCAAGAAACTCCACGGTTAGTCTTTTAAAAATAATTGGCTTTTACAATATTTTCAAAGTATAGTGTTAATAGTGTGTAGGTAGTAGTGGACAGTGGTATTCAACAAGTGCCAGGTACTTAACAAAATAGAAAATGTTCAACAAATCTACATTACATCTGAGTTTGAGTCACATTGGAGTAATAATACCCTTGAAGTGCATGGTACTACAGCTCTATAAACACTCATCCGTGTTCACACGCGGTCCAACGTAGGGGCTATCGCATCCAGAGGGAGTTACCCGAATTAGATTATGGAAATTAGTTTAGTTCGATGGACTGCATCCACCTGAATCTTGATTACAACATCATACTGAAATTTAGCAATTTGTACATTGTTGTAACGTTGATGATAGGCGTGTATACAATGAAGCGAGTTTGGCAGCGAGATACAGTATAACATAATAAATTATTATGGCTTATTCTACATACGCTATTTTATATTTAAAGCGCAAGATACCTGATTAAAGGTGGCTTTCTGCTCAAGGGACCAGTTAGTAGATTTTTGCTGATATAGATGGAAAAAATAGTAGGTATTTAATCTTTATGCAATATTTTTTCACAGGTATTTTCGTTGGTTTACACACATCCTATAACCTTCTGGATTAGTTTGAGCACTGGGGCTTAATAATTTTCCTACAAAGAACATTTAATATTTTTTGAAAAACAGTATCCAAATTATTTCCGTCTTGCAAACAACATCATCATCATCATTTCAGCCGAAAGATGTCCACTGCTGGACATCGGCCTACACCAATCACCGCCACTTCGACCGGTTCTGTGCTTCTCGTATCCAGCGCATTCCCGCGGCCTTCACCAGGTCATTGGTCTACCTTGTCAAACAAAATAGTCGACTCAAAATCACCTGCCGAAGTTCAGAGACGGCGACCGAAGAGATTAGGAAATCCTTAAAGCGAGGTTTGTCGTAAACCAAAAGACAGATCGAGTTGGCGTTACAATGTGGGACACTCTGGCTCACGAGAGAGACATGAGATGGTTTCAGCACAGCCTTATTAGCTTTACCTAAATGCTAATAAGGCTGTGCTCAAACTGAGTCTAGACAGCGTTCTGTGAATACAATGAATTAGCAACAAAACTTGATCGTAATAAAAACGTACTATAAACCTTTTAGGTATATTCATTATAGACAAGGCAAAACGGCTTTGTTTAAAGTGTGCGCACTGCCTAAGTCAAAATAAATTCATGTGTACCTACATATAGTAGTAGGTACTTTGAGCATCATTTGACGAATTAAAACAGGAAAATAAAATATGAAGAAGCTTCCAGGAGCCATACGTAGTACGTCCAGCATACCTGGGGCAATCAGCCTCGCTACCACCTTGTTGACGGCCTAATATTACATTGACAGAATAATGAGCAATTCTTAAGGGAGATGCGCTAAGGTAGCCCGCTAAATTCAAATTTTCTTACGATTTTTTTTTTGAATTTTCGAATTTCGCGGGCTTCCCTGATGCTTTCGCCTTAAATAGTTCTTGCGGATACGGACAAGACGAAAATTACCATACTTATCAGAACTATAAGCTAATGCTGTATTTTTTGTGGGTTCTAGGCAATGATATTATATTATAATATCATTGGTTCTAGGCAGAAGATTGTTTACCTCTTATTGTTCTATTCTCAGTAGGTACTTCCGTATAAAAGTACCGACTGAGAATTCCCTAACAAGAAACCATAGCACTTGTTTAACCTAAAAATTGACCACTAAAAGCGATAGTCAGAGAAATATCCTCCGCATAATAATAATATACATACGATATACATAAACGATACACCTCGTAATAAGAATCGGTTAGTCCCCCTATGCTCTAGTTCCGCTATGCTCGACTCGTAAAATACCTACCAAAAAGTTTCGCTATGCACGAAATCACATTCGCGGGCAGTGATGAAGAAAACTGTTACAGTGTAATATTTTATTACCATTTAAGCACCACAGAACAACTAACTTGGCTGAATCTTGGATTGGTAGATTTAACATTGTATTGACAGAAACCCTAGCTTTTAAATTTTTAAATAGTTGATTATTTGTATTTTATTTGTGTAATTAATAAGACTGAAATTTTATGAGTACAGGTGATTTGATTTTGAGAACGGATTTTTTATTTACGGTCTTTTATATTTTACTGGTTTTCTGCTTACATTTATATTTGTAATACATACAGTATTAGTTAGTGAGATAGGATATGTAACGAAGCCTACAGACTTCGTTAAATCTTGTGGGTACAGTATTGACTTACAGCTCTATTCATAAACATTTCTTAACTTCAAATTGCTCTGAAACTAGTTTGTCCATATCCGTTATTTTGACTTTTTTGATTGTCAGAACGAGACAAAACCAATTTCAACTTACAGACGCTTACGCATATACGACTAGCGCTATAAAAAAATAATTTTAAATTGAATTCAAACAATTTTCTTTCCAACTGTACCTTCCATTGTTTACGAAGAGGCGAAGAATTTCGTGCATAGCGAAACTTTTTAGTAGGTATTTTTCGAGTCGAGCATAGCGGGACTAGAGCATAGGGGGACTAACCGATAAGAATTGATATTGTACGTATTGTGTGTGCCTTTGATTTGGCGCGATTCGAATTGACGGTATTCCCAGGCGATTGGAATACGATACTGGAATAACAGTCTAATGTTGATCAGGGCTGTCTTTGATTCTTCCCACAATAAAAACCAGAATTATAAAGAGAGAATTAGCTTTAAAATTATGCTACTCTGTATGACATGGATAAAAGTGCCTATAAAAATAAAATTTACATAATCATGCAAATTAGATTGTTGTAGATTTTTGTGAAAAAGGTTTTTTATCGTTGCGACATTATCATGTGAGCATGATAACATAACATCGGAAATCCAAAAAATAAACATGATTATTTAATTGACAGAAATGTCGTTACTGTAGATTCTTACTCAAACTCAAAACCAATAATAGTACTTTTGGATTGTCAAGGAGTCGGTCAGTCAGAAAGATGAAAATACTTGCCCATTCGAAACCATAGGTCCTTGGAGAAGAATGGGCAAGAAACTCCACGGACACTCATCATCTGCCTAGCCTTTTCCCAACTATGTTGGGGTCGGCTTCCAGTCTAACCGGATGCAGCTGAATACCAGTATTTTACATGGAGCGACTGCCTATCTGACCTCCACAACCCAGTAACTGGGTAATACGATACCCCTTGGTTAGACTAGTTGTCAGACTTTCGTGCTTCTGACGACTCGTAACGACTGTCAAAGATCCACAAATGACAGCCGGGACCAACGGCTTAACGTGCTTTCCGAGGCACGGAGGAGTCTCGATATGTGAAAATGGTCACCCATCCACGTACCAACCCCGGCAAGCGTAGCTCAACCTGATGGATCGGCCCGAGCGGCTGTTATTACTTAGCCACGAGCTCCTCCACTCACAATCAAAATATTGGTGATTAATTTGTTTACAAAGGCACGAAACTGAGAAGGTATTTTATAACGCCACTGTCTTTTGTGTTCAAATCTATTTACGGCCGCTAACACACGAGTCAATCAATCAACTACTACGCCACTCATCCCATCACTAGATTAAGTGACAAATCAAGAACAAAAAATAAAAATTGTCACTACAAGAAACGCTACCCCGATGTCGATGACGCTACTCAATCCTAACCAGCCATGTGTTAAGGCTCTTACATACTGGCGCGATTCGCCACGCGACGCGAATTTAACAAAACAATTTCTGAGAAAACTTCACGGCGAATGCGGCGGCGCGCGGCGGCGGCGACGCGTCGCGCGGCGAATCGCGCCAGTATGTAAGAGCCTTTAGAAGGCCGCGTCGTCGAGTTCTGGAGTGAAGATCGTATTTCGGCAAACATAGTGTAAGACCCCAGCTAGTTGGACCGACGACCTTAGAAAGGTGGCTGGCGTAGTCGGAGAGTGTTCACCACTGGACTGATGCGAGAGGCTGAGTTGATTGATTGATTGAAGTCACGTCATGTACGGGTCACCATTGAAATAACAACAAATAGTAACATTCTGGCTACTCATGAGTGATTTGATTTTGTAACATATTACTTTTGAGTAGCATTGTGGACGATGGGCCTTACTCTTTTGAACGAAATGGACAAATTACCCCAATTTGAACTTCGCTCAAGTTATCAGCCACACAAGTGGTTTCGGTGTCATTTGTTAGAAACAAGAATTCAAACACATTTTCTAATTTATGGTTGGACAGGGACACATTCAAAACAAAGAGATCCCTTGAGTTTATGTACGGAGCAAAAATATCTACAATTTAAGAAGAATATAAATTGGATCGTGTTATGTGGTATATGTTACATGATACTGTATGAACAAAATTGTCATTTTACAAACTCGTTTTATAAATGGACCATTACGCGACTATTACCCACTTGAAGATGACCAGCCTTGATGCCTAATAATTCTAGTCGGGATACTGACCGCTTTGTAATTGTGTCAGTTTATTTTTCTAACGAATTGAATTCCATATTGTTTACATTATAATGATTTACATATGTAATTGATTTATTTAGACTTAGTAAGCACTTAGTAACAGCTGCCACAAATCAACAAGAATGGACATTCTACAATATCTAAACATAATTACGTATATATAATAAAATAGAAGTCAGTAGAAACGAAGTCAAACCTGTACATTGAATATAATTGAAAAAACAAACGGACAAAAATTCTAAAAACTATTTATTATAGTTTTAATAATTTTTGTCCGCCTGTCTGGATGTAAGTATGTTCTGGATTGGCGCAAAACGGAGGGAGCCTCAGCAGGATCCTGAATGCGTTATTGTATTAGACCCGCAGAGCATTCACAGCCCTTTGCGATGCTGTCCACAGGCTGCTGGAGTAAAACGTCTGACAAAAGGATTTAAATAACAAAATCTTTACCTCTCTTGTACAGCGGGCAAACCTGCAGGCCAGCATTTATTAGACCTATATTCATTGTTTTTATTACAAAACTAATAACCAAACCAGTTTTTCAGCCTCGTGGATTAAAAAAAACCAAAGAAAGTTTAAGATTTTCATTAAATAAAAGGTTCTATACAAAATTAAGATAGTGTTTTTCTTTCTAACTAAAGTTCAGCATAGACAAGATTCCGTTGTAACAAAAACTCTGTTAGTAATATCCTAATAAATATGCTGATTTAGTAATGGAAGCATATTATACTGTTCTAGTTGTATATCTAGGAGAACTACTAGGAATAGAATTCCTAGAAATCTTTTGAAGTTAGTAGGTACATTTAACATTCTTGAGAGACACTGGGTCTTTGTGGTAGGGACAGCTGGTAATACCAGCTTAGCTTGTTGTGCATTGTTGTTGTTTGTTGTCCACTGCTAAATATTTCCTTGTATCTTGCATCTCCTTTTAATGTACGGTCAGGGAAACAGGGTTGTTTAGCATATTGACTACCAGCTTAAATTATTGTCCGTACCTACCAACCTAGAGCTCTACAGACTCATTTGCCGCCTGTGATATTGGGGGCTTTGGTAGATATTTGCGATATTTTTTAAATACAATTTTTATCCTAACTACTTAATATTATAAATTCAAAAGTGATTTTGTTTGTTTGTTACGCTGTCACGCATAACGGCAAAATTTTGTTGAAATTTGGCGCAAGGGTAGACCTGGAATAAGACATAGGATACTTTTTATCCCGATATTCTAACGGGATCGAGACTTATGCGGGTGAAACCGCGGGGCGCTGCTAGTTAATAATGTTTCATGTTTAGTTATTAATTGCCAAAATAACCTTGTACCACTGAATATTCAATTGCAACTGTCATTCTAGACAGTTGTATGTCAATTTGAAAAACAATTATTTTCCCTGACTTCACGTAGTATTATATAGTTTTTTCCAAAGAAAATCTGTTTGTCTATTCCTAGAGGTAAAACTAACCAAGGAAATAGTAGGTCAATAAAGATAGGAGTTATAAATAAATAGCCTTTTATTGCAGGCAAAATAAACATATACAAAAAAATGGAATAAAATTAAATAGAAAAACAGTAAAAACATCAAAAAATGAAACATGAAGGTATATAAATAAGGAATATTATACTTGACTGCAAAACAAATAACAATACACTGCAAAAAACAATCTGGCATTTTCTAACAACTATTCATTTTGCCATGGAACTTGCCCTGCATTTCAATACAGACAGAAAAGGTCAT
Organism: Lithophane socia; assembly: GCA_947522985.1. NCBI lineage: Eukaryota > Metazoa > Arthropoda > Insecta > Lepidoptera > Noctuidae > Lithophane > Lithophane socia. Next base: position 914,454 of record OX383270.1, on the reverse strand, counting down.
AGATCAAGTCCAACAAAAAATAGTAACATGTTCCAAATTCACCGAACAACTTCCATTTCTAAGCCTAGAATTGAAAAGAAAACAGTGAACGATCATTTGATTTCCAGTTTTTGTTCTTGTCAACACTCATTTCCAATATCACTCCAATAGTAATATTTTTTCTTTATTAATATATTGAAGAGAAAATATTTGTATTTTTTTTTTGTAATGAATAAAGGCAAAAATTACTGGATCGATTTGTACCCGACTACGGCGAAGAAAAAAGGAGGGTTGTGATTTTGACCGGTATGTATGTATGTATGTATGCATGTATGTATGTATGTATGTATGTATGTATGTATGTATGTATGTATGTATGTATGTATGTATGAATGTATGTATGTATGTTCATCTGTTCCCTCCTATCTTCCAAACCACTTGTCACAATTTGACAAATGAGGTATCGTTAGAAGCGTTGTGATTGTCTGCTGGTTATAGGCTATGTGAAGTCACATTAAATAAAAAATGGCGCCCTCTAGAGGACATAAAGTGAGGAACTTAGAAAACAAAATGGTTTAATCGTACCATGTTGGGTATCAAATGAAAGGCCTTAATGAGCACATTTCAAAAATATATATATTATAACCCCAAAAGAATTAAAAAAAAAACAAGTAATAATAAAAACTAAAACCCAACTACGACTTAAAAGGTATAAACAAGACACCACAGACAGACAAATTAAAAATCCGGAGTCACACGTAATCTGTCCGATTTATGCCCTAACACGTGTGACTCCGGATTTTTAATTTGTCTGTCTGTGGTGTCTTGTTTATACCTTTTAAGTCGTAGTTGGGTTTTAGTTTTTACCCGACTACGGCGAAGAAAAAAGGAGGGTTATGATTTTGACCGGTATGTATGTATGTATGTATGTATGTATGTATGTATGTATGTATGTATGTATGTATGTATGTATGTATGTATGTATGTATGTATGTATGTATGTATGTATGTATGTATGTTCATCTGTTCCCTCCTATCTTCCAAACCACTTATCACAATTTGAGAAATGAGGTATCGTTAGAAGCGTCATGATTGTCCGCTGGTTATAGGCTATGTGAAATCACATTAATTTGAATATGGCGCCCTCTAGCGGTCATAAAGTCATGACATAAAAAAAACATACTTAAATTATGCCGTGTTGGGTATCAAATGAAAGGGCTTGACAAGCACATTACAAATATGTATATATATCGTGTTGTCTAGGTACATAAATATGTTTAAATTGTTTATTAAAGCAAAAGTGAGGCTGCGCTACGTATGGCGCGGCTGTAAAATTAATACCTAATAAACAATAATGATTATAAAATGATAACAACACGCAGTTCATCAAATCTTAATAATAAATAAATAGCAGGAATTAGATTTTTCCTGTGTAGGTACTTGCTATTAGCACTAGGTATTGCGTGAAACAGCGCCAACTATTGAGATGGCGCTGTTTTAATGGATATTTTAGTGCAGTAACCAGTAACCGTCCTCTATTATAAGCACTCCCTAGACTATAAGGGTCAGTTCACACCGAGACACGACGCGACGCGACGATGCTTGAAGAGACCAGTGGTTTCGAAACGCCGCGCGGTGCCGCGGAGCGTGTCTACCAGTGTTTCCACTTTTAGGAATTTCTCCCTTTTTTAAGGTAAACTCGTAATTAATGTAATACTTCTAATTTTAGTTTACCATGTTAATATTGTGCTATTACCGTGGCTAAAGACGAAATTGGAACTAAGTCGCACATAATAATAAAAAAAACGGGTACTCTTTGCTCCGTTGAGTTGAGACGGGTCGGGCGGGGGTCAGTCGAGCTTATACCGCAGTAGCAGTAGACTTTATTACCCTAAAATACCCTAAAATTAGTACCCCAAAACTTACCCTGCTGTAATAGTTTTACTCTAAATCTATAGTAAATTAGGTACCCTAAGTTGGCATCACTGAGTAGAGACCAGTCACCAGAGAGCGGCTTCAGGCTGCGCCTCGCGGCGCAGCGCGGCGCAGTTCGGCATGGCGCGACGCAGCGAGGCATTTTCGAATTATCTGAATTAAATGTGTATCTTTTTGTGTAGTAAATAAAGTTATATTTTGTATAATAAGTATTAATAATAATATCTTAAAAAGCGGTATGAACTGATCCTAATGCGGCATGTAATGCGTTACATGCTACTAAACGGTCATATATGTATGACCGTTTATTAGCAATTTATTATGATCCAAGGAACAAATAAATAATCCATCTAGAGACCTGAGTCTGCTGAGGGCCACATAGGCCTGTCCCTTAGCGAATAGTGACTTTCCTAAGTCAACTACTGCTTTGTCTAGGGTGCACCCTTGTAACTTGTGCACAGTAACTGCCCAAGTAAGGATTAATGGTAACATTTTGCGTTGAATTTTTCCCGATCCTCTTAATCCGTCAAATTCAGTCATACAAGGTTCGATTCTAACAAGCCCATCTTCATCTGCATTTATAGTGGAATCATCAAATTGTATGAGAACTGCGCTTGGCTGTTCTCCGTGCTCCAGCTGATCCCGACGAAGAGCAGGCCATACCAGGTTTCTCACCAGTCCCATCGCACCACTCACTAACCTCGATTAATGTTTAAGTTCCTGCGTAGCATGACACGGGAGCCAATACCGATATCGATACTACTTATACGTATTATACCTCCAGTTCGGTTGGGATCGCTAGGTATATGTTCCGAAGATAAGGGTGTTCTGTTTTAGCTCTAGAGGCCTCGAGCCTATCATTGCTCTCATCATGCACTAGTTTAGTGCATTATGTTTTACGCAAATGTTTTGATGCTCTTCGTAGTAAATGCTGCAAAGCATTTGTAATTTAAATACTCTCTGTGTATACAATTACTTGACAGTGTCCAGTGCTTTCCCATAATCTAGGATGTTGTTCAAAAAGTCTTCAACCATATCACAAACTCATTAGAACAACATGTCGATTTTGCTTAATTGAGGTCCTCGTTAAAGACGTTTATAAGAAACAACTAAGATTAGATTAGAGGGGTTGGTTTTGTGGACGAAAAAACTATAAGAGAGAACTATAAGTAAGCTCGGTATTACCTAGGTACCTACATGAGAAACAATAACCTAAACAAAATAATGTAAACCGGGTCTGCAATTATACTCTATCACGAAATTTTAACCCCAAAATGATTTAAATAAAAAAAAGTTAAAAAACTAAAACCCGACTACTTAAAAACCACGTTCTAATAAAAAGTATGAAACAAGAAAATATTTCCAGACAGTAATCAAGACAGTGACAATGGTCAAGGACAAGCCGTGGTCGCATCCCTGTACCTACATACCTACAAAACTATAATGGCATGCGACGGCGGCTTGTCCTTGACCATTGTCACTGTCTTGATTACTGTCTGAAATATTTTCTTGTTTCATACTTTTTATTAGAACGTGGTTTTTAAGTAGTCGGGTTTTAGTTTTTTAACTTTTTTTTATTACTTGATTTTTTAAATATTCATTCAACAGGTATGCTTAATATTAACACTGAGTAGCATAGGCTATATTAAATAATAATTATTATAATACTTTGACTTTGACGCCGCTGGCGGAAGATACTAGCTTCCGCCAGCGGCGTCAAAGTCAAAGTTTTTTCTTTCTGTTTGTTTATTACCTCATCACCACTAAACCCCTGAACCGATCGTAAGGAGACATAATAAGGCTGGAGATGGACAAAGGTTACTGGTTACTTTTCATCCTGAATATTTATGATTCATAGAAAAAACCTACTCTAAATCGAGGGCAATCGTTATATTATTTCAATAAACCTAATATTTTACAAACTCTACTTTCAAGAGACATGTAATTATAACCAATAACAATACAGGTATCAACTGTCGGGCTTAAGCCGGCTACGTTCTTGGCAAACACCGGATACCGGTTGGCAAGTGCCGGCAATACGAACCGATCCAGATTGTTTACGATCGGCCATGTCGGAGGAATAATCTCGCGGTTCGCCGCGTCGGAGCAAATTGTCAGCTCTACGGTCGACTGTGTGATCAATTGCGAAGGAAAGGTTTTGGGGGTGACTTTGCTAAACACCCTTTAGACTACGCTAAATGTAATACTAAAGCCTCTTGACCAAGAGACTCTAATTTCATTTAAGAAGCTGAACTATCTAACTGGTTATTGGGCAAAGCTACAAGATTGTGTCTACGCTAGATAGTTAATTAATCCTTGAGAATTTTGCTTTATCCTGAATATGGTGCTAGTGAAATTAATGCATTCCGAAGCCGTAAGGTGGACCCGACGGTTCCACTGTCTTAAGTATTTTTTATCTACTGAACTTGTTTATTTATTAATTCGGTTTAATATATTATTATTAGATATATTTTTTTTTAAGTTATTTTTATAGAACGATGTTGTAATAATGATCATAAAATCTTATACATGCGCACTAAAAGGTGTATGTAATACGTCCACGCTTACGCAGTTGGAGTGACAAGTGATGGCGAACCCATCACTTAAAATATTATGCACTTAAAAGCCTTCACATTTATAGGTATACGAATAATAAAGCTGAATTCCGTATTCTACTCGAAGAATTTGTTTGCGTTTTTGAACGCTCAATTTATCTTTGGAACTCAACCAAGCCTAGCCTGCCAAGCCTTTTCGGTCCAGATCGGCTTCCAAGCTAACCGGATGCAGCTGAATACCAGTATTTTACATGGAGCGACTGCCTATCTGACTTCCATACCCCAATAACTGGTTAATACGATTAGATACCCCTTGGCAAGACTGGTTATCAGACTTCCGGGCTTCTGACGACCCGTAACGACTGTCAAATATCCACAAATGACAGCTGGGACCAACGGCTTAACGTGCTTTTCGAGGCACGGAGGAGTCTCGATAAGTAAAGATGGTCACCCATCCATGGACCAACCCCGGCAAGGGTAGCTTAACCTGTTGGATCGACCCGTGTGGCTGTTATTACTTAGCCACGAGCTCCTCCTCAACTTATCTCTGGAAATACCAGTCGGATTTGAAAAATTCTTTTTGCATTTGAAAGATAGAATTGGTTCTAAAGGAAGTTTATAGGTAAGAAGTCAGAAAGAATGCTGAGCGAAAATGAAGTTTAGGGCCGAAATATCACGCGGAAGAAATCACGGGCAGAAGCTAGTATGTAATAAAATCAAAGATGGCATAACTTTTTAAACTTATCGTAGCATAAAAAGTATCCAACCTTATTTCAATAACTTTCATCTAGGTCAGTCCAACAGTAAAACCATTTTAAACAAATAATTTCTAAGTCGGTAACTTTTAAAAGTTCTGTCTCGTCTGAATCGATTTGTTTTGCCCGCCTGCCCGTTGAAAGTCCGTTTGTGAAAGGAATTTCTATAATTCAACCCTCAGAGCCTTACAAACTTGTTTGATTGCTCATGTCTTTGCCAACATTCGGAGGGTTAAGAGCTGTAGTGTGTATGGCTCGAAACTAATTGAATAGCTCGTGTTTCTCGAAATGCTTTTTAAAGTCCACATTCTCTTGAAAGTTGGATTTAGATTAGTGTACTGCGGTAAATTGCATGTGGATTATTTTGTTTGAAAACGAACATTAACTTCTTTATAATGTTTATTATATTTTACACTGGTATTTCGTAATTTTTTTCTATAGTACTAATTAATAGTTAGTTTAAAATAGGTATCTATGCACCTACTAATTATTAGGTACGGCTCAAATCTATTTTATGAAACCATATAGATATGCATTTTGCATTATGCATATCGTATCTATGGTAAAATAACATGAAAAAAAAACAATACTTAGATTTTTAGTTTGGCCCAAAACTCAGCAACGCGAATACCGTTCGCCAACGCAGTCATAATAGGTCCTCACGTGTGCTGTAACTGGCCATGCGGTGCAGATGGGAGGTGAGCCGTTGTCTGTGGAGAGACGCCGCGCCGCTTACACACCGGAGATCAGAAGGCCTAGACAAAGTGATATTCTATCAGCGATATCGATAATGGAAAAGGCAAAAATGTATAGGACTGACATACGCTATCGAAAAGCCTATATCAATCCTGTTGAAAGTCGTTGTAGAAATACGAAACGCTTGGGAAGCGATTGTCACTTGTCTAGGCCCTCTGAGCCGTCCATAAACCCACACTTGTGGAGGTTGTCCTTGCTGCGGCCCACTTGATGGACACCAAGTCTATTAAGTAATATTAAACAACAACAACAACTTCCAAAAAAACTCGCTACTCGTCTAATCCACCATGTTTACAAGCAACCATTCGCAGCCTCTCAAGAGAATTCAGACAATACTCAATCAGACAGCTCAACCACCATTGATTGTTCCATCAAAACATCGTGATGGCTACTGTAATTGCTAATCAGTTATAAAAATAGACACAACAGAAGCCATTTCTTTTGGACCTCACCTGTCATTACTTTGGTCCTCACCTGTCATTTGTTTGGTCCTCAGCTGTCATGTGACAATGTTCACGACGTCAAAGGGCCTGATGGAGACGGCAATCTTTTGTGAGCCATGTCAACAAATATTTCGTTTTGACGAACCGGAATAGGAATAACGGGAAAAAATGTTATTCATAGTATTGGGGCGACCATTTTTGTGAGTAAATACATAAGACATACATAATATACATAACACAATACACACTAACCCATACATACATTTTAATACACATTTTTATTTGACATTACATAATATATAACACGGGGGGGAATCCATCCTCTCTCGTGTGTGATCAGTCTCCGGTGTAATTCTTCGTTGATGGTAGATATAGGTCTGCCAGGGTTGCGGGTTAGTCCGAAAGGGATACCGGAACCTTGGCAACAGGCAACTGAAGGAACACGGGTGGGTTTTAGTCAGTAAAAGTCTGACACGCCCTTCCGCTCCACCCAGAGCGGGAGAAGTCATTGGATGATTTCCCATCCTCAAAAAAAAAAAATAGTTGGTTTTCAATAACACACAACACTTTACTCAAACTCTAAGCGTTTATTTCAATTAGAACATTTACAGACACTTTGAATTATCACTTATCAAAGAGTTCTTCAGTTTGAGTTAGTTGGTGAAGCTAGTCGCCCATTCCAAAACGAAGTAGGTTCCTTACGGAGAAAAACGGGCAAGAAACTCCGTGGACACTCTTTTAAATCAATATCATTATGTTACAGAGTTCACTTAATCTTACAATTTCATTTCGACTACCCAAATACCCACGCATAGATCAAGTACCCAAGTAGCTACACGCTATACCGACTACACCGCCATTTCGTGTGCGACACCTCTCTCCGCGTGGGCGGACATACTGCGTGTATCAATACAACATCTTATTACTTAGTTACTTCAATAAAACTTACAAACAATGCTAAAATGCTTATCAGTTAATTCTTTTATAATTAAACAATGCTAGTATTCACAAAATACAAAGGTTATTCCATTATTACTATTTGACAACCCGTAATTGTTATCAAATAGTTCATGGAATTTTAATAAAACAACAGGTATTCATTAGTAAATTGCTATGTAAAATAATCTTATAACTTTTTAGTTTGGTTCTTATTATTGAATCTTATTTAGTTCTCATATTAAATTATAACATTCAGTTATTGATCATAACATTCACAATCCGCGCCATCTTAGCCACATTAGGTAGCGCTATATCATAAACTAATTTACTCTGTCAAATGACCAATTGTTAATATGATTAAAAACCTAAAGACTATAAACTAAATATTCCCTTTTGATTTTTACTATAGATTTAACTGAAACATCAAAATTAGTTTAATCAATTACTCCAGCTTCGCAAGTTCAACTTTACAATTTGGGCAATAGATGGCGTTTGATATCATAGGATTCAATATCGTTCACAGATGCATGCAAATGGTTTAAACAGTACACCAGTTATCCAAATAGTTACGCATAAGATTATGTTAAGATGTTTACAAACGCTCTTGCGGCGACATATATTTTAATGGGATTATCTTTCGCAAAAGCGAACCCCACTTCAGAACTATTACAGAAATTGTTGTATTATCGGGAAATTCTTGTTTGTGATGTGAGTTTTGGTCTGAGACAGATTGCTTTTAGTAAGAATATTGTCTAGCTATTGGGACATTTCATTTAGATCGACAACGCACAAAAAGGAAATTAAAATCAACATGAAAACCAACCACAACAAACTTCAAATTGTACCCACCTACCCGCAATGGCGATACGCATACGACGTCATGCACACATTTTAATATACAGCTACCCTCTTACTACAACTGATAAGAAATCCTAGTGTAATTTTGTCATAGTACCAGCAACCCGCTACGCCAACCGGCTTTATGTATTTTTAAGTTATAATTTGTATTTTCTCTGTAAGTGATTGTGTAATCTTTTGAGAAAATAAATATCTAAAACCGTAAAACCGTAAACCGTGAAAATGAATTCTTATTGTACAAACTTTTAAGATCCTCAAACACACCGTATAATTGGACTTTATGTTAAAAAGCAATTATATAAATAAATAGGAAAATGAAAAAGTATGCGTGTGTCAAATGTTTAAATTATTGTTAAAACTGATTTAAACTTAACGGTACTTTACAGACACAACCATTTTCTTTTCGACTGATGCAGAAATAAGAAATAATAGTCTAGTTCAAAGCCACAGGCCTGCAGAGTTTATTTTTCTTGGAAATCATTTCGATACAAAATAACATAAATCGGCTTTGACGTTTTCAAAGAAACAAGACTTATTATTTTGATTGACTGCTAATATTTTTTTACTTGTAAAACGTCAGACTTTTGAGCCTTTGATACTTGAAGACTCCATTTTATTTTTTTACTTTATTACGTCGTCAAAATCACTTATTAGCTGGTCCCTGAATACTTATTTTATATATTAAATGAGGTCTGTTGCCGACCGCTAAGGCGGATGCTACATTGTGGGGCGGAGCGGAAAGAAAGAAAAAAAAAAACATATTTAAAAAGTCGCCGCTCGAAGTAACAAGTAAAGGCTAGCAGAGATTAGGGCGGAACATGCCGCAACGCATAGAATTGCAAGTATGGGATAGAAAATATACCAAAGTGTAGATCGAGTATATCCTGTATCACTTTGGTATATTTTCTATGAACCAACGCACACTACAGGCGGGCCGCACTGCATTTGGCTTCTAAAGTCACAATTTATGAATTTACACAGATCCGCTCCGCTATGCTCGGCCTCGCTCCTCTCCGCTCCGCTCCACACTATAACATCACTCAAACGCTTGACATTTTCGCTTCGATCTCGGGGTGAGCAAATATTTGATTAGGTTTTTCTTCTTCTTCATGCGGCTTATACAAACTAATATGACGGATATAAATCGCGTCGGTCCCTATATCCGGAAGCGAATAACTTTGCTTACGAATAGTAAGTAGTATGGTAATGCAGCTGTTCCAATTCTACTTACTTCAGGATATCAGCTGGTAACAGATGCACTAGTCGTAGTTTAAACGGTTCGTTATTTATAGAACTGAGGAAAATGTTTGTGGTTTAGGAGACCTAGGTCTTGTCAAACCTCTTCTAAAAATATTAAGTACGATAGTGTTAAAACACTGTTCATGGAATACAAAGGGCTTTAATTATTTTGTTAGCCATTCGATGGAGCACTTAGTTTTTGGATTTTAGCGTGGCCCTGTTTACAAAGGGTGTTAGTTTTAATGTTGCTAAAGCAGTTTTAATCTTGCTGTCTGCACATTTATTATGACAGATAGCGCAATTGCATGACTTCATTTTGACCTATTTAGGTACACAGCTGATCTGTTCTAGGTATAAGGTATCAGCTGTTGAAAACAATAATTATGTGCTCTGTCTTAAACTCATTTAGGAATAATAAGTGAACCCACACTTTATCAAAAATTTGTACATGAAATTACAAAATGATTTATATAAGACACAACACAAACAAGCACGCGTTGGTTTAAACAAGCGCGCTTTTATAGCAACATCTAAGCCCGGGCAAATACCACCCTTCAAGCTAGCCTAATATCACTTTCATAGCAAAATACCTAAATAAGTACCAGGGTAGGTATTTTGCTAGTTAAGGGGATGTGGGAGTTAAGGCTACATTCATTCCCATATCCCCTATACAGGGTGAGCTAGCGCAACCGCAACTAGCCGCCACAAACTACGAATGATTTGCAAAGCAACTGTAACGTACCCGTAACAGGTATATACTCGTAGATACGTGTTATGCAGGTTTACAGGTGCGTACGATACCGTACACACCTTCAAACCACGTAGTGTATTACTGAATTAATTTGTGCTGCGGAATTGGCTTGAGGTGAAGAGAGATAGGTATGATACTAGTTACTGAGGTGCCTTGAATTTTGGAGTGCTGTAGGTCGTAATTCTCTCTGTTCTGTTGAATACGTACGACTTAGGTTAGGTACTGTCGACAAAATAAATAGGTATGTAAATCCTAAGGTAAGTAGTTTTGGCGACTTAACCGATTTAAATGAAGTTTGGTACACAGATAGTCTAGAGCCCGAGAAAGGACATAGGCTACTTTTTATCGATATATCAGGCGGGAGAAGCCGCGGGCGGAAGCTAGTACTAAATATTTCGATGCTAACTTTTAGTTTATTATATTATTATGTAGTTGTATACCTAGCACAAGGTTCTCGTACAACGTTTTAGGAAGACATAGTAAAAAGAAAGAAAGTATGTTGAAAGTATGTTCTGCGTTTTAGTTTCGTGTCACGAAACATCGTGAATGTACTAAGGGTCCAAGGCTCATAGTTAGTCCATGCGATCCAGTGACCAGATTGTTTAAAATTTTGCTTTGGTGGGTTTTGACAAAAGCTTAACTATTGGCAACCTGTTTCATTGATGCATGCTGCAGAAAAGATTTCAAGTTTTGTCCTGATAGTTATACCTTCTACACTTTTCATTTATCTCTACTTTTATTTAACTATAGGTATAAACTAGCACCATTTTTTAAATAAAATACCTATATTTAGTTAAGTACCTATAAATTATTATTTTTCAGGAAATATAATTTGTAAATTCTTTCTAGGCAGATTTTTACTATACATCAAGCCATTTATATAGAAACAAAGGCGACCATAATTTGATACTCTATCCGATGCGTACTTATCTTGTATAGGACACTACCTTATGTACCTGACACGCGACTTGATGTGGGGTCGCCGTCATGATAAATAGGTAGCACAGGTACTAATTTATCAGATAAAATGTCTTCCCGATAAGTAAACAACTCACTGGGCGAATATTTTAATATAATACTAGTTAACGAAAAAAATATTAAAGGTATCTTTTCTTTAGTCAAAATATTACTAAACTATAGGTAGATATCTTAGTTTAGTCATATTTTTGTATGAGGTCCTGGGTTCGATTCCCAGGTCTGGCAATCTGTTATTGGGTTTTTCCATCAGAAATTTCTCAGCAGCAGACCGTAGTCTGGTTTTACGCAAGAGACATAGGTACACCTCTGTCTTACCCTTCGGGGAATACAGGCGTGATGATGTTATGCATCTTCGGAATCGTATTACTAAGTCTACGTCCGTCCGTCCGTCTGTCAGCGGGCTGTATCTCATGAACCGTAATAGTTAGGTTAGGTTGTAGTTTTCCAGATAGTGTATTTTTATTGCAGCTATAACAATAAGAATGAAATTATAATTAATTAATTAATTATTTTTATTATATCCATATACGAAACGTGTTTTATTCGGCGTTTTTGCGAAATATCGTACGGTGGTACGGAACCCTTCGTGTGCGAGGCGGACTCGCACTTGGCCAGTTTTTAATTCTAATACAAACAACAACCTGTCGTACAAAAAAATCAAATAAATAACAGATGGTGGACTGAAATCTAACCATCTGAAACAGGGTAAGAGATACAAGATACTGAAGAAAACCATTTAAAGATTTAGGCGTTCTGTCTAGGAGAGCTGTAGCTATATGCATCAAGCATATTGAACCAATTTAACTGCCTACAAATAGCCTTTTTATAATCCCAATTTTAATTTCTTTTTTGAACAGGAAATACAACACCAAAGAATAATCATTAAATCCGAAAACCCCGAAAAAACAGTAGTGGTCGAACATTCTCTGCACTTTATTTTGATCCCAAAAACTAAAAATTCTTTCCCAAAATAAATAACCCACGAATTCATCCATCAAACATTTTCGGGTCCACAGAGCGTCCTGCCAAACGGCCTAAAATGGGTTTGAATCGATTCCCAATACCGTTCACTATAATGAAATAGAGAGTGTGTGTTGGTTCGTTAACCCTCATTCTTCGTAGACGGCTGCTTAACGTCACCCGCGCCGCGGCCAAAGAGTCGCCCGAAAAACAAATAGTCGATCGCAACCAACTGTAGTTATAAGAAACTCGGTACAAAGTTGTTTAAACAAATGCTCGGGGATGTGTGGTGTGAGGTGAAAGAATGGAGCGGTGTATCGGAAATAACAACTATCAAAACAGTTTCAGTACGCGTTGCCGTTTATTAAATTCAAAATTATAGTCTTTAAATTAATGTACTTAAAGTTTAATGGTAGGTACGTTACAATCTGGAATGTAACAATGCTGAGTAGCAGCAGAAATTGCTATAAAGTTAGTATTCCCTTTGACAAACTCCACAAGAAACTGTAATTAGGTAGGTACCTACAACTTAGTTGGAAGTTTTCCTCTTAAATATCACTTGGTTCAAGCCCTCTAAGCCTTAGGCTAGTTTCAAGACCACAAATGTAGTACAAAATTAATTGCGAAATTCTGTGAACGCCAAATATTACAAAGTACTTATTATTATATTCTTTTGAGGTACTAACGAATTAATTAACTAATTTGAATTAATATTTAAACGCGTACAAATACAATCCCTGTAATTAGATACATTTAATTTAATTACATTTTCGAACAAGAAAGTTCTAGTAAATCATAAATATTTAATTTATCTCTTTGGTACTTGTAGCTCAAACCAAATTGAAAAGTTAATTTCAAATGAAATTTCATTGTTTTCAATGAGTATCCTCTCCAAGTTAACTACATTGTCATCTGTTAACTCGCTTCCGCGTCCTCATCCGCTGCCTCTCATGCCGCACGCGGCGTCATAAACCTTTGTTTACATAAGTGACCCCCAGCGCCGCGGGAATACATTACCGGACTTGTGAATGGACAATTTCAATGTTGATATTGACATTAAAATAATTATGTTTACATTCACCGACGATTTCTTCCAGTTTTCGGTAAGCAGTCATGTTTGTATGGCGTAATATTAGATGTATCGCTGTCGGAGCGTCGATGTATATTATGTGCAAATCATTTGGATTGAATTGAATATTCCTTTTACTCTTTTGTTTATATTTGTTTCGTATATTTGTATTTTACATTGGGTGTTCTGTTACATTTGTTCGTAATTGGTATCAGGATAAACATTAATTACGAGACCTCAATGTTTATTTCGATCTTTATTATTTTTTGTGTTTCCATTTTGTTAATTATAATTTTCCTTTCTTCTGAAATTGCGGCGGTATCATGAATGATAACAAGAAAGAAATACGCGCAACTGAAACTTCGCCTCGTGATAAACAAAACAAAATTTAAATCAACACAAATTTTATTAGGAACTTAAAGAAATCCGTGCTGAGGAAAATCAGCGGCGCACCTTTAAGTTCCCAACATCGATCCTTACAAAATGTTACGCAAAAACAATTTATTCTGGAGAGGATCCCTTTGGAGCGGCTTATCGGGAGGTACTTCATTTGTTGGTGAGATTTGAAGCCCGCTATCTAGATAGGGTTGTTAAAGCCTCAGCTGGCTGTGTAAAGTGGCCGTGAAGCTGGTGCGACATAGACATCAAATGATATCTTATAAATTGTAATTTTAAACAGATTAGTTCGTATATTATGCTCTGAGCTTTTCGGCGAATACGGAGGATAAGTTTCAGACTTTAGATCTCAAAGGAGAAGTCCCAAAAAAAAACCAGAGTCGATTAAAAAACTTATGTGTACGATGTTATGCATGGTAGATATCAAATTTAATGTGAAATGTGTATTTTTATATATTATTATACTGCTAACTAACTTTATTTATACGATGAAAGCAAAACATATGGATCATTTTTAAAGAAAGTAATTTCGTATTTGTTATCCACAATTAATACCCTTTTACCCCACATACGTTATTCTTTATCAATTCTGGGTTTTTGCCCATACTTTTTTGGGCATTTTAGCTCATTAATGCTTGTCTGAATGTCACGCTGTTTTAATATTTAATTGACTTTTTTCTTTCTATTTGTCTACATATTTACAATCTAGGCTTTGTACCTAATTAACGTTAGTTACTGTCAAGACAAAGAAAGAAAATACAATCCATAGGCTGAGACTGTATTATAGCCTAATTCCCTGTCGATCTATCAAACAATATCCTCCAATCACAAAACCGAGAACTTTATATCCAGAACTTTTATTGGCCTACAAATATAAAACATAGTTTCTTATGTTGTTACCATAATGACATTGCTAGCCACAGTTTCGTGTTTATTCCCGACATTACAACTCATCCAAGGAGCATTTTATTCACTACCGACAAAATTTAAGCGCGTCGTAAAGTTAACTATCATGTGACTTGCCAAACTATGATCAAATCAGGCTTAGACACTACTAAATTCACTGTTACTGTTATAAACAGGGGAATTGTCGGTAGTTTTGGACCTCTAACCGCTAGCCAGAGAAGCTATTGAGCACGTAATTGTTCAATTAAGCCAATCGACTATTTCACTATTTGGGACGTCTTAATTATGAACCAATTTGAAAGTAATTAGGCATCAAACGGGTATGGAATTAGTAAATTAACTTCGGCTCGAGGAACCTTCGAATTATAGTGTAATTAAGTTTCATGTGAGAATTGAACTGTTAACAAGTTGATGAGGTCTCGATATTACGTACATTTTATGTTTGAAGACAAGAAGTTTCGAAGAACATGTCAGACAAAAAAAATGAGACAGCAAGATTCTGTTTTTTTTTATTTTAAGTGGGAATCTTCCTGTCTGACAGAGAAAAAACAGCCTAGATTATTAAGAAAAAAGCTTAGTATGTTTATCCCTTGTATTACAAATTGTAAGCTATCTCTTACAACAAGCATTCCTTCCACAGATGTGTGTAGATTTAAAACTAGAGTGAATGTAACCTACTCGTGTCAGCGTGCGAGCTCATCGCACAAACGGAATTAAGTAAACCATTCCGCTCAGCTGCAGATAAATTACGAACAGCATCTGACATCCACACGTATTTTATTTTTTTCAGAAAAACTAGTTTTTGACTATGTCTGATTTTTTTTAATAATAATAAAAAAAACATTTATTTCAGGCATATTAGAAAATGTCTTACAACATCAATTAGGTACATGGCCGCATTGTTCTTCCAAAGAACAACGTAAGGAATTTTGAAGTGGTTTTCATTTCACCATCATTTAGAAAATGTATTCAGAAAGATTTATAGGTAACTGTATTACATTAATATTAAACTTAAATATAATAAAGAATTCCCTATATTTTCAAGTCATAAAACCGTGCGAAGAAAGGGCGGATCGTTAGTATAAAATAAATGGTAACACTCATAAATTGGTCGAACATTTTACTTTGAGACTGCGGCCTGCGACAGCCGGCAAAATGGCGGGCGTGAGCTATGCAGGATAGTTGCAGAGCAGGTTGAAAGGGTTCACCGCTTGCTGAAACGCCTCGGTGCAGCTGTATCCAAAACTGTCAGAGTGTGTAACGAATATTAAAATTTGTTATAACCAAGCCCGCTCCGCTCCTATATCGCCCGGGCTGCTACATCTCGTATAACACATGGCATCCTATTTCATTATGAGCTGTACTTACAAAATTTAACGAGCCTACATAATGGTGACATTCCGTTTATTAAGGAAGAGACGCCAAACCTGTTTATCTATTTAGAGCTAACAAAAAATTTCGACACGATTAGATGAGGAAATGCTAACGAAAAGACTATGAATTGTGGGGATAAAGACTGTGCCATTAGTGGGATGGCTTAAAATTTTATGAATTTTCTTAGTCTTGGATGTAAGTACATAAGTGCACTGGGAAAGTATTTAAAGCACACAGCATTGCTGTGTAATCGTGAGCTTATGTCTATACTTATGCCCGAGTTACGGATGCAATGCAATGACATACAGAAGGCATATTTAAATTAATATAGGTAAAGGCTATTTCTAACATTTAAGATTAAAAGTGGTATGGGTACCAACTTTCTATTCATCGAACATAAAAGGAAAATTACAATTCCCTTAGATACTATAAAACCCGATTTTCATTTACTGAATCGCTTACAATAAACTTTTGGTCTGGATGTAAAGCTGGTTCACGATTTTATACTAAGACCCCACGCTGAGTTAAGTAGTTTAAATTCATTGGATTTGGTCCAACCTTTAATTTTTATGCTTATGATTGTCAAAATATCTTAGCACCAGAATTTTATCGTAAAATATTATTTCCCGTGAAATCATTATTTGTGTATACGTTGCAGTAAGATACTCGTAGTTGAAGCCTATATTACGGTATATAGCCATATCCCTAGCGATATAACTATATCACGGCTACAAAACCATCTTACTGTGACATAATATTCATTGGCAGAGAATAGCTCTGCTTGAAATCTTCCTTTACCTTTTTTTTGTGGATGGTAAATCATCAAATGACTTCTCCCGCCCTGGGCGGAGCGTTAGGGTGTATCAGACTGTTACTGACTAAAACCCACACGTCTTCTTTCAGTTGCCTGTTGCCAAGGTTCCCGGTATCCGTAGAAGTTCATCACCATTTATTTTTGTCTACCATTCTCCCCAATCAGCGGTCTCGTTATTATCTCCCTCATTTTTATCATCCCTTACATGATTCACCCATCTATTTTTTAATCTCCCTCTCCCACAGTTTTGCAATATGTGGTTATAACTAAGGCATTCCAGTTAATCTTTGTAGGCATTAAGATGGAGATCATTGCAGTTGCTATAATTCCCTAGAAAACCCTGCAAACGTGTTGAACTTTTGACCCTACCTCGGGTTACATTTTGTTATAAATATCCAGGTTCTCTCTAACTAGATTTCCGTCCGCACATAAGTCAAAGTTACGGTGTAATTTCACAGCTGAAGTAAAAGCATCCGCAAGCCTTAAAATATATGGACCAGTAAAAATAAGCCACTTGCCTCCTTCGGTCCACGAGACCAGCGAGGCATACATCGTTGTTTATGAGTGCCACTTGCTCATAAGTCTTGGGGAAACTCGCTTTCTCAGTCTTCCCAAGTTAAAATTAAATGAATCGGGCACATACAACCCTTTGAATACTGACGGAACAAGTATTAGTCCAGCGGGCCTAAAACGGCCACATTAGCAAAACAAAATCAATTCATTTCATGAATTTCCAGCTGTCATTAGCAATTCCTCTAATTTGACACAAAAGCAATTCATAATGTGTGGACCATTTTACATATTTCCATAAGAAAAAACTCGTAATATGAATCGCACGCAGATAATATGAATAAATTGTCAATTTGTGACATTTTACGATGATTCATAATATTTTCCTATTATGATTCTGCCAAAGTGACTGTTTTAAGCCACCTGTTCTGAACATAATATATTATTATTTAAATATCTCCGATTGCTCACCACTGTGTTCGAACCCCAGCCATTATCAACCATCCATTTTCAGCCACCTCGGTCTAATCAGTTCACAAAAATATCTTCCATAACGTCTATTGGCTTCTAACGCATTACTACATAACTGTGAACTGGTACGGTAGGCCACATGTTAGTTGTAACTAATCCAGTTTATCGGGTGTAAAAAGATGCCTAACGAAGCCGGAAGCCACTTGTTATTCACGTCATTGTGATCATTTTTTTGTTCTGGACCATACCTGGGAACTTTCTGGTTACGGAGATATTGAAGGTAAAAGTTACAACATTTTCCGATGTTTTTTAATGAAAACCAGTTTTAAATGCTTTAACTTAATTTTAAATACCCCCACGAACCCTGAACCGTTGCATGCACACAATGTTTTGCGAGCGTAACGTTGCGCACTACCGTAAACAGTAATTTTTCACACCAAAAATAAAAGGGAATTATTTTTGTGCAATGTTACTTAATTTGATGTACAAAATGCGTAGTTGACTGCTATAATATGTGATGGGTGTTTCTACACCCTGTATAAGCAGGGGCTCTTTTCTTCAAAACCGTACTACGCCCGCTCAAGGCCAAAGTGTTTTCACTGACTTGCGACCTATTGTACTTAATATGCCTTCCACATCACCAATCTTACAGGTATTACCCTATAATTAATAACCTCTATAAGCAACTCGCTTTCATTGCACCCGTTCGTTCCTACTAAGTTATACTAAGTTAGTAACGCGATTCTTGCTGACACCTCAGCGAGGTGGCTGCCCCCCCCCCCTCCACCAGCTGTTCTCGAGCAGCCAAACTTCTAGCTGAACTGCACCTTGGGTAAACATTGTACCATGACATGTTTGTCCTGACTACCGCTCACAATTTGTTTGCGCGAGTTCGAAGTGGATGGAAAATTAAATGATGTTGGAGCAGTTTGAAATGTTTAGTGTTTTGATAGTGTCAGCAAAACATTTTGAAATCATCTCCAAGGCTGTTTATTATTGCTAAGTAGTAATTTCATCCTACAACTTAATTAATTGCAAACGGTGATGACTACAGAATGAGCCACAAAAATGCGTACAATATTAATTAAGGAAACAAAATTAAAAGTAAGTACCTACACTTAGGTAGGATACTTTACAAAATTAATAAAGTAAAAGGAAAAGTACATCACGCGTATAACCGTATTATATTCCCAAAGAAATCCCTCAAGGCTCAGCGTTTCAAAATGGCGGAAAATACCAATGAATTTTCTTACACCTCGAGATTCAAATTTTTAATTACAACTTGTTAACAGTCTTCATCAGTTCAATAGAACTCGGCAGAAGTTCCGACAGGCAAGCGATCCTGCGAGGGTCGCTTCCTATTTTTGGGCACAAAGTCCTAATTAGAGAGCTCAGCAGTTAATTAAGGGTACCGCGGCGCTGGCGATCAAATTTTAATAAAACTCTAATTGTTTGCTCGGCAAATAAGGCAGCGATGAGCACTTCAGTGTGGGCACGCGCACATAAACGACCTTTATTTCTATATTAACTGTAATCATGAAAGTGGAACACAAAGAGATTCGCGAATAAAGAACACAATGTCATGTTATCACGGAAGGCGAATTGTTTTTACTTACAGCTTTTGTTCAGTTTTTGGTAATTAACTTCATTGTTACATTTAAATTAAAAAGCTACAGATTAGTCCTTGGTTCATAAACTTTCGAGATGAAACACGTAAAATAAACTAGACTCGTGCTACCTCCCGCATCGTTAGGATCACAGAGATGGAGCGGCGCGATGTGATGAACTAGCAAACTTGAGCGTGCACTCAAGTTTTAGTCCTTTAGAGAAGTTCTTCCATCCGGTCAGAAGGCGTCGTCGCGAATAAATGTAACGTCTTATGAATGAAAGCAGAGGTGACGCGCTCGGAGCGACGACGTAACTAGTTCAATGGCACCTCAAAAGAGCAGCGTAAAACGACTTGAACCATTTCTCGACAGCAAAGAATCTAGAAACACGGCGTGGTGAGGAAAGATCGCAATAAAACTATTCAAGAGAACAGCGAAATGAAGCTCCATTCACGTCAAAGTGGTGCCGAGCTCACAGTTATTGCAGCACCATTAACAATTCAACATCAAAGAATTCGAGTGGCATGGCGTAGCGTTTCGAAAAATTGGACAGAATTGACGCCTCTGCCGCCATATTTGATAAAGCGAATTTTATTATTCGAGATAGAATGCAATAAAAAGTGCCATTTATCCTGTGTGCCGGCAATATTTTGTAAACATAATATAACACGGGAACTATCTGTATTCCCGGCGGCCATGCCCTAAAACTGGCCAGGTCCAAACTGTGACGAGGGTGTACTAACTACATTATTGTTGAACTCTTTATTATCTAGAAAGTGAGTGTCAGAGTGAGCGCGGAAGCTGAAATATTTAGTTAGATGGCAAACAGTTTTGGGATCGGTAATACGATTATCTCGTTTTATCTGCTACAAATTGTGAGAAAGATTTACGCTCGGAACAACATTTTATATTCTTTGTCTACACTACAGACGTTATCTAAAATATGTCTCGTCGGCTTGCCGTGGTGAGAATACTTTATGATGACACGGATTATACGGAGACGCTTGTCGAACCTGAAAACTTGAAAAAAACTTGAAAAAATCTGAAATAGGTATGCCTGACTGGCTGGCATATTTTCTTGATAAAATTAGTCTGGTAACAAGTGGTGTCGGGATAAGTGCTCGTACAGAAATATCCAACTAAAAGGATGGAGCGTTTTGATGAAAAGTAGACGAGTCGCTTGAATTAATGATTAACTAGACTACTCCCGAGAGCCTCTTGAAGTCTAAGTTATTTTAGTATGGCCGAGCTTGGATGTGTTGAGATGGAATAGAAGTGCAGCCTCACGTGGCTTTTTCTTTTTGACGGGTATTATTTTTGCAACACATGTATACAGCCAGGCAGTCCTCACATTATAAATTAACGGTTTTTGCTTTGTTCATCGACGAGAATAATTCTTCAGGAAAATTGCAAAGGAAAATTAAATAGGAACCCTACGTTCATATTTTCTTTGAGTTTTTTTTATTATATACCTCATAGGTGACATACAGCCAACTTAATTATTTATTAGCAGTAGACAAAATTTGTAAAAGTTTCTTTTAAAGTTTTTATAATGAATACGAGGCTTTTGTTAGCCAAAAGCCTCGTATTCATTATAAAAACTTTAAAAGTGTGCGTTTAGTTTGTGCAGAATAAACATTTTTTCTTTCTTTTCTTCTATTTCGTAGCCAGTGCTCGACACAAACAAAGTCCATTACCATTGTTCAATAACCTATTTATTATTCCGACAGAAAACAAAATATCAATTCTGTTTTTTTTTTTCAAAATATGTCAAAAAAGCGAATTATATTGAAGTCATTTTTAGACTGCAGATTCTTGGTTATACGCAATATGCTGGGTTTTTTAGAGCATATTTTAAAATAAAACGTGTGTATCCTCGTGAGGGTCGTAATTCGCATGTGGTGACTGATACTCAGTACAGCTGCAAAGTGCAGCTGAAAAATATACCGAGTTTTTGGTTAAGAGAAAATAATTTGTATGATAATCAAACTCATTTGTCTGTGAGAGTTGTGGGCAGGACTCCAACTTCTAGATTGAGCGTTCTAAAATACCGGTTTGAGCTTTTTTGTGGCAGAAAAAATATTTTAGATGCTGGAAACTAAGTTGCTAATTTACTCCACAATCTTACTCGCAAAAAAAACACTCGTGTTGACACAAAGTATAATAATTCTTAACGTGATCAAAAGAGCCAGTCAGCATAGTGAGTAATAAGGCTGTTTACCCAGCCAGCAGTTACCGACTTATTTTAGAATCGCCACTCGTGCAGACATTGTAGAATGAAACGTTTTAAAATATTAGCAATTAGCAGCTATTTTATTTTAATGCAGCTCGACACTGCTAACAAAGGGATTTAAAATAAATATTAAATGTACAGTACATTTACAGGTACAGTCAGAGAACCAAGATAAGTATCCACCTTACCAAGCAAACTGTAGGCTTAAAACGGTCACTTTAGCAGAATCACAATATGAAAATATTATGAATCATCGTAAAATGTCACAAACTGACAATCTATTTGACAGTTTTCTATGGAGATTCGTAAAATGGTCCACAAATTATGAAGTTCTTTTATGTAAAATTAGAGGAATTGCTAATGACACCTGGGATCAGGAAATGAACTGCTCTTTAGAGGAATTGCTAATGTAGCCGGTTTAGGCCCCCTGTTGGGTAGAATAGATATTTTTCTCTGCCAACTGACCATACTAGAACATAGAACCAATCTGATGAATTTCTTGCCTAATAATTACAAGCAGTAAATAATGTACTCAGTATACTATTTCATAATTACACTACAATGGCCACAAAAAATCGGAAAACAACCGAAATCACAGAACAAATCAATTGTTAGTTACAACCACAAGGTGAAAGCGTACCATTCGAAATTTTAATAAACCATTAACAATAATTAAACCAGAGGTTCTGTATCTATACCTACTATATCTACGTTTACAGGTTACCTAACCGACACCCATTTCCCATAAAAGGTGGCTACAATTTACAAACCAGTAATTTGACCGAGGTCACAATGGGGACAAGTTATATTGTGTGATTAACATAGTAATAAATGTATAATAGTTCCTACATTTTAAATGAGCAGAGGAAATAATGATTTGGTAATAAGATTGTAAATGGCCGCTTTATTACTGTTTCCGGATATTATATTTTATGGGTTTCTGTACGAAGCGAAAGTATTTTTGGTGCGATGTCATCTTGTTGACATACATATTTCAAACAAACTCGATAACGACGCTGAGCAAGGAATCACGTGAAGAATCTGAAAAGTTTTTCAGGAAGCGTTTTATGGACAACATAACTTAACAAAACATTACGCCTAATTTTCCCGAAGAGTCGTGCAGAGGTGTAGCTGTAGGTACCTATTGTACACCCACAATTCGCCCGTTATGGAGTATAATTTTCTCATGCAAAATTATTCACAGAATTAAATTGGTTTCCATAAAATATAATTGTGTTGGTTTATATTATATCTTTACATCATGAATACATTTAAAAGTCGCTTTCATGGTGTCTATGTGTCCGCGTTGTTCTTCTAAACGATGCGATGCAACGAATTTTGATGCGGATTTCACCATCATTTAGAGAATTTATTCTGGCAGGTTTTTTGTGTTTAATAAATTGATAGTTACATTATAATAATTCATGTAGTTAATATAAAAATCTCGATATTTTGTCAAGTTGTGAAAACCGAGCGAAGCAGGAGTGGGCCGCTAGTTAAGTAGTATAATATAAGTGCTTTTACATAATTTTATAAAAAAAACATTTTGATATAAAATTATGCGATTGTTGTATGCGATTTACGATTTGCTTATGTGCTATTTAATATTATTGCATTTACACAATTTCATTTATGTGCTACTCATAATTATTATGACATTTAAGTACCTAAATAGTTTTATTTACTTCATTATGTAAAGACAGTTTACTAGAGTTCGACCCATCATTTCTAGTTTCGTTTCGGCAATTTTGAGCAGAAATTTATCTATTTTCGGCCATTTTTGTATTCGGCGGAAAAAGAAAATGTTTTTGGCAGTGGCCGAAAAAAGTCGTGTTGCGTGTAACCAATATCCATTTTTTTTTTAGAGGTATCCCATCTTTTTGACAAAGAAAAGCACAATTACTGAGAAAATACAAAAAAAACGCGTCGTTAAAGTTTTAGTCGGTTTAATTGAATTGTTAAAAGATAGACCCGGCTTAATATTACTTTTAACAAACAAAAATATATCGACATACAAAAAAAAACTGCATTTGGCCGAAGAAGTAAACAAAAACTGTTTTCGGTCGGACTCTACATTATACTGAGGATGGTTTCATTGCATTATTTTTATACATATTTTACTCTTCGTAACAACCACTGTATCTATATATTATACCACTGTATCTATATATTATATGTTATATTATTAGTATTACTTTAGGAACTAATGAATTCTTAATAAGATTCTATTTTTAAACAAAATTGTGAGAAATGTACAGCTTTACTTATGTTTAAACAAGAATTGCAATCCTGTGAAAACCAAATCACGTGACTAAAATAAAATATATTTTGGCAAACACAAGCTGCAATATTTTCAAGAGAGGCAACACATTATGTTCAGAATTGTAAAATGGGGTTGAACATTTTGTTATTGATAATTTTATGACAGTCAAACCAGCACAACACAATATAACTTTGAACACACACAACTCGTTCGCGTAGACAGCCGATTTTCCCACACAAACTTTTACACTCATAAGTTGCTGTTTCCGTTAAGTCCTTTATTATATAACTAGATTCTGTCCGCAACTTTGTCCGCGTGAAATGTCTTCTTCCCCCGACCCACCGCGTCGCATCGCATCGCCTACCCGTGCTAGTACTTCATTTTCGCTTAGTTGTCTTTGACTTTTTTTTCTTTTTGCTCGTCACCTAAGGGTCCTAGCATAATGTTAAATAAATAGCCTATATCCTATAGCCTTCCTCTAAAATTGGGCTATCAAATGCAAAGAGTAACCGTAATGTTTCTTGCCGCCTCTTCTCCATAGGAAACGAACAATTGGAACCATGCACTTAGCTTCTGACGTTTCATAAGTGACCATAATTATAGGTTCATGGGAAATAAAATGTTTTGATTTCATGAAAAAGATTTTCTTTATTTCCAACTGGTAGCAGAGATTAGTGCGTTCAAACAAACACACAACAAAACAAACTCTTTAGCTTTATTATTAGTTATATTTATACAGGCTGTTAGTGTAAACACCGTTATCCTCGAAACCAGTGGTTTGGTTTCATTTATAGAACGTAAAATCAATGGAAAATACTTTTTTTTTTTAAAGAAAATCTTCATTTTTCCACAAGAATATTTCACCCTCAACGCAAGGGCAACGAACGTGCGTCTCAACACGGCGGCCGGCGGCTGGCGGGGACGGGCGGGGCGCGCGGGACGTTACATGACCGTCCGGCAGCTGTTTCGCAGCTCTCTCGAACGCATATCCATGAATATCGGGACAGTGACGGATATTTACTTTTTAAAATCTTTTAATGAAAATAAGGTTTTTTTTTGTTGTTACTGGGTCATTTATTTTATATTTAAGTCAACTACCCAGGGTTTGAGTGACAACGGTGTTTACCCTTGCATACCATCTCGCTTTATTACAGTAAATGACAAAGACAGGTAGAACAAACAATATGTTTTATAAAAACAGCCATTTAAAACATTTAAATGGCAATTTTTCAAAGCTGCTAATGCTAAACCCTTCCAAAAAACAATAGCGTGATAAGTCTTTTGTTAGTATTGACGATCGCGGGTGGGCGTGGCCTCCGCTGCAGTCAGTATAAACGGGACGTGACCCAGATCATAAAAATCGGCATTTGCATTGAAGCTTTTAGTTTATTCCTTCAGCTCAAACTTAAGCGAACTATAGATTTTTTCTGACCTATTTTTGACAGCACGTAAACAATTGATCGGTTCAATGTACAAACGGTTCATGGAACTGAAATTGTCCTTTTGTTAATTCTAGATGCCATTGATGTTTACCGTCGATTTGTGCGCGGATCCAAGAAAATAAAAGAATTTTAAACGGATGTTTCTTCTAAGCGATTTTTTATGAAAAAGCATATACATGAATATTTTCTACCCATTTTACTCGTAGAATTTACGAGTAAAATGGGTAGAAATTGGCACTCTATTTGTCGTCAGGGACATAACTGAACGGTAGCCCAACAAAACTAGTTAATAAAACAACATTTTTTATGACGCGACATGAAGGTTTACAGCGGCGGTGAACAGTTATCGTCCCGAAGAGAGTAGCCTAATCAAATAATAACTAAGACATAAGTTTTTATCTCAAAAATCATCTCTATGAGAGCACGACTCAGCCAAGAGTCGTTATACTACCAATTAAAGTTACTCAGAATTAGTAATCAATAGAGTTTCAAGTTTGGGACTCTAGCAAGATTGTAGAGATGATAGAGCACAGTTAAAGAGTATGAGACATTATTAATGCGTCGGCTGGCTCTCGGTAGAGCCGCTTTGTGAGGAAAAATATTCAAAGCTTAAATCCCAGTTTTAAGTTAGGTGGGACAATTTTCTGTGCGGAATAATTTTTCACTTTTTCTATGTGTGTGTGCCATGTATTATAATGCTAGCTTTTGTTGGCGGGTTGGCTTGAGTTCGCAGCATAAGTAGGAGTAAAAAGGCAATCTCTTTCTTCATGATTTAGTGTTCTCTCAAGTTAAAATTATTTACAATCCATTAAGTTTGAAGGGTGATGGAGTAAAAGATGTAAACTTTTACGTTTATTTTTCGTTTGTTCGTTCGCCCGTGTGGCCTGCCTCATAATTTTAGAAGCCTTTTCCTAACGAAGTTGTCGTCAACTGATGGATGGTGCTGATCCACGTGTCATGTTCGTGAACGGGCGCTGTCAGTTGAGACTGGTCATCTCTCATCTGCCAGGGCTTATTTTTAATCTTATATTTTGAATTGTTTTTGATTTGACATTGTTCTCACATATAGAAGCACCAAGAAATACTGTACCCAGGATTTTGTAATATCTATATCCATTTTTAAAGGAGTGTCCTTGGAGTTTCTTGCCCGTTCTTCTCCATAGAGATCTACGATTTGGAATGGGCAACTAGCTTCAACTTTTTGACTAACTGACCGATTCTTTGGCAATTCAAAAGTGCCTGTAAATGGTTTAATTGAAATAAATGCTTTGAGTTTGAGTTTCAACTTTCAGTGAATCAGAACATCAACACTTGACATGGAGCGACTGCCATTCATCTGGCCTCCACAACTCAATTACTGGAAAACACCTATTTTCTGAGTTTACACCGGTGGTGATCGCCTTTTTGCGTTTGCTAGCCATGCATTATGATAGTCGTGGTGGCCAAACGTGCACTCTGAGGCTGGGTAGGACCTCTGCAGTTAAGTAGTACAAAAAGTATGTTCCAGTGATGATAATTATACATATAATTATGTATCGTCATTGCTGGCGCTTCCTGGGCTGTCAGCCACACTAACCACTTACCGACTGGCTAATCTTTTTACAACAGCATAAAAAACGTATCAACGTATCGAATCGTACGTCGTTCATATCGTATAGTCCACGATACAAGAAGAAGACCACGAACTAACCCATACCAAGCGCAGCTTATCGATCGACCATCCCCCATACATCACCTAAGCATGTTTCTGACTACCAACAACCAAAAATTGCAGCAACAAATCATCCAAACTTGACATTCAACCCTCAAAATCAAACTACAGCTGAACAATTCACAATTCAAAATGGCGGACACGAAACCGGAATCATGGGTCACAAAATTTATTTCACTATTAATGTTTGGAAACACTAGAGGCTAGTTATTTATATCAGTAATTATCGCTTGTTTGTGCCCAGTTAGGTTCTACCCATCCCTCTAGTTGGGCAGACAGTCGTAATATTTTATGGGCAAACTTAGATGATCTATGAACCTATAGCCAGTGGGCAAGGATACAACAATGCGGCCTTGATAAAGTCAAGCGATAGCGGGTAAATAGAAATTGTTTTGAGTCGACTTTCAATAAACGACATTCTCAATTCAGCATTCCTTGCCGCAGTAAAATATAACAGTTTAACTGTTTGACTCCCTTTTGAATAGTTTACTAATGACCTTTTTTTTCTTATTATTTCTAACATTTGGTACCTATTTACTTTTACTTACACTATAATGCCTTTGACTTTGTAAAGATCAATTGAAACTTCAGTTAGGTTTACGGGAGTTAGAGTATAGAAGAGACGGTAAACTTTGTAATATTTGAAAGGGTATAAACAGGGTTAAATTAAATTGGTTACCTGGGCAACCTAGCTCAGCTCGGGTGAAAATAGAGAAAACGATTTTTCCTAGAAACGAAACCTCGATTCGATTTTTCGCCCCTGTAAACCCCCATAATGCAACTTTCATCAAAATCGTTAGAGCCGTTTTTGAGAACGTGATTACAAACATAATGTATTTATAAAAAGAATTTGTTTATGGTAGAAAAATGCGGTCATTTCTTCAAAACAATTCATTCAATCTGCCTAGCCTTTTCCTAACTATTTTGGGGTCGGCTTCCAGTCTAACCGGATGCAGATGAATACCAGTTTACATGGAGCGACTGCCTATCTGACCTCCACAATCCAGTAACTGGGTAATACGATACCCCTTGGTAAGAATGGTTGTCAGACTTTCGAGCTTCTGACGACCCATAACGACTGTCAAAGATCCTCAAATGACAGCCGGGACCAACGGCTTAACGTTCTTTCCGAGGTACGGAGGAGTCTCGGCATGTAAAGATGGTCACCCATCCACCGACCAACCCCGGCCAGCGTAGCTTAACCTGATAGATCGACCCGGTGCGGCTGTTATTACTTAGCCACGAGCTCCTCCACCATTTAAAAAACTCTGTTTATACAATTATGGGAGTTCACAGTGTATCACAACCTTGATCATAGCAAACATCTTTATGATGTTTATTCTGCGAAGCGAAAACATCCCGCCACGAAAAATATATCATTACCTAAACGTTTTTTTGTTGTTGTTTTTATACACCGCTCTGAAACCTGCAAAAAAAAAAAAATATTTCAGCGGTCAGGGCGTTAGCATTTACAATATTCTGCAGCATCTGGGCAGGTCCTTTCCGTGAGCTCAAAGCATACATTTCTCGATATTATAAGTTTTCCGAGTTGACGCGAAACATGGATAAACCTACTTAGAGGAGCTGCCTTCCAAGATTTCCAATAAATGGGGATTCAAACGGTATAAATATTTAACTTCCATACCGGGGAGTTTTATTGCTTTAGAATTTATAGTTCGTAGCGACGACAGTTTTATTATTATTTTAGCCCGAGAACGTTTACTAGTGAACAATGAACATGAACGTCACATTTAAGTATCTATTGCTCTGTTATATTCATTGCTTTTAATCACTTAGATGTGCATTTAAACAGACTTTACGATTGGTGATAGTTAAAAGATAGTCATACCTTGGGCAGTCAGCAGAACTACCAACCTGCTTAAGTGCTGACCTACACAATATTATACAACGTGTAACGTAAAATACGTAAAACCTCAGACACCCCAACTGATTTTTAATTCAATTGTCATATTTCAGATAAAAAAAAACATTTAAAAAATTGTAAAGGTTTTATGTGCTGTTTTAGTTTAGGTAGATTCGTATTTGCATTGAAATAAAAGCTATTATTATCCCGCGGATGAGAAAATTTAACTTGGTCCACAACAATTTGTATTTGTTTACCTATTTGGCGGGTTTGCGCATGTGCGTGGCTTGACCTATTGATAAATAGACACGTCAACGTTTTTTTTTTTTGTGACTTATATTAAAAAGTGTTTTTATGGATTCTGCTCGTTGGTCTGATCAAACCATTTTCAGATTTTTGCGCATTTAACGTTACAAGTTGCATACTTACGTTTTTTAGTTATTATAGAGAAATTGTTAAAATCGCACCACGCTTGACAATGGCTCTAGTGGTTGATGTTTGTTGGTATAAGCAAACCAGAAAAAAACATCCACCATTTATTACAACGATAACGATAAATGTTTAAATCATTTTTCCTCAATCCAATTTAGTTTTTACAAAAAACTCTTTTTCTCTTTGATAAAACTATAAAAATATTCCGAAAGCCTTGTTAAGAATATAAGAAGTTTTAGCCCATTTAATAAAGTTACGTTTTTCTTTCAACTATTACTCGTGACAAAGAAACCTCCTTTAATTTCCTTAAAATCTGAAGATCTTCAATAAACTTTTATAATAATATTAAAAGGGTTTTTTTTAATATTTAGCGCTTCTTTACTTATTATATTAGTTTCTTAGCAAGCAAACTAAATCCTATGATTTTGAGATAAAAATAGTAGCTAATGTAGTTGAACATTGACTATATTTGGTGAAAGAATCTTATATAGGCTTTCCATAATTTGCGCGAAAGTCCGAAAGGGATACCGGGACCTTGGCAACAGACAACTGAAGAAACACGGGTGGGTTTTAGTCAGTAAAAGTCTGACACGCCCTTCCGCTCCGCCCAGACCGGAAGAAGTCATTGGATGATATCCCACACACAAAAAAAAAGGCGTTCCATAATCATATTATAACCTATAAAAAAACCTTACAAAGGCTTGGATAGGCACAAACTAAAAAGCTTTTTGCCCTTCTACGGAGTCGAACGTAGGAACACAATAACTGCAAAACTTACAACCACTTCAACACACAGACGGTAATCCCAAATTAGCATAAACAATACATACTCAGACAGACGTCGTCCCCACCTGCGACATACTCACACAATACTCATGTATTCATGATAAATACATAATAATATTTGCATGTATATGTGCCGAACATGGTTCTGACACCGGTACAGGTATCTGTACGGTAGATACCGGTACCATAGAATAGATTAGTACAGAAGGTCGGCTCCCTAAAAAGAACGAAAACACACGCACATTATAGACATGCTTCCCGTACAGCGAGTGCAAGTGCACTCGCGACGCGACTGGCATTTGTTTGAAATCACCGTACGTACGGCGGTGGCGTGCTCCCGTTTTCGCGCGCTTTATGGAGCAGTTCTTCTGTTGTTATTCTGTGGCTGTACAGTAGTATTGGCTCCTCAGTACTACTCGGCACGTCGAAATAATCCAAGCTTGTGGAAAAGGAAACCCGATTTTAGAACTGCCTCATAATGTGTAAACATAGGGAGGAAAGTATGGGGCTGACACGCTGTTTATACAATGAATAAAGCATTTATCATTACTAGAATTTCGTCATAACATGGCCATTTTATTTGAGAAATAATAGACAGGGTATCTCTAACAAAAACAGTTATAACAACGAAAACTATCGAAAAAAATACGCGACCATTGAAAAAAATACGCGACCATTGAAAAAATACATTTAGTCTTGACAAAAACGTTAGCTAATACTTTGTTTTGTTAATAAAAATAAACACGTTACATAATACGTGATACGTTTTAACAAAAAGTTTTAGTTAAAAACTCATCTTCGAAAATTCAATCAATGAAATAACACGTTCGATCGCGACGGAAACGCAAGCTCATGTAAATGTTATTTTGATAATAATGAGGTTATCAATGCGTGTTAGATTGATGTCATGTGAACATAACCTAATGAGAGGCCTCCGGTGAACAATGAGTACCTAGCCTTATGATCGTCATTAGCGTGTTAAAACATTTCTTTGTTTATTAGCAATTAGTTTGTTTCTGATGATACCACGAACATACATACTAACGATGTGGTCCGTAGATGGGTGACCATCTTTACATATCGAGACTCCTCCGTGCCTTGGAAAGCACGTTAAGCTGTTGGTCCCGGCTGTCATTTGTGGATCTTTGACAGTCGTTACGGGTCGTCAGAAGCCCGAAAATCTGATAACCAGTCTTGCCAAGGGGTATTGTATTACCCAGTTACTGGGTTGTGGAGGTCAGATAAGCAGTCGCTTCATCCAGTTGGACTGGAAGCCGACCCCAACTTGGTTGGGGAAAGGCTAGGCAGATGATACATCCTAACGATGTGTAAGCTTTATTTGACATCTCTTTTTGTGTCTGTTTACAGTAAATATGAATAAATAAGCCTTTTAGTTTTCTCATTTCTCCATGCAGTTTTACAATATTTGTTAGCATGCAACAAAGTCTATTTATAGTACGAGACAGTAAATAATATGGGAAATCGAGCATCAGAGAAAATGTTGGCCTTTATAGAGCGTTGTCCCTGTCACTCTCATTGGGCTTTATAGAACCCCTGCCCCTTTCACACGTACCAGTATAAAGCACAATGTGCCATAATACTGGACGTCAATGTACTTCTTGAAAGCACTCCAGTGCTGTACATAGATGTACGTATTTAATACGTAGTACATAGGTGTAAGTATTTAACGTTCATATTTAAGTAGACTTCAATCAGCTTAGCAAATAAGCCAACCGTACAGGAGTAAACTCAGCAGAAATAATAGTTTTAGAATCCTAAACGTGAACAATTTGAATATAATTGGGATCGTTGGAATATTCCGCATCGACAGCGAGTAGATAGGTATTATTGGACATGTTACAACCGTATTAAGGCCCGTGCTGACTGGCGCGATATCGCGGACGTTACAAGGGTTGCGCTGCCTGTCGCACTAGCGATATCGCTCTAGTTTGCACGAGCTTTTATAGGGACTGATTGAATGTCAGTTGTTTGAAAGATACCTAACATTTTATACGGAATTATTTTAATCATGTGAAACTTAATAACAATGTTATGGACCTGTTAGTTAGAAGTCTAGCTGCTGGGTGTGAAGGGCATGGTTCGATTCTCAAGTCTAGCAATGTAAAATAAGATTTTTTAAAGGCTCGCAAGTTTTTCCTGATTTTATATCGAAACCAGTCATTTCTGTGAAGTTTCTCTAGTCAATTTAATTTCACCCTGTATGATAACAATTGGTAGGTACAGTATACCACCGCAACTGCTCATACTACAACCAACAAAAAGCATGAACATACCAAAGTAGCGGAGTGTTTCAATTCTCTTCGGTCATAACTCATCCGACGAGCCTCATTGTCGCAGGAGACAAATTGAGGATACGTCATCATTTGCAACCCACTGGGTATATACCGAAGATTTGTACGAAAGTGTTCAGTCACTATCCAGTGGCTTCAAATGAGAAATTATTTTCAGTTATGCCCGAGATACACGAGGCTAGTTTCTCAAGCCAGGATGATAAGCTTGTGTTAGTAAGCTAGCAAGCTATAGTAGTAGTAGTTCATTTATAGGCTAGTAAGCCTTCTATTATATTATATTGTGAGGTAGTAGCACCTCCACCACTGATTTTACTATCCTGGCTTGTGTTCATGTGGCCGGCGAAGCTAGTGTTAGATTTTTACGAATGCAGTTAATTTTACTTCACGGACGTATGGTTACAATAATCACTGCAATGGTACTGGCTTAAAATTATCTGGCATCGTGTAAATAGCACTAGCATTTGCCTAGACAGGACAGCAAGCTATGATACTACACCAAGCTTGCTATCGTAGCTTTGAAAAACTAGAACCGTGTATTTCCGGTATCATAATTTGATGAGAAATGGCTGCACCTTAAATAAATGAATATGAATATGTAAGTTGCCAAATGATTTTAGAGCTTTTTCATCACATCAATCGAAATTTAATTATTTTAAATACGATTTTTTACCACTACTAATTACTATTGTTAGTAATTTAGGTAATTGTGTCGCTGAGGCCTCGTTCACACCAAAGCGTATAGCCTGCCGCCGACTGTGAACGTCCAGTACAAAATGTATGGAAAAACAACGTCTGCCGCTGCCCAAACTGACAGTCCTTTGTTTTTCATACATTCTCACAGTCGACTGCCGACTGTATACGTGTATACGCGACCTAGTGATAATAGTTGTGAATATTTTATTATAATACCTATTTCACTGCTTTATTTCTCCGCACTCTCTTCCTCTTATTACTCTTCAACTCTTCATCTTCTTTCTCAGTTCGATGTTATGAAGAGGCTAGCCAAGGTACCAGAGAAAGGTGTCGGAACTGATGGAGGCTCTAAAAACTAGTTCTACTTAATTATTTAGTATCTAATGATTTGGATTTTAGGTCACTAATGTACCTATTCGTTAAGACAAGCAAGCTCCGACTTGCGACCTAATTACCAAAAAAAACAATTTATATATAAATTATGTCTTCAAGGCAAAGTTAGATTTCTTACAGAGTTCTTGTTTTGTGGATCCAGCATATTTTCCTATTTGGAAACAGGTGCATGCACAAACACGACACGTACTCTCTGAATCATGAACACACTTAGACTAACAAGACAAGGCAAGGCAAGGCAAGACAATTGAGAGAAAAATTCAATTTCGACAAAATTTTACTCAACCTTTTCTTCTCAGTACAAAAACAACACGTGTGTTTCCACAACAATACCTGAACATGCCACGTTTTCACAATAAAATGCTTTGAAACTTTTGTGAATACAAAGCGCTTACCGTGATATTTGGCGTTAGGAACACCCCGACACCTCAGTTTGCATCCTTCATGGGATTACAAAAGATACGACTACCTTTTTACTCTACACTCTTTTTTCCCCACTCCCATTATATAACACCCTTATTTACATATTATTCGCGCGAATAATCATTTACAAAGTTTAGGGTATAAATGGGCATGACAGTTGAATTATGAAGAGAGAGAGAGCTATTTGTCAGTCTGTTTCAAGTTTGTTTTTATCTAGAATGGAATATTGTAGAACGTATCAGTAGGTAATTAGAGAGGGAGACATTTACATTCTTTGAGGTCTTGTTAGTATAGTTTGTGTAAACTTTGATGAATAAACAGAGTGGGAATACAAACTAACAGTGTTATTAAAATGTAAATTAGATGTTTTACCTTCAAGATTATAAAAAAAATCAAGCAAGCAAAACAATTTTTACTAAGGGACCGATGTAAAGTATTATTTTGTCCATTTAATATCAATAGCTTTTTTTTTTCGCGATTTCATTTCTGGTTCTATAGTAAAAGTTTTCATATTGATGAGGACAATGAATCTCTAACGTGAGCCAAGGTAGCCCACGTTATTCTAATTTTCTTACGTTTTTGCAATTTACAGGTCAATGTCACTTTGTATGTTGATTAAATATTATACGCGAATCATCAAAATCAATTCATAATTGGAGGGGTAATCGCGTAACAAACATACAAAAAAGAAAATACATTCGAATTGTGAACCTCCTCCTTTTTTAAGTGACCTGGTTAAAATACTACTTACCTTTGATACTTGGAAGAAAACTAACTCATAACCAAAGACCACGTTTACAAATTACCCTTGCACAATCTATAATACCTTCTACCTGATTCTATTAGCCACGTATACAATCTGTAACATAAATGCATACACAATTGGTACGGCTTCACCTGGGGACCTCGCCTTGTTAGTGATGTTCGCAAGTTTTCTTTGCAAAGAAAAAGTAACAGTTGGAACTGGAGGTAAGTACATCTTTTTTTCAAACTATTTGTCTCTGGAGAATCCGGATTTCCGTTTACCTATTGAATTTTGTTGGAGCCAGGTTTAAATGCGAAGTTTATGGTGTATGACTAGATGTATGAACGTAATTGAAGCAAAAGGAGTATGTAAGGACCGTAGCGATGGTGTCGGCGGTGGCGTTTCTACATACCCCCATTAGAAGACAGCCTGAGTTTATCTATGTGTATGGTGAATATAGTAATTTGTCCTTGTTTTGTGTTTGCCAGTTATCCTGAATAATATCAAGGAATTTGGAGCAATAACGAACCTATTAATTATCGAGGCATGAATGTGAAATTTTAAAAATAATAAATTGCTCTGAGGGAAAGTAAGTCACGTTCGTTTGAACGAAAGTACCTACAAGTAAGTGTATAAGCCAGAGTAAATGAATGTGTCGTAACAGGTGGTGTGTGAGCAGAATGTTATTTTGCATTTATTTTTATAAGAATTTAGCTACCGTCGGTACTGTATGAAGGAAAGAAAATAGCAAAACATTACTTTTGCATAAAAATCGCAATACCCTGGCTGGTGCTCAATTGCTCGTATTATCTAAAGCCCCTAAAAAGCCAATGTATCGAAAAAACTGTTACTAACATCCACTAAACTATCACATGCCATTAAATACGCGCATAATACATCCTTAAGTAAGTTATAAAATGAGACAAAAAGCTGGAGATTACGCGGAATCCCCGAGAGACGCTAAAAGTACGACACAACTCGTGAAAAGGTTGAAAAAAATCCTGAAGGGTCGGCCTCTATAAGTTAAGCAGGTGTTTGGTTAGTCGCAGTAAAAATTTGCGAAGTTGCCGGACCGACATATTTTTACGGATAATCTGATAAACGTGCATAGACGTATGTAAAGGGAAGATGGAATTTGTTACGTTTTTTAGACTTGAGTTTTCCATTTAAGGTAACATTTATTGTGGAAACGTTTTCAGGGAATCGATTTGCGTTCTCTGGCTTTCGGTTATCTGGTTCGATTTGTGAATAGAACCAATATTTGTATGACCAACTGGACAAACTTTTGGATAGAACATTCGTGTATTTCGTTTGTTTGTAAAGGTATCCACTATGCAGAAGAAATCACTGTATCCAACGAGATTGTTCTGCTCGTGAATAGTTATTTTTGGACAAACATTCGTTTAAACTGGAACTACGCTGGAACATGGTTCAAAACATGCAGTTTTTGACAAGTCTGCTCGCAAACGGAAAGTTGCTTTTCAACATTTCTCGTTCAGATAATTTTATTGAGTTCGGTTCTATCAGTAAACTGCTTTCTGCTAACCTAATAAAAAATAAAGTAAAGTTCGTATTTGTCAACCTTTCGACTGTGAATCTACTTATTTGATTTATTAATCGTTTAGGTGTGCAAATTCAAGGGTCAGAGGGTCGCGCTCGACCAATATTTTTGCTACTCCGTTTAGATTACACCGGTCGGACCTTACTCGAGGGTACAACTTTAATGGCCTCCAATATTTCACGACGTTTTTTTGTGAAGATGCGTTTTTTCATGGAAGAATTTTGTTTATGTATAACATACGGTGCTCGCAAAATATGTAAATTACGTCACTATGTGAGAACATATTTTGCAACTTGAAAAGGGTTTAGCAACAAAAAAGCACTTTATTTTTCGCTATTCTTTTATAATCCTACGTAATATATTTTGTTGAACATATTTTTGAATGTAACCATAGATATTTTATTTTTACGTCTGGCATTTTAAAATATGTTCACAATAAAAGTGAAGTCGATCTGTGGAACCTTGCTCGGTTTAACAAAAATGTCGCGTATTTTTGTTAACATCGTCTGTATTACTTCAAATGCAATCTAAAATATTGTGTTTAAAACTGGACATCAAAAGCTCGTTTTCGAAATAATATATAGGTCGAGATTTATATTTAGTTTTCACGAAAAATCTCTCGCAAAAATTCGTGTTCATAATATCTTGTTTCAGGATATGTTGATTACGTTACGTAAATTTTTTGCAATATTTTCATACAATCTGGATTATCATTAATAAATCCAATTTACCCAATATTGTGTCCCAGATTTTCACGCTTGTTAAATAAATAACACTAGGTACAAAATAATATGTAACAAAAATATCACCTGCACAGTGATATTATTGATCACACTTCAACGTTCATCAATTACCTTCTTAAGACCTCTTTCACACGAGCTTGAAGTATGGCCCATTGTGTACAGGCACCAACCATTATATATTTTTTCTCCCCATTACGCCATATCACACATTGGGATCTAATGTATAGCCGCGCAGGTCCCAACAAGGGTAGTTTACGACTGGAGTCGATACAGATAGTACAGTTTCCGATACTTGCGACTTGCGAGGTTGATACCATCGGTCACCTACCACCTGATTTATAAGACTTAACCGCTCTCTATGACCTTGTGGTCATTTAGTGAGACATGGGCAAAGCGTTCTTGTAGGAAGGTGATGTTTTTGTAAAGGGTTTGCTATGTGGTAAGTTATTTTAGGCAATGAGGGGTTTGTGCACAAATCTAGAACAACCTTGTAATAGCAGGGTGGTCAATTCAATAATAATAAAATAACGTCATTTTTAATCGGATTCAGAAAACGAAAAAACTTTCTGATCAATAAATTTTATATAAAGTTGCGGATGCACTGCCATTTATAATCAAGTCTACAAAATAGTTAAGAGCCTCTGCTACCTCAAATTGCTTAGCATGATCCTCCGTTATGTCGAAAATACGGCAGCATTAATTTTGAAATAAATATATTTTAAAGTTGAGAATTGATGATCTAGGTACTATGTTTGGTGAAAACACGAGAACATAAAAAAAAAAAATCTATAGAAAAAAATCCAAAATCCAAAAAATCTAAACCGAACTATAAGCCGCTGGTATTCAAAAAATACTTCAAATTAGATCATGAAACTTTGCATAATAACTGAACTAACTATATAATAAAGCAGGTCACAGTTTTTTTTTTTCACCGTCAAAAGCAATTACCTAAACTATTCGAGCCTTGGAGCCGCCAGCACCCCAATCCGTCTCAGTCTCCCTCAGTCCACGAGTAGTATGGTGCGACAAATATAAAAAGCTGAGGTAGTAGGCTCTTAAAAAGTACATTTACAATGGTATAAACCTTCATTATATATATTGTTTATCAGAATTAGATACAGACACCATTCGAGATAAAAAGGCTCGATTACGTCACCCTTTTGTAAGGTTTAGAGGTGAACAAAAAAATTATTCGTTTAAGATTCAGGTCAAATTCTTGTCACGTTGGAAGCCTCTTGGTATGTTAACGATCTAGTTTTCATTATTACTTCTGACATATACAAAATAAATAAAATACACAGGTTACATTTATAAATTGCCTTCTTCATAAAAAGGAAGGCTTTAAACATCGCCAATCTTAATCGATTGGCCAACCAATAACCTGGCAAGACTCGCAGCGTATAAACTGGACTTCAGACCACTCCCTTGAATTCGATGGCACAACTGGCAGGCGTCCAGTATCGCAATGTAGACCACTCGAGGAATGCTTATCTGTCGCGACACGTGAAATATTATCACGACTTTGTCCAAACTAATGTTTTAAGCTAAGCGTGGTAAACAGCCTTATGTAAGCAAGTCCTAATTTGGACTGAAAAGAGTCCTAAAATTTTATTAGGGAAAAGGTTTTGTAAGCTCGAAAATTTTGTGTACATTTCAAAGAGAAAAGTAGTGACTCATCCTGAAATAAGATTAGGGAAACTCATATATGACTTTGAGATACTTAACGAAAAAGTTAATATTTGCTTCGATGGACCAAAGACCTTTTCAAACACCTAAGTAAGTTAAAAATAGTTGAATACTTTTAGACCTTTTGCCAATCAGTCATTTTGAAGTTCCGCCCGAAACGCGGATCTCAATAAAGATTAAAGATAGCGCTGATGAAATGTTTAAATCTACATTCATGAAAGCTGACATTCAGGGAATCTTTATTTCTAAGAAAATGTTCCTTTGACTAGTACTTATCACTCATGATTACCTAGTAATTTGTCTATCTGTAAGTACTAGTGTATTTTATGTAACGACCCTTAATTAGCTTATTCTATAATAAATAACGATTAGATTAGATTGGGCTAGATCTTTTAGTAAACGACACGAAAAGTACCTATTAAGAATAGATAAAGCCGTTGTAAAATTCAACGTCTGGTTAGACTGGAAGCTGACTCCAACAGTTGGGAAAAAACTAGGCAGATACTGACGATGAAAACCGTTGTAACATTATTGGCCAGTCAGGAAGATAGTGAGGCTGACTGTTCAGGCTGTGAGGGCCGTGTCTAGTGGACATGAAACCTAAAGAAATTAGAGCTGCAAACATAAAAAAAAAGTTGAAATAATACTGCAGCAATAGGTGCCTATGCCAACAAGATAGAAAAGAAGACCGAAAATAACAACAAAATACGCACGTACATTCAAGAGCCAATAGTAATAAAGCAACGCATTCCAAATTGTTTACCAAACTCCTTTGACGGAAGTATCATTTGGATTCCTTGTCGTCGCATCCATCTCAGGATGTTCACGCACGTGCAACCAAACGATCTCCTCCCGAAATCTCTCTGGAGTTGCGACGACTCGACGAGCAACGATTTAAACAGGCTCGGAACCGTTCCTAAAGAATTGTTTCCGTAGCAAACTGGGAATTAAACGACGTATCTTTAAGTCACCGTAAAACTCTGCGATAAGATTCCGAGCACTTTCAAGCAATGAGTCGCCAGCTAGCTTTGCAACAGTATTTTTAGTCCATTTTAGGCTAAACCAGAGATATATGACCGTCATTAGCTTTGCACAAGTATTTCTGGGCTCGGACGTATTTTTATCGCTTAAGCCTCTGTTTTGAACACAAAAGCAAGCGGTTCGCACGGCTTGTATGTCTCTTTTCATACTTTTTTATTAGGTTTTCGGGGTTCCGAGGTTCCTAGTCGGATCCGTAGTAAAGCGATTATTGCTGATTTATGGGACTGCCAGACTCGTTTTATTGTGGTTCATAGCTGACTCGTGAGTCTACGGGCTTATAGCTTTCGCGTGGTAGTTATCTTATCCGGTTATATGACATTAGGGTATGTTTGGAGAACCTACCTAAGTAGCATACTACATAGCTTATAGTGTGTAACTTAGCCGAACGAAATTGTTATGAAAAGACTGCGAACGCGCTATATAGAAACGTTTTCAAGTATCAAACAATTTTACGTTGACCGAGCCTCATCTATACATAGTATAAACAAATTCATTTTTCGTGTCTGTCTGTATGACCGCTTAGATCTGAACTACGTTATGTCTTTTGAGCACTTTCCATCATCATTTAGAGCATTTATTCCGGAAGGTTTATGTATATTTTGCGCAGAATCTTGATTATTTGCCATTTCTCCAAAGCAGCCGTAGGACGACGGGGCGGGTCTCTAGTGTAAAATAAATATACTGTATAATCTCTAGCTACCGTATGCCATCAAAGACTACCTATTCAGAGCCATGATCATCAACCTTATTACCACAAAACCGTGTTTATAGTTATTTACTTTTGTGGTAATAGGGGTAGTATAATACAGGGTGTAAGGATAAACACCGTTTCATTTATAGAACGTAAAAAAATTACAACTTAAAAAAAAAATGAAAATCTACATTTTACCACAAGAGTATTTCACCCTTTCACCCAGGGCGCTAGGGCAACGAACTTGCGTCTCAACACGGGTGGGTGGCGCGCAACGTGACTTGACCGGCCGCGAGCGCGACCCCTCCCTCAGTAAGTCAGCTGTTTCGCTAGCGAGCACGGTGTCGGATATAAATTTTTCAAAAATCTTTTAATGCAAATTACGTTTTTGTTTTGTTGTTACTCGGTCATTAATTTTTATATTTAAGTCAACTACCCATGGTTTGAGTGACAACGGTGTTTACCGTTACAACTTGTATAATGTTTTGATCTAGGTAACGGTTAGGCACTCGAGTTACGAACCGGGCAGCAAGGTAATGCAGCTTTCAAGCAGCGTCAATCAATCAAATGTGTAAGGTTTCTGCCATTTTGTGTTGGCAACAACGGTAGATGATATGTAGGTATTACAAAGTCAAAGTCAAATAATTTATTTCAAATAGGCCCATATATGGCACTTTTGAACGTCAAAACATAGAAATAGAATTGATTCTGGTTGCCCCTTCCAAAAGGTAGTTTTCGTATGGAGAAGAATGGGCAAGAAACTCCACCGTTACTCTTTTAAAAATGTTTTATTATATTTTGTATACATGAATTATATAATTATATGTGAAGACGATGCACCTACAATAAGATTACTGTACCACAAAAGGTAAAAAGAATTATAAATGGAGCAATAATGAATAAATTAATTACCAGATACACGGTGCTCACATATTTACAAGGATTGTAAAAGTATACGATATTACAACAATAGTCCTAACATTGTTACAAGTAGTACTAATAAGTCAGTGCGTGAGTTTAAGTAATGACAGAGTGTAAAAGTCTATGACATACAAATAATAAAGTAAAAAACTAAATTAGCTATCAGTTTGATTTTGTCCAGACACTAAATCGTCCTATGGAGCAAGACCAGCATGTTTCCAAGCATTCTTATCTTGGATATAATCCTCTAATTTGTAATAAGCTTGTTTACAAAGTGTACTTTTTATATGAGTTTTAAATTTTCTTTCATTTAATTGCAATATATCACAAGGTATTTTGTTATAGCATTTAACGCAGTACCCCATAAAAGATGTTTGTACTTTAGCTAATCTGAAAAATGGTTGATCTATTTTATCTTTATTTCTAGTATTAAAATTATCTTTATTTCTAGTATTAAAATATATCACTTATTTTATTAAAAATATTTAAGTTTTAGGGTACAGATGTATGAACGTAAAGGAAGCAGGAGTAGGTATGTAAGAATCATTTGTAGTTGAGTTGATTTATGATATCGGCAAACAAGATCATAATATCTTGTTTGCCGATATCATAAACGTAGTAAGTCTTAACAGTACTTGCCTATTCTTGTATGGTTGCTATTCTAAGTGGTCCACAATTGTAAAGAGGATAATATTTTCTATCCCTAAACGTTAACATTCCACACAACAAGTATCTTACAAAACGAGGAAAATAATTGGAGTACAAAAACGCTTGAATGTATCGCTAACTGAAATTATCTACAGTACTAGTATTAACATTAGTATTCACCGCACATCGCACGATATATATCTGAAACCTTGCAATACAAGCCCACTTTAAATGCTTATTCCATTCATTATTAGTTCTACGACACCTTCAGTGTTTTATTTAAACAAACAAGCAACAAACTGCCATGATAGGGTTTAAACTGATTAACCCCGTTTCATTTACAATCATCACGTGATACAATGTCAGTCTTCACTAGACACAGAATTGTAGAACTTACCTTAGAAGTCGTAAGGGCGAAAATCGCGTAAGATCAATAAATAAATCAGTTAAATAGTTTAAGGGACCATTCATCAATGTGGATCGAAAGTAGGCTCTATTTTCACAGATTATTTACTCCAATTAGACCTTACTGATGACCGTAGTGGATTACAAACTGGACTCTATGACCTTATCTTTAGATACACAATCGAATGATGGACCATTACAATTCTGTTTTACATAATGTAGTAGGTTTGTAATGGCCAATAATTGGTTGAAATCTACGTGTAACTTTAGAATAACGGATGTGGTTCGACACGATAGATTATAATAAGGCGATTCCGTGACCCTTGTGTAGGAGGAGGAGGAAAATGTAGCAGGTTTTTTTGTTAATGACAAGG
Organism: Lithophane socia; assembly: GCA_947522985.1. Taxonomy (NCBI): domain Eukaryota; kingdom Metazoa; phylum Arthropoda; class Insecta; order Lepidoptera; family Noctuidae; genus Lithophane; species Lithophane socia. The sequence continues at coordinate 871,792 of OX383270.1, read as the reverse complement.
CATTATAAACTTTATGTACATTATCATAAAGTATAGATGCGTTTGATAGAATAGCGGCTGCTGTCGGCACGAGCCACACCGCCGCGCCGCGAGACTACACGAGCCGCCGCGAGGCGCCGCGCGGCGTTTTCTATTGTATCAAGCGTATCTATATTTTTTGTTATTGCACATATAGTTTATAATGCCTTTTCATTAAAACTGCTCGCCGCGTCGCTGCCGGTTGCTGCCATTTCAGTGTGAATTTATCCTAAATAGGTTACTTTACTTAATGCTGATTCGCCAATGATAAATGATGATAAATAACATTTCACCAAAACTCAAGTGTATATGCAGACAGAATAGTAAAAAACGAATGCAGTGTACTTTTGCAGTTTAAGAGGAGTAGAAAGGCGGAAATCGTTAGTTATAAGTTCGAGTTGAAACTTGAAATCGGTTTTTAACTTTTTTTACTTGGTATAATAAACCTCATCTCTTTTAAAAAAAGTGTTTCTTACATTTTACCCCAAAAGAGTGACGACATCTCATGTCAAGAAGAAAATTTGGTGTTCGCAACAGCAATTTAGTTTTCCACCAAAACTTACTTTGCCACCCTATCATGAATTTCTGAAAAATCAATAGTGGCATCCCATAAAAATGGTACATTGACTTTAGAAAAACTTTAATTTGTAGAGCACAATCTCTGTCACTCTCATACCTGTGTGACTGTCTTTTTCTAACGCTTACACTTCATCCATACTAAATCCATATGAATCTAGCAATATCCATTCGAAAGTATCTCTGTCTGCCTGTTAGTCTGTCTGTCTTTATGTTACCTTTTCACGCCTAAACCACTTAACGGATTTTGATAAAATTTGGCAAGGAGATAGATAGAACTAGTTTCAGCCAGCGACTTCACCCCGGGATGCACCCGGGGCGAAGTCGCTGGCTGAAGCTAGTTCATAATAAGACCAGTGAAGCGACATCGAACGAGCTCGGTGTTGTCATACTAAGCAACTTAGCTTACACTACAACGTTTGGAATACAGATTGGTGATAACAGAACAATGTAGGTAACTAATTCACAGCAGGAACCTTCTTTTAATTAAAAAGACCAGCTTTTGATGAAACCTTTGTTCTTAGCATCTAATAAAGCACGGAAATGTAAATCAGAGTAATTAATTATTCTGACTTCCTAGTATATTCAAATCACAATTGTCATTCTTTGCTAGTTAAGCTCAAAAAACACACAAGGCGGGTGCGTGTCGGGAGCGGGTCTGGCGCGAGAGTACAGCGGGCATAATAAATTGTATCTCAAGAAATTATATGAATGTCAACACACAGAACGCGTGCATGGAGCGTGTCGTATTTGTTTTGTGACTGGCTAGGTACGTCCGCGCCCGAACCGCTGCCGTCCCGTGCCTGACCCGCTGCCGTCCCGCGCCCGGGCTCTGTTTGAACACGATGACAGCGCGGCTCCCGCGAAGAAAGCAACCCGACCCTCTCCCGAAACGCACCCGCCTTGTGTGTGTTTTGAGCTTTATAATATAAGGAATAGCTACAACACGGCAAATTGACGTACCTAATGTGTCAATATAAAGAAATAACTTCCCTGTATTTAGAACGGATGAGGTGCTGACAAGGGAGAATTGAACAGAAAATCATATTGCGCTGACCCCACGTAACATGGGAATGGGACCATGTCAGGCGGAAAAAAATACAAATACATATATATGTACTTAGAAGATGAAAGCAGAATACGAATAACTTCTGGTACCACACGAGCAACTTAAGTTTTTAAAAAAATGTTATCGGCCGTTGAGAACTTTGATGTTTGCTCTTTAGCACGAATCCACCTCTCCTACAGTTGTTCATAATTCATGGGTTATTTAATTACCACCTAAAATAATATTACATCTTTCTGTCTCACCGTGTATGTTTCTATCTCCATCATAAGTAACAATTCCAAGTGCAGTTATTAAAATTCATTACTATAATTTCGTCTGTAATTAAAGTCTAGATAGCTTAACTCGAGCGAGAGAGAGCAGAATCGATTAAGGTTCTCGTTACCGAAATAATGCGGTTAATAAAAGTCGGCTAATCGCCGAATAAAATCGATTTGCGAGTGGTGCTTGCGATACGAGAAAACTTGGCACGGTTGTGTAACTAGCTCTTATGCATAGTTCATTGGGTAAATATCTATAGTATTGAAAATAGTATATTAGGTATAATATTAGGTCCCCACCTATGAAATTGGTGTTTTGTATAGGGAATTTTAAAGAAGTTGCATTTTTCATACTAACGTTTACTTATTTTTTATAACAACCATGAACACTACTGTTTTAAACCTTTTATGCACTACTGTTTAAAAACTAAGATAACGTATGCCACTTAGATTAAGCGACAAAAATAAGTAATGGCTAAGTTAAAATAAAAAGTGGTTTTTTCTGCTAACAAAATGAGGAGTCATTTTTAAGGTATTTTTTATGTTAAAAAAAAAAACTATAATACCAAACAATTGATGAATATTTTAAATCATAGAAGTGACGAGGTTCTCTATTAGTGAAAAAAAAAAGCCAATTTCATAGGTGGGGACCCAATAATAAGAGCGGGTGATAGTACGCTTAAGAAGGGACAAGTTTGCAAGAATTTATTAAACCGTTCTAAGCCATCTCTTGAAAATAATCAAATAGCTAGTTATTTGCCAACCTACCTAATATCCTGTTTCTAATTAACTAAGTAGTTATTTTTAGGTATTTTGTGAATCTAATCTCGCTAAGCGATATTAAACTGTCTAAGTTCACCTCTGAACAAGCCTAACCGTACTCGTTCTAGGCATTTCGTGCAAAATTATTATACACGAGTAGGTACTTGACGATCAAACGAAGTTTTTGTATAACGACGAGTATCGATCACAATTATATTCCGCTGGCTTTTTCCGAGGTCGATTAAACTAATGTGGAAGCACGTTATATACATACGTAATTTATGTACATGGATATGTCTGGTTGTTCAGAATATCATTTACCCGATACCCCCGTTAACTGGAAGGAACAACACACGTATTCTAAGAGTTGTTTGTGTCAATGACTTGTAGTCAGAATGAAATTAGTGTCTGAATCGCTAATCTGAATATTACAATCCTAATCCTAACTGGAAAGAAGACGCGCGGGCTCGTGAAAGATGGAAGGAGTGGAGGGATGCCTTTGCCCAGGAGTGGGACAGCATAGGACAGGAAAAAAAAAAAAAAAAATCCTAACTAATATTATAAATTCGAAAGTGAGTTTGTTTATTTGTTTCCTACGCTTTCACGCTAAAACGGCTAAACGGATTTGGATGAAATTTGGCACAGAGGTAGACCTTGACCTGGAGAAGGAAATGCGCTACTTTTTATCCTGGATAGCAGAAAAAGTCGCGGGCAATAGCTACTTCATAATAAAAAATATGCTAGTTTCAATCTATACATAATCACTACATAGTATAAAACAAAGTCGCTTTCTCTGTCCCTATATCCCTATGTATGCTTAAATCTTTAAAACTTCGCAACGGATTTTGATGCGGTTTTTTTTAATAGATAGAGTGATTGAAGAGGAAGGTTTATATGTATAATAACAAGCCCGTGCGAAGCCGGGGCGGGTCGCTAGTAATTTATAAATTAATGTCACTTTTCGTGTCTGTCTGCGTGTCTGCGTTGTTCTTCTACGTAACGGATTTTGATACGGTTTTCACCACCATTTAGAGAATTTATTCCGGAAGAATATATTAACTTAGTTATAGTACATAAATCTCAATGTTTTTACAAGTCGCCACATCAGTAGGTATGTTTAGCTCTTGCAATACTTATAGTACGTAAGGTAAATAATCAAAATTCAAAAAATAATATTAACGCCAATAATATGTAACTTTTGATAGCCCAGTGTGACTTATTATTTTTCCGACAGCATTTTGCTAACATTACGAATGAAAATGACAGTTGGAAAAGTTGACATGTGTCGGCTACCCAAGTGTTATTAACATCTAAATTCAGGTTTATCTATTTGTGTATATTTTATTGTATACCACAAAAATACATAACAAAAAATAAAACAAACATTAGAAACTATACAATGGGCGGCCTTATTGCTTTCTGCGTCTCTTTCAGGCAACCTTGGAACAAGGAATTGCCTGGACATAAAATGGGGCTGTCGTTGGTGCAAATATTAATTATACAATATACTTAGATATACGTTACCTTAATAATAGGTATCTATTACTAAGGTTAATAATAGGTATCTATTACTAAGGTTATGCAGAGAAAATAAATGAAGACTAGATAATTACAGTCACGAGAACAGTTTGTCTATATGACAGTGTATAATTGAAGCCTCATTTTTTCTACAACTCAACCTTTTTAACGGGTGCGTAGGTATTATGTCAAATTCAAACTCAAAGCACTAATTTCAAATAAACCAACATTCACTTTTGAATCGTCAAGGAATCTGTCAGTCAGAAAGATGAAGCTAGTTGCCCATTCCAAAGCGTAGTTGGTTCGTATGGAGAAGAACGGGCAAGAAACTCCAAGGACACTCTTCTATATCAAAATATTGATAACATCATGCATGTTGAAATTCTACTCATAATTTCGCCTTCATGGAAAACAGTGTAGTTTGCACTGGTGCACTACACGCCAATCACAATCACTGTTTTCCATGAAGGCGAAATTATTTCATATAATTAAGGATCGGACGTCACTAGGTAAGTTAGTACGATCTGTATAATTATAGGTACTATTGTGAGAACGATATATACGTACACATTAACAGCAACCAAAGAAAAAGGACTTATAACAAAAAAAGTAATTAAATTAAGCCGTGCCAGCTAAGAGATGACCAGTCCCAACTGACGGCGCCCATTCACGAACACGACCCATGGATCAGCGCCATTCAGCTCAACCATTTTGAAGGGAAACGAATGGTCCACACATGAGCCACCATCAGCGAGACATTTGAGTGAGATAATATTAATTTGAAAAACCGTTTCGTTCCACGAGAGTACATACTCTCATGTACTCACAGTATATATGTTTGTATTACCAGTTCAGTGCAGCAGTCCATTCTGTTACATAGATTTGCAGATACATTTCCGCCACGTGTGACTTCGAATGGTATGTATATTATGTACGTACGAATGCATTTACTGTTTGCAGATTTTTCGCCTCGGAATGGGAATGTAGGAATGAAAATGTGAATATGCTTTTGATATTTATCTATATATCAATCACTTGCTGCATTTACAGTTTACACCTAAGCGTGCAGCAAGCCGATAACATAACACATCTTTTGTTACCACATAAACACTAAAACCTCAATCAATCTGCCTAGCCTTTTCCCAACTATGTTGGGGTCGGCTTCCAGTCTAACCGGATGCAGCTGAATACCAGTATTTTACATGGAGCGACTGCCTATCAGACCTCCACAACCCAGTAACTGGGTAATACGATACCCCTTGGTAAGACTGGTTGTCAGACTACATAAATACTAAAACCTAGTCAGAGATAAGCTTTATATTAAAAAATAACTCGTGCATCGGTGATCATAGTTCTCAAGATATAAGCCAACTAACGGACAAACAGACAAAGAGGTATGCTGTGTGTAAATATGAGAATTTAATCGCCTAAATGCATTTGCTTGACGACCAAAAGGTTGCAAGTATAATTTCATCCATAACACTATGACGTGAACGACTGTATGACTTATAGTCGTTCAAGACAATAGTACTACTTAATAGTACCAAGCCAACACCCGAGGCGTCAACGGGTATCCTGACCACCAGCATGCAGCGAACGCGCATTCCTGGTCATCACCCTCAGCCTCATCACCCCGACCCACTGGGGAATCACCTCAGTCACCTCAACCTCATCACCCTGAGCCACTGGGGAATCAACGCAATCACCACAATCGCCGCAAACAGTTCCGACCCACCGCGAACAATGCGGCACCCGGTTCCGACTCACTGGAACCACAACTGGCACTGGCAAGCATCGCAAGATACAAGACTCAGCCCACTATCGACCTCCGGTCTCCGGAGGGGAGTGATGTGGCGGTATCTACATCGCCACATGCGAACTACGCATCGAAGACCTGACGTCACACAAAAATCCTGACGTCACATAAATCCTGCATCGCGCAATTAGAGTTTACCGTGCAGTGAACATATATACAAAAAACCCAATATCAATCATTGGGCAGTTGCCCGCCAGACACAACACCCGTCTGGTAGGAGGATCCTCCCTTTTCAATGGGGGATGAGTGAACTTTACACCCTGTTCCTCATACCCCTAAACTAGTATTAATAATATTAGTAATCATTAATAGTAGTTCATAATAGTAGTAGTTCATAATAGTAGTAGTTCATAATAGTAGTAGTTCATTAATAGTAGTAGTTCATAATAGTAGTAGTTCATTAATAGTAGTAGTTCATAATAGTAGTAGTTCATAATAGTAGTAGTTCATAATAGTAGTAGTTCATAATAGTAGTAGTTCATAATAGTAGTAGTTCATAATAGTAGTAGTTCATTAATAGTAGTAGTTCATAATAGTAGTAGTTCATAATAGTAGTAGTTCATAATAGTAGTAGTTCATAATAGTAGTAGTTCATAATAGTAGTAGTTCATAATAGTAGTAGTTCATAATAGTAGTAGTTCATAATAGTAGTAGTTCATAATAGTAGTAGTTCATAATAGTAGTAGTTCATTAATAGTAGTAGTTCATAATAGTAGTAGTTCATAATAGTAGTAGTTCATAATAGTAGTAGTTCATAATAGTAGTAGTTCATAATAGTAGTAGTTCATAATAGTAGTAGTTCATAATAGTAGTAGTTCATAATAGTAGTAGTTCATTAATAGTAGTAGTTCATAATAGTAGTAGTTCATAATAGTAGTAGTTCATTAATAGTAGTAGTACGTATTCCGCTTTCGAGTAATATGCTGATATTTTTGACTGGTAACCGACCCTGACATTGCTGCAATGGCTAGAAAGGTAGGAATTAATTTACATTCGAGGTCTATCCGCATACCAAACGCAATCCAAGAAAAGAGATTGTAAATCTTGACCTATATACCTTGTTTTAAGGGCAGATGTATACGTCAAAGTATTTAGAAATGCAATTTAATTCGAATTAGTCATAAATCAAACTTCACGTTGTTTAGAATCTACTTTTCCACTGCAAAGGAACACGCGTAGCAATTTGCTACGAAACTCGTAGGATCGTAACCTCGTAGCAAGTGGGTACTTTAACCGCACTTTCGTAGCAACCTTATCTTTCATGTTGTATTTCAAAATTTTGTCCACACAGATTGACGGACCGATAGGCGCAGCGGCTCTACGATAAACTTTTGTGCTACGGGTTCAAGGTTGCAATCCCACATGGGATATTGTCTACGAAAATTGTTTTATCTATGAGATTGTGATGATCTATAGATGCAGCTACTGCGGGACTGAGTTTTTGTGGATTTCATTATCTATGTGCAAGACAACATAAAGAGACACTCAAACTAAGTACATTTATCTTCAAAATGTTTGAAATCATTTAAACAGCAATAAGATTAGGTATGTAACTATCGCGTTGCATAGTTTCGACTCCCATAGAAAAGGAGTGAGCTTATTAATACGTATGTTTACAAAACGACCAACAAACAAAATACCCTACACATATACATTTTACAACAAATTAAAAAGTAACAATAATAATGTAAGTCTCAAAATGAACGAGGTTACCAGCACCATTACTCCTGGGAGCAGGTATTACCCACTCACGCCAATATATCATACTTGAGTAGCTAACAACGAATTAATGTATCATTGCTAAGAGCCTCTCAAGTTAAATTTGCTTGAGCTGCTTAATTAAGTACATACGTAACAAATTGCGTGAGATATTTCGTACATTTTTAATTATTAGGTTTCATGTTTTATTATTTTTGAAAGTATGGGCCGAATTGTTGTGTCTTATCGTTGTGTGCTATAATATAATATGATAAAAGTTCATTAGGTGATAAAGGATGGTAGCCGACTGCCCGGAGCGCGTACAAATAATAAAATTTTCAACATGTGAAGAGGATTTTTTGGAACCTTAGATTTGGAAATTTAGGATTTTTTGCTGTTGGTGTTCTTCAATAAATAAATAGAACAATTTTTAGCATGTATGTATGACGTGAACTCGCTGCATTGAAAAGCCTTAAAGCCAATGTTCTGTCTATTTTCAGCCAGCCTACTATGAAATTCTATATCAAAATCACACAGTAATCCCAGCTTCCCAAACAGAATATACAATATTCCACAAAATAGATTGTGCTTGTACCTGTAAATCTGGGAATATTTAATTCATAGAACACGGGCCAGAAACCATAAATACGGTAACCAGCTTTAATGTTATTAATAGTACATTACTGTCGCGGCTTGCAACTGGCGCATCGATGGACGATCGTGAAAATGTGGGCCGAGGCGAAGCCGAGGCACACATACGTAAGTCCATCAATGTCTGGTTGCGGCCAAGGGTTGTATAGTACTTTTCTCAAATAATGCAGGGAAATTCAAACTGAGTAAATTAATTATAAATTCCAGAATCAATGACAGACAACGATATTTTTTTTTTTTTTTAAAAAGATCCTTCCCCTCTCTTTTTTGTGTTTGCAAATGCAATATGAATATTATACAGCCTTTGTCACTCACCACCCACACCACCCACCACCCACACGACACCACACCTCAACACCTCATAATATGGTAAAATCCATCAAGCCGTTTAGGCTACAGAGCGTGCCAATGAAATAAACATACATACATACCTAGATACTCTCGAAAAATAACATTACCCTCCTTTTGGGGCAGCCGGGTAAAAAGAAGGTTTTTGTATGAAAATCAAACATTTAGTGATAAGAGACGGCTTTATACGAATTCGAGGACTTTCTGTTATTATTACTGACAGGTATCTGGAATAAACAGGTACCTATGATTCTCAATAAAAGGCGATGGTTCAAATCGGCTTATATTTTTCTCCTGTCGAAAATGCTTCAGAGAGGTCGTAACCATGGCTTTTTGTTGACAGGGACGGACAGAAAAACCTTCAATGTAGAATTCAATTACACCATAACTTGTCAGTCCCTCGAGACCCACCGCTGGGCACAGGTCCCATTGGTGATAAAGATAATGACAGTAATTTTGTGTAACCCTAACCCAATACCATAAAATCAAGGGACAATTATTATTGTTATGTGACAAACTAATGAACCGTAGCTCTACAAGATAATGATTAGATAAACTACCACATTTAAATTATAATTACAAAATTAATGAAATTTGTAAATAACCATTATAAATTCAAGAATCGGCAAATGAATTAACTGTACCTTAATTCGGTTAGCACTAAATCACGCTCAAATAGCGCACCTGAAAGTACTAACCAGTACTTAGTACCAAACTATCTGAACAAAACAATATTAGTTACATTATTTGCAGAATTATTTACAATACTATTTGAATTTGGTGCATTCTATCCTGAACCATAAGGATTATGGAGACAGAAACACCGTGTGATGATAATTTACACGAGAATATCCAACCAAATCATCATTAAACAAAATGTTGGTGAACTTACTTGGCTTGTCCAGGTCGCTGATGAACTCCTCAGTCTCCACATATCCTTGGATCCTGTCAGCAAGCACTATAAGTACCAGCCACAACACTCGGCCCACACACACTGACATACTAGCACAAGTTGATCCCATCGTCAAGATGACAACACTAAACAAAAACCAATTTAATTTTCAACAACATTTTCTTCTCAAGTCTGTTTTAATTTCAATTCAAATAAAGTACAACGTTTAATCCATGGAGAACTTGTTGATCTTCTTTTTAATTAAAACTCACTTTTCTTTTTAAATAATACGAATAAATTGCGTTCTTTTATATGGTTGGAATAAATATTAGAGATAAGTAAAACACAACGGCTCGACACGTGTTGTAAGACTGTAAACAAATCGCGCTTTGACAGGCGAGCTCGCGACGCATGGAGTAACGTGCGTGCGTCTCGACGCCGCGGGCAACACTGATCGAAAACCGATAGGGCAGCAGTAACAATCGCAGAAAAAAATAATTTTCATTTCAATCTGAAAATGTTTACATTAAAATTTTTGTTTGATTTTCGAATATTAAATTCGAACGCGAAAACTATGATGGCTCGGCTCGCCACCGCCAATGATCTGCGAAGATTTTCAACATTTTGTTGCACGGAACAGTCTATTGCACACGTTTATTGTAAAAATAACGGAGTATGTTATTCTTCGTAATATTTTCTTTACAACTCCCTGGGCCCAGATAATGGTATATTACCCATCCTATAATTGAAGAAGTACGTAACTACATGTAGGTTTTATGGTAATATAATTCAAGAGTAACGTAACGGACAATAAAGTGTTGAAAGTTTTGGGAATATAATAAAACACTTGGAAGGAAGTTTCGTTAAAATTGGGTCACAAATATCTGAGGTTAGCCTGCTGTCACCAGCGAAACGTCTTTATAAGTTTGTGAGCTGTGTTTTAGTTAATAAGTTTGTGAGCTGTGTTTTAGTTTAGTACATGAGTACAGTCGGCAAGAAAAGTGGGGCGGTTAGATAAATAGCACTTATTTAAATAGCACTTATTTAACATACTTGCATAAAAACTAGATAGTGTGGTGTTTTTTGTTTCTACGCGTACTGTGAAGTTGTATTATTGAGTCAATTGTTTTTTTTCTTCTATATTTAAGCTTTCTAGATTTATTCTAGATTTCTTTGTATGGGTATTCCAGGAAGTGGTATAAAACATAGTCATAATAACACATTCGTCTCTGTTTCAACTGTGTGGGAACTATTAACGTATTTATTGTTTTATTAGTATCTGTACCTATTTATTTTACTAATAGTTTTATTTTTAGACGGAATTTACGGTATCATGTATTCGGCTGTATAGTTGAATGTTTGAAATCCTAAACTGGTTGGTAACACTTAAAAGCTTAATTTGCGGTTTTTACATTGATGACCTATCCAGTGGTTTATTGATTAACGAAACTCAACACGGGCATACAATAGTTTAATTAGTCTGAAAATGGAACTTATTTCAGTGTTCAAATAGGCTTTATCTACCAGATCGGTTAGACATTGAATATAATTACGATAAAATCATCTCCCAGATAATTATGTTGCCAAGGGCTTCGACTTATCTGGTGTTTGAGAAGCGGATAGGTAATATTAAAATAATCTGTAAAATAAATAAAGTCTGTTAAATCCAATCCTGTTGTAAACTGAAAATGCCTAAATAAATACCTAAATTCGTAGTAATATTCGTCTTTATCTTTCTAAATATGACTTAGGGAGGACTTACAAGGGTATCCGTTATTTTATTACGGAGTTCGCGCGCAAATCGTCAGGCCGCCTCCGGGCAAGGGATTGTACATAATATCTTGGTTATTTTATTTAGGAAGTTGTTGTGTAGTAGTTTTTGTCTATGGAAATGTCGTTTTACACACTGTGTATCATTTACGTTGTGTCGGAAACTTCAAAGTGGTCAAAAATAAGTAGTAAGAATTATTTTCCTTATGAACGTGATATACAAAGGAAGACATTTATTCATTACAAAGGTATTCGTTAATTAAACGGGAAATAATTTATTCTGTATCATGATTTCGTGATGTTCCCTACTTATTTATTTAGGTACGTGTTTTAGTAATGAAAATAAATTGATACAGTAATAGGTATATATATACATTTTATTGTAACCCTGACTTCTGAGCTAGGTTACTAGAGTCTTCTATTGTCACCATAATAAGCATTAAATGGCCTATAGTGAGCCGTATTCCACCAAGCAGGCCCAGTGCGGGTTGGTGGAGTGAAGTGTTGCTAATATGCAATAAAAACAAATAACATCATGCATAATATAACATATTTCTACATAGTGAGTCGTATTAGTGTTTTCAAGCATGTAGTAGGCGTAATGTATCATCATTATCATCAGCCTAAAGCGAACCCACTTTTGAACAAAGGCCTCTACAATATAAACATTGCCAGAATCAGAATGTATTTCCATTAATTTGGTTACTACACAAAATCATCTACCCACTGCGCCGTAAAAATTCGTATTAATAAAAATAAATTAAATTTGCCAATTTATTTTACATCTGTTCTATTGAAATAACAGAAAATTTCGCGAACTTCGGAGTTAAAGTTCGGAAACATTTTTACTGTTCCTCAAATTGTTCTCTTTTGCTTACCCACTTTTGGTTATTATTGCGCGAATAAATACTTTTTATTATTGTTATAAAGTATCTTCTTCTCACTGCCTCGTTGGTCGACGCGACTGCTGAGCATAATTGTAGTCCTGAGTTTGATCTCTGGGTCAAAAAAAGTGTAAAGTGTTTTTTCAGTAGGAAATTCTCTGCGACAGCTCGCGAGTCTAGATAAATACACAATACGGTTTCTTTACTTCTTCACGCACACAAGTGTGATGTTATTTTTTTCTTATAAGTAGGTATATTGTCTTCGGCATAAGATTAAATAATTCACTTTTTTTGTTATTTTTTAATGGTTATCTTAAAAACACAACTGGTTCCTCAATGTATCCCAAAAGGACGAGTAGCCCGCACTTCATAAATTCATAACAACAAAATGAAAGGTTGTAATGCAAATACTCATATCCTAGAATTTCAGCCGGAAGAGTTGTAAGTACATCATCCTCTTTTTATTATTATAAATCTATTTTGTTTTTCTTTTTTTTGCATAATTTTTATGATGTTAGAGCCGCATTACCTACTTGTTAGCTTTTAAATGTCATATATAAAAGGAAGAGTGCTGTTGTCTGAGATACAGATATGAAATTATTTAGTTCAGACACAGATGTCTTGTATAACCGGTTAAGCTTAAATGATAATAATTGTATTGTTATAAAATGAATGTAATTGAAGATGAAAAAAATAAAACTGTGAGGTAATTAATCTGCTCCACAGTATCACGCCCCAGCACGAACATAATAAAATTATGAAGCCTTAATTGCACATCAAAGTGTTTCTCTTGCACTTATCATGGTTATTCTGCTAACACTAGTAGGATTTGTCCGAAAAGGCTATTTGTTAAACAGTCGCACGGGTTCATCGAATGTTAAGCTACTCTTGCCGCGGTCGGTTCGTAGATGGGTGAAGACCCATTACATAAATCAAAATAGGTCCCTTAAAATAATAATTTTATTCCTATAATATATCACTCACAAAAATGTCAAGTAGAAATAATGGTGTTTGTAAATATCCTGGGAGTAAAGTTAAGCTAAGCTACCTACAGCGAATGATAAACTCGCATCATTTTGCGAGTAATCAACATTTTAAAACTCCTGTGACAGCTGTCAACTGTGCACAACATAACATAATTTACTGAGCATACAAAAGCACGTATTTTTTCATAAAAAATAGCTAGCATCAAGGGATCCGGATATATGATTTAAAATTGTTTGAAACCACTATACCTAAAACATTTGTGACTTATGGGGCTAAAACATAAAAAAATATTGGAGCTTAAAGACATTAAATTGATAAAAAATCACTAGAGGTCGCGTTTGAGTGATTTGAGCCCGTGACTAGTGGGCGCCGGTAGTCGGTCGCCGGATTAGTTAACACGCATTGTGGCCTAGTTGTGCCAGAAAATACTCGTAGTTCGATACATAAAGTCTATTAGCTTAAAATAACATGGTTAATCTCTCAACATTGAGCGTACAAACTTACCTTATATTTTCAGTTGGAATGTATCATAGGGAAGAACCATGATTTTAAAATGTTAAGTGTGGTCTTCGGATAAATTCATCGCAACTATGGAACCCTGCATTGTGCGTGGTCCAACACGCAATTGGCCGGTTTTTAAAATTAAATTTTAAAATCTTTGTTAAGGCTACACTTTTCATACTTCCGCGTCCATAATTTAACAAAAAAAAAAAACAAATATGGTCCCTATTAATAATTATTAAACCTTTTATTGCCAACACCTTTTTACAATATATTATTATTATTATATATATATATATTTTTTTTTTTTTTTTTTAACAATTTGTATGTTATTGGGCGTCGGCGTGTCTTCGAGACACGAAGGCCTCCTCCAGCTTTTTCCAGTCTACTCTTGTTTGAGTTGTTCTGTGCCATAGTAATAATAATTACCGCCGTATCTCTACGTTGACGTCGTGGTGGGGCTTGCGCGCTCCGAACTCTAGGTCTGTGCCGGTAGAGTTTACTTTGCCGGAACGGGTCTAGGATAAGGAGCCAGACCAAGAGAGATACAAAAACCCGCAGGGCAGCTTGTGGCGAGCTGTTGGGCAGTAGCGACCCCACGGACCCTACCTCCCGGGAGAAGTCTTGTTCCTCATCTCTGGCTTGCCTTTATCGGCTGGCTGGAGTGAACACTGACGAGGAACAGAGCTCCCACCTCATTCTTGCCTTGATTGGCCGGCTTGAGTGGAGATTCGCAAGAGCAAACGTGCTCGGAGGAAGGAAGTATTCCAGTAAGTGCTCGTAGGGATCTTGACCATCTTCCGGGCTCTGGGATTGTTCTGAAAGCCGTGGAATACCTCTCCACTCCTCAAGCACCTCAGGATATGTTGCCCCTTTGTCGCTACGTCACTATGTGCTAGCGACAGTTTCTGGGGGCCCATTATTGAGTGTGCAAGTCACCCCCTGCCATCTTATCCATAATATATATTTTATATCATTGGTCAGGCAGGGGTCATAGTCCTTCCATAGTTCCTGGTAACCATTCCACTATAGCCAGCCAAACCCATAGCCCAATGTTTTGTTTCCATATTCTGCAATAGTCCTTCACCAACCGGGGATTGTCCTTGGGTGCACTAGCATAGTGCGTACAGGGATAATCGTCGGTTGGTCCCTCATTCCATTTAAAATTGTCTAAGGGGCCTCTGCGAGTTGGCTTCGGCCCCTCGTACGCCTTCCAAAGGTCCGGGACCCTAGGGTCCCGAGCAATGTCAAAGACAAATAATAATAAAATAATAAATTTTTTTATTCACCAACAAAAGTTACAGAATATGTAAAACAATACAAATGTAGCAAAAACTGTACAATAATTAATATAACCCTGTCTCTTAAACTAGGATCACCTGTATTTTAAGAGACAGTGTTCGGCCGAGCAGTTCCTTAAAGATAATTTAGTACATTAAGTAAACGGTACTGAGGTAAATCAATATTTTTCATATAGTGGACCCGCTATCTTTTTGATGTCATCAGACCAACGTCTTCTTTGTCTTCCCCTCTTCCTTTTTATTTGAAATCTAGGGGTCCATTCTGTTATATCCTTCGTCCATTTGTTACCACTCTCTCTCATCATGTGGCCTACCCACTTCCATTTTAGTTTCCTTGTTTTACCTACAACATCTTCAATTTTCGTAATCTGTCTTATATCTACGGCTCTTTTCCTGTCTCTCTTTGTGAAACCCAGTATACTCCTCTCCATGGCCCTTTGACATGTAGTCAGTTTTTGGTTTTGTTTTTGCGTGTTTGCCCAAGTTTGGCACCCGTAAGTTAGTATTGGTAGTATGCATGTGTTGTATATTTTCCTTTTCATTGCAGTATTATATTGTTTACCTTTTAGCACTTCCTTCAGAGACCAGTATCTCTTCCATGCATTGGCTACCCGTCTCTCTATCTCTGCTTCCATTTGGTTGTTGAAGGCAATAAGTTGGCCAAGGTATATATAGGAGTTCACATATTCTACTTCCTCCCCATCTACTGAGATGTTTATTTGGGCTCTGTTTGTTATTAATTTTGTCTTTGTTTCGTTTATTGTTAGGCCCACCTTTTTGCTTTCACGTGACAAATCTTGGAGCATACTTTGAAGACTTTCCGGGGTATCTGTTATAAGTATTATGTCATCCGCGAATCTTAAGTGATTCAGACGTGTTCCGTTGATGTTAATTCCCAGGTTGTCCCATTCCATCTTCCTGATGACTTCCTCTAGCACTGATGAGAAAAGTTTTGGCGAGAGTGGGTCTCCTTGCCTCACTCCCCTGTGTATTGAAAAAGGTTCCCCCTCCGTTTCTAGTTTAATGCATGCTTTGCTGTTAGAATATACATTCTTTATTAGCCTTATGTATTTCTTTTCTATTCCTTGATTTTTCAGAGCTTCCCAAATGTATTGATGTTCCAAAGAATCGAATGCTTTATTATAATCCACAAATGCCATGTATAGTGGATAATCATATTCTTGGCATTTTTCTACTAGCTGTTTTATCACATGTATGTGGTCTATTGTTGAGAATCTCGATCGAAATCCAGCCTGTTCTCTTGATTGTTGTTTGTCAAGTTTTATGGTGATGCGTTTTAGTATTATTTTTGAGAACACCTTATATAAATTAGACATGAGACTAATTGGGCGATAGTTGCCTATTTCCGATCTATCTCCTTTCTTAAAGATGAGTATTATAGAGCTTATTGTCCATTGTGAGGGTATCGATTCTGTGTTAAGGATAAGATTAAACAGGTTAGTCAGTTTTGTTGTTATTTCTGGCAATGTCGCTTTCAACATCTCATTTGTTATATGATCAGGGCCGGGAGCTTTATCGTTTTTCTGTG
This sequence comes from Lithophane socia, assembly GCA_947522985.1. Classification (NCBI taxonomy): domain Eukaryota; kingdom Metazoa; phylum Arthropoda; class Insecta; order Lepidoptera; family Noctuidae; genus Lithophane; species Lithophane socia. The sequence goes on along the minus strand of OX383270.1, from coordinate 855,195 downwards.
TTTCTATCGCATGCTGAACTTCCCTTTCGAGAATTTGAGGGATTTCTTCGGATTCGTCTTCGAGGTTTATGTTGCATTCTAAGGTGTTTCCTGCAGAGTATAATTTCTGATAGTAGTCAGTTGCTATCTTTAGTATCGGCTGTCTCCTTGTTTCTTCCTTGTTGTTTTCGCTTTTCATTTTCGGGACCCATGGCGTCGCTTCTTTTAATTCTTTGAGTGCTTTATTAATACCTCCTGTTTTAGTAATGTGGTTTTGGATGCAACTGATTCTTCTATTTGACTCGTCTTGTTTTATATTGCGACTTATTTCTTTACTTAGTTTAGTTATTTCTTGTAATGTTGTTTTACTTCTTCTGTTTTTAAGTAGTTCTTTCCTTTTTTGAATAAGGTCTATTGTCCCTGCGCTTAGTTTATTCTTTTGTGTTTTTATCTTGGTGGCCTTGCTATATATATCGTTTGTTTCTATGTTGTAAATTTCTTGTGTTTTGTCCATTTCTTTGGGTGTTATGAAATTCTGAGATGTTGTGTTGGTTGTCCAAGCATTTTTTTTCTGATGAAAGTTTTTCCTTTGTTTCTTTTGCTGTTTGTGAGGTAGTGCTGCTCTGACCATGCGATGATTGCTATTAAAGCTGAGATTATTTATTACGCTGACATCTTGAAAACAATTGGGTTGGTTACTAGTTATAAGGTCTATTTCGTTGCGGTAAGTCCCGTCAGGCGACATCCAGGTCCATTTCTTTGCAGGTCTTTTCTTGAAAACGCTGTTTAATATGGTTAAGTTATTCTCAAGGGCCATGTTTATGATTCTCTTTCCGTTCTTGCTTCTTTTTCCTATGCCATAGTTTCCCACTACAGACTCTTCACCGTGCTTCTGTTTGCCTATTTTGCCATTAAAGTCTCCCATGACAATACAATTTTTGTGGGTAGTCTCTAGTGTGGTTGAGAGTTGGTTGTAGAAATCATCTTTTACTGTTTCGTCCGCTGCTTCTGTTGGTGCATATATTTGGACTATAGTCCACTTATTCTTGTACCCTTGTAACCGTATATTTAGTAAAGCAATTCTTTCAGATATGCCTTTGAACTCTAGGATTTGTTTTTTAAGATGTTTTTTCACCATAAATCCTACTCCGTATTGACCCTTTGTTTCGCCGATGTAATACAGGATATAGTCATCATGTTCTTCGATATGGTTTCCCATTCGTCTTACTTCGCTAATACCGAGAATATCCCATTTTATTTTAGTTAAAGCTACCTCAAGTTCGACGAGTTTTTCTGTTGTCCTTAATGAAAGTGTGTTTAAGGTGGCTATGTAGATTTTATTTAGTTTTTCTTTAGGTATTTTATTTGCTGGAGGGTAGCGGTCTTCTTTCCCCACGGTGACCAACCGGCTTGGGGTGCATTTTTCAGTTGGTTTGTATGTAGTTATGACATTTGTTCTAATTTGGTTCCGGGAGCCGGTGGTCGTTACAAGTTTTTTGGGATCTCAGACAGTGAAGCAGATCTGCCTCGTTCAATGTAGTTAAGTATGTTAGGTTTTAGGATTTCTTTTCCTTTTGTGGATGTGGTTGCTGGGTTGTCTTTTAAGTCTATTCTTTTCTGAGTTGACAAGTTGGGTGAGTCAGGACCTTCCCTTTTTCTTTTGTCTCTGTTTATCCCTGAAGATTTCTTCACTATTATCTTATCATGTTTTAAAAAGGCTATATTTCCTTTTTTCCTTTCTTCTTCCACTTGTACTTGTAGTTGCTTCCGCTTTTCTAACACTTCTTTGGAGTAATCTTCTTTGACATATATACCTGGTGAGAGCTTGGATTTGTTTTTCAAGATCATATGTTTCTTCCATAGGGACGTGATGGAGACTACGATAGGGCGGTTCTTAACATTTTTATTCTTGCCAATTCTATATATGTTACTAATTTCCTGGCTATTTAGGTATGTGCCTGTTTCTAGAATTATGTCCTTGAGGTAGTCTACCAGTTCAGCTTACCTTATGGTCCCTATACCTACATGCAAATTAAAAAACCAATATTTTTGAATTAAAAAAAAAAAAAAGTCGCGGAGTATAGACAGGCTGTTTGGCGCAAAGCAAACAAGTTGAACATTATGTATGTTTCTATCTCCAATACCACTTAATACTATAAACAATTTCATATATTCGGAGGCATCTTAATAAATTTAACAATTAAGGACTGTTGATGTTACAAGTAGGACGTTCTGCTAATAGGACCATTTGCTCATAAGACGATTTGCGAATAGGACGTTTTGCTAAACTGTCGTTTTGCTAAAGTGTCGTATTGATAATAGGTCGTTCAGCTAATAGGACCATTTGCTTTTAGGACGTTTCGATACGGAGGGGTTATTTTTGCAAAAGGAACCGTCTGATCTGTACAAAATCCATCCCGTGGGTGGCTGTTGCTCAGATCAGATCGATTGGTTTTAGTTTCAGATCGATAACATCGAAATCCTCGGAACGATTATTATTAATCGCTAAAACTAAACAGACAGATCATTTCGGTCAGACGGTTCAGATCAGAGGCCCTAGACAAGTGACAATCGCTTTGACAGCGTTACGTATTTCTAATTTCTAAAACGACTTTCAACAGGATTGACATAAGCTTTTCGATAGCTTGTCAGTCCTATAAAAGACATGTTTGCCTTTTCCATCATCGTTATCGCTGATAGAATGTCACTTTGTCTAGGGCCTCTGATTCGTATCTCACTGTATAATGGTAACCCAAACGAATAACGTACGACAAATATATTATCCGCCCCTGATTTCTTCTTCAAGTCCATCAAACAGCCATCAGTCAATAATGACATTTAATTTAAGTACGTCTATGTCTCATTTGCTTGCCGAGAGCTGCCTAGAGGATCAATTGAATTCAGCACAAAGGAAAAACACAATTGTGTACAAAAAATCACGGAGGGATCCGTAGGCCAGAATAATAGCGTTAAATAAATAATATGAGAGCGTCTCAACTTAATTTGGCAACCCTGTTATGTATTATATTATGGCGGAGTGGCCTTGGAGGCAGCGGAGGCGGAAGCGAGAAGTGATCTCAATTTTTAGCAGCGATGATTTGGCATTTCACATGGCATCGTCATCATCATTTCAGCCGAAACACGTCCACTGCTGCACATAGGCATACCCCAATCACCGCCACTTCGACCGATTCTGTGCTTCCCGCTTTCAGTGGTTTCCATGGCATAGTAAACCCAAATAGGTTCTATCCTATATGCATATTAAATAACACATCGTTGTGCAAATTACCAATTCTGAGAAGCCATTTCAGTGAGATAACTCTGGTTTAGAAGCCATCGATTGGAATAAAGGGAACTCGAGAGCCTTTACTATGAAACGATGTACGCTACACGTTCCATCGGCGAAGTACGTTATCATTGCTGAGTTTGTAAGCAGTATAATTAAATTTCGTAAAGAAAACCAGTAATGGATAGGGAATAGAACACGATTTTCAATTGTTTGTTTATTTTGATTGGTTCCTATAGTGAGTGTCGGTAAAAGTACCAGCAACATATGAAAGGTTTGAATTATGGGTACAGCAGAGTTGATGGCTGGCGACTGAAAGAGCAACAATGCTGTAACAAGATTAAAATTCCACACAAGATGGATCGAATTTGATAAGATCCTCTTTGTAAACAGCGTTTCCCTTTTACCATGTTTATTAAGTATTGGTTTAACGGAGCATTGGTGTGGCATCAGACGTCTATTTCGGATATTCTGATAACAGTCTCTAAAAGACGCGTGAATATTTGGCTGCTTTTTTGGATGAGTATCAACTTTTTTCCTCTAATGACACACTTTTGTCTTTAGCTTCACCCGTGTGAAGCACGGAAATAATTCCACGGGAACGTACTACAGAGATAAAAAGTATGCAATGCCCTAACCTAACACAGGTCATGTTTGTTCAATCTGTGTGCAAAATTGCATCGAAAAAAAGGCGTGAAAAGGTAACAGACAGACAGACAGAGTTAGTTTCGCATTTACAAATATTACTATGAAAGGATTGTTGGGGATTATTATGGCTTTGCGATCGTCTTTGGTTATAACTAAGCATTCGTATGCTTGACAATCATTTACAAATTTTTACGCTTATAGGTTTCCGTACCCCAAGGATGGCAACGGGACCCTATTACTAAAGCTCCGCTGTCCGTCTGTCTGTCACAGGCCTGTATCTTTTGAATGGTAATAGGTCCAAACTTGAAATTTTCACAGAGTGTGTACTAACTAGTATAGCCGCTGTCACAACAAATAATAAAAATAAAGTTCAAAATGAAAGAGGTACAAGAAAGGCGTATTTTTTAAAATATTGTACAGCGGTAAGGAACCCTTCGTGTGTGAGTCCGACTCGCAGTTGTCAGCTTTTTTCATGCGAACTTCTCCTGACCTTTTGACCATGACTATCGCACCCAACTGACCTGATGGTAAGCGATGATCTGCTCGACGATGGGACGCTTGTTTCAAAATTACTCAAGACTTGATATAAATGCTTTTAAATTTTAAATTTGAATTTACGACACTGCCCGAACTACCTAAATATTCTATTTCCTGTCTGAAACTGTAAATTGTTCTTACAACCGAGTTATTTTCACATACGGCCACTATTCACTTACACAACTTCTTTGGAAACTATTTTTGGTTGTAAGAAGTTTTCCACGTACAGGTAGTTATTTCTGTCTACCCAAAAACTACCGATAACTACCACTTTTGACTACCTTTTGGGTCAGTTTGGCCTAGTAAAGTTTACCTGGCTACTTGGCTAGTGACGTTCTTTGGACACGTAATCTATAATATTACATACATACATAAACTCACGCGAGGAGCTCGTGGCTAAGTAATAACAGCCGCACGGGCCGATCCATCTGGTTAAGCTACGCTTGCCGGGGTTGGTCCGTGGATGGGTGACCATCTTTACATACTGAGACTCCTCCGTGGCTCGGAAAGCACGTTGAGCCGTTGGTCCCGGCTGTCATTTGTGGATCTTTGCCAGTCGTTACTGGTCGTCAAAAGCTCGAAAGTCTGACAACCAGTCTTGCCAAGGGGTATCGTATTACCCAGTTACTGGGTTGAGGAGGTCAGATAGGCAGTCACTCTGTGTAAAATACTGGTATAAAGCTGCATCCGGTTAGACTGGAAGCAACATAGTTGGGAAAAGGCTAAGCAGATGATACATAAACTCACGCCTTCTTCTCATGGCGGTAGGCAGAAACTACAGAACCCCACCTGGTACGATCCGTACATACCATACGCGCACGCCAGCGCCGGCTGCGAGTACTACACATCTGACCTATCTGAAGAATAGGTGTCATCTATAATATTCGTGTTAATAGTTTTACTGATTATGTTTGACTGTAAAGTAGGTAATCTCTAGGCAGAATACTTGGTTGCACAGCTTGTCAAAAATGCAGGTTTTCAAAAGTTTTTTTGACAGATTGAGAGTGAGATTAGATATGTGACAAGAATTACCGCTCTGAATGACTAAAAACTCAGATAATCATGGAATGATTGGAAGAGACGGATAGCAATCTCTCTGTAAAATATTGAGAGCCACATCTAGTTAGAGGCTAAAAGCCAATAGTCGATACAAACCTTGTTAGGAAAAGGCTAAAGAATGATTGATGATAATTGGTGATGATTAATTTCGGAAGTCGATCGCAAATAACGAAAATTCTAAACCGAAGACTATAACTTCCGAAATTAAATTTATTTTTCATTTTGTAGTGTTTTCTTTTGGAAGATGGTTGTTTTTTTTTTTTGTAAAAAGATTTTATTTTTTACTTTTTAGTTATGGTACCTACCTACCTAATCCACATGAATTTGAATACCACTACCTGCTGTGTAAATAACAGCAACAGGAAATTATTATAACATTATCCAAATAGACTAATAGCGAAAATACGTAATTATGAAGCTAACTCAAAAACTACCCAAGCAAAGTTAATGAAATGTATATGAGACCACTGCGCAAGCTTCCTCTACCAAATGAAAAACTATTTTCGAAATTGGTCCACAGTTGACGAAAAAATCGATGGACTTACCTAGATAAAAATAAACGTACAGACAAACATAGAATCTCCTGTTTGAAAGTCGGTTAAAAATAATTATTATGATTTAAAAACAAATGCTAATATACAAGCAAAAGAATGACAACAGGTTTAATTTAAAAGGCGAAACGTACCACAGCGCACCTATTTTAAGACAAAAATAAAAGGAATACATTTTTTTTCGTCTTTTTAAAAATCTTGCCAACTTTTTAGGTATTCTTGTGATCTAGAATATAGTGAAACAGCATATTAGGCTGAAAATTAAAATGGCTTATTCAGGAGAATTCCAGACGTCTTAAGTACGACTAGGCCATTATTTTTACTGTTATTGGTAAATACTGTGCCTTGTTTATAGTACCTGAATTTGTAATGATAACACAAGGCTTACTCAAAAATATTATTATTAGACTTAGGTACGCCTTAGCTTAGTCTGCAAAGTTATAATATATACTAGTTACTACATATTATAATCTTTGTTGATAGTCAAAACGCCGTAAACAAAATAAATGACTGTGGTGATCAATACTCAATCCTGCCGATCTATTATGTAGAAATCTCACCGTACAAATAAGGGTGAACTTAGCAGTGTCAATCCCTAGACAGTTTCATCGGGTGGAATGACAGCTTATTTCACCTAAAGTAAGTTTTCACGGTGATATGTTACTGAATAATAGATCGGGTGAACTTTCTTTCGATAACTCAAAATTGATTAACCATCCCTCAAACCCATAATATTAATTGCACTTACACAAAATCGCAAACAAAATGAGAAATCATTATTTCACGGTAAAAATAATTATCTCTCATTTTACTTACAGAAACGACAAATAATTATTTCCGTGGTCCGTTTTTGTAGCAATCAGTGAAACAAACAGACATAAATAATATTTATTATGAAATGCAATGACAATAATTACGACAGTCTTGTTAGGTCATCGTCCTGTGACGATAAATCAAAATCGATGAGTACGAATTTAAATTATAGATACTGTAGTGAAAAACATTTATTTTAAATAAGCTTTTGTAATTTTGTTCCATAGTTTGCAAGCGCATTATTCAGTATTATGCGCATTATTTTATTATTTCAGCCTACATAGCATAATCAGCCTATAATGTTCCCACTGCTGGGACACAGGCCTCCTTTCTTCAAGAGAGAGTAGGCCGTAATCTACCACGCGGACCCAGTGCGGGTTGGTAGATGTCACATGTTTTCGAGTTTTTGGTTCTAGGACATGCCGGTTTCCTCAAGATGTTTTCCTTCATGAGTTGTATTTTATTGACAATACATCGCAATAAATAATGCTGAGTGCTCCGACGGTTGAGTTTCTTTCGTGGAATGAGCTGATACAAATTACCCATATATTTTGGACTGTACCTAACTACTTAAATCATTACAACCCCATTCCCCGGTGCCTACAGACTGCTACCTATAAGCGTATTCCACCCGAAACTAATATAATTATAAACAAATAAATGTCATCGACAGGATGCAAAAAACTATACAATAAGTCTAAAAAGCGCTAAGAAAGCAATCAAGCTCAAAATCAAAGTCAAATCATTTATTTCAATTAGGCAAATAAAAGGCACTTTTAAACGTCAAAAATTTGCATAAAAAGGACCATGCGGGATTTTGTATGGACTCCGTCCCCACCCTCCAACAGTCATAGGATACGTGTCAATATGTTTTTAGGGATCCCGAGAAAGACTTACTGTCTTGCTCCATTGCAAAATCAATGGGGTTTTTTTGTAATAACAAAAAACTTTTCTGTTAGCTAACCTAACCTAAGCTATAATTGCCTATCCTTGCCAAACATAACCTAACCTCACCTAACCTAACAGTGATAATTTGATCTTGGATTTTGAAGGTCAAATGGAACTCCTCAATGATGAACAGCATTTGTGTATTCTTGTGATTGGATAATTATTATTGTACAAAAAACTTAAAAAAAAACGGCTAACCTAACCTATTTTTTTTTAAATCCTCATGGATGACCTCTGCCCTGGGGCGGGCGGAGGGGTCTGTCAGACTCTTACTGACTAAAAACCACCCCAGTGTTCCAGCTCACACCTTCGCCGGGGGTCACGGGAACGTAAAAATCTTCCGCAACCCCAGACTGGCCCGCCATTGCGGGACTCCTCGGGTCAGGGGCCCCCCCGTGACCCGAGGAGTGAGGTGTTTGACTCCCCCCGTGACGTCTAAGAGGGGCGCGCGTGGAACACTACGCACCGCCACCTCGGGTTCTGATGTGTAGGGGGCGACGGACGTCCCCGAGTCCGTCGTCTCTGGACCCATTTAGGGGGGCTGGAAGAGGGCGTTTACCGCCCTCCGCCGACGCCCGGTGCGCCTGCTGCGGGCCGGGTGAGTGGAAGAGATCTCCCTCTACCTTTCCGCAGCCACCTTCTGCGAAACGACTGTCTCACGGAAGGAAACCACCGCGTCCCAGGACTCCTCGCTGCCGACCATCGACTCGACTACGGCCGGCAGCGACAAGTCACTGCCTTCTTCTGAGATGAGGGCACGGCGCGGCCCCTCCTAAGCGGGACACTGCCAGCGTAGGCCGCGCCGTGTCCTCCTGGCATTCAACGTAGTGGTGACACCGGGCGTCCGGCTCCCTGTTTATGCGACACAGGTACTTCCCGAAGCAACCATGCCCCGAGAGCACCTGCGTGACCCGAAACGACAGGGAGCCGTGCCTCCTCCCGAGCCAGCGCTCGAGCACCGGCCGGATTGCCTCGATGATGTCGGCGCTGGAGCGTGAAAGCCTGTCCCGCCATTCCGCCATCAGGACCTCGCGAAGCTGAGACCGATGCAGCTCTATGTGTCGCTGCATCGGTTGCTCACCCCGCACTCTCGCTTCCTCGCGCCACCGATACGATGACGCGAGTACTTTCGCCTCGAGGTCCCAGGGCGGAGATCCGGCCAGTGCACAAGCCGCCTCGTAGGAGATCGTGCGATACCCCCTGATGACTCTGACGGCCATCGCTCTCTGCGGCTTGCGCAGGACTGCGATACTACCGGCCGTCAGGTCAGCCGCCCAGATCGGAGCCCCGTAAAGGGCCATCGATCGCACGATTCCCACGTACAGCCGCGTTGAAAGCGCACAGAAGCTAACCTAACCTAACCGAAACTTTTCGGTTAGCTAACCTAACCTAACCTAAACTTTTCGGTTAGCTAACCTAACCTAAGCTATAATTACCTATCCTTACCAAACATAACCTAACCGAACCTAACTTTAAAAAAAGGTATCAGAGAAAAAAAAAATGGTCCCTGATAAAAAGAAAGGTTGTCATGAATGAGAACCATATTTAGGTCGCTATATTCTATGCTTCTTAAGTGCAAACTAAGAAAATATATAAATGTAAAATAATGCTAATATTGAATAAAAAAAGTAATATTCCAGGAAAACCCCACATTTTTGAAAAATGTTGCCATAGTAAAAAAGTATCGAACCCACCAGACGCTTCGAATGACACTAGTCTCAAGCGTGTTGGTGGGTGGGGACGTTTCTTCCCATGGTCCTTTATCTGATTCTATTCATAATGCAACAATATGTAAAACTAATATTCCTTCTTCCCCACCATAATTGAATATCATAGACCAAAACCCACAGGATAAACAAAAAATCAACTCCTCCGCACATGAAAAATTCATAACCGTTCAGCTCCATTTATCTGGAGATAACTAAATATGATCAAAAAAGCGTGGAGCAGACACGAAAACAAATTAGGGTTCACTCCATCACTCGTTGTAACATGGTTAGTAACAACACAATATATCAGGCATGCAGCAGCCCTAAAGGCTCTTCGGGGAGAGCATTGTGGGTAGGGAAGGAAAAGGGAAACAAGGCTCTAATAAGGATGTGTTCCGTAAAATTTTCAATTCTATTATGACAGGCAGACAATTCTATCTGAAGGTGTCAATATCCTAACTCTAGTTAAAACTGGTTTCAACCAATCACACGGCTTTTAGTTTAGTTGTTAAGTAATGCTTGAGTGTAGACATTCACTAGGTTTAATCAAATTGCGTGATATACAGTATGTTAACTAACAAAGGGCGTTCCCGTTAACCTGCAATAGTATAGCGTGTATACATGCTAAAAAAAATATTACCATTCAAAAAAAAAAAAAATCGCGCGGAAGCGCGGAAGCGTAGCTTACAACGCTTCCCGCCGTCGGTTCCTAGATGGGTGATCATCATCCATCCATAACATATCGAGACGCCTTCATGACCTGGAAAGCACGTTAATTTCGGGTCAGCTTCCAGGCTATGCGGATATGCAGGAATACCAGTATTTTACATGCAGCGACTGCATATCTGACCTCCTGAACTCAGTTACTGGATGACACAATACCCCTTGGTGAGACTGGTGTTTAGACTTATCTGACTACCCGTTCCTGTGTCAAAGATCTACGAACGACAGTCGGGACCAACCGCTTAAAATAAATAAAAAAATTAAAAACATGCCTAATATTATTATTCACGTTGCGAGATATCCTGAGGTGTCTTCTTCATTGGTTAGGAAGTTTTTAACTTAATTTTCCCGTTCTAATGTTCATTAATGGCTTCCTTGTTTAGTTTATTTTGTACACAACAAGATAGAGCTCAATGTTAATTGAACAGGTGGGAAGGTGTTCCATGCAACATGATCAACATCATCATGTTAACGTCGGCTGTCGCTGGAAGCCAGCCATTTATTTTTTTGATGGTGGGTAATCATCTAATGACTTCTCCCGCTCTGGGCGGAGCGGAAGGGCGTGTCAGACTTTTACTGACTAAAACCCACCCGTGTTCCTTCAGTTGCCTGTTGCCAAGGTCCCAGTATCCCTTTCGGTCTTTCCCACAATGCCAGCCCTATGGCTCTGTTTCGAGCTATGCATGTGCTGTGTGAGCTGTGTCACGGCATTATGCTGAGCGATGGCCTCTTTGCCCAAATATGACTCTTTACCCCTTCTGTTTGTTTGTTATGCATCACATCTTGGTGCTAAAAACCGCTTTTTATTTCATCTATCCATACAAATATTATAAATTCGAAAATAATTCTATCTGTCTGTCCTTCTGTCTGTCTGTTTATCTGTATGTTACCTTTTCACGCCTAAACCACTGAACAGATTTCGATAAAATTTGGGAGTTAGATGGCATCCCGGGAAAGGACATATGCTACTTTTTATCGATAAACCACGCGGGCGAAGCCGCGGCCGGATGCTAGTGAACGATATTGTTGGAAACCCTAACAAGTCTCTAGCATCACAAATTGCATTATCCCCAAATGAAAAGGTCCATTTCTAGGTCAGTTATTAATATGGGTATCTCAAAACCACACTGCATCCAAGTTAGAGTAAATGGGGGCTTCTAAAATAAAAAAATGTTGGGTTAAAAAATAAAGATGGCCAGCTTACAACCTTTGTAAGCAATATTGGGCAATTTTCTGAACCATTAAGTATATCTCCCCTCTTAAGGCTATCTTACAAATTGCTCAATAAGATAAACTGGCGATAATATCCTGTATCTCTTTTTGCATTTACTGTCCTTTATTTGGAAATCGAAAAAGGACGGCTACGACCGATTGATAATCCAAAATGAAATAATTTCTCACAAGTCTTCGAATGATTGACAAATTACAGCCATCCCTCTCACAGAACACAGATATTTCTGTCCCAACATTCAATTTACCGCTAGTTATTTTCAGAAATCAAAGAGTTACATTATTAAGAGTTACATACACACATATACTCACGCCTTCTTCCCATGGGGGTAGGCGGGAACTACCGAACGCCACCTGCTATGATCCTTACATACTCCGTTTGCTTCGTTTCCTTTCATCACAAAGAGTTACTGACTCATTCATACTAATAGAAAATAGAAAATCGTTTGTTGTCCAGTAAGCAGGTTACAATATTACCTATAAGCAAGATTATACAAAGTGATAATATTAAGCAGGTTTACAGGTTACAATATTACCTAATAGCTAGGTTACACAAATTATTTACCAGTGAGCCCCAAACTAGACAGTTGGTCTGTACCTTAAGGCTCGGGGTACGACTTACAGAGTGGAGACTAGATAGGTGATTTCAGGTGTTGTAATAATAATGAGCATTATTACAGTTTGGTCTATGTGTAGATAATTACTTAGCAAGTAATAACAAAAAGCTAGTGCAGCATTTCCTTGTGTTATCGACAAACGAGACTTGGATCCCCGCTAGGTATAGAATAGTGATCAGTTCTCGCAGAACAAAAGATCATGAAAATGCAATTTAGTTGAATCGCTAATACGACCCAAGTCTTCTTTTAATTTCTTAGCGAATTGTAGGAATAACTGATTTGTAAGAAAATTATCTACCTTTCTTTACACTTATGATATAGGATCGCAAATAAATCGACTTCAAATTTTCTTAGGTTATTTGCCATGTCCAGGGGGCCTACCACCACCGCTTACAGCAGTATTATTTTAATCTTACTCAGTGGGGGAAAGAGATGGAGCTATACGTCCTATAGAGCTTCATCTTTTTCCTAAAGTGAAGTAATATTAAAATAATACTGCTGTAAGAGCTGGTGGTAAGGGCCCTGGTGTGTCAAGTTGTATGTTGATCAAATTCTGATTCGCGACCGTGACAAATATACAGGGTGTAAAAAGACCCATCACATAGCCGTCAGCTACGCATTCTGTACATCAAATTAAGTAACATAGCATAAAAATAATTACTGGGAAACAACTTTTATTTTTGGTGTGAAAAATCGCTGTTTACGGTAGTGCGCAACGTAACGCACGTAAAGTATTGTGTTTATGGGTGCATGCAACAGTTCAGGGTTTGTGGGGGTATTCAAAATTAATTTAGAACATTTAAAACTTGCTTTCTGTATACAATCTCTGAAAAAGTTGGAACTTTGACCTTCAATATCTCCGTAACCAGAAGGTTCCCAGGTATGGTCCAGAAGAAAAAAATGATCACAATGATGGGAATAACAAGTGGCTTTCGGCTTCGTTAAGTGTCTTTTTACACCCGATATATCTACAGAACATGTAGGTAACTGTCATTTAAAGTGAACTAAAAACTATTGAAAGTAGGTCGATCATCAAAGCATCAAATGACAATATTAAATACTTACGAAGATCCAATTTCGACAAACTGGTCGTTATTACAGGAACTAATATTAAACTTTAATTTACGAACTGAAGTAAACTCTACGGTAACGGTAATGTCCCCGCGCTTACAGACGTCAATTACCAGTAATTATGAACCGTTAACTTGCTTGTACTGGGTGGCGTAAAAGTAATGTCATAATGTGAATTGGCTGCCATTTTGTTGAAAATCAAAAAAAATGGGCCCTGTTTTCACGGAAAGATTATTAAAGGTGTTATTGTTGGTATTTTTTTTTACTTTTAAAATTGATGACAAAACTGTCGAAAAATTATATCGGTCAACTGGCCACCTCCTGAGTTAATGGACATTAGTGTTCGTTTTACGGCATTTTGAATTCATCTGGCTCCAATTAGGTGATTTCTTGTTATATGCTGGCTTTCAAGACTTGCAAGGTTTGTGGTTTGTGTTGGTAAACGTGAGATTTCAAAAAGCTTCAAAGGAAGAAGCATGGTTCTGTCAGATTTAGCCAATCGCCAAACCAGGAGATATGGCCCGCAAAATGAGGGTTCAAAATCTCCGTCATTGCCTGAGCTGTGTGTATCGCTCCATTGCATTGTTAACTAAGTTTCAAATCACAATCAGATAACGATGCCATTTGAAAAAAATGTTGCACATTCTTATTATGGCATTACTTTTGCGCCACCTAGTACAAGAGTGGCGACTACATCGATCAAAAACTTTAACTAAACTTTATTTCCGGTATAACATTTTAAATCCTACTTAATTTAATTTAATTTTAAATCTTTAAGGTGGCAGGCACACCGCCGCACAACCCCTGCGTTGATATTATCCGTCGGTTATTTAAAAAAAAATCGACTGTTCCAGCTAGAACACGTCGTAGGTTAATGGTTTCTTAACTTAAATCGACGTTTGTGAGCGCGGTGGTAAACGTGTCAACACTTTACAACGGAACATTCTGATGTTTTTCTTTAATAGGGAATACGTATAAGTATCCTATGAATGTTATATATATAATATTGCTCGTAATTTACCCAATTAATTCTCTCTATCATAACAAACAAGGATTCCCAAAGAATGTATTGTTTATCAAATTAACTACGTACCAACTAAAATTTTCTCTATATCCAAATCATAACTGTCATTCGTTGACCACTGCATGAAATGACTACATACACGGCAATAAGACGGAGTGTGTCAATTTGATAACCAAATAATTTCCTTAACCATACAAGCGAACTAAGCGACCCTAAGTCGCATATGAGACAAAATTATTGGGCTGTAAATAAGAAAACTGTTCGGGGCTATATTTTTCAAACTCAAACTCAAAGCATTTATTTCAATTAAACCATTTACAGGCACTTTTGAATTGTCAAGGAGTCGGTCAGTCAGAAATATGAAGCTAGTTGCCCATTCCAAAGCGTAGTAGGTACCTATGGAGAAGAACGGGCAAGAAACTCCACGGACACTCTTTTAAATCAAAATATTGTTACAAAATATTGCTTACATCATTTATGTTGAAATTATACATGTGAGAACAATGTAGAAAGCACGTTAAAAGCGTCCGCAATTATAACATAAAAACAAATCAAAAATTAAAATAAGCCATGGCAGCTAAGAGATGACCAGTCACAACTGACGGCGCCCGTTCACGAACATGACGCATGGATCAGCACCATTCAGCTCAACCATTTTGAAGGGAGCTAAATGATCCAACACACGCGCCACCATCAGCGAGACATTTGAGTGAGCATGACATTCCCAGCCGCCAGGGCACATTCAAGTCAATTAAAGACAAATTACCCGGTAAATGGCTCTATAGTACATAGTACTGTAGAGGCTTTACTCTGCATGGTTTGGATTAAAACCTTAGTGCTTTCAAGTTGCTGGCATGTTTATCAGACAAGCATTAGATTTATATTTAGAATAGAAAAAAGGACACGAGGGGGGCCCCGTGAGATGTCAAGGCGGGAGCCAGAAGATGAATATAAAATAATATGAAATACGTAGCCCATTCATAGGAATAATCACTCATTACTATCGCAACATGGTGTTTTATTAGTGCCGGTACCGTAGGCTCACCTCGGAGTTCTACATTTGGTGGAGGCGCCGCCGCTGACACCCGTCGAAAGTATTTTTTCAGAGTATTAGTATTTGGGCGAAGAAGAGTATCCCACAGCATTTAAATAAGTGATAAGGCGAGGCCTATCATAGATGTGCGTTGGATCGAGCGCATAAACGCTGAAGTTGAGAAAGCTAAGTGGTTTTTATTATTTTTTTCATGAAAATGCAGTTCTTTTCTGGATTCAATGGCGTGTGTCTAGAAGAATTTATAAATGAGTTCAGGAGTGTTGCTGCCTATAATGAATGGCAAGAAAGCGATTGGGCGCTAATAATAGGGGTATATTTGGTGGGCCCTGCAAGAATTTTTTTTAACTATACGTACCACGAGGGTATGAGCTTCATGTCAATCTGTGACGCGCTATGGGCTGAGTTTCCGTGCAAATGCCACAAAGATTTGCACAGGACGCAAGAAGCAGAGATCATACAAGTTGTGTCTGATGAAAGCACACAGGAAGAGAGCGCGACCACAGATAATGATGATAATTTATTTTCTAGCGAAATACAAGACGACTTGTTGGATGTTGAAGATGGCTGCCAAGAAGGCAGTAATGTTGATGATGACGTCGATGACGAGAACAGCTGCCAAGGGTGCAGCACTGCCAATATAGAGGAGGAGTCGGTTGAAGTGTTCGAGAGTGAACACACAGAGGAAATTAACGAATCGGGTCAGTCCAGTCCTTTCATTAAATCTATTAGCTATGTTGCAGAACATCAAGAGGTGTCCTTAACAGGAGAGAATAATGATCACGATGAGGAAATAAATAAACACAACTTTGTTGATGATCAAAAATATACGGTTGATTTTAGTACAGAATTCTCCGAGACACAGGAAGATGCTCATCTTATGTTTGGGACCGAAGTAGTTGGGAAAGATCATCCCTCGTTAGCAGTTGAAATGGATCAGAAGGCTTGTAATTCAGTGTTACGTGTTGATGATGTTTGTATATTGAACGATAATTTAGAGTTAGATGAAGGTGTGCTGAGTCTTCAATTTCGAACCTCGGAGGTGATAGTTAAGCATAACTTTCGAGTTCGAAAGGTTTTAATACAAAAGACAGTTCATAAGGTCACAAAGAACTTATTTCCTATTCGGTTAGGTGTTAGCAACAAGTTCAGGCGAATAACTAAAGGAAGTCTTAAAGTAGAGGCTAGATTACATAGAAGCCCACGGCGTCATTTGGGTAAAAGGAATTTTATTTTGTATTATATTATAATGTTAAAAAGAATTTTCAGAAGCATGTCTATTGACATAAATAGATGGGAACTATGTATTTTAAGGATTGTGTAATTTTTTGAACTTATTATTCTCATTCCATCATGTCTCAGCATTATTTTCATTTTTGCAGAACATGATGTATTAATATCTTAATTTTGTTTCATATTCTGATGATTATGGCGAACGGAGGAAGAAGAAAAGATGTCGATTACACCGACATCATCGTTTTGTTTCTAATTAGGAAGAACACGCTCCAAGGTTTTATTAAAAGATTTTTTTTTGGGAACTGTGATCCTTCTTGAGGGGGGATGATATTGGTCTAGGCTGAGACCAACTTTGCTAACGGGACATAGTCTTTGCAAAGCGTGTTTGTTTAACACGATTGGTTTCTGCTGATGTTTGAGGATCAACAGTTCGGTCAATATGGACCAGTAGGAAGATTCAGGGTCTAGACTTTTAAGTCATGATTTTTCGAAGTTTTTACCTTTGGAGTGGGTTCATGAGTTAGGTGCAGTTGATTTCTTGCAGTTCTGATTTTCGCTTCCTCTGACGTCATAACGTTCGTTGAAGTTTAAACCATTGTTGTGTGAGATCTTAGTATATTTAACCCCTTCTGGGCTGATGTGATTTGCCATGTCGATTTATTAACTTGTTAGGAGGCTGTGTCGCATCTTTTTCGCCAGTTTTGATGTGACGAGGTTTAAGCATGACGAAGTTAGTTTGTGTGGGTGCACATTGGCACATAATAATATTTAACGTGATTGACACTTGTTATGATTCGTTCGTCCTGACTTAAGCCGTCTTTTGCAAAAGGCAGACCTCATATTGTAAATGTTGTTTCTGGTGTTAGGTAATTCTTCTTATAGGTTTAGGTAGGTCAATGTAATGTTTGTCTGAAATGGATAAAACTGGACACTACGTTAGCCCTATTTTATCCAGTAGGGGCGTAGCTGATGTAGAGGCTTTACTCTGCATGGTTTGGATTAAAACCTTAGTGCTTTCAAGTTGCTGGCATGTTTATCAGACAAGCATTAGATTTATATTTAGAATAGAAAAAAGGACACGAGGGGGGCCCCGTGAGATGTCAAGGCGGGAGCCAGAAGATGAATATAAAATAATATGAAATACGTAGCCCATTCATAGGAATAATCACTCATTACTATCGCAACATGGTGTTTTATTAGTGCCGGTACCGTAGGCTCACCTCGGAGTTCTACAGTACTCACACCTGTGCTATGCAGTTATATAATACAAAGGAAATTGAGTTTATACAATGCAAAGATGGTCTTCAATCTTCAGCAGCTCCAACATTATTTTCGAATGTTAATTAGTTAGTTGTGGTTGTGTAGCAGGACCAGCATTAAGCCAAGCATTTTTATCAGAAATGTAATCCTCCAACTTATAATATGCCTGCCTGCATAGTGTGCGTTTTATACAAGTTTTAAATTTCGTCTCGTTCAGTTGAAGTATGTGGGGAGGAATTTTATTGTAACATTTTAAACAGTACCCCATGAAAGATGAGTCTACTTTTGCCAGTCTGAAACCTGGTTGTACTAATAGGTCCCTATTTCTAGTACTATAGTTATGTCTATCACCTCTTTTACTAAAAAGATGTAAATTTTTTCTTACGTGCATGATGTTTTCATAGATATATTGACAAGCTACCGTCATGATGTTAATATCCTTAAACAGTTCCCTTAAAGAATCGCGCCTGCGGAGATTATAAATGGCTCTAATCGCTCTTTTCTGCAGAATAAAGATAGACTCGATGTCTGCAGCCCGTCCCCATAGTAAAATACCGTAAGACATGATGCTATGAAAGTAACTAAAATAGACTAGCCTCGCGGTATCTACATCAGTAAATTGACGGATTTTTCTGACAGCATATGCTGCTGAACTTAGCCGTCCTGCAAGAGATGTTAAATGAGAACCCCATTGTAGCCTTGAGTCGAGCGTGATCCCCAGGAAAACAGTTTTATCGACGAATTCTAGTTTCTCTTGATTCAATATATAATACGCAATCCCTATTTTTGACGTTTGGTAAAGAAAATTTTATGCACTTAGTTTTTTTTCCATTTAATACTAAATTATTAGCAGTGAACCAATTTTGGACCTGCAGTAGGGCGTTATTTACTTCGTCAAAATTTGTAGCACGTCTATCTACCTTAAAAATTAAGGAAGTATCGTCAGCAAATAATACCATGTGTGGCTGATTTTTTAATAAATGTAGTAGATCATTAATGTACACTAAAAAGAGGAAAGGACCCAAAATCGAGCCTTGTGGAACACCCATTTTTACTTTTAAACCTAGTGAGTTGATACCGTTTATTTGAACTTTCTGTTGTCTATCATTTAAATAAGATTTTACTAAACTGAGCGCAAGTTTTCCAAGTCCGTAATGCTCAAGTTTCAAGAGTAAGGTTTCGTGATCGACGCAATCAAATGCCTTGGAGAGGTCACAAAAGATTCCAATGGCGTCTTGGGCCTCTTCCCACGCGTTAAAAATATGTCTTAATAAGGTTACACCTGCGTCGGTCGTACAACGCCCTTTGGTGAAACCATACTGTTGGTCGTGAAGGATTTTATTTGTGTTAAAATGATTGAGCATTTGATTCAGCATTACCTTTTCAAACACCTTGCTGAAAACCGGCAGCACGGATACGGGTCTATAATTATTAGTGTCTTTACTGTCCCCGGATTTGAAAAGTGGTATTACCTTACTGTATTTCATTAAATCCGGGAAGACTCCTTGATCCACACACAAATTAAATATTAAGGCTAAGTAAGGCGCTATGGTTTCAATTATGGAGGTGCAGACTTTAATGGACATTCCCCAAAGATCCTCGGTCAGTTTGATCTTGATTTGCTTAAAAGCTTTTATTACTGTTACGGGGTTAATATGCTTAAAGTTAAATTCAATCGGGCAGGCTGAAACGTTCGCCCTTACTAAATCAAAAGAGAGCGATGGCGAGGAGTTTAAGGTTTCAGTAGTTTTAAGTGGGATACTGGTAAAGAAATGTACAAATTCTTGAGCAACTTCTTTGCTGTCGCAAATGAGACCGCCACCTGACGTCTCCAGTGTGTAATCGGAATTATGCTTTTTTTCCTATTCGTTTCATTATTGATAATTTTCCAAACCGTCTGTATTTTATTGTCTGCTGATTTAACTTTGTTGCTAATGTATAAGGCTTTAGCTGCCCTACAAGTGCTCTTAAAAGTTCTAGAATAAGTAGTAACATACTTATTAAAAGTTTCTGTGTTAATATAAGGCTTAAGGCCATACAGCTCGAAAAGTCTTTCCCTACTTTTTCTGAGTCCTTTAGTTGCCCAATCACTAAATAAAAACTTAGAGCTGATAGTTTTAGTGTTTTTCTTAAAAGTATTATTGAACTCGGTTTGGACTACCGAAAAGAATTCTTTATACAAAAAATTGACATTGTTTATTGAAAGGTCCTGATTACTTAATTTACGAACTAAAGTGCTATTAAATTTATTTAAATTAACAGCTGTTACTGGTCTGAATTGAATCTGCACTTTTTGTATTGGTAAGTTGGACTCAAAAGTTACGGTTTGCCCACTGTGATCAGAAGGGAGATAATTAACGATGGCTTTATCTAAATAGTCGCAGCAACAAAACACATTATCAATACATGTAGCAGTAGTCGTAGTTATTCGGGTTGGATCTACAAACACATTTGACAAATTGAAGGATTTAAACAAATTTAATAATCTACTGGTATTAGAATTATTTTCTAAAATGTTAATATTAAAGTCCCCGCAGATAATTACCGATTTATTCCCAGTTGCAAGTTTTGACAAAACATCTTCCATTACTGACTCAAATATAGAGTAGTTTTGATAATTTGGGGGTCTGTAAACGCACACTATGACATGCTTGTCCAGCTCAACACAAGACAGCTCAATGCTATGTTCAACCGATAGTTCAACTATGTCTTTCCGGGTTTTTGATTTAATACAACTTTTAATTAAGATTAGTGAACCACCACGCAGCATTGATTTTCGGTTAAAACAACTGGCCACACTGTAATTCTCAAAATTAATTAACATCCAAAAAATAAACAAATAATGTCAAACATTGTTTTTTCTAAAAACAATTCAATTTCCAATTGTTTGGAAGAAAAACCTTGAATATTTGTGGTGTGAGAGGTCAGCAGTAAAATGAATCGATAAAGTACCGCGGACAGATTCGGACGCAGTTACGAAGAATAAGGATTCAATTTGGGAAAGGTCTGAGCTATTTGTGGCGTTTTATATTGTTATTAGATGATTTGTTTAAGGGTAACGATTTCGTCCCAAATATCAAGGCACTATTTTATTTGGTATAATTTACATCGATATTATTTTGTGATTACTCGTCGCTATTAATGATAACAGCCGCACAGGTCGATAGACGGTTAGGCTACATTTGCCGCGGTCGGTTCGTGGATGGCTGACCATTCCTCAATCTACATGGTCCTCATATGGCCTGACCAAGATTATGTCTGGACCTTAAAAGAGACTGCGACCTCTGAGTTTGTTTCGGCCTTTCTTCTCAGAGTAGTCAGATAGGAAACGCCGACCTCATCTAGCTTATTTTATATTTTTAATATGACGTGTAAAAGTGATTCCGATATCCTATTTACAGAATAAACAATTTCATTTCATTTCATTTCCTTACATAATTATCGAGACCCGTACTGTGGAAAGCACGTTAAGCAGTTGTTCCTGGCTGTCATTCGTAGATCTCATCGTCTCGTCTCTCTGAGACAGTCATTACGGGTAATCAGAAGCCAAAATTCTGACAACCAGTCTTACCAAGGGTATCGTGTTACTCAGTAACTGGGTTGTGGAGGTCAGATAGGCAGTTGCTCCATGTTAAATACTGGTATTCAGTTGCACCCGGTTAGACTGGAACCTGCCGCCAACATAGTTGGGTAAAAGCTAGGCAGATTGATTGACTTGAGATTGTTAATGGTTTCATTCATTTGTTGCTCATCAAGTCTTGTGATTGCCCGTTAACCATAGTTAGGTTTTCTAAATCGCGTCCTTATCGAAGTTCAGCCACTGATTAAGTAAGGTTTATTTTTGATGGAAACTAGTTGGACATGACAGTCATTATGTTAACGATAGTAAAACCGTAAACAACTTTTTTAAACAACTAATTAGTTAATTGGTTGCGCGTGCACGCCGGTCAGTGGCTGACCGGTTACACGGTGCGCATGTTATGTCTTTGTTATGTTATATCTTTGAAAGAGTGTTGCACACAAATTGTTTTTAGGTTAATAAAATCTTCCTGGTTGTAAAAGTGTTTTAATGCATTTTTGGCCGACTTTTACAATTTTTCACGAGTTTGCCACCTAAAACATGGAACAGTTTCCATGTACCATCATAAAGGAACAGATATAATTAATTTACATGGAAAATTTTGTGCGGAAAAATGGTTTTAAAAGCGACCAGACACATTGAATTTGTTTCGGTTTGTCCCAGCATTTTGCGGAGGTCGCAGGTGGTCATAGATAGTGCAAATTTGCCGTCATACGTTTTAGCCTATCGAAGTATCGAATGAATATCGGGTAACAACATTTTTCATTATTATACCTGTGCGGGTGAAGTGATTCACAGATTTTTTTTGGAGAGTTCATATTTTTATTGCTGCTCTATAATTGCCCAGTCCCAATTGCAAAAGCCTTCAGGTTCTTCTTGTTCTTGTTTTTTTTTCCGATTACTGTAGATACCTAAGTACATATTATTAGGGATTTTCACTAATAAAATTGAACGTGATCAGTACGTCTATCTATTCTATTTCTTAGTATGGCTAGCACAGCGGCCGATGTCGACCATTCTGCCAATGTGTAAAGTGAGTTGGAGAAGCAAGTGTGTATTGAGATTAATAAAAAAAAAATAGATCTTTGATCAGTACGTCTAAACCGTGTTCAAGTGCCGTCATTATTGTGTTGTTGTATATTATTGACATTGAAATGATGAGCTGATCGCGTTCAGTTTCATTGGTGACATTCGCCCTAAGTGATTTGCTTTCCGTACTATACGCTTATTTCGTGAAACAAGCAACTATTTCACAAAAAATAACTTCGAAATACTTTTTTTTATGTAAACCATTCCAGGCTTTATTAACATCTCCGCGTACAGTTTAAGTGTTTACCTGCCTACCTATAGCGAAGCAACTTTATGCCCTCCTTAAGGGGTGTCTTGTGTTTCCAGGAACAACGTTAATATTACGAAGGTCCGTCAAAAGTAGACGCTCCGTCAACAGTATCTGTTACAACGATACGACTTTTGAAAACTCCTGTTCATATTTAACAAACATTGCGGGTTTTGTATTAGAAATGTTGGAGGAAGTTCTTTGAAAAATGGTAACGGATTTTGAAGTTAGACGGATTAACGTGATTGTTTGCATAGTAAGAGTGAAGACCCAAGCTAACTTTTAATCATTGTCGAAATATCTGTTCCCGAATTCGTTCCGAGTGTACAACTTCACTGGGTGGCCGCTCCAGTTTGTTATAAAAGTTAAAGACATTTGAATTTGTAACAGTAGCCGTTCTACAAGTTGTAATTGTAATCATTGAATTATAACAAAGGGATGTGTTTTATGCTAATTTATAAACGAGGTAAGAATTTTAGAATTTGGAGGAATAAATTGTGACTAGGTACTTACTTATTTTTTGGTACATTAGAATGCAGATGCAAATAGGCGCTTGTTCCTGACGTCACATTGGGCCGCACACCACACCGCGATCGCGGGCTCCCTCCCGCCTCCCACTCGCTCGTCGACACTTTAAGCGGCACACACATTGCCACCCTAATTGCGTAATGCACGATCGGTCAGAATTGGAATCGGTTTGAAACAAATGTCTAATCCATTGCCTAATATGTTCGAAAAAAAAAATCTGCTCAACAAATTGACTACATTTAGGGGTTCAACATGGCCGGGGGTAGAGATTGTAGGTATTGAACGTGGACTAAACCAACGTAACTTACGAACTTATGAAGCAATGGATTAGACATTTGTTTCAAACCGATTCCAATTCTGATTGATCGTGTGTGATCTGTACCCAAGAAATACAGTCATATCATCGAAATCAAGTAGTTTTTAACCTACTTCTAAAAGAAGGAGGTTCTCAATTCGTCTGTTACGCGAAACACTAAAAAGTGAAAAATTACTTTATTTTCGGAAGTCGGTGGCAAAAGATTAAAATTGAAAACCAAAGACACCGACTTCCGAAATTAAAGTTATTTCACTTTTTAGTGCATTTTTGGAAGTCGGTTGTTTTTATTTTTGTAAATAAGTTTTTATATTAAATCGAGACCACGAGCAACCAGCACACGTCCTGTAGCTTGATACTCTACAGCGCTTTATTATATATTTGCTCTATTAGACACTTTACTTTAGTATGTGTGTTCAAGTCGTAGTTTAATGTAACTCAACTCTGTGTTATTTGCAACATATTAAAATGTTTTTCTTTTATACCGCAAGATAGCTACTTTTATCCGTTGTTTACTATATTTATTTAGTATACTAAAACATCCCCAAAATTCTAAAAAAGCCATCTTACCCTTACATCTTACCCAGTTCTTACAAACATACGTAATATTGACACTTAAAACCTCAGTTCCCCACAGAACCGAGGGGAACAAAACATCGGCATCTCTTTAGCAAATAACAAACGTTTAAGGCATCCACTTTGAATCTCGACTATGTCAACGTTGAATGGGAATGTGCAAGTATATGAGATATTTCATTCAGTTTATCAGATACTTGGCTCAGTATATCAGAGACTTGGTTCAGTATATCAGATACTTGGTTGACTACAAGGTCACTGAACTCTTGACACATTTCATTAAAGTTCTATTGTCCAGTATTTTGTTTTCTATTGTTTTTAGCGTTTTGTGAAACTGCGCTTTGCTTTGTGTGCTACTTAAACAGTGCATTTTCTCAGCGTTTCAGCTGAGGCTCCTTAATATTGAAATGAATTAATGATGTTTATTTAAGCAGGCAATATAATTTTTTTCAAAGATAAGAGTACTTTTACCTGCCATTGCTTTTGCGGATTTGTTTAAAACTTTGATATTTTATAACGATCTATGATTGGAAAAAGGGCAAATTAAATGCAGAGCTCATGATCTGAGCTGCCCTTACTCCAAATTTCATCCAAATCCGTTCAGCCGTTTTAGCGTGAAAGCGTAACAAACAAACAAACTCACTTTCGCATTTATAATATTAAGTTATGATTTGATGAATAGTGATGGGTATGTGGAAACATAAAATTAAATGAGCTGAGGTTTCCAGATACCGTTGAATCTAATGGATACCGTTTTAAGTGTTTTGTAAAAAAAATAGACATCCGTTGACATAAGATTTGGTTACATAAAATAGAATAACGGCTCCCGCAAACAGATGCGACGCAACAGCGCCACGCGACGCGACAGCGCGATGCGACTTTAACGATTAATTTCTCAGAAAACTTCATTACCGGTGTTGCGTCGCGCGACAAATCGCGCTAGTCTGCACGAACCTTTAAGCTTTCAGAAGATATTTCAGGTTTAAGGTTTCAAGAGCCGAATAATAATTTACTCCCTGAGCAAGTAAGTACCTATCCTGATATTTCGTCGTATAAATCAGACCGAAAATAAGCCGTACTTTCAAAGGAAAAAATACCCTTAAAACATCGCGCAATAAAACAACATTTTAACTTGTATTCCCAACTCCAGTCTCAGTTACTTTACTTGAAAGACTCGTTCCTTCACGTGATTATAATAAAATAAAAATAAAAAGTACATACGCGGTCTGACGAGAGTGCGTATTACCGGCGTCTCGCGTAATACCGGCAGGCGTCAAGGTCCCTTGTATTATGATAATGATACGCATGTGGTGTTATTGCTGCGTAGGAAGACATACGGGCTATTTCGCGTACTGCCTAACGTATGACGGTAGAAGTCGGTAAGATTGAACGTTTATGTAGATAGATCGCAGGGATATATCGCACGGTGTGTTTGTCTAGGGAAATTTCCATACAGTCGTGGTAAGAAAAAGTTGGGATATAGTCTCAAAGTAGGGCACTGTCTTCAAATGTCAGATTACCGAGTTAGAAAGTTTAAAGTTTTCTTCGTTTGCAGGAGCAGAGGTAAAACATTTATGTGATTGTTTTACAACTTTAACTTTTTGTTTTTTATTAAAAACTTGGTTAGTTCTATTTGGTTTGATCAGATTTATTATCATGTTGTTGCATTAAATGTTGTTTCAAATGACCGTTGGGCTTAATACCTACCAAAATAGTTTTAGAGAGCAATGTTTCAACAATATTTTGAAGGTTCGCTTCGGATACGCAATGGTACACCTGAAAAGCCACTAGAGGCGATATAGGAAAGTTTTTCTCTATCCTCATTCATTACCACGGTAATGAATCATGATTAATGAGGAAACTCATGTTCTGTTTAAGCAAGTAGGCATAACATTATGTGTGTATTTGGTATTAACCCTCCTAATTGTTCCTGGAACCAGTGGGCCTAAGGCGGCTACATTAGCAATTCCTCTAAAAGTATTTTATTTCCTGAATTTCCAGCTGTCATTAGTAGTTCCAGTAATTTGACACAAAAGCAATCCATAATATTTGGACCATTTTACGAATCTCCATAGAAAACTGTCAAACAGATAAATTATTTCGTAATATGAATCGCACGCAGATCATAAATATTATGAATTGTCAGTTTGTGACATTTTCCGATGATTCATAATACTTTCCTATTATGATTCTGCCAAAGTGACTGTTTTAAGCCCATTATAATCTGATAACGAATACAGAGAAGCTTCAATATTTTATCGACATGATTGTATTTTACAGTTAGCCTCAAAAAGATGTTCGATATGTCGACAAATTAACTGTCTACTGTCATAATATGGAACTTTTTGTTCCTTAATATTGAATCAATGTCTAGCCACAAAACATATTTATTATTACACTTTAGGTACTTTATTGAAGCATTGATAAGGTTCTCGGACAAACCGATTTCCACGACTTTTTCCTGCACCGTTTAAAATTCGATGACATGTGACATCCACCGATCCGCACTGAGCCCGCGTAGTGGATTATGGTTCGCTCTCTCTCACAGAGAGGAGGCCTATGTCCCAACAGTGGGAAGATATAGGGCGAAATTGTAGGCAATCAAATGAATTCTTGTTGATGTAGGCGTACATAATTTTGAGGCTTACTGTACGTACTACAAAATGGAACATTTCACGTATAGTCCGTCGTTTCCAATGAATGTAGTTCGATGGGGCCGGCTGTTAATAACACGGCTGATGCAAAGATAACATTACGTGCTGAGCGATCACCACTTCGGTTGATTGCTTCTGTGCTCTTGAACATAGTGTTCTGTTTGGGTATATATTTTTTGCTTTTGACTTACACTTTATTTTGTGGAAGAGCCTGGTGTGGAAGTACCTACTTTTCATTAAAGTCAAATGCCCATCGTCCACGAAGCTGACTCATCGCTACATCGCGTCGTCAACGTGTTACAAACTCAAATCACCCATGAGTAGCTGACTGTCCCAGCACTAGTATTTCAATGGTGGCCCGTACACGACGCGACTTACTAACAGCGACTTACTAACAGTTAGTGATTGGTAGGCCAAATTCTTATAATTCACTTAAAAACCTTTGACTAAAAGTTTCCTGAGATAGACTTAAAAATACTTACATAAGATACAAAAATATAAGGCCTTAGGAATAATAATAATTTATGTATCTATGTATTAGTATTTATTCTTTCTCGAGTCTTTATCTATCCCATGTTGTAACTGCCATGCTTTGTCTCCGCATCACCCTATGGTTGGCTGGTAGAAAATGCCTGAGGCATTAAGTCCAACTTTGTACAGTATTTTTTTACTCGTGCATAAGTTTTTGTATATAAATTAATAAATTATTATGTAAAATATCACAGCCATATAATTATGGTTTGGCAAACCTGGATTTGAAATGAAAAGCCGAAGAATGTGATAAGCTAAGCTCTATGACTTGTAAAATAAATACATAATATGTTTCTATCTTTGAGGAATCACAAAGCCATTAATGAAATATAATAAAGAAATTTAAATAAGAAATTACATTTACAGACATGTAAATATTAAAGTTACACTAATAAAAGATGTTAACAAGGCAGATGTGAGTGGAAACGCGGAAGGGATGCCCTAGAAGTACATAAATAGTGTATTTATTGGTGATGTTCTTCAGAAAGGTCAAGTGCGTAGCACTCACAGCCGGCGTACTATGAGTGTAAACGTAGCAATTCGAAGGTGTTCTGTAGTTTCTCCCTACCTCCATGGAAAGAAGGCGTGAATTCATATATGTGTGCATGTGTAAATCTTAAAGTTATATTATTATACATCTACATAATATAACCAAAACGTCTTCTATACATTGTGGCGGACCAATACATCACATGGACCACCACTTTACATTTGAGAGCGGAATCGCTCCGCTCATGAATCTTGGGCCAAACATGCAGATCATTCGATGTTTGCACCGAGTGACCTCAAGCTTACACGCGCCGGGCGCACACCAGGTGCGCGTGCTTTTTGTACTGGCGACGGCGACAACGGCCTTGCACTGCAGAGGACTGCGTGCGCGCACGTCCACCGGTGCGAGGGCCGGGCTGCGGACCCACAGTCTACGTTGAACCGCCTACCGAACTACTCGGATCGCGCCGCGATTTTAATTGTATTCTTATTCTTTGTTTGTTAATTTAAATTGTCAGTGTAACTTATTCAAATATAATTTCATAATTGCTTTAATAATATTCTCCCTTTCTTCATCTGTACTCGCATCTTTCTTTCATCCTTCTGCTTACGCTTCGCTTCATTACATGCTTTTAAGCTAATAAATAAAATATTAGCACGGGTTCGATTCCCGATTGAGTGGAAATCGGTGACCATACCGATCTCCCACATTGGTGACCCTCGACTACCACGCATATTGAAGACTCCAGTGCAGCAGGGAACAAGCAGTTTCAGTGAAGCAAGAAGAGCGGTGATTTAGCTGGTGATTGTTTACATCGGAGCGAAGAAAAAATTAAGCTGTGGTCTGAAACATAAGCGGTGAGCGATTTTATATTTTTTGAACGATGTCAGATACTGAGAATTTTGCCGATGCTGACGCTAAAGCAGAAGTTGTTGCTGTCTCAGGAGAGGTGTCCAAAGTCGGACTACCACTACGCTGTCCACCTTTCTGTCCAGAGGAACCGGCTTTATGGTTCGCCCAATTAGAGGGCCAATTTATCATGTCAAGGATTACTAGCGACACGACTAAATTCTATTTTGTCACTACACAGCTGGAAACTAAATATGCAATCCAAGTAAAGGACATTATCACTAAGCCACCGGAGACAGACAAATACGGGAAATTAAAAAGTGAGCTAATAAATCGCCTGTCTGCCTCACAGGAAAAACGGATACAGCAATTGCTTATACATGAGGAGCTAGGCGATCGCAGGCCGTCTCAGTTTCTTCGGCACCTGCAAAACCTAGCAGGACCTGCTGGAGCTTCGGATTTTATAAAAAGTCTCTGGACTAACCGCTTGCCACAAAATATCCAAACAGTTATTGCTTCTCAAATTGCTGACTTACAGGTAGAGAAGCTAGCCGAGATCGCAGACAGAGTGTACGAAATTATACCATCCACTCCACAAGTAGCAGCCGCCTCTGCCTCTACCAGCACTTCACCAGACTTGCTCAAGCAAGTAAGCGAGCTCACAAAGCAAGTGGCACTACTGACATCGCAGATGAACAGCAACTGGAGAGGACGTTCCCGCTCACGCTCACAATCCAAGCATAACCATAAAAGGTATGATCGCAATCGCTCTAATAGCTTTAGACCACAGCAGCCACCACCAAATCACCCGCATTGCTACTACCATTACACCTACGGCGTGAAAGCCAGCAAATGTAAACAACCCTGCACATTTAGTTCGGAAAACTCAAAGGGCGGTCGCATGTAGCGGCTAACGACTGCCCTACTTCAACAGGCCGTTTATTCATAACCGACCGGACTACGAAAATGCAGTTCCTTGTGGACACTGGCTCAGACCTGTGTGTTTTCCCTCGGTCGGCAGTAAAGACGCCTGTCAAAAGATCGAAATTTGATTTAGTCGCTGCCAACAATACTGTGATCAATACATACGGACCAACACAGCTGCGGCTTAACTTAGGTCTCAGAAGAGACTACATCTGGAGTTTCACAGTAGCAGATGTGTCACGCCCAATCATAGGGGTCGACTTCCTCAGTTTCTACAACTTACTCGTAGACTGCAGAAACCAGCGCTTGATAGACAACGTAACGACACTATCAGTGACAGGAGCTCATTGCAAGTCAACGGACGACATAGCATCCGTCAAGGCAGTAGTTGGTGACACAGACTACCACGAAATTTTACGCGAGTATCCGGAAATCACCCGACCACCAGGAACGCATTTACCGGGTAAGCATAATACTTTGCACCACATAAGGACAACTCCAGGTCCACCAGTATCAAGCAAACCTCGACGACTTGATCCAGCTCGAACACTAGTTGCTAAAAAGGAGTTCGAAGACATGCTGGCCAGTGGCGTAGCCCGACGATCGGAGAGTCCCTGGTCTGCTCCACTTCACCTAGTTAGGAAGAAGGACGACGGATGGAGACCATGCGGCGACTATAGGGCACTAAACGCAAGGACAATACCAGACAGATACCCCATCCGCCACATTCATGACTTCTCCTTTCAGCTATCAGGGTGCGCAGTATTCTCAACTATAGACCTGGTCAAAGCCTATAATCAAATAGCGATCAACCCAGACGATATTTCAAAGACTGCCATAACTACACCATTCGGTCTTTACGAATTTCCATATATGACCTTTGGTTTAAGAAACGCTGCTCAAACTTTTCAAAGGTTTATCGACGAAGTTCTACTTGGCCTGGACTTCTGCTACAGATACATCGATGATATTCTCGTGTTCTCACAGTCTCCAGAACAGCATAAGCAGCATTTACGGCAGCTATTCGATCGCTTGAAAGGCTACGGTATAGTGGTAAACACATCAAAGTGTAATATCGGTCAATCGGAGGTAACTTTTCTGGGATACCATGTGTCAGCTGCAGGTACGAAACCTCTCGGAATCAAGGTACAGGCTATCCAGGAGTATCCAGTTCCCAAGACGGTCAAGGAGCTCCGAAGATTTTTGGGTATGATAAATTTTTATCGCCGTTTTGTCCCAAACGCAGCTAAACTTCAAGCCCCACTGAATGCTGTCCTTGCTGGTCCCAAAATTAAAGGAGCACATCCAGTCCACATGACTCCAGAACTCTTAAAGGCTTTCGAAGACACTAAGACTTCATTGTGCAACTCAACTCTACTGGCTCATCCAGATCCATCAGCTGAGTTAACCATAGTCACTGATGCATCTGATACCGCCATCGGCGCTGTCCTTCAACAGCGAAAAGGAGAAGACTGGGAACCTCTAGCATTTTACTCGCACAAACTTAGTGTTGCTCAAAGAAAATACAGCCCATACGACCGCGAATTGTTAGCGGCTTATGAAGCAGTAAAATACTTTCGACATATGGTCGAGGCTAGGAACTTTGCCATTTTTACCGACCATAAACCACTGGTGTTTGCCTTCAAAACCAACAGAGACAGCCATTCGCCAAGACAATTCAGGTACCTGGATTTCATAGGCCAATTCACTACGGATATACGCTACATACCTGGCAGAGACAATGTCGTCGCTGATGCATTATCACGGGTTGAAGAGGTGTCAGCAGCAATAAATTTTGAGGATCTTGCAAAGTTTCAGGAAACAGATCCAGAACTGCAAGACTTGATTCGAAACGGCTCTTCACTCAAGCTAGAAAAGGTCGCTACACTGAATGGAAACGCACACGTTGTATGCGATACTTAAATGCCGATGCCTCGCCGGTATGTGACACCACAACTAAGGAAGCAAGTCTTCCAATCGTTGCATAACATACATCATCCAGGATGTGCTGCTACAGTGCGACTGGTGACACAAAACTTCGTGTGGCCTGGGATCCGCAAGAACTGTAGAGAGTGGACAAGACAATGCTTGCAATGCCAAGCAAGTAAAATTACCCGCCATACAGTAACTCCACTTTCCTCTTTCCTTACTCCTTCCTGCAGATTTACCCACATACACCTCGATATCGTAGGGCCCTTAACCATTTCTTCTGATTACAGGTACTGTCTAACTGTCATCGATCGATTTACTCGGTGGCCTGAGGCGTACCCGCTGAAGGACGTAACCGCGGAGACCTGCGCAGCTGCCTTGGTGTCCGGCTGGATAGCTAGATTCGGTTGTCCAGCACGGGTGACTACAGACCGTGGTCGCCAGTTTGAGAGCCACTTGTTCAAGGCCCTCACGACCATGGTTGGTGCAAACCACTTTCGCACCACCGCCTACCACCCAGCAGCGAATGGCATCGTTGAGCGGCTACACCGTCAACTCAAAGCAGCCATCATGTGCCATACTTCTTCGCAGTGGACAGAAGTTCTACCGCTGGTGCTACTCGGCATGCGTAACTCTTGGAAAGAAGATATCCAAGCCACGCCTGCTGAGCTCGTGTATGGTGAAGCTCTTCATTTACCTAGCCAGTTTCTGTCTGCTGCAGATTACACTGCAGCCGATGTCACACAGTACGCAACACGTCTTCGTGTACACATGGCCAGACTTACTCCTAGGTCAACCTCCTGGCACACGACTTCTCCCTTCTACATACCACGAGATCTGCATTCCTCAACACATGTCTTTCTACGCCGAGACTACGTCCGAAGACCGCTAGAACCTCCATACGCCGGCCCCTACAAAGTGATACAAAGGCACCCAAAGTATTACACTATACAGGTAAAAGGAAAGACAACTAACGTCTCTGTTGACAGATTAAAACCCGCATACATCTTGAAAGACGAGGAAAAGCAACCAGAAACCAGGTCAATACCAGCGGCAGCACCAACTCACCTTACACCAACCGAAACAACTGACACAGAAAAGAGGACAAGAAGCGGGCGGCGAGTAAGATTCCCCGATTTTTATCGACCGTAGTTACTGTCTGGTCGGGGGGAATATGTGGCGGACCAATACATCACATGGACCACCACTTTACATTTGAGAGCGGAATCGCTCCGCTCATGAATCTTGGGCCAAACATGCAGATCATTCGATGTTTGCACCGAGTGACCTCAAGCTTACACGCGCCGGGCGCACACCAGGTGCGCGTGCTTTTTGTACTGGCGACGGCGACAACGGCCTTGCACTGCAGAGGACTGCGTGCGCGCACGTCCACCGGTGCGAGGGCCGGGCTGCGGACCCACAGTCTACGTTGAACCGCCTACCGAACTACTCGGATCGCGCCGCGATTTTAATTGTATTCTTATTCTTTGTTTGTTAATTTAAATTGTCAGTGTAACTTATTCAAATATAATTTCATAATTGCTTTAATAATATTCTCCCTTTCTTCATCTGTACTCGCATCTTTCTTTCATCCTTCTGCTTACGCTTCGCTTCATTACATGCTTTTAAGCTAATAAATGAAATATTAGCACGGGTTCGATTCCCGATTGAGTGGAAATCGGTGACCATACCGATCTCCCACAACATCGTCAGTACGTCACAATGTAGATAAACAGTTTTACATAGTAACCACACATCGTTAGTCTGCTTGCATAATATTCATATGTATATGCACACCACAGGCACTCGCAGAAGTGTCTAGAACTCGAAATTATATACTGGCATAGAGTTTGTACGCTCATGGAAAGTAAAGGTTAAGAGCGTTTATTCCGAAAGTGGGCAACGTCGCAAATAGGTGTCCAATATTTCGCTGTTTTAATTAATTTGGCAATATTACTGTATGGAAATATGGCTTGACAACTGTCTTAAATATTGATTATGAAATGCAATAAATAATATCGTAACACCGAATATTTAGTTTTAGTTGCAAAAAAAGGATTTGGAAACGTTCCAAATGCATTTTTTACACCTAAAACCGGTTACAACTTAAACTCAGTGTTATAATTGCAATTCATTATTAAGATTCTCGTAAGTTAGATAGCGATATTTCATAGTTCCATACAGTAATATTGCCAAAATAATCAAAACAGGTAAATATTTGACAGTTATTTGCGACGTTGCCAACTTTTAGAATCAATGCTCTTAACCTCATTTTTAAATAAATTCCTTTCTGAAGTCACAATTTTCTTATTGTAACATTTACATTTAAAATGCGTAGTCGGAAAAATAAAAAATCATAATTATGCTAGTTGCAAGTCATATTTTGTTCATTCTTATCCCAATTTATTTGGGGTCAGCGATTCATGTATTTTTCTTCCATACTTCTCTCTTAGTAGTCATCTCGGTAGTCACCCCCTTTTTGGCACGGTGCAAGAAATTAACCGAAAGTTGCTTAACCATTTCATTTTGCGACTGTACAAATTAATTAATACCCAAGTGTTGTCTATGATAATATAGATAGACTATAGTTATTTTAATATCAAGTATGTATGTCTTAATTAATTGCACTCGTCATTAGAATATTTGGATTGTCTTATTTGATTGACGAAAATGTTTTTATGTCTTGAGAGATGTTCAAATTCAAGTTATTGCTAAGGATTAATAAGTGAGTTTCAAGTATGTACTTTAAGAAGAACACTTAGGTAATGGTGTTGAACCTGCAACATTAATATTTAACTATCAGAATACTAGGAGTATAATTATTATGAAGAGACTGGAAATATGAGTTAGAACCCTACCAGGAGTATAGAGGAGGGACTTGACTTGATCAGCACCATAGTTGCGTAATACACGATCAATCAGAATAAAATTGAAATCGGTTTGAAACATTGTTTATTCCATTGCTTCTTATGTTCGAAAACAATTCTGCTCAACAACATAAATAACGCAATGAATGTTGTTGAACTGTCAAAATGAAACTAATTAGTCAAAATCGGTTACGAAAATAAGTTAAGCAATTACATAGCAGAATAAGATTATTTTTAAAACATAATAATAGATACTACAAAGTTACTTATGTATGACCAAAACCTAGCTGAAGCTTAAAATAAGCTTTACCTCAAATAAGCATACAATCTCGTATTAACTCTCATGTCCCAGGAAATTAGCCCCTTGTTAGCGGAACTGCACAAATAACAAACTAACTCGCTCCGCTCATCCAAAAATGTTTTCCTGCAAAGTAACGCTGCATTCTATCGGAATATTTAACTGCGATTTGACGACGACTCTGATCTGCCTGGAATGGAACCAGCTTTGAGTTCAGGAGGAGAGTTGTGATTTGTGCTATTTGTTTCACTTGATTTGATTTTAATTAGAGTTATGCTTCAACAAAATTCATACATATTTTAAGAGTTGATGATTATTTTGTCTGTACTGGAGAATTCTGACAGTACTTTGCATTCTCTGTGGTTTGACTAGAATCTTGCATAAGATAACACCCAGTTTTTTCACAGCCCATCAATGCAGACGGATTGTCAAATTCTTGGTACTAATTGTTGTGATAGACTGACTAAAAGAAGAAACAACAATAAAATCTTAGAATTAGTTCGATAATCTGTCAGCTCATTGTTAAGTTTATTAACCTCGCAGAAACTGGGTGTAACAGACACAGATCTCTTGTGGAAATTCTCAAACGAAGATCAACTATCCGTAAATACAAATATTAAGTTTGAAGTCGGTATACAAACCGCAAGCCTTCTCAGAGTAGATACTTACTTGTTCCAACACTACGCAAGTTTACTATCCCTAAGTTTTCGATTGGCAGCCATAACCACAACCCGAACTAAAGAAACTGTTTACCTGCAAAGAAACTAAGTCTTAGTTAGTAGCGAACCATAAAACATAATCATAAGTGACTTAGAAACTTCATAAATAAGTGGCACGCGGCTTCTCGCAATGAATCTTGCAAACCTCGGGCAGTTAATTTAATCAAGGGAGAATTACGGCCCCGGCTACACACTGGGGCCCTGGGGCCCGGGGCTACTAACACCCACGTGATGGAAAAATGTGGCTTCTTAAGACAATGGCGTGATAGATGGGACAATGGGGGTGGGTTGTCAATGTGTTTGGCAATAATAGAGGCTGTGCTGGATGACCAGTGTCCGGGTCGTTTGTTGGGGATTGTGTTGCTAGCTATAAGGTATTCAAAGGGTTTAAAATGTTACGATAAGTTCCACGAAAGGAGCCTCTGTATGACGTCGATTGTGTTGCTGAAGAAAATTGACGTCTCGGCCTATTTGTTTGCAATGCTTAGAAAAATCTCGAATAAGATTGTGTAACTGTGTAAGGATATTATTATGAATGATGTAGGTAATCAATATTTTGATTTAAAAGAATGTCCGTGTACCTAGTTTCTTGCCTGTTGATCTCCATAGAAACCTACTACGCTTTGGAATGGGCAACTAGCTCCATCTTTGTGACTGTAATTGGTTTAATTGAAATAAATGCTTTGAGTTGAGTAACTCTTCAAGGATTCTAACGAATCGAGGAAGGTTATGATGCAGGTTTCAAATCTAAACAGTGTTTCCCAATAAATGTTGAGGAAAACAAGGTCAATATTGCAGCTTTTTGTTTTTCTAATTAAATTCTCAAAACATTTTGGTAAAAAATACTTTGTGCCATTAATTACTGACTGTTTAAAAAACGCTGAAAGAAAACACACACAGATTTCATGTGGACGCTGTGAATAAAAGGTGTACCTACCTATATCAAAGAAATGAATGGTTCGGTAGCCCCGCAGAAGGCTGCGTGGGCAAATTGGGCCAAACACATTCTTGTATTGAATATTCAATTCTTTGCCCTCTTCAATCTGCCATAGAGGACGGCTATTTGAATTTGGGCAGTATAAGTTGGCACATAACACGTTGATTTATTATGGTAACAAATAGTTAGATGTAAGATTAATTGCATAAGTAGGTTTAAGTAGGATAAAAAGGGGCATAAAACAGTCACTTTGGCAGAATCATAATAGGAAAAAATATCATGAATCATCGTAAAATATCACAAACTGACAATTCATAATAAATGATCTGCAGGCGATTCATATTACGAAATAATTCATCTGTTTGACAGCTTTTTAAGGAGATTCGTAAACTAGTCACGTATTATGAATTGCTTTTGTGTCAAATTAGAGGAATTGCTAATGACAGCTGGAAATTCAGGAAATGAAATGCTTTTTGAGGAATTGCTAATGTGGCCGTTTAAGGCCGAGGAAATGAGCAACAACAACGATCGTATATTTGTCTTAAAACCTAGTAGATTTATTTTAAATACAACCACGCATTAAGTAATAGGGCGTTCCATTCCCAAAACATAGCTAAAGTAGAAAGTAAATCCTATACCCTTTCGACCTTTACAATCTTCGCGAAATAACAAGGAACTCCATTTTTCCCCTACAAGCAAAATAACTTAGTAGCTCATCGGGAGCTTCGCACCTTCCCTTGACCCTTACAACTTACACAAAATAAGCGACTCCATTTTTACCCCAAACCGACTTGACAGTTCATTACAGCTGCAGAGTAGCAAAAGATTTAGAACCTGTTTTGTTTAGGGCAGTTAATTGATTCAGGCGTGACTTTGCGGAAATCCATTATAAAATACAATAGACGCAGATATGTTTAGTAACTTATTCCGCTTGACTATTCTTCAAGAGTCATAAAAACCCTGTAAGAAATCGACACGTGTTTCACCTCTCAACGAAGCATCTTCAGGATCGCGATTGACCAATTGCAAATCAGATCGCGACAAGTTACCACACCGAGCGCTGGACGCAGCGCTCGGTGTGGTAACACGTCGCGTCACTCTTGAAGTATGGTCAAGCGGAATAGGTTACTAAATATATCTGCGTCTATTGTATTTTGTTTAGGACACACAAATTCAAAAATGGAACAGACTTTATCTGCCAAATGAGTTACCAGAACTATTTCGGAGACGGTGAAAAGAATTCAAGCGGTTTAGTTTGAAGTTGTAGCTATAGTTATGTGGTCGGTCTACTCTTACATACATAGCTTGTTCCCGATCTTCAGGTACTAAATTGGCATCGACTTCCAATCTAGCCAGATGCAGCAGAATTTCAGTATTTAACACAGAGCGCCCGGCACGTGACCTTTGAAATTCAAAAGCCAGTTCACACAGTGAAAACGGTAACTGAAAGTTCGTTCGGTTTTCAGACTTCCGGGTTCTGGCTAGCCTTAAAGTCTATCAAAGGTATTCGCGTGACAACCGGTATTGTACCTACATAATTTGTGGAGCCTCTTCACATATGGTCCTTTTTGTGTTACAATGGACAAATTATGTAGAAAATATACATAGATAAGTTATCTCAAAATCAAAACCTTTAATTACGATACAATTCTGTCTAATGTATGTAAATGACGAAGGCAATAATCCTCTAAAATTCCTTTCACCAGTATTATAATGAACTTATGGCAATGAACTTTTAAGGTACATACTTTATCCCCAGTTTAGGAAATGTACCCAGTATCTACGGTCGATTTAGCAAAGTACATAGAGTACTGAGAGCGGTAGAGTGGCACTCATCATCGTTTGTACCCGATGACGATAGAGATGTCCCTATCAAGACGACTATGCAAATGAGTTCTAGTACAGACGTGTACAGAAATGTGTTTTGAAGTTTATTTAGGTAAGACTAACTTTTGGGCGCGGTTTCACTAGCATTTTAGAGAAACTACTTCATGTAACCGCGCGAAAAAATAAACGTTAGCTTTTAATTTAGAGTATGGTCTATCTGTGTGAAAAGTGTCATAAAAATCTGTTTAGCCGTTTATACGTGATCGAGTAAAAAACATCTCGACTAACGTTCACTCATTTACAAACCAAAATTAAAAGCATTGTGTAATGAAGGTGGGTCATCTAATAGGGTTGGCACGCATGAGCGCTTTTCTAAGTGGCGTTAAGACGAACAAAGATTAGTCGCGTTAAAAAAACAATATACTTACGCTGACCATATTTACTTTATTAAAAGTTTCTTAAATGATGAAGAATAATAGTGAGAATGAGCCTTTTGGGCGAGGAATTTGATACCTGCTGATCTAGTCTCTAAAAATCTCACCGTAATAACTTAGCTGAAGTGAGCTAAAGGTGATCAATGCAATGACAGCTCATTTCACCTTACTTTCTATGGTGAGATTCTTACAAAATAGACCAGCTGTTATTTTCGACTTAACCCGATCTATAGTTACAGATAAGTATAATTGTAAACACACATGTCACGTAACAGTGTCCACAATTACTCATTCAACATTGTCAGAGCGATCGCTTACGAACAATAAATTATTTAAGAGAATACTTGTGTTGTAAATATTATTTATGAACTTCTGAACGCATGATAGAGGAAGTTTCATAACTGTATTTATTGTTTGATGTATCGGTTTAATACGCTGACATACAATAAAACTATATGAGTGTACTATGTGTATGCATGGGTAAGAATAACTATCTCACTGCTTGGTACAGAGATTGCATGCAGGGCTGCTAACCATAAGGTGCCAGATTGGCTTGCTAGATCGAAAAAGAGTTTTTAAGTGTTTTTATTACGGCATCGATGCGTTGTCAAATTGTAAACTAACCGTTTGTATAAAGCAAGCCAGTTTTTCAATAGAAGGGGCAAGGAGGATGGGGAAGGGGAGGGGTTAGGGGTATCCTATTACGCAGTTACTGGGTTGTCAGATAGGCGCTCCATGTAAAATACTGGTATTCAGCTGCATCCGGTTAGGCTGGAAGCCGACCCCAACATAGTTGGGAAAAGGCTAGGCAGATGATTACTTTTAATATTTTTACCAGTTATTCATACACATAGATGTATATGAATAACTGAAAACTACGGTCTACGGTCATCGTTATTTATCCAAAGAAGGGAAATAAACAACAAAAATAGCAGTCGCTTATAATTCCGCGCAAGTATTGTGGGGTCAAGCCTTCCCTTAGCTAACGAGCGGCACAGAACGCGTTTAACAAACGAGAGGCGATATTCGTACGCCGTATTTGTATAACACGACTATATTGCTGCTATATGGTGGGCAGAATTGTAAAGTTGGCTACCGATAACATGGCCGCAAGTTATTGGTTAGGTTGAGATCGCTGTGGAAACCCGGACTACGCTGTGGGTTAACATTTTTATGATCAAATGCAGTTTTTATAATAATACAGCGTAATATTGTCTCTTTTCATACCCCCTTTGGATAAGAAGTCATACCTGAGGCCCTAGACAAAGTGACATTCTATCAGCGATAACGATGATGGAAAAGGCAAAAATGTATAGGACCGACATATTTAAGCTATGGAAAAGCTAAAGTCATTGTAGAAATGTAAACGCTTTCGAAGCGATTGTCACTTGTCTAGGCCCTCTGAGCATTGATTGCTCTAGGTGAATTGGCGATTTAGTTTTATTTTTATTATTGTATGTTCAGATTTCCTCACTATGTTTTCCTTTCACCGTATAACAGTGACGTCGATGATAAACTTAGAAAGTAAAATATGCACATGACTAGACTAATCACATTTAAAATAATCATTAAATGTAAAGTGAAGAGAAATCGGGGAAAAACCTGGAAGGAAATGAAGGTCTAAAATCTCCAATAAGCAATAGGTTAACAATGCACGTTCCTGCATTGTTTAACAAAAAGCTTTTGCCAAACATTGGGACAGTTACAGACTGATATTATATTGTTAATTGATGGCATCGCCCTGGGCACAATTCCAAAATAACTTCTGCTTCTCTGAATTTTCTTTTTACCCGATTGGGGACTTGAAGGGGGGTCCTTGAAAGCCCCCTTTTACAATCTTTAGAAACTCGTAAACCCTACACTTGATGGCCTCTGCGAGTTCTATCAGTGTGCGAATATAAGAATAACTATCTCACTGCTTGGTACAGAGATTGCATGCAGGGCTGCTAACCATAAGGTGCCAGATTGGCTTGCTAGATCGAAAAAGAGTTTTTAAGTGTTTTTATTACGGCATCGATGCGTTGTCAAATTGTAAACTAACCGTTTGTATAAAGCAAGCCAGTTTTTCAATAGAAGGGGCAAGGAGGATGGGGAAGGGGAGGGGTTAGGGGTATCCTATTACGCAGTTACTGGGTTGTCAGATAGGCGCTCCATGTAAAATACTGGTATTCAGCTGCATCCGGTTAGGCTGGAAGCCGACCCCAACATAGTTGGGAAAAGGCTAGGCAGATGATTACTTTTAATATTTTTACCAGTTATTCATACACATAGATGTATATGAATAACTGAAAACTACGGTCTACGGTCATCGTTATTTATCCAAAGAAGGGAAATAAACAACAAAAATAGCAGTCGCTTATAATTCCGCGCAAGTATTGTGGGGTCAAGCCTTCCCTTAGCTAACGAGCGGCACAGAACGCGTTTAACAAACGAGAGGCGATATTCGTACGCCGTATTTGTATAACACGACTATATTGCTGCTATATGGTGGGCAGAATTGTAAAGTTGGCTACCGATAACATGGCCGCAAGTTATTGGTTAGGTTGAGATCGCTGTGGAAACCCGGACTACGCTGTGGGTTAACATTTTTATGATCAAATGCAGTTTTTATAATAATACAGCGTAATATTGTCTCTTTTCATACCCCCTTTGGATAAGAAGTCATACCTGAGGCCCTAGACAAAGTGACATTCTATCAGCGATAACGATGATGGAAAAGGCAAAAATGTATAGGACCGACATATTTAAGCTATGGAAAAGCTAAAGTCATTGTAGAAATGTAAACGCTTTCGAAGCGATTGTCACTTGTCTAGGCCCTCTGAGCATTGATTGCTCTAGGTGAATTGGCGATTTAGTTTTATTTTTATTATTGTATGTTCAGATTTCCTCACTATGTTTTCCTTTCACCGTATAACAGTGACGTCGATGATAAACTTAGAAAGTAAAATATGCACATGACTAGACTAATCACATTTAAAATAATCATTAAATGTAAAGTGAAGAGAAATCGGGGAAAAACCTGGAAGGAAATGAAGGTCTAAAATCTCCAATAAGCAATAGGTTAACAATGCACGTTCCTGCATTGTTTAACAAAAAGCTTTTGCCAAACATTGGGACAGTTACAGACTGATATTATATTGTTAATTGATGGCATCGCCCTGGGCACAATTCCAAAATAACTTCTGCTTCTCTGAATTTTCTTTTTACCCGATTGGGGACTTGAAGGGCCCCTTTTACAATCTTTAGAAACTCGTAAACCCTACACTTGATGGCCTCTGCGAGTTCTATCAGTGTGACTGTATTTATGTTCAATATTTGCATAATATTCATCTGCATATTTTATAGTCATTTTGCTATAAAACAGAGACAAAGCAAAGATTATGTCCCTGTCTCGTCTCAGATAGCAGTTTAGTTGGTTTAATGATAGACTAGCTAGTCATGCTTTTATTAGGCGATGCTGTTTTGTTTTATATTTTTTTGTATTAATCTAGTTGGTATAAACAAGTGATTAGTTGTTTATTTCAAGAAAGAGAAGGAGAAACATACTAGTGTAGTGGC
Organism: Lithophane socia; assembly: GCA_947522985.1. Classification (NCBI taxonomy): domain Eukaryota; kingdom Metazoa; phylum Arthropoda; class Insecta; order Lepidoptera; family Noctuidae; genus Lithophane; species Lithophane socia. Next base: position 813,103 of record OX383270.1, on the reverse strand, counting down.
TTTCCGCGATTATTAATTTAGCAAAAACAATTATTTTCTATTGCTGGAAATTTCAATAAGCACAAATACTTGAAAGTTAGGAGCCCTTGTTAAAATGTCACACTCAATCGTCCTTTCGGCGAATGAAGGGAAGCGATGGAATTCGGTTGAGAAACTTACAAAATTATTATAACGCATGTTGCTCAACGATTTAATGAAAATTTAAATTTTCTCGGAACAACGACTACATTCCTCAGCTACCTATAAAAGGGTAGTTAGTACTTACCTTCCTCGAAATAAAATGAAATTCAATGATCAAACAGACTTGTAAAATGTCCTGGATCTAATAAGTAGACCCTACTCAGGTTCAGGACAAATAGGACCTATAGTTTACGTGCCCATTCTCCCATATTCTTTGTACCAAATTTCAAGCGGTTTCCCATCGCCGGAGCATATTCCGTTACATTTTATACCGTTCCGGTCGGCCGGGCCGGCCCGGAGGTCATTATCCATCGGCTTTTCCGCTTTACTGTTTTGGTTGTTGTTTTGCCGAAATTTTTCGGCCATCATCAGGCCGAAGTTGCCATACTTAGCGACTTCCGACTCCTAACCATTTTCATGACATACAAGACGACGGAACCCGAGGCGTTAGCCGTAATTTGGGGTTTGTTGTCCTATATTTATTCTGATTTAATTCCTTTTGGAACTCAGTTTTTTGTCGTGAATCTTTTTTGTTGCTGCTCATAAAGTCTTTAAGAGTTTGATCTTCGACCTTTTTAAGATTTAAGGATCAACGTATATAAGTTGTTTGATCTTCGCTATTGAATTTCTTGCCCTCATTCGTGATTACAATACCCATAATCTGTGAAACCGATAAATTTCGGAGTATTAAAGAAATCAATGTGTATCGTTTGCTCTCGATATTAAATGTGCTCATTTTATTTTCTAACATATTATTAAAATGTAGGTCTTCAGAGAAGTATATTTTCTGCTTAGGTTTCTATTTTAATGTGCAGATTAAGATACATTACACATCCTATTTGCAACAAATCTTATGTTGTTTGATTGGCAGTTCGTTTCACTGTATGTTATCATAATTATCATCTTAACCATTCTAGTCACGTTTCAACGCGCTGCCAATTTGCTGACTCATTTTGACAATTGCTAGGACAGACGATTCAGCAATCAGCATATTGATAGTGGGTTTCAACAAGCCTACACACGATGCAATCAAACGCTGACTCATGACAAATTTATGGAATAGACCGAGTGTGATATTGGATCAAGCAGACGGAGACTCTAAAATTCTGGTGGTACCTACTAAATCTTACCTCCGCCAAAGAGGGTGAAAACTTAATAGTCACCTACTTTATTCAAGAATACTTTATTCAAGGTAATAATATGAATACATGGCCGCCAGCACTTGTGCGCTCGATCTCACCGCGAGCAAGTGCCCGTCGCGCACATTATAATAATCGATGGCGTCACTTACCAGCTTATGAATATTTTACATCCCTCATAAGACTCATATGTCCCCCTTCAACCCCTTTCACCCCCTACCGGGTAATGTCCGCCCGTAAATTGTGTTTTGCGGGTAATACGGCGTAACTAACGCCCTTTTTGCGCTAAATTATCAAGTTGCAATTAAATTATGTGTGCTTATTAAGATGTAATGGGTAACATTACCCTCTCCCCGTTACGTGTCTGTAGGTTGAAAGGATTTGGGAAACCATCGATGCGAATGAAAGGATTCTGATGGAAATTAATTAATTGTTTTGTATGAATGCTTTATGGCGCCGTAAAGCGCATAGAATATTACGCTAGATTGAATTTATCAATTTTGTATTATGTGTACCTAATGGAAAGTAATTGAAATTATGTTGCATATTATTTTAACTGGAATATTTGTTTAATTTAATTTTAGCTGTTACTTGGTGGACAATTTTAATTTTTGTTTTTATGGTGTATCTTTTCATACACGAAATCTCTTTATTCTATTTGTGTTCGCATATCTCGTCAAAATGTAGGGAACAGCTGTTTTTTTTGTCGCGATTTCAGGTTTGGTCCCTTATTGAAAGTTGTTCATAATGATGATGACAACTTGACACCGATCTGATCTGGTCTGATCACAACAGGACTGTTTATGAGAGGCAAAATAAAAATTAAGGCATAGCTAGCTGACAATAAACTGAAGATGACATTTACTTCTAAATATCTTCCAAATTCACTGAGCAGAAGAATTTCTTTTAGGAAATAGTTACAATAAATTCTTTGGGAGCACTTTATGAAACATGAGTCACAATCTGAGACGCTGGCGAGTTATTACGGAATATTTTTCCACAGTAAACAAGAAAATATATTTGTAATACGTTACATCAAAGAGAGTGTATTTTTTATGTCAATAATATTATATTGAAGTTCAAATATACGTGTAAGTCCAGAGTAAGCGGCCCAGAGAATTTTATCTCACGACGGATGGTTCTCGAATACTAATCTCGTGTGCGGTGAGTTTGCTACAAGTTACTTCGCCGTGTTTTAGGGGTCTATTTATTGCCAACCAAAGATATTTTGTGTTGTCGTGCGTGATTAATCTCGCATGTAGCCCACTCTTCTTTCTTTGAATTTTTTTGCTATGTTTTTGGTTTGTCATAACGTTATTAATATATATATATATAATTCTTTATATATATATTTTTAATGTGGATGGAAATATTGTTATACAAGAAAACGACTGGTGTCGTGGGACAACCGGTTGGAGTAGTTCCTTTTGCTTTTGCACGCTTGTTACGTTACAAATGTGTCGATGAAAATGTTAGTTTTTTCAGTCTAGTTCTGATTCGCCAAATGTACGGAGTCGTACGATTGATAAGAACTTCGTTCCAAAAAATCTACTTCATATAATACGTATTAGCTCCCAAGAAGAAAGACTTGCTAATACCCATGCAAACAGTCAACATCATCATCATCATTTCAGCCAAAAGACGTCCACTGTTAGACAAAGGCCTCCCCAAGCACCGCCACTTCGACCGGTTCTGTGCTTCTCGTATCCAGCGCATTTCCGCGGCCTTAACCAAGTCATCGGTCCACCTTGTGGAGGGCCTTCCAACGCTACATCTTCCGGTACGTGGTCGCGACTGCAGAACCTTTTGGCCCCATCGGCCATCTGTTCTGCGAGCAATGTGCGCTGCCCACTGCCACTTAAGTTTAGCAATACTTCGGATTATGTCGGTTACCTTGGTTCTCCTACGGATCTCTTCATTTCTGATTCGATCACGCAGGGATTCAAACAGTGAATGGACTTATACGACGACTTCCTCGAAAACTACGCTGGGCAAATTACAAAACGATCGCCTTGACTCGCTTTTTATAGTTTTCAAGGAAAGAACCAAGGAGTTATAGTAAAGTATACACTAAACATTCAAACCTTACAAGCTCACTTGGAAAGTTAAAGATATTTTCCTAGTAAAGACTTGTCAAAGATATCTGTCGTCAAAGGCGGCTCTGTTAAAGCCGCACTTTATCCTCACCTCGGACACTTCAAGATTGTCAAAGAGTACCTACTTCGGAAAGTAGTTTAGTTTAAATCTGTGATATTTAAGAATGATGAGGAATCAAGATCTAAATATCAGAGATTTTGAGCTAAACCTGGCTTGATTTGTCAATACCGTTTGATTTTGTTATAGTAAAAGCATATTTCCGACGAAAGACCGTTAATTAACTCGACCTTGGTCTCCAAGATTATAGATCTGTCACCAAATTAGAGCTTATATTATTAAGCTCGTTGAAAACTGTCTAGAATCCATAATAATCCATACTTCTTCTATACTCAATAATATATAAACGCAAACGTTACTCTGCTACAAAGTATTGGTACAATTTCGGTCTTAACATAAATAATCTAGATCCTTAATACTTAGTCATAATAATGTGACATGCCAACATTTGGGTTTATAATTATTATGATAGTCATTCATAATCCCTTAAAGTTAAAACTGAGTATGAACGTTGTTAATTAAATTAATACATTTTTCAAAATACTATTAATGTCAGTCAGAGGGTAAATAAAGAATACGATTAAGGTTGTTATTTATTTTCCAACCTCTTATTAAATAAGTCACTAATTGAGTAAAAAATTCTTTTCCCCTAACCATACTTTAAGACACCTCGTAAAATTGGCTGGCAAGATTTTAATATTTTCCGGTATAGCATTAAATATGCGAACACACATTGCATAGCTATTCTTACTTGTATAATGCTGTGCTGCCGAGTTATTTTAAGAAAAAATTTTTGCGGTCGGGAGATAACAATGACAAAACATTGAATGTGGGCGTTTTGTATAGTTTTAGTTTTATGGTGTATTAAATACCTCTATTGTGATTATTGAACAGGCATTTTAAACACTACTGACTGTGTTAGTTTTCAATGAGGATAGAGTGGTTTTGTTCCGAAGTTCAGAAGGGAAGCCGATAGGAATCGGCTTCTATGCAAGCCTCGTCCCTGCTGTCCTAGGAATTATGGGCAAAACTATTCTATTTCTGTGCCTATTACTTTTTGGGAAGATTTCATGAGCTTTTTTTAAATAATTCCGGGTGCATTTTAACGAACTTAGCACATTCAAAGATATATAGACTCGGAAGGGTTAATACCTTGAATTTTTTGAAAAAGGGTTTGCTAGATTCCCATGGGCGTATTCCCGCTATGGCACGGATGCATTTTTCTGTGCGATTAACACTCTCTGACTTTCTGTTGAGTTACCCCAGGTGATAAGACCATATCTCAACACAGAATCAACGTACCCATAGTATGCAAATAAGACGGTTTTTAACGCTGATGTTTTTGAGAGTTCGGATAGAACATATACGAACTTATTTATTTTATTGCATACTTTACTGACCTTCCAGTTGCAGTTTTTATCAATCGCGATACCGAGGAATGTCGTTTCGTTTACTTCTTTTAATTTTTGTCCTCTATAATTGACGTCTAAAGTCTTATTTTCTCGTCCGTATGTGCTAAATTGAATAATATTAGTTTTTGTTAGGTTTACACGTAGATTATTTTCGTCAAGCCATGTTATTATCGATTGAATTGTATTATTTATGTCAGTTGTATATTTATGAATGTCAGCATTATTCGATGTCATTATTAACGATATGTCATCAGCGAACAGGAAACAGGGGTGCTTAGTAGCTTCAGGAAAGTCATTGTTATAAAGTAAAAACAACAAGGAACTAAGCACACCCCCTTGAGGCACACCAGACTTGTTAAGTTTATAGTTTGATCTGTATGACTTTAATTCTAGTTTACTATCAACTTTTTAAATTTCTACACATTGTATTCTATTATTTAAATAGCTTTCTATCCATTGGATTGCTGGACCTCGGATCCCATATTTTTCTAGCTTGTCTATTAGCAATTGGTGTGAAACGAAATCAAAGGCCTTCGACATGTCAAAAAATACGCCTGTTGTCTGAATTCGCTTATCTAAATTAGTAACTATTGTGTGAATTAATTTAAAACATGCTAGTGTTGTGGACTTTCCCTTTTGAAATCCATATTGTTCTTTTCTTAGGATAGCATGCTTATCGATGAATTGAGTAAGGCGTTTAAGCATAGCAGTTTCAAAGAATTTTTGATATGATGGGTATGAGAGTAATTGGTCTGTAGTTATCTAGATCTTCCTTGTTACCTTTTTTGTAAAGAGGTTTTACAACTGATTGTTTAAGTAGGCTTGGAAAACATCCGGATTCAAAAGATAGATTCACTAAAAATGTTATGACTGGTGTTAATTCAACTGAACAACTTTTTAGTATTTTTGTAGCTAACTCATCATAACCTACTGAGTTTGTGTTGTTCAAAGATAAAATAATTCTGTGTATCTCTGTGTACGATCGTGTGGCATAATTTCTTTGACCTTCACGCGGGGAAGCCGCGGGCAAAAACTAGCCTTATAAGAGTTTAATCTGTCACTAACGAGGCACAATAGAATGTTTATTGTTATCGACTTCTAAAAGCAAATTGACCGTTGAGCGGAGGAGACGACAATACGACTACTTTAACATCGTTTATCCAATGACGTTCCTAGTCTGCATACAAAAGTTCAATCAAATACTCGTTTATCCAATAGTTTTGTCACTATAGCTATTCAAAGATTGGCAAAACGTAACCACCTACCTTCTAACTTTCTACTAACTTTTTTTTTAAACGGCTTATGAAAAAGTCATGACCTCGTGAGGAAACCGGCATGCCTGAGAGATATTTCTCAACGGCATGTGAAGCCAAGTCAGAAGCCCATGGCTTTAAAACTCTGAGAACAGGTTAGTCACTAACTACACGAAAAGAATACTTATTTAATTTGTTCCAAATAATAACTTTTTTAAATCGATGTTACGATTTATTTAATAGTTTCAAAATACTCTTATGTATTAGTTTCGTTAGATTTATTGTCGTATTACGAGTATCTCCACATTTTAAAATTTCGTGAATTTATTTGAATCAACGGAATTTCAGGATATTAAACAACTGTTTATTGTCTGTATCTTAGTTCCAGACAAACATTACTGGCACATGCTGTTTTGAAACTAGCTAAATATTCATTACATTGCTAACTCATACAGGATGAGTTATATAATTAAATTCCGTTCTTTGTTTTTATTGTTAGTTTTGTTTTTATTGCATTCAAAACATAATTATTAGGTACAGTCAGCACCAAAAGTCGATGAACAGAATCAACATAACAAAACACCTGTTCACAATAAAATGCCATAAGTTATAGTCGCAACTAGGAAACAAAATAGCCTGTACACCAGAAATTTACAAAAGTCGTTAAACACGACTATTTCAAAAGTATCTGTGCACTAGTATTCCTAAAGTCGCTGTACACCATCAATCCAAATGTCGCTGAACATCATTGTATCAAAAGTCACCAAACAGCAGTAAAGACAAAATTAGGTTAACAAAGTATATTTTTAATGTTGCCGTATGTTAATATACTTTTGACGCTTATGTTGTTCAGCTACTTTTGGGACAGTGCTTGCTTGCAATGTATGTTAACACGTTAGTATCTATTTCAATACTTATTTACAATGCAATTATATTTTATTGTCAGTAACCATACTAATCTATAATATGAAATAACATAAACATAACTCTAATGATCTACGAAGCGATTATTGTGACGGTACTTGTAATTTACTTTGCGCGAATCTTACAAAACCTACTTTCCTTTAATTTTTAATTTATTATTTCTATTCACATGACTTGTGATATTTTTAGTCTAGCCATGGGGTCTCAACTCGAACAAATTATAATTAGTCTTGAAAAAAAATCATAGATGGCAGCATAAGTAACAATTTATGAAATTAACAATCACTAAAAAGCGTCTGGCAATTACTGAGTCGCTGATGCTGCCATCTGTTAAAAACATGTAGAACGAAAAATAGCCAGCTGAATAGCCAGACTTAGGGTGGTGTCATTTCTTTGTATGGGATTGGGTATCTGTACGTAGTATTATAATATCTGTGGTCTAGCATATGATTGTCGACTGTCGTAGTCTGAAGTAATTGAAACGTTGTGTAAGTGCATAATTGTTTATTTATATTATTGAGATACATCAATCGATAAATATCACAATAATGCCGTATAATGTGCATATTACGGAGCATGAACGTCACAGAATTGTTTTCTTGAAAGAACAAGGATACAATGTATCAGAAATTGCTGCAGAATTAGGAGTTTCGGTAAGTAATAAAACGTATAATATTATATAATATTTGCAAGCACATATTGATAAGTATGGGTGCATCTATTACTTACCCGATAAGTACTCAGTCGCATCATTGTAAGAAAGAAATATTGTTTATGTCTAATCATAGCTAAACATTGTTTCAGCGCACCACCGTATATCTTTGGCTTAGGCGTTGGGATGACGATGGTCACATAAGGGATTTAAAAAAAACAGGAAGACCTAGAAAAACATCTCGCCAACACGACCAAACAATTATTAACGCTTTTAGAAATAACGGTTTCACTCGTACTGATGAAATAGCCATCAATAATAACTTGTCCCTTAATACAGTAAGGCGCCGACTGCACGAAGCAGGTATTCATCACCGAGTACCAGCCAAAAAACTCATGTTAACAGCAAGACATAAATTGCAAAGACTCGAATTTGCGCAAAGATTTTTGAATTATGATTTTACAAATGTCATATTTTCGGATGAAAAAACATTTCATTCTACCGAAAATGGTCGTATGTCGCTCTGGCGCATAAATAATACTCGATATGCAGAACGTAATATAATCGATAACCGTGCAAGTGGCAGAATATCTGTTGGGTTTTGGGGTTGGATGTGCTCTGGTGGCCCTGGAGAATTAATCGAGATAGGAGGTCGATTAAATAGCGCGGGCTATATAGATATATTGAACGATGTTTTGTTGCCGACGACACAAGTCATGTTGCCAGAAGAGAGGCCAATAAACTTCGTTCACGATAACTGTCCAATTCATAAAGCACGTGTATGCCGAGTATGGTTTAATGAAAACACTGAGCAAATTTTGGAGATTCCATTCCCGCCGAAGAGCCCGGACCTCAACCCCATAGAAAATTTGTGGGGTCTTATGGTGCAAGCATGGGATCCCGATACACTCCGCACCCGACAAAATATAATAGCTCATGCAACAGAAACTTGGGAGAGATTTAGGGGCCAAAATATTTGTCAAAATATGGTAGGTAGTATGCGCGAACGTCTCCAGGCAGTAATAGACGCGAATGGAGGCCATACCCGCTATTAATTATTATTTTTAAATTAAATTTTTGATTTTGCGTTAAGATTATATTATAATATCTAAAATATTTTCATTAGAATTTTTGATTGTGCTATTAATAAATAAATAAATAAAAAAAATACGTTTTTAATTATACTTTTATTCAGTACTAAACACTTTGTTCTATAATAACAATATCAGCAGTTTCTATATTTAGTAGTAGTTAGTTTAGTCAGGTGAAATTAGCTGTTCAGCGACATTTGGATTGATGGTGTACAGCGACTTTAGGAATACTAGTGCACAGATACTTTTGAAATAGTCGTGTTTAACGACTTTTGTAAATTTCTGGTGTACAGGCTATTTTGTTTCCTAGTTGCGACTATAACTTATGGCATTTTATTGTGAACAGGTGTTTTGTTATGTTGATTCTGTTCATCGACTTTTGGTGCTGACTGTACGTGTTAAATTAAAGTTAAACTATTACGGTTCAATAGTAAGCTCTGTGACGGACAGCGGAGCCTTAGTAATAGGTCCCTGTTGCGTACGGAACAACAAAAAGCGCAATTTGTATTAATATTTTTATGGAACTTCAAGAAAAGGACTCGCGCGCGAAGGGTTCCGTACCATTATCTATAAAAACGGCAAAAAAATCACGTTCTTTGTATGGGGCTCCCATACAAAGAACGTAAGTTTTTTGCCCTTAAATATCTATTTTATTCTGTTTTTTAGTATTTGTTGTTAAAGCAGCAACAGAAATTCATCTGTCTAATTATCACGGTTCATGAGATACAGTTTGGTGACAGACGGACAGACGGACGGACTGACAGCGGAGCCTTAGTAATAGGGTCCCATTTTACCCTTGTGGTACGGAACCCTAGCAATAACAACCTCTATATCAACCTTTAACAAAGTGCCATAATTGGGTTTTTCCTTTTGAAAAGAAAATGCAGGAAGTATCTTTACATAGGTACTCCTCAGTACCTATGTAAAGATGGTCACCCAACCACGGACCAACCCCAGCAAGCGTACCTTAACCTGATGGATCGACCCGAGCGGCTGTTATTACTTAGCCACGAGCTCCTCTATAAATAAGCCAAAGATTTAAATCAAAATAAGCTACCTTTTAAGGGTTACGTAAAGCGCTACGTAAAGTTATTTAATTTAATATTCTCCCCGCCTCATACGTAGACGAACTGTCAAAAATACATCAGTAATTCATATTAAGCAAAGTTTGTTTTAACAAAATATATAACATATTAAATAAATACCTTTGCTTTGAAATACTTCGAGTGTAACGTTCGGGGAAAGTTAGGTACTTTTAATTTATGTAACGAATGATTTTACAGCACATATTATGATTTCGTATGAGTAGGTTCGAATTTAGTGTGGGTTTAGTTTTTGATAAATTGACTTGAATTATAAATATACAGCATTTTATAATCATGTGCTATGTAGAACTGGGATTGTAGGAATTAAGTTTTCAAAATGTGCCTCGCTTCGTGCCCAAAATGTACCAGAATATTACATTGAGCTTATCACTAAATATTATAAAACAAAGCTAAAAACACTAAATATTATAAAAACCTCCGCCGCGTCTGTCTGTCTGTCTGTTCATACAACATACCTTCATCAAAAAGACAGAAACATCACAAACTTTTTACAAGCTTTATATTAGCTTGCTCTGTTCGTATGTGTTTCCGGTTACTCCAATTGTCATCCATTTTCCAAGCACTTCCTGGCATCCGATTGAGCACAAACTTGGCATACTTATAATAACTACTGAGACATTTTGAAAAAATTAAAGCATGGAACTAGTCTGATGATGAGTCCGGAAGTTGGCTATTATATAGGAACTCATCAATCAAACAAGATAGCACCTTCGTGTTTTGACTCATTGGCTATGTACGAGTATTTAACAAGTGCTTTGACATAGGTGGTGTTCAGGGTCTGAAAACCCTTTTTAGTTCATTAAAAGCTTGTTTTTAAAAAGGTTTTTACTTATATTTTATTTTACCAAAGACAACATGAGCAGGCGTCACAAACATTTCTCCCACCTTCATAACTCACACAACGTAAACAAGTTTTCCCAGAACAGTAGATAAAGCACTTCCTTTGTTTTTGTTTGTCGATCATAATGCGGCGCTGATAGGCCTGCGCCTGCTATCATCAGGGCTCGTAAACTGCTGCGTTAGAGTAAAGACGTCGGTAATGTTAGTCGTTTACTGCGGGAACATGGACATCTGACTGTTTGTTTGTTTGAATGGTTTATTTGATTTGTGAAGATTTTATTCTCGCTTTGAAATACGTGCTTCATTCTTCAGTATTATCTTCATAGTTACCAAGCTGTTGGAATTGTGATCGCTGTTTTTTTTTCAAGCAGAGTGGCAATTTCTGTCTTTTTAAGAACAATCGCATTCTAATACCAATCTGTCAAAAATATCTCTTATTCACGGTCTACATTATTGGCATGTTTCGACGACAAAAATCACATAACTAATACTGACAGAAAAAGTGCCAGTTTGATCTAAAACCAGTCCAGCACTTGCAAGTACTAAAACCACCAGATTATAAAAACCACATTGTATCGAACCTACATAATACTTTACAGTCCAATAAAATCGTTTTAACCCTCCTCCATTATTCATTCATTTTTGTATTTATTTGAGCACGTATTTACAATTTTACGAGGCTAATACACGTCAGATGCACGTGAGGGAACGTTTTTCACAGGTTCTGTATATGAATATGACAACATAACGTTCCTATTACCTTGAGTATCTATCAAAAAATATTACAGCACACTTTGCGATTTCACTTCTTCGTTTTTACCAGTAAGGATTTATGTCCATCACTCTATCTTATTCCAATGTTGGACATAGGTGTTTGATTTTGGACTTTCTTGTTAAGTAAATAAATATTTATTTTATCTTTTTATTTCAGTTGCCAAACAGAAGGTATTGCTGTATTCCGGTGAAATGACAGGTACCTACATGAAATGTTGTTTATTTTATCTCTAAGGACGACGAATTCTCTACTGTTTGTTACATAGCTGTATTTTATTTTAAAACATCAGAAACTGAATCATCATAATTGATTGAATCAATCTCTTTCCGCGTAAAAACGTCTAAGTACTTTTATTTTCATAACTCGCATCATCTTTGTGCCTCTTACAATTTCCATTTCTTTGGCTCTCTTTCCGAAAAGCATCTTCCTCCCTTTGACAAATTATCAGATACATATTTACAATTGGATTGCCAAACTTGTATGGGGCGTAAACACGTGGGCACAATCGTATTCCCGTCACGTAACCGTTCCGGCCCCTGATAAACTGATAAACGGCGCTGAGATTGCGAAATTTTTATCGGAAATACGATTTTAAATTAATATTGTTTTATCTAATATTAGCATCAATGAAACGCCGTGCGGAATAAAAAGGCTTTGATTTGTGAAAGATTATTTATTTTAATATTAAATGGTGATCGTGGTGCCGGAGATGTTTACCGGATCGGCCTGAGCATTTAAAATCCAATTTTATGTTATTTCCAGTTACTTTCGCTTTTATGTACTGTAGGTACAGTCACAGACTTTAATTGATGAGCCACCTTCAAACTTTTCAATTTTGCAGTTTCATACATACACGATTAAACACGAACTCAAATCGCACGCTCGTAAACAAGATGACAAATAAATTACTTTTAACCGGAAATATCCATAGAGGTGGACTTTATTAGTTAACCTCTATGGATATTTCCGATTAAAAGTAAAAGTAATTTATTTGTCATCTTGTTTACTTTCATACATTCACGAGATTACACGATTAAACACGAACTCAAATCGCAAGCTCGTAAACAAGATGACAAATATATTACTTTTAATCGGAAATATCCATAGAGGTTGACTAATAAGTTCTCAATGATAAAAATAAATACAATGTTGCATTAAGTTATCCAATCTATTTGATACCGACCTCCTTTGAATCATAGCTCATTAACTCGATAATTATGAAAACATAACTGAAGACAGTGACAGTTGAAATATCAAGATGACAAATAAATTACTTTTAATCAGAAATGTCCATAGAGGTTGACTAATAAGTTCTCAATGATAAAAATCAAAACAATGTTGCATTAAGTTTATCCAATCTATTTGATACCGACCTCCTTTGAATCATAGCTCATTAACTCGATAATTATGAAAACATAACTGAAGACAGTGACAGTTGAAATATCAAGATGACAATAAATTACTTTTAATCGGAAATATCCATAGAGGTTGACTAATAAGTTCTTAATGATAAAAATAAATACAATAACTTTACAGACTAATGATAGGACAAAACTTAATTAAAAATAATATTTAACTTAAAACAACCAGTAACTTTTCTGTGTCATCATAAGACAAATTTTGTAACCAAGTTGTAATAACATTTTTGCATTGTACCGTTTTTAATGCAGATATAGATAAAATTGCGTTTACTTTATTATACAAAAATGGGCCTAAGAAAATAAAAAATCTATACATAAACGAATGCCTTAATCTATAATTATCCATACAGATGTCTTTACGTCTTTTATCAGTGACAACTCTACCGTTCGGCAATTTAGAGTGCTGCTTTAATAAAGTATTCATAATGAATAACTGCCGCACTGTCAGGACATTGCAAGATTTATATAAAAGTTGGGTCGGGAACAGGATTGGCCGGAATGTGGATACTTTCAGAACAGCTCTTTGCGCGCGCTCCAGTGGTAGTAAAACTGTTTTAGCCGCTCCACCCCATGAAGTAATACAATATGTAATTATCGATTGACACAAAGCATAATATACCTGTTTTATCACCTTAGAGTCAGCAAAAGGCCTAATTTTCTTGAATATGAACATCAATTTACGGACTCTACTGCATAATAGTTCAATGTGATTTTTAAATGTAAGAGTAGCGTCAATAATTACTCCAAGATATTTTATAGTTTTCGTATTTAGGATAGTTGGGCAATTGCATTTAGAGTTTGCAACTGTGTTACATACATGCGCATGAATATCTGGATTGATCATAGATGTCTTTGAGTTGCGTAAAGAAAAACGTATGTATTTAGTTTTGTCAGCATTTAATGTCAGTAAGTTATGTTGTAACCATCTATTAACTATATTGAAACCTTGCTGTGCACATAACCAAACTTCATGTACTGTATTTGCGGAGAATAGGAGTACAGTATCATCAGCATAAGATATAATTTTCCCCGAATTTAGATTGTAGCTATCAAGTTGTAGCTATCAAGTTTGTAGTTCTGCTCTCAGGTTAGCCAACCGGTAAAGATATGAAATATAATTTTCTTCTTCTAATACGAAGACATATGACTTTGCGTGTCGGGAACCGAATAAACCCGATTTGCATTACACGGCTAAAATGCGAACAGTACCAGGTGGCTCATCAATTAAAGTCCGTGACTGTACGTAGGTACCATTAACATTTACACATAATTTTCACACTAAGCGACGTAGCGTGTCTCTTTTCACGTAATATGTAAGTAGGTACAGACAGAGCAAGCGTGATAGTTATTTTATCCTCATCTGTTTGAGAAGATGCGTTTGCCAACCAATAGGCCATTATCGTTTTATATTTACATATGAAATAAACGCAGCAAACCGTTTTCCATGTATTTTACCCTCCGCCATAAACAATACCAAGTAAACTACCCAACTACAGTACCCATACAAATTAACACAACACACGTAGCTCCTCCAAAATCAACACAGAATCACCAATCTATTTATTAATCTAAGCATAAGCCCAAACACAATCACAATCCTGAATAGTGCAAACCACCTCTCGTAAGTTGTGCCGTCAAGCCCGTCAAACTAAGTTAGAAGCGAAAGCAACTTGTGTGACGAACGTGAGAATGGTACACAATCGGGAACAAGTTATGACACCCGTAAGTGATCCCAATTAAGTTGAACTGTGTGCTCAAGTGTGATGGTTTTAAGTGGCGACGTGAGGTGCTTGTGCACTCGAGCGGTGTCGGTAGACGCGCGATCGAGCGGTTATGTTGAGATAAGTTTGTTGTGTGTTGTATGTGTGTAGTCGATAATAGTTTTATTATAATTAATAATTCAAGAAATAGTCTATTTTGTAAAGGGCGTTTAAATCATAACAATATTCTCATAATTTAATAAAATTGTAGTTCTATAAAGTATTTTATATCAAAAACTCAAAAACATATACAAAGTTGCAAATAAAGAAAACATAATTATTATGATGCAGTTGAGAAATGCAAGTGATCATTTTTGATTAAAGTGTTGAAATAACATTGTTGCACATTATTGCATAAAAGCTTAAAGTAATGATATAATTTACATAATAAAAACCGTACATATCAACTCAGACTTTACACACCACTAAAAAACTCTTTCTAGCCTCCAATTAAGGTACGAGTGCACTAACTCAACACACGCACATGCGATTAAGCGATTAACGTAGCAATTTCATGTTTATAGGTTTGTTGGAACGGCACCTCTGTGTATTTTCCTCAATAAACAAATAAAACTCAAAGTGGAGTAAAACGAAGTGCAGTGGAGCTATTTGAAAATCGTAAATAATTATGTGTTAGCTTTAAGGTTCTGCCGCACGGATACGATTTGCATAAACACGATCAAAGCCCGTCGAATGCGCGACTATATCGCATTACCATCAAATTGTGAGGCGTTTGAAAATGTCGTGTAACGAAAATTTAAGTGTAATGCAGTAAAGTAACACTTAATTTTGTTCGAATAGGTAAATCAAGGTTGTTTACTGCATACAATGGACACACTCGTAAATGTGCTTATAACAAATTACCCATACACTTTTAATATTAATACAATCCTCTATTAGCAAAATAAATATCAAACATAAATAACTGTTTACATTACTAAACCCAAATGTCACATAAAAACGTCAAATTTATAACAAACGGAATCGGCTTGTAAAATATTGTGGTCTATTAAAGTTGCAGTTATATTTATGTTCGGTGTTGCCTCACGATTGCTCCAACAAAATTGTGTTCCGTGTTCTCTATTGCTTGTTCGCGGACGATAACGCGATAAACGACAAGCGGCCATATGTGTCACATCGCGCGGTCGCGTGTCGTGAGACGCTGCAGTGGTTACATGGCTTTATTTTCCAGAATTTTATGTAAGCCTAAGTAAATTCCTTTAAAGGTTTTTGAGGAATTTTCAATCAGGTATCGAAATAAAAGAGAATTCTTCGGTTGAATGAAGAAAGTATTTGACCTTGAAACATAGTGGTGATTCGTGTTCAAGATGGTATTTAATTAAATATTTTTAATGCTGTCTGGCGACATTGGGTTACAGTACTTGGCAACATAACTATTTGCTCGATACTTTAATGATAGGCGATAATCATTTCCTCCTTAAGTTCCATCCTTAAGTTCTGAGTTGAGCTCCACTATTACTGACAAATGCTTGCACTGACTGGACAGGTCTACTCAAATCTGTGTGGTTCTTTCCTCAAAAGACCATTTCAGACTCTAATCTACATGGTCCTCATATGGCCTGACCAAGATTATGTCTGGACTTTAAAGGAGACGGTGACCTCTGAGTTTGTTTCGGCCTTTCTTCTCAGAGTAGTCAGATAGGAAACGCCGACCTCATCTAGCTTATTTTTACAACTTTTTAATATGACGTAGAAAAGTGATTCCAATATCCTATTTACAGAATAAACAATTTCATTTCATTTCATTTTCATTTCATTTCATTTCATTTCATAATGCTTAGCTGATTAGTGATGGGTAATAAATAAATGACACTGATGAATCTCGGACTCTGGTTTATTAGATCCATGGAAAACTCGAAGCATTTTCCATAGGTACCCAAGAAATCGATGTAATTTTAAAATAAACACACATAAAACTACAACAATGAATACTTTACAACACACAACAGTCACAAAAAAATAGAAGCTACAAAAACTCTTCACTTAAACATTCTAAACACAAAACTTGAATTCGCGCGCAAAGTGTCGGTCGGACACTTAACAGCGCAAACACTAGACAGCGCAGTCTAGCACAACCGATAGACTGCGCTGCGCTAAATACTGCGCAAACATTTGCTAAGCACACGACGCTTTCTTTGCTATTGTTCTAAAAGGATGCAAACGTAGGGGGAATAACCTTTGTTTTTTTAATAATGTATTCTGGTAGAGGGCTTTATGGATTGTAGGTTTTTGATAAAGACAAGGCAAACTCTTATTATGGTGTTGTCTTGTTTAATTTTGTGCTGTTTTAAGTTTAAGCTCGTGGCTAAATAATAACTGCTGATCCATCATGTTAAGCTACGCTTGCCGGGGTTGGTCTGTGGATGGGTGACCATCTTTACAAGACTCCTCCAAGCCTCGAAAAGCACGTTAAGCCGTCGGTCCCGGGTTGGGCCGTTACGGGTCCTCAGAAGCCCGAAAGTCTGACAGCCAGTCTTACCAAGGGGTATGGTATTACCCAGTTACTGGGTTGTGGAGGTCAGATAGGCAGTTGCTCCATGTAAAATACTGGTATTCAGCTGCATCCGGTTGGACTGGAAGCCGACCCCAACATAGTTGGGAATGGGCTAGGCAGATTGATTTTGTCTAGTTTTTTGTCTCTACATAGTCTCTAAACTAGTAAAAAGTTTCTGGAAAAATAAATCTGTTTACTTAAGTTATTATTAGATATCATGCATGAGTACCGTAACCTACATATGCATAGGATATCCTTTAAATAACCGATCGTAATGTAAACTCATATTAAGTGATAGCTGACGGAGTGGCCTGTCCATTTTTATAATTCACTGCTGTCAGGTACATGTATCACACTATCGTGTTGTTTCGTGTTAAGGACAATGTTACTATGAACCTAAAATGAGTACTTTAAATGAATCATCCCTCAAAATAAAGATTTTGATTTGATTTTATGCTCAATATCACTTTATAACTACATTATCTAATGAAAATTTTAATTTTAATTCTATTTTTGTGTGCTATTCACTAAAGTGAAAAATAAAAGATGCATTTTTATTTTTCACTTTAGTGAATTGCACACAAAAATAGATTCACCTTTCTATTCGCCTCCTTCAAATAAATCTATCTCATTTGATCATGATTAAAGGGATACATTTTATGAGGATATACTTATGATAATTTAAACAAATGGTTATCCCTTCAAAACAGGCATAAAAATACCCACTTTTTATTAGAATTTTAAACGATGGTGCGCTAAATCAGTGTACCTCTTCAACTCAATAGTTTATTCAGCTCAATAGAAACTTTTACCGAAGTTATTACATAAATCTTCTTCTTTTATTTTTCTTATGCAGCATGCAGAAGCATGCCAGAATCGAATAATTCAACGTATGGGTCAACTGTGCGCTGCGGCTCTGCTCGCATTTTATTTACATTTACTGGTGAAAATATACCTAACTGCGTATTTTAATGTATTTTTTTTTTTTTAATATAAAGTTTTCCTCAGCAAAATCAGTTTCATGCTAAGCCCCGAGAATTCAACCAAATAGGCAAATTGACTAGTCCTCCTCATAATATTTCTAATATTTCTTTTGCAAGACAAACTCTTGCCGTTCAATTCAAATCTTCCACGTAAAAAGAATAAAGGGCAATATGTCTTGCACCGACCCTAACACAACATCAAGCCTGTATTCTCAAGAGGGGTAGGTAAATGCAGTAAGACACCCTCTTTTTGTCAGTTATATGTAACTAGCTGCGCCCCGCGGTTTCACCCGCGTAAGTCTCGATCCCGTAAGAATATTGGGATAAAAAGTATTTTAAGTTCTATTCCAGGACATGGTCTACCCCTGTGCCAAATTTCATCCAAATCCGTCCAGCCGTTTTAGCGTGAAAGCGTAACAAACAAACAAACTTACTTTCGCATTTATAATATCAAGGTTAGGTACACACGGCTACATATCACACTATACATTTCCAGAATAAGCTGATCTCGCACTGGTGTGTACTACCAACCTTCTTGCCTGGCTAACCTCGTCAACACCACACGAGCTGCTCATACAACTCGTGCCGACATAAGATATGAAGGTTAACGTAAATATTTTCGCTAAGTGTTACTACGGAGTGCCTCTGAACAAGCGGGGTGCTCCAAGTTGTGGCCTCATTAGACGTGCAGTTTACTGTCTCGACTCGGAAGCAACTTGAAATTGTATGCAGTTAATTAGTTCATTTTAGAGGTACTGTTTGGACCTTGTTATTTCATTACTTGTTTTATTTCTGACTATAAAAGTAGTATCCAGTAGTGGTTTGTAGTCTCTGGAGCGAAATAAAGGGTTGATGAACAACACCTGTCTCGTTGATCCAGAGGTAGCAAGCGCTACTGCTGATTATATGGCCCTGGTTCGATTCCCAGGTCGAGCAAAGTTTTACTTGGCTTTTTCATCAGGGATTTCTGAATAGCAGCACTAGTAGTCCGGATTCGAGATTAGTGCCTGATTCGAGATGGTTGAAGGCAAAAAGCCGCCCCCTATTGCATGGAACTTAAACATAACCGGCAAAATGTGGATTACTAGGGGTGTTCAATAAATAGTGATAATGCTATACATTCTCTTTGGAAAGAAAATGAATAAATACTTGCAGGCTTGAGGATGATGAAAAAACAATCAAATCTCAGTAGGTACATCTCTGCAACACTCTTGAATACAGGCGTGTTGTCGCGTTTCTATTTTGTTGTTGAAAGGCCTACATTGTACTCCCATGCGTGCCTACTAACACTGTAATTTGAAAATATTGTAAAGCCAATTATTTTTAAAAGAGTAACCATGGAGTTTCTTGCCGGCTCTTCTCCATGGGAAACGACCATTTGGAACCGTGCAGCTTCTGACGTTTCTTATGTGCCTATGTAGGTTTATGTGAAATAAAATATTTTGATGTTGATTTTGTTGTTATATAAAACACTATCTGAGGGGTTTATTAAGCTTTCTGCATCGACGTCATAAAGACAACCAAAACAGCGGGGTCAGACCCGAGCTTCACCTACGTTCTCCACCTGGGTAAAGGACGAAAGTCCCGTGTTCCAACTGATGATCAGTACAGTCGAGTAATTTCCATTTTCTTTAAATAATTTGTTATTGTTATTTGTCTGCTAATTTGCGGTCTTTGCTGATGCTTAATTTTGCTTTTGATTAGAATATTATCACTATTAGTTCACACTAGCACACTACAGAATCAAATGCAGTTGCTCAGCTATAAAGCAATGTCAGCCCATCAGCATCACCATACATTGTAACAATTTATCACCGCAGCACTTAAATTGGTAAATGAAACCCGTAGAAGCGCGGAGTACGCCATAGATATGCGGCGTACTATATGTATGTATCTTCGTAGTACGCCGTTGAAACAATACGCCCGGTGCGCGGTAATGTGCCTGGCGCCTCGTTAGGGCTCGGTCACTGTGAGGGCGGGCGTGGATGCAATCCACATATTGCTGCGTTGAATAAATCAATCGTTTTATTCATGTAGATAGCAAATCCACTTTGCTGCATCCGGTTAGACTGGAAGCCGACCCCAACATAGTTGGGAAAAGGCTAGGCAGAAGAAGAGATAGCAAATCCACTTTGCAGTATACTAAAAGGAACAGAACGCCAACTTTATTTCGCCATCAATAAAAGTACCGCCGCATCCTATTCATTCAGACCAAAGATTAGGCAGTATGCAAAAAGGTTATCCAGTCAGTCTAAATAATAGCCAGTTACTAACATTGATAGCAAAACTTTCAGACTGATATATCTTTTACCACAACTTTACAATCTGAACAAAAGATTAGCAGTATAAGAATATACACCATAATCATTGACACAATCCACGGCTCGTTACTCTCCCATCCTTATGCGGGTCAGCGTCAGTACCTACGACAAATATCTTCATAGGTCGCCATAGTACAGCCGTCTTAGCTCATTACAGCCCGGCCACTATGCGGGCGACGAGCGACCGTCGCAGCCCGGCTGGACTCTTTGAATTAAACATTTAATACTTTTGAGCTCGAGACGACTAGAAAAATGTAGAAACTCTTTTATATTTTACAACAACGTTCTTTTGTTCGTTTTAGAATGATCTTGCTGGTTTAGTTTTGTATTGTTTGATTAAAGTAGTGGAGTTATGAGTAGAGCAAGTCTTGGTAAGTAAATTAAATAGGGTAAGCGTAGATAGAAACCTCTTTATCAAAATCAATCAATCATCAAATCAAAAGTCCTGGTCTGGCCAATAACCACAAATGGCCATAGGGCCGCACGCAGCCAGCAGCCACACTGAGCCGCGGCGGCCAACGACATCGAAGCTCATCGAGCATCTGTGGCCCGTGGTCGGTCGCTAGCCGCTGCGGCCACTAAGATCAAATTGAATTGTCGATAAACACCAGTGTGCGTGCACTAGCCGCGGCGGCCGGACGTGTTGTGTATGCTGTATTTGTAACTGGCGATTGTAGCCGCGGTTTTGGCGGCACGCTTGGTTACGACACTTGCAGCCGCGCCAAGCCAGGCCAGCCAGGCCGCTAGTGCGTGCCAGGCCTATTAATAAGCACTAAATCTGCCTAGCCTTTTCCAACTATGTTGGGGTCGGCTTCCAGTCTAACCGGATGCAGCTGAATACCATACCAGTATTTTACATGGAGCGAGTGCCTATCTGACCTCCACAACCCAGTAACTGGGCAATACCATACCCCTTGGTAAGACTGGTTGTCAGACTTTCGGGCTTCTGACGACCCGTAACGACTATCAAAGATCCATGAATGATAGCCGGGACCAACGGCCTAACGTGCTTTCCGAAGCACGGAGGAGTCTCGGTATGAAAAGATGGTCACCCATCCACGGACCAACCTCGCAAGCGTAGCTTAACCTCATGTATCGACCCCCGCGGCTGTTATTACTTAGCCACGAGCTCCTCCTCCTATTAATAAGCACTGAGGTTAAAAAATATATTTTGGCATGTTACCCTGGGTTTTTTTAAATAAGCAAATCCCTCATCAGTAAACTGGGTCTCAAATCTCACATTTAAAGAAATCACTTAAACATGGATCTGGAAACTTAAGTTTAAAATGTCAAAAGTTACACAAATACAAACAATTCTTGTGAATTTCTCAAATTGTAACAAATTAAATTGAACCTTTAACTTGATAATTGTTAAATTGTTACGTAACAATTTCTTATGAATTATGTAGGTATCTACCACAAAAACTTTCTGTAATCTCATTGTATATTCAATTCCGCTTCCCGCCAACACCGTGACTTCGGGTCTACACTAAAAATAATTAAGTTGAATGAGATTGCAATACATAAAACAATAATTATATTTCATCCGCGATAATAATGGGCACTTAATTAATACATTCTTGAAGATTCCATTACTGTTGAGTGCTTCGTGTAAATTTGTTAGAGATAGGAGATATAGTGCCTGACGCTTCCATTGTGCGTGATTACTTCAAAATGTTATATGATCATCTTGATGCCTTTTGGATGTAAGGTGGAATGTTATTGTGTTGGGAATTATCTTATTGTTTGAATGTTATTCAGTTCCTATCTTTTAAAACAGGTTTATTTTTAAAACACTCTTTAGGACAGATTGTTTCGCTTAAAAGACGACTAGAACATATATGTAAGTAAGCTAAGTAGTAATGTACAGAACAAGAAAACAAATCAAATGTAATAATTATTTACTATAGAACCCGCAATAAAATAAGAGGGAGAGAAGGTAATTTGCAAAAAATAGGCGAAGGGTTCAGTACCACAAAAACGGCCGAATAAAACATGTTACTTGTATAGGGACCCTGAAACCTTCCTCGAGATCCACTCTATCCATTGGTGAAAACAGCATGAAAATCGGTGAATTAGTTTTTGAGTTTATCGCGAACAGACAGACAGACAGACGCGGCGGAGGACTTTGTTTTATAATATGTAGTAATTTGTTGTTATAAGCATAGTAGTACAGTCACGACCAACAATATGTATACACTTAGCAACTTTGAAAAGTGATTTTCTCCTGCTGTATTGATTGTAATTTTATGTTATAACGAACATAGTATTTTGGAACCCATATTATTACGAAATAGGCACCTATCATCTCAAAGTTGCAATCGTTATGCCACGAAAAAATGCTTATTGAATTTTGCTAAGTGTAGACATATTTTTGCTCGTGACTATTCACTGTACACACTGACAAAATTTCAAGTGTCTACCTATTACGGTTGAAAAGATACAGCCCTTTGACAGACGGACGGATGGACAGCGGAGCCTTAGTAATAGGGTGTCATTGGCACCCTTTGGGTACGGATCCCTAAAAATGAAACAGCATAAATGTTAGATTATTTGCACCAATTGTATAACGTTATCAGTAGGATGTTATGAAATGACCATAAAACTAGTGAGATAGAGTCGGCATTATAGTATACGTGATTGTCGCGGTTTCTGGCTGCTAACGGTCCCCAAGAGCGTAATAAATGAAGACTATGAGAATGTTTTGTGCAATTTGTGGGGAATAAGAAATATCCCGCAGTTGTAGGTAGGTCACCTGTACACTATTCATATAGGGCTGTCGTCAATCATGTATAGTTTTAATTGAGGAGTTAATTAGTGTTTTGAAGAACAAAATATACTTGGTTTTCAACTAAATTATCTACTGATTTTCTACTACTGTTTAATTTCATAAGAATCTAGCTTTTGCCAGCGGCTTCGCCCGCGTTCTTGTTGGAAACTATATAATTATTTCCTACTCCAGGTCAAGGTCTACCCCTGTGCCAAATTTCATCCAATTCCGTTCAGTCGTTTTAGCGTGAGAGCGCAACAAACAAACTCACTTTCGGTTTTATAATATTAGTTAGGATAAATAATGATATAAGTTAGCATTGTACCTATATTTTATTTAAAATTGTAAGTTAAACACAAATAAATAAACACGTTAGGATTCAACAAAATTCACTTTAATGAATAAATGTGATCACATTCATGCTAATGTTAGGTATCTACTACACCGAATACTGAATAGAACTTAACTTTGAGACGTTTTTGCTGTCGTTATACCCGAGACTAAACTTAAAATCGACTTAAAATACCTATAGTTACGTTTCAGTGTGCCCTTACATAATTAGAAAGTTGATTATTAACATCGATTATTTTTAGAACTAATTAGGTATTGAACAGACATTCCACGTTACTAACGAAGACACAAGAATTCAGTGGTACAACTGAATGAACCCAAGCTTGGCGAGGGACAAGTTATAAATTAAATCTAAATCCGGATCAAAACCAATTTGATACGTGACTATATTTGAAATATCAGATAGATGGATAGCTATCGTCGTATAGTAAAGGTCTTTACTGCTTTACCCAGGACTGAACGGGCAAAGAGGAAATTATAGTATAATCACGCCGTGGCATGCAATATGTGGTGATTTACATTCAAAGTTGGTGAAGGTTGCCGGTATTAAGCAGACAGGAAGACGCATCGGCCTATCAGTCGTGTGTAACTTACACAATTTGTGACAAATCTTGTAAAAGCCTTGTTAAAAACATGTTTTATACATGTATTGTCGTTGTTTCAGACATGTTTATTTAACTTTTTGTTTACCTCTTTGACATGTTTTCTACAAGTTTGGGATACAGCTAGTCTTTGCAATGTGCTTTAGGTGTAAACGACAGACGAAAACAGTAGACGGTAGTACCTTTGTGTTAACACGGGCTTACGAAGGTGGGTTGATCTTTATTGTGTTTGTAGACGCAAGTGCACTTTGTCACTGTGCGTGTGAAGGCGATTCAGGCAATACTGAGCGCTACTGAGCTTATGCACACAAAAACAATGTACTACACGTGCATCTTCAAACACAAATCCGAATTAAAATAGCACGTGTACAGTGATGACTTCTACTTGTAATAAAACTCTAATCATAAGAGACCGTTTCCTAATAAGAAGGTTTAAAAGGCCCAGAAGCTGAAGCAAGTAGGTAATTAAACAAGAATATAATTACTCCATTAGACATCATTACGATGTCGTTATCAAGTTTAAGCGCTCTTATAATTTACTTTAATTATAGATTAGCACCGGCCCCTTCAAACACTCAAGTCATTTACCTTAATCAAGTAAGAAACCAAAAATGTAAGCGTTATATACAGGGTGTGGCGTAAATAGTGGTCCAACGTTAAGGGGTCGACACGCGATATATTCAGCTATCACATACTACAATTTGAATAATTTTTTACCATAGGTCTCAGAATAAACGACGGCCGAACGTTCAAGTTTACGTATGTTTTTGCTCTTTGCTAAAATACTAAAATAATTCAAATCTGGACTTATTTCGAAACAACTGTGTACAAAGTTATTGACTATCCTACATACAAGTGTAATTTTTGTCTAAAAGTTATAATAAGTGCTAATTTGGAACGATTTTTTGGTGTGAACCAGTGTGAACTGTTTTAAATTTAAAATCTGAACTAGTCAAACGGTGAGTGAGTGACAAGACATTCTACGCACAGTGCATGCGACCGTCGTGGTTACGCGGACCGCATAAGTGTCATATCTGCGCGCGGCTACGCCCAGTGACGTATGCGAGCGCTCACACCAAAGACTAAGTAACGAAGACGGCGCATTACTTCCTACCTAATTCACTCTGCCTCTGAGAGGACGATTCACGCGTGACTTAGATATGCCTAAGGTGCATCGTACACCGCCTACATCCCCGAAAATGGGGGGACCAGGACAATCGCAATCAGTTCCTGACATAGCATCGGCTTCTAGTTGCGAGAAGCCTGATGATAATGTTACATTCAGGGGCAAGCGGCCACGCATCGACGACTCGCCCAATAACTCCGCTATCCACAACTCATGTGCATGTCGTGAAGTGCAGAGTGAAATACTGAAAATGTTGGCTTCCTGGAAGGCCGACTTCGATCTTAAGTTGTCGGCATGGAAAGCTGAGCAGGACAAAATAATATCCGCCCTGGTTAAGGATGTCTCTGAAATTAGAAACCAATGTGTGATAATCCGAAAAATCACAACGGAGCTCGAGCCTAAAACTAGTATAGCTACTCCCCAAATGAAAACGAGTGGGAAGGATACGGTTAAGCATGGGCAACAAAAATTTCCCCGCTCGAACACTGAAGTTACTCAACGTCGTGCGGCTACATCAAAAGTAGGCGGGAAGGTCACCGATCCCTTGGAGATCGCGTCTAAAGGGGCGGAGGATGTTGATCGGGAGAATCCCGAGGCAAGTCTGCGGGATTGTTCGAAACCCCGTGTCGTCGTGCCGGTGGCAGCCGCTATTGTTGACATCTCGATGGGCGACGCAGAAAAAGATGGTTGGACGGAAGTTCGACACAGACGCTCCCAACGTTCACTCAGTAATGTGTTGCGTGGAACAGCAGCGCCCGGTACCACCAAGCTAGAAGCCTCTGAAAGATGGAGATACCTGCACCTCTTCTACGTTAAGCAGGGCACATCTGATAGTCAGGTACGTGATCACCTGACTACAATTTGTGGAACAGATGCTTGCACGGTAGAAGTCCTCAAATCCCGTGGTAAATACGCATCCTTCAAGCTGGGTGTGCCCTCAAAATTGGCTCATCAAGTTGTGGCTCCTGAAAATTGGGCAGAGGATATTTGCGTCAAACCATGGCACCGTAATTTTCGTGCCCGAAGCGATGAGACCCAATAAGCCCTATTGCGTACTTTCCGCTGCCGCCTCTCGTGGTTGTACGGATCGCAACGTCTATCTGCGCTTAATGTACCAAAATGTGCGTGGGCTCAAAACCAAGCTACTTACATGGAGGTCAAGCTTATTACTGTCTGAGCATGATTTGATAGCCGTTACCGAGACCAACCTGGATAATTCAGTGGAGGACTCAGAAATATCGGTTGGAGATTGGCGTACTCTTCGACGAGACAGGGTGACCGCGGGTGGTGGTGTGCTGCTGGCTGCGCGGCCTGGGGTCACCGTGAATAGGCTACATGAATTTGAAACCGCCTGCGGCGAAGATTTGTGGGCTAAGATCACACTTTATAGCCTAAATACATGTGTGTGTTGTTTACGTCAAACCTAGTGCAACTGACGAGGATTACCTGGCGTGGTTTTGCAAGGTCGAGGACATTATTCACAGTTTGAAGGGAACTATTATTATTTTAGGCGACCTTAATCTTAAAAGTGCGTCAGTAAATGTTAATAATTACTACTCTTATTTTCTAAGCTTTTGTAGACTGGTAGAGATGAATGAGGTGATGAACATGCGTGGCAGTAAGTTAGATGTAGTGTTGGCTCGGGAGGGCGCTGCTGTAAACTGTGAGTATTTCGAGGGTACGGAACTGGTTCCGATTGATCTGTATCACCCGCCGTTGGATATTGCTGTTACTATCCCAAGGCGTAAGGTAAATGAAAAACTTGACCCTAGCAATATTGACTGTAGTAAGGACTGGAACTTTTGTAAAGGTGACTACACATTATTGTTCGATCTTGTTCGCTCTGCTCCATGGCAAGACGTTTTTTGCTGCAATGGCGCGTCCACCGCTGCTTGTAAGTTTTATAATCTAATGTACGATATATTTGATTCCTCTATTCCAAAGAAGACGAGAAGGACCTCTGCTAATAAGCGGTACCCAGTCTGGTTTACTAGGGATATCGTAAGCTACACTCGACGCAAATCAAAACTCCATAATAAATGGAAGCAATCCCGATGTGATGCTACATATGCTCAGTTTAGCGCACTACGGTCGGAATTGAAAGTGAGAACCGAGGAGGCATATAGATTGCATTGTTCTAATGTGGAAAACAGCCTAGGCAAGAATCCAAAACTGTTCTGGCAGCACATTTCAAGCCTGCGATCTAGGGGCGGGTTTGAGCCGGACGTTGTGCTCGATGGCAGGGTCTATTCAGGTGTCGAAGCTGCTGAGGCATTTGCTGAGTATTTTTCCAGCGTATTTCTGCCGGACACACCAGAATTGAACCCGAAATCAAGCACGGTGAATAGTGAGGGAGGTAATTTTCCCCTGCCCGTATTAGTCCCTCCGGACGTGGTTGGGGGTATTTCCAAACTCAAACCCTGCAGCTCGGTCGGCCCGGATAACATCCCTGCATATATCGTTAAAGGATGTAGCAGCATATTAGCAGCCCCTTTATGTCATGTTTTTAATCTAGCTCTTCAGTCGGGCGTGTATCCGGAGATGTATAAGACTTCACGCGTCACTCCCATCCCTAAAACCAGTGACAAAACATCTGTCGAGGAACACAGACCCATCGCTATTTTATCAACCATTGCAAAGGTCTTTGAACATATACTTCACTCTGTTATCTATAAACAAACCAATATGTATCTTTCTGATGCTCAACATGGTTTTCGACCTGGTCGCTCCGTGAATTCGAATCTACTGGTTCATGTTGACTTCATATCAAGTAGCCTGGAATCCGGTAGGCAGGTCGATACTCTGTATTTTGATTTCCGGAAGGCGTTTGACAAGGTGGATAACGATGTGCTTTTGGCAAAGTTGGGGGCTGCGGGCTTCTCATCCGGTCTTCTTAACTTCTTCGCCGACTACCTACGGGATCGCAAACAGTTCGTCCGGCATGGCTGCTTTGAGTCGAAGGCTTATTACACTCGCTCGGGCGTGAGTCAGGGATCCATATTGGGGCCGCCTCTGTTTCTGATCATGATCAATGACCTAATTTGTAAGATTCGATTCGCAAAATGTCTACTATATGCCGACGATCTAAAGCTAGCTGCGCAAATCAGAACAGAGGTGGATTGCGAACTCCTACAAAAAGATATCAATACCGTCTATGAGTGGAGCATTGCGAACAAGTTGTTGTTTAATATTAGTAAATGCAGCGTTATGACTTATGGTCGAGGGTTGAGACCAATAAAATTCGATTATAGTTTGGGGGGTATAGTGATCACTCGTGTCACCAGCGTTAAGGACTTAGGAGTGACTTTCGACCGCGGTCTGACATTTAGAGACCACGTGTCTGCCCTTGCAAAGGAATCCTTCAGGCGTCTGGGATTTGTTTTGAGGAACGCTCGTGACTTTCGCAATCCCAGTATTATTAAACTTCTATACACCACTTTGGTTCGGAGTAAACTCGAGTCCAGCGCCTGTGTCTGGCATCCACATACTGCGTCACAGACACTGATGCTTGAGAAAGTTCAGAAAACCTTCTTGAGATTTTTGTATCAAAGGCTGTACCATCACTATCCATTCATGTACCCAACGAACTATCTTCTAGGGGTGTTGGGTTTCAATTCGTTGGAGGTAAGAAGGGGCTTTGATCAGCTCACGATTGCCTGTAAAACCCTAAACGGTCGTATTGACTGCCCTGAGCTCCACGGACTTTTCTGCTGCCTATTTGTGCCCGACAAATACCTTGGGCACCGTCAAAGCCGCCGTCATAACCTGTTCGCACTACCGCTATCTAGATCTGTTGCTAGAGCTCAATCCCCGGTATGTCGAACCCTAAGGATGCTAAACGCCCTCCTGACTACCGACCCTGAATGTGATGTGTTTGCTGATGATTGGAAGAAAATGATGCGTGCTTGTCTGGTGTTTTGTGAGAGACAATACGCAAGGGTGTCCACTGTTACATGTTAGTTTATGATGTTTTTTCAATTTATTTATTTAACCATTTATGCAATTAATTATGAATACTTTTTTTTTTTTTTTTTTTATACATCCACGAATTGTATATCTTTGAATTTGAATTTAATTTTTGTATTGTATGTTATTTGAATGCTTATTTTATTGTAATCTTTATAATTCTATGTTAATTAATGTAATTGGACTTGTGCCGTTTTAATTAACTATAAATAAATAAATAAATAAATAAAACATTTTTTTTTTTTTTAATTTTCACCTCCCCTTACTAATTTGGCTCTAATTTCAACAACACTGCCACACCCTGTATATAGGTCCTTACATGATACAAGACTTTATTAAAAAAATACCTGTCAATATTTACAGCCAAGGATAGTCTTCACTAGAAGTGGTCATCATATTAGTGGTTGTACCTTGAATATCAACACGATTGTGTTGTAATATAGTAATTTGTAGGACGTGGTACGACACTGGCTCCTCTGATATCATCTGACATCAGAAGACAGCCGCCTCGCAAACATCGATGCGACGACGCTCTGCTAGTCACAGTATTGAGCCAGTGTCACTCTTATCTGACCTCTTCAGTGTCTTCAGTTTCTAGTACTTCGTGACAAAACTTACTGCGCCGTCAGTCTGCTATAATCACCACAGTTGTCGAAAAGCTTGGTGATTGTTCAATGTGGTTGGCAAAAAGGTGTATCTGTTAGAAATTTAAACGAAACGCAATCATATGCTGTCACGTTCGTTTAATGTTCTCTCTCTCTCTTACGCTGTTCTGCTGTTATGTTATACTACCCATTATTTTGCAGCGATTCACGTTTCTATTTCCCTGAAACGATCCAAAAGACTTTCATCAAAAAACAAATTTCTACACCAGCAAAGAAAAAGCTTAATCCTACAAACTTCATCAATATAAAAGTACACTAATAAACCATCCGTGTACATCATACGCTATGATATTAAACAGCCGAAGCAATAAACCCGGCTGTAAGCAGGGAGGTAATCGGCTATAAACAATACAAACGGCTATGCAGAACATGAACGTAATGTAAGGGCGAAGTATGAAATTTAAATGTAAAATACGTCATACATCGCACTGCCAACTCACTTTTGAGGCTTTGAAAACAGCGGGCGTGGTGTGAATAAGTTTCAATGTGTTTAGAAAACTTATACCATTGTAATAGCAATAAACATAAGACTGATGAAATTGTTGTCTATGTGACAATATATGGGAAAAAAATTACATAACAGCTCCATTACATAGAAGGAAATAAAAAGAAAAAAACTATGAATACAGAAACCAAAGAAAGTTACAGTTGATAAGACATCATTATTTCGTCAGTACTAGAACCCGCCCTTTTCTCACGATTTATACTTCTCGAGAAGACATCGCGAGATTTCTCTGTATATTAGTTTAAAATTATTTTAATAAACACAAATAAACCTTTCGGAATAAATTCTTTAAAATGACACCATCATTTTAAAGAATTAAAATCGCATCAAAATCCTTGGTACTGTTTAAAAGATCAATTCGGTTACACAGACAGACACGAAACGAGACTTTGTTTTTACCTACCTACTATTTATAGATTTAAAAGATAATATAGATATTGCAGTCCAAAAACCAATACTAGTTTGTAACTACACAGAAGGATGGGACATAGACATGTGTATTGACAGCTCTCGTCATGCACGTGTCCAGGTCCGCAGTAGTAATCTAATCTTCGAGATATTCCCAAGACGGCCAGGGTTAACCATTGTGTAACAGCATCTAACAACGAGCAGCCTTAAGGGAATTCTGCTGTCAGACCCGTTAACGCAATCCCTGAGATGACATTCACGAAAGCGACATAAATATCTTCGACAAAAGTGAAGTTCGTCGAACTACGTCGTGAGTACCTATAGGGGTCACCGCATATACCAAGAGCAGAGCAGAGCATTTTCTGAGAATACTGAAAAAATAATCTTATAACAATTCCATACGTTGCAAAATTAAATACACGAACACGCAAGCTCCAGCATGGTCGAGCGTCAATTTGGACGCTCAACGAGTATTTAATTTTGCAATTGTGGAATTGTCATAAGATTCATTTTTCAGTAGTCTCAGAAAATGCTCTGCCTTGCTCTTGGTGTGCGCTGACGCTTAGACGTTCTTTGTCATCATCATAAATAACGTAATTTATTGCTAAACTGTTTCTCCTATATAGACATGAATAACTTAGCCGAAAGGATGAACAAGCCGAATTCAATATCATAATGTTATTGTTGGTTCTCCATTCTTCCCCATATTTTATGGGATTTTGCCAAGCGTGATACAATATCCGATTTAGAAGTGATATATGGTTCTAATCTGAACATTATCTTTTTAGTAACATTGTGGTAACAAAGGTGAAGAAGTTGGTCTGTGAGTTTTTTTATAGTTTGTTTTGACCATCTGGTTTGATTCGGTAGAAAATCTTTTGCAACAACAAAAAAAATAAAGTAATAAAAACTAAAACCCAACTACGACTAAAAAGGTATAAACAAGACACCACAGACAGACAAATTAAAGGGCATAAATCGAACAGATTACGTGATTCTGTTCGATTTATGCCCTAACACGTGTGACTGCGGATTTAAAATTTGTCTGTCTGTGGTGTCTTGTTTATACCTTTTTAGTCGTAGTTGGGTTTTAGTTTTAATTACTATAATTTTTTTTAAATTCTTTTGGGTTTTATTATCTATATTTTTGGAATGTGCTCATTAAGCCCTTTCATTTGATATTCAACATGGTACGATTAACCAATTTTTTTTTTTAGTTCCTGACTTTATGTCCTCTAGAGGGCGCCATATTTTTAAATGTAATGTGACGTCGATCTCTACCAACCAAATCAGCCTTAAATGAGAAAAAATTTGTGGGTTACTTTATTTATGTCTGATTTATCTTTACATAATACATTCACGTGCTGCCTATCGATCAAAGCAAAACAGGCAATAAGGATAACTTTTTATTTTATTTGCACATAAGTAAATAAATTGTTTTACAAAGTCAATCTAATTTAATTTGTCTGTTATATCGTCATCTCTTGAGAACTCAATCTGCCTAGTCTTTTCCCAACTATGTTGGGATCGGCTTCCAGTATAACTGAATGCAGCTGAATAGCAATAATTTACAAGGAGCGACCGCTTATCTGACCTCCACAACTTAGTAACGGGGTACTATGATACCCCTTGGTAAGACTGGTTGTCAGACATTCGGGCTTCTGACGATCCTTAACAACTGTCAAAGATCCACGAATGACACCCGGGACCAACGGCTTAACGTGCTTTCTGAGGCACGGAAGAGTCTCGGTTTGTTACCGTGGTCATCCACGGACCAACCCTGGCTAGGGTAGCTTAACCTGATGGATCGACTCGTACGGCTGTTATTGCTTAACCACGAGCTCCTCTTGAGAACTCACGTTTAAATAAAAGTTGCAGTACGAATTCAAGTTTACACTTTGATTCAATAACTAAATTAACATACCGCCCTGCACCCGGTAGTGTTGTGGCCCTACTCCATTTACTCAGTAAAATATAGCACCTGCAATGCCATTCCGCGTCCCTCTGTTGAATATTGATGTATCTCGCATCGCCATGCCGGGAATCGACGCCGTATACCAGCGATGAGGATGTATTGCTTACGCCTTAAGATTATGTCTGTGCTGTCTTGTCTGTATTAATCATAGGTGACTGTTCCTTAACACAATAACTAATCAATAAATCGGATATTCTAGATAATTTTTACCTATATCATTAAAGCTTGTTTTATCTCGAACAATAATTATAAATAGCTCATGCTGGTTAATAATTATAAGGGCTGATTTTACCAACGATTCAGACATGTTTTACTTGTGGAATATAAAATTGACATTTGACGTCTAAAATGAAAAATGTACACGCCGTAGCGCGTAGCACGTCGTAGCGCGTAGCACGTCGGTGCGCGTAGCACGTCGGTGCGCGTAGCACGTCGTAGCGCGTAGCACGTCGTAGCGCGTAGCATGCCGAAGTGCGTAGCACACTTAGCGGAGTGTGTTTTACATTCACTGCCCAACAAACATTTTTGTCATATAATCAAACTTTTATATGACCTTAAGTCTTTTTAAAGTTATTTTATAGTCATTATTTTAACTCTTCGTCATGTACTGGTGTATTATATGTCCGAATAGTCATAAACATTTTTTGTCGTATAATAATGTCATATGACGTTATTTCGACTTTTATAAAACTTACTTATACAACTTTTCGTCCTCTAAACGTTTTCGTAGTATAAACGTCATAAAACTGTACATTTTTTCATGTAATTACCTTTTAAACATCTGCTAAACGGATAATAATTGTTTACACGTAGTATTTGTTACCATTATATATAAGTCGAATAAGTATTACGAGTGCGACCTGTATACATCCTAAAGTATCACAAACATGATAATACGACCGCTACTTAATTAATACTCATATTAAAGGTTTATAATAACATTGTAGTAATAGAGCTCAAGCTGAGAGTGAGGAAAATAAGAAAGGTTCCGTATCACATTTAAATACAAATTTAACTAATCAATTTAACCAAAATACTACAAGTGTGCCCCGCAGTTCATTTTCCAAAGTTCAGGACTCTTGTTGATTTTTCGAAGTTGAAGTCATCCGAAAATGAAGATAATGTTGATAAAGAAGACACTTCAACCAACAATGATGACTTCAGAGACTATTAAAAAAGTGGGCTATTGATTTTAATATTCCACAAGTTGCATTAAAGCCAAATAAATCTATATGAAGGAGGTAATAAAAAAGTCGGTCAAGTCAGGTCAAGTCAGGTCAAGTCAGGTCAAGTCAGGTCAAGTCAGGTCAAGTCAGGTCAAGTCAGGTCAAGTCAGGTCAAGTCAGGTCAAGTCAGGTCAAGTCAGGTCAAGTCAGGTCAAGTCAGGTCAAGTCAGGTCAAGTCAGGTCAAGTCAGGCCAAGTCAGGTCAAGTCAGGTCAAGTCAGGTCAAGTCAGGTCAAGTCAGGTCAAGTCAGGTCAAGTCAGGTCAAGTCAGGTCAAGTCAGGTCACGTCAGGTCAAGTCAGGTCATTTTAAACGGTTTTTATCCATTTGTATTAACCAGTCAGGTCAAGTCAGGTCTGTCAGTGATTAATGATAACATTACCACAGATATTATAATACTACACAGATAACACTACTATGTAGTTGAAAGAAAAAAATGTTTCATTTTTTTAATTATCCCAGAAACGTAATTAACATTTCAAGTTTTCCATTTCAAATGTGCGCGTATCATTTCAATGAGGTCCATCTTTGATAAAAACTTATCAACATCCGCATAATTAGAGATCATTGTGGGGTTTACCTAAAACAAAAATATTATTTAGACTTAACTAAGTTATAAGTCACGCAAACAAATATTCTATTTTTTTAATATAAATTCTTTGAACTAAGTTAGCTAGGCGTTTTTAATTTTATTACTGATCCCTAAATCAACTGTAATGGCGTAAACATTTACAATGAACACGCAGTTTATAGGTCGGGAAGCTATGTAGTTGTCATATAACGCAGTCACTTAATAAAATTATTAATAAAATATGTGAAAACGTTAGAGTTTTAAAAGCGCATAAAAAATTTGTTCCAAACCTACCTCACATTAATCAGTAAACTTGATTGCACAATGGTTTACAACTGATGAAATGGTTTTATCACCTCAAATAACAAAGAAAAAGTGCAATATTAACTCAGCTGTCAAAAACACCGCCATATTAAATTAACGTGATATAATCTGTTACAATATAATTTCGTTCAATATGAGCATCATCTTTAAATGACAATAACTCAACGATTACATTATATAAAAGTCATATTGTGTACCATAACTCGACCCGAAGTCGAATACACGCCGCGACAGCTATCATTACATGATATTTAGTCAAATCGCCGACGTGTATATGACTACTATGCGACTAAGTAGGTATTTATATGACTGTTACACGAAATTCTTAGCAACTTAAGTTGAATAAAATGGGCCCTAATGCCGTAGAGTAAACGGCCTTATGACATTTATACGATTATACTAAATAACATTAAGTTGCCACCAAAACGTCTACTCAACGTCGTAAATGTTTGTTGGGTGGTAGGTTAGCTATCAGTAAATGTACAAAATTTTGAACACAGAGCCTATTCTCTAGTCAACTTGTACGACTAATGCTGGTAGAGAGAGCGTTGCTTTTGGTGCTCGTTATCCCGAAACCTGAGTGTAAGAAATCCTATCGAACCTTTCCTCCACCAGAGAAACTGTCTCTAAAACATTCAAAACAATTTACACACACAAAAAAAAAAACTACAGAACAATATTCAATGATATTTTCCCGGAACCTGACAGCCTCAAACCTTGGACTCAAAACCTCAAACAGTGCTTGTCCCTCAATTAAACAGTGGTCGTGTTAACTGTTGATAAAATAAATGATTTGTTTGTCGAAACAGCTCCAATTAATGTTGCAGGTAACAGTCAATTAAACGAAACGAATTACCGGAAACCTGAGAGACGAGTAGAATTTGGTGCTTTTGAAATGTATTTCCATTCATTAATAATTTGTTTAAACTTGTTTAATGTTCTTAGCGTGTCGATGGCAAAATATCAAATGGTTTTTTTTTTATCCAAGTAGGCTGCAGCTCAGCAACATCAAGTGCGGGTTCACGGACGGCTCAGATCTCCGGTGTGTATGCGGGGCCTCTCCACAAACAATGGCTCAGCTCCAATCTTGCCGCATGTCCTGTCACCTGCACACGTGAGGACCTAATGGCTGCGTCAGCGAACGGTATAGCTAAGCTGAGTTTTATGCAAAACAAAAAAAAAAACATAAATAGCTACATCTATGATTGTGTTTGTGTGTGTACTGCATCGTTGATCTAGTGATCGCAAGCGCTACTGCTGAGCATGAGGTCCTGGGTTCGATTCCTAGGTCGCACAAAGTGTTTTCCATCTGGATTTTTTCCGTAGCAACCCAGTCTGTCAGTAGAAGTATTTGTGTGCGGTTGATAAGCTCGCTCCCTGTTACATGGGACTCAAACGTAACTGGCCAAAAGTACTATAATAGTTGCACCTCAGCCAGGCTCTGCCTAACCCTTCGGGGAATACAGGCGTGATGTCTGGTGCTAGAAAATGTAGGTAAAGTCGACCGCACGCCGGTGGCTATACATTGACCTTTGAACTGGCTCTGGATAGTATGGATATTCAATGGAATAAGAAGCCAAGTTATACTAGTCTTGTTACCAATGGCGGACGTGCAGCCTGCTGTACTTGGTAAAGGAAAACAGGCAAATGAATAGGTTTGTTTTGCAAAATAATGGTGTTTACCCGACTACGGCGAAGCAAAAAGGAGGGTTATGATTTTGACCGTTATGTATGTATGTATGTTCATCTGTTCCCTCATAACTTCTAAACGACTCATCACAATTTGACAAATGAGGTATCGTATCGTCGGAAGCGTCTTGATCGTCCGCTGGTTATAGGCTATGTGACGTCACATTAAATGGCGCCATCTAAAAATTTTTTTTTATTCTCATTTATCAAATGAAAGGGCATGATTAGCACATTTCAAATATATATATATTATAACCCCAAAAAAATTTATTTAAAAATTAATAAAAGTTAGAAAACTAAAAGACAACCACGACAAAAAAGTCAATCAACTAAAATGGTATAAACAAGACATCACATACAGACAAATTAAAAATCCGGAGTCACACGTAATCTATTTGTATCTGTTTTAGATCTTTTATTTTATCAATCAATAGTTAGTGTAGGTAAGTCTAATTCCCTTCTGAGCTAGAAGTATTGATCATAATAGCATGTTTTTTTTAAGTTTTATGCTTGTCCCTCCACTAATTTAATTAACAGAACCCAGGGTATAAGCTTAGCCACTGCATAAACCTGTTCGTCCTACGTTTTCCTAACGAATTGCGAGAAATGTTCCCATAGTAATGCAATTTATCAACTTTAAACCGTCGCCATGTTTATGCAGAACGTAGCTTAAAGTTTCAAGTAGTTTTGACGGTAATTATAACTTTACTTAACCTTAACTTACCTGTCAGCCATCATGAAAGCGTTTCAAGGAATATCGGACCTAAAGAATTAATTTTATTTTTTTATTTTATTAGTTTTTATTTATATGGCTGAATTCTGGGAACCTTATTTCCTTCTCGATTGGAACAAGTACTTAATGTAGAACTTACTTTATTTCTTTTTAGACGTTGTAAAGAGAATTATAGGTAGGTAAGTGAATCGTATTTATTTTTAGATTTAATTGGCAATTCTACATAAAATAACTCAATAATAATGAAAAAAGAATTGTATCCCTACCAGTAGGCTGTAGGCGGATTTAGGTCAGAGAAATTAGGATTTGAGAAAAAATACCTTACCTTGGGTCAGAGATTTAATTTTCTATAAAAGCTTATATTACTTATATTATATGACTAAAATAACTACAGCAAAAAAGTCACATATCCATATTAAAATAAAGTCACTTTTCGTATGTTCGCAGAGACAAACATGAATAGCAGGGCCGCAGCTACCGTACAACTCGATTCCTATCGGCTTCCCTTCTGGAATTCGAAAGAAAACCACTCTATCGTCATTGAAAAATGACACAGTCAGTAGTGTTTAAAATGCCTTTTAAGTAATCACACTATAGGTATTTAATACACCATATAATTAAAACTATACAAAACGCCTACATTCAATGTTTTGTCTTTGTTGTCTCCCAACAGCAAAAAAAAATTCTCTAAAATAACTCGGCGGCGCGGCTGGCTTATCGCTCCTTCAAAAATCAAGGCGTCATGACGTCACTTCGGTCACGTGACACCCCGGTTTTATACGCTTCGAGCAAGCCGGTCAAATACGAGTTATTGTACCTAAAGCGATCGCATGAACGAGATGCCGCGATATCGGTTCGGTAGTTTTCGTTGAATTTCGTAATGCGTTCGGCTCGGAGTTCGGACAGGACGCTATTGTGTGGTTGCTGTTTGACGTAATCGCATTATAATTTGTTTACACTTGCAGTTAATTTGCATTTTGTTCGTATTATTTATTGAATACATTAGTTTATCAGTTCGAGAATCGTAGTAGTAGTATTAGTTTGTTGGTATTAAACAGTGATTAAAGTGTTTTGACTTTAGTGAAAGTGTACGTTGTAATTATGTATTTGGGGTAAGTAGATAGTTAATAAGTTGAAATTTCTTAATAGATTTGAAAGTTATTAGTACTATCAGTAGGATTAGCATGGCGGCAATAATTCGTCAAGGACTTTCTAATTAACTACAATGTCTTTTGGCCGTACGTGCGGCCCGTCTGGTAGCTTAGTGGTAGCCTATACATTGTTGTTTAGGATTATTTTCTTTGTGAGGAAACATGCTTTCCAAGGTTAAGTTTTGAAATTAAGAAACACAATTACGTTAGGCCGTGCTCGCTCAGATATAAGTATAAATTACAAACGACGTGATAGTTTTTTCAAACATTCTAATGTTTCCCTTTACGATAAATATGAATAGCTGACTGGCAGTTGTAAATAAAATAAAATGTATTGTTTCTCTTGTTTACTTTTCTCAGATTCTAGTAGTTTATGTAATAAAGGGGTTTTTACATTCATAATCTGACGATTTTTCGCTAATTCGTTTGAAGCTCTACACCCGCGCGGCCAATTCCCTCTAGTGGCCGTGAGCGAAAACTCTGAATTGTAAAATGCCACTCCCTAAAAATTTCTCGTTAAACGCGCCCTCTGTTTAATTATTTGTGAATTTTTTGAATGGAGATATCTCGTTCTTGTACTGACAAAATGCATTGCTTTTCTGATATTTTCGTTAGATGGCGTTGCGCTATTAGGAACGTAATCACTTGTTGAACTGTGTGAGTGTGCGTGGTTTGTGAAAGCGGGCTTTTTGAATGTGAGTTTATAAATAAGTTTGAGAAAAGTAAATCAAAATAGGAATTTAATGAAACGGTTTATTGATACGGTTCTTTTTTTAGGTAAACAAACAAGAAGTAGGTTTTCGCGGCCACAAGGAAGGTCCGAAGTGACATCATAACAAGTATTATTAACCGACTTCTTCAAAAAGGAGGAGGTTCTCAATTCGTCAGTATAGTTTTTTTTTTTTTTTTTTTTTTTTTCTTTTTTTTTTTTGCTCCGGGTTCCCACCCCCGAAAAATCACCCTTCGCCACTGATGAATAGTGACTGTGTTGGTCTTCGCAACCGGACGGAACTACGCGACGGATTTTGATGCGGTTTTCACAATAACTTAGAAAATTTATTCCGGAAGGTTTTATGTGTAAAATAATTGTATTATTAATATTAAACTTCCATGATAGCATGACAGTGATAGCCTGTAGTGTGACCGTCAGACTGCCAAGTCTCGAGTTCGGACCCAAGACACCTCTGACTTTTCGGATTCATGTCCGTACTGTTATCACTTGCTTCAAAAACGGTGAGGAAACCACATGCCTGAGAGATATTTCTTTCACAAACATGTAAGTCTTCGTCAATTTATTTACGATCCTACCTTTCTTCAGTAATGGCACCCAATTCACCAAATTGCCTCGCAATCATAAGGGCATAACGTTTACTATTCTCTAACATTATTCAGTGCCCACCTTGTACATAAGCCCTATATTATTCACCGCACATGACGTACGGGCATCGATTGCGTGCGTTCACATTACACGACACAGTCATCGTAGAAGGTTCACTTTGATGAGGGGAAAGTGCTACTTTCGACGTTAGGATATTATTCAGTGCGTTCACCAAAGACTTTAGTTAGCAATATCGGCGTAACGCATTGATCTCATTTTATTATAGTTTACTTATAATTTTATATTAGACTAGCTTCGCCCCGCGGTTTCACCCGCGTAAGTCTCGATCCTGTGGGAATATCGGGATAAAAAGTATTCTATGCCCTATTCCGGGTCAGGGTCTACCCCTGTGCCAAATTTCATCCAAATCCGTTCAGCCGTTTTAGCGCGAAAGCGTAACAAACTCACTTTCACATTTATAATATTAGTTAGGATTCAGTGCGTTTTTCTACCGCGTTAGCCGGGTGTATTTCAACATTTTACGCTCTTTATCATCCACTTTATTTCGTTTTGTATCATGGAGTATGTAGTGGGGCTTCTGCATGCATATCTGTCTTACGTAAGCACATGTAAGATACATAGTTACGTACATAAGTACACAGCAGTCGGCACCGGAGCCGGCTGCGTCCAATCGCAATCGTATAATTGACGTCACGTGTCCGAGGCTTGAGGTTCGGAGGTGAGCTGCTTAAACCAGATGGAGTTGTGCGTACTGCTGTGATTTGACTCCAGAATATGAGATTCCAGTGCTAATATTTGGGCGAGATACTGGTACAGCCTGTGCACTGGTGGCGGGGTGGATTGCTGCCCACTACCTCTCACAGAAAGGAGGCCTGTCTCCAAGCAGTGGGAACAACATTATAGGCTGATTATGCTACTGGTACAGAGCAGCCTGGAGGCTTCATGAAAACTAACACACAACTATTCAACTTTAACTCAATCGATACCACTGATGCTGCAATTAAAGTGACAGCCTACTGGGCCGCGAAATTTGAAAAGTAATTGAAAAAACAAAAAGAAGAAGAAGATTTTGATGATTTTTCGTGATCCTCCAGGGGATCAAATACGGGGTATCCGACCGGAATAACTCAGTATTTCATTATAATTCACCTAATCTATAAAGTTCATAAAATACTGAAAAATGTGACTGAAAACCAGAGGTGTGCGTGGCGCCTAGACAAAAAAGGTAACCCTACACCATAAATATTGGTCATAAACAACATCACTTTATTTTGCCATAGTCAGTTGAAAAATCAGCCTCCAACAAGAATTGTTTTCCCCAAAGAGACACCACTGTATCTTGTAGTGGAGACTTGAGGTCTCTCCAGAGACATTAGGTTGTCCTTTTTCCAATTGATCTCGAATGAAAGTACCAGCTGCGCGGGATACTGATTGAAATGAACGAAAGAATAGCCGATGAACTAGACCATGATAATCATTGAGGAGTGACAGATTCTTTTGATTTTTTGACACATAATTTTTGAAGAATTGAATGTTTAGGACATAGGATACTTGTAGTATTTTTATCGTAGTTGTATGTTCCCGTGGGATAATTTTCACGATGCCACGGAAAAAGCTAGTACGTTGTATGTTGTTGTACCAAGTTTTTTTTTTTTTGTTGTGTTGTTAAAACAGGGCATTAAAGTTTGTGCGCAAGCAAAGTCACGGGAAATGATGGAGCACTGGACCTACTTGCAGCCAGTCTTTTATTTCGAATGTGCATATTAATTTCATACTTCTCATTGATAATTCATACTTTAGGTGAACAAAGTGGACATTTAGTATCAGTTAACACTAAACAAGGCCTCTCTAAACCCTGGCACTTAAATCCGATCGCTTTAATTATTAACACCAGTAAATTTCACTAGTACGGTACTTTACGAGCATTAGTACAGGATATTGGTAGCCTGCATTTGCCGTAATTACTGGATTTCATTTACAGAGTAGTTAGGAAATAGAGTGCTAATCCAACGGACTTATCTAAACCTACTTACACTGCAGATCATTTTCAAGTTGTCATACATAACACCCTTGCAAAACGAACATAAATCTACAAATAAAATTCTGCCTAGCCTTTTCCCAACTATGTTGTGGTCGGCTTCCAGTCTAACCGGATGCAGCTGAATACCAGTATTTTACATGGAGCGACTGCCTATCAGACCTCCACAACCCAGTAACTGGGTAATACGATACCCCTTGGTAAGACTGGTTGTCAGACTTTCGGGCTTCTGACGACCCGTAACGACTGTCAAAGATCTACGAATAACAGCCGGGACAAACTGCAAGTAGTGAAATCTACAAATAAAATTAAGGAGCAAATAGTGAATTAAGCGTTTTGATCTGGTGCGCCGGATGTCCTATGCATTAACACTCCATACATTTACTTACTCTGTGGTACTATTTAACTTCATCAATTCTCATCCAAACTCATCTTTGGCAGCTCACAATCAATAATTCGAGATGCTACTTCCTTTATTTTGCCTTCGGGGATGCTGTTATTATTATGTACTACAAACAATCATTTACGTATGTAGGTATGTAAGAACAATACACATCATGTACTATCGTTAATGAAGATCAAATTAACACCTGGTATTCTGATTCTCATTACGTTAAGTAATTTGGCCAATTAAGCAGCCAGGCCAACGGCTGAATGCATATTATGTATGTATATGTACATAATAATATATGCATTTGTGCTGGAAACGATACACGATGCAATTTGATTTGAGAATAATTAAATGCAATTAATGTATTTCATTTATATCGGCACTGTGAGAACTTAATTTCATTATCTGTAATTTCGAGAATTCAGTAAAGCTTCTACAAAAATTTTCAGGCCCGGAAAGTGCAGCCCCGATATCTACGATTATTTTACTTGATATAAGTGAATTGAAGTTTAACGAGTGGGTGCCGGTAAGATTACATGCACATGATATTATCATTTTTTTCTGTTTGAAGGTTGACAACGAAGGTTATCATAAATCTTCATTTTTCTCGATATCGAAATATCTTGTTTTTATAATGTTTAAGGGTATAAGGAACACGGTGTAAAGTTCACTCATCCACCATAGAAAAGGTAGGATCCTCCGACCGCGGGTGTTGTGTCTGGCAACTGCCCTATGGTTGATAATTGATTCTTGTATATATGTTCATCGCGCGGTAAACTCTAATTACGCGATGCAGGATCTATGTGACGTCAGGATTTTTGTGTGACGTCAGATTTTTGATGCGTAGTTCGCATGTGGCGATGTAGATACCGCCACAAATGTACTAGCTGCACCTCACGGTTTCACCCGCATAAGTCTCGATCCCGTGGAAATATCTGGATGAAAAGTATTCTATGTCCTATTCCAGACCGTGACCTGGAATAGGACATAGAATACTTTTTACCCATGTGCCAAATTTCATCCAAATCCGCTTAGCCGTTTTAGTGTAAAAGCGTAACAAACAAACAAACTAACTCAATTTTGCATTTATAATATTAGTTACGATTAGGATATCAAATAGACAAATGTGTCTGAGGTAGCTCTCATTCATTTGACGAGTTATTTTTACTTTTCATTTTCAGGTTAAAGTCAAATCAGTAATTCTCAGGGATTTTTTCTATCTAAAAAACATTCTCGAAGGCCTTGACCACAAAACGATTACCTAAACAACCTTCCAAAGTTTCGGTATCCCTGAAAATTTCAGGATTATATTCTTTAATTCGTTATCAAAAGATGGCACGTCCTGATTAGCGCGAACTTTTCCCATTTCACCCACGGCGAACAAACCTACGATAGGAAATCTAATCTATAATTTCTTAATAATAGACGGGGAGTCCGCTCAGTAGCGTCAGAGCGGAAAATTAGCTCCAACGGACCAACAAAGACATAGACAGAAGGTCGGCTGCATACAACGAGGGAGAACATGCGCACGCACACATACACACGTACGTACGACGATCCCAACGCATGCTAGTCGAGTCGGGAGTGCGCTTGCACTCGCTGTACTTGAAGCGTGTGGGTGCGTTTTCGCTCGTTGTATGAAGCTGACCTTCGTATCTATCTTTTCTGTAATCGTTCAGCTTGAGTGGTGACGCTCAAACTGAGAGAGAATGATAATCGAAGTTGCAATGCACTGAGTTTCTGTTATAAAAGAGATTTTCTGAATGGTATAGTTTAACTTGTATGTACTACTGGCATCTACTGGTATAAAAGACATCGACATAGGCTTAAATGTTTTTAAGTAAATGGCATTGATTATGTCTAAAACGCTGCCTTAGGTTCGTAAAACCTGTATTTTGAGAGCCAGTTTTTCTCCGTAGCGTACAACTCACAAAAGGATGTCAATAAGATTTATAAGTTCAGGAATCGAACTGAAATGAATGTATGCCCACTGTAAAGTAGACAACATCAGGAAACTCGCTCGAAAAGATATTGGGTACCTAATGATGGACATTTTAAATT
This sequence comes from Lithophane socia, assembly GCA_947522985.1. Lineage (NCBI taxonomy): Eukaryota > Metazoa > Arthropoda > Insecta > Lepidoptera > Noctuidae > Lithophane > Lithophane socia. The sequence goes on along the minus strand of OX383270.1, from coordinate 768,688 downwards.
CTCAGTCAGTTAGTACTTTTTCCGAATTAACAACATAATAGGTTATCAGAAACATATTCACAAAGAAATCAGATTTTAGCGCTGAAAGGTCTTTAATAAAATAACTGTGACGTCACTAAGTAGCCCGTGTAGTAGATGTTTTAATAAAAAAAATATTATTACGAAATGTGAAGAATTACTTCTTAAAGAACCTTCGTGAGGAATTGAATAAAATATGAATTTGAACATCAAAGCAATACGTACGACTGACAATTTATTTATTCGAAGTTCCAGACATTTGGTACAAGTAGCAATAAATTACGGTAATCATTCATTTGTTCAATCATACACGTGGATTCGTTAAATTAATATTAAATTAAACTACAAATGACTTATGTCGAGTGACGCATTAGTTATGTACTGACAGAGTTATTTTTCAATGTCTGGTTAAAGCAATTTTTTATTGTGTTTCAATCATATCAAATGAAAAACGGTATAAAATATATTTTGTAAAGTTTGTCCTTTATGTAAAGTTAAAAGTTTTACATAAACTCACGTCTTCTTGCCATGGGGGTAGGCAGAAACTACAGAACGCCACCTGTCACGATCCTTACATACTCCTTTTGCTTTTTAATAGTAATTATAAAACACTATGTAATATAAGTAAAAATTGACGCTTATCACAACAGATTGAATTTCCAAATGTGATGGTTAGGGAAATATGATCATATATTAGACTTAAGACAACAAACAAATACAGAAATGCTAAAAGTCACTGCTTCTGCGTTTTAAAGACTGACTAACAAAGAAAGATGTCGACGGAGTCGTGACATAGTGGTAATTGTATTACAAACTTTGCTTTTGAACAGTTTGTTCAACAAGCAACTCTTAACCAGGTTTTTTTTATTTTCTTATTGAAAGAAAGAAGAAATCGTTTCTATAATTGAGAAGAGGATTCAAAGGCTGCTGTACCTACAGGATTAAATAAAAAAAATATCGCGACGCGACGCCGCCGCATTGTTCGCCGTGAAGTTTTCTCAGAAATTGTTTTGTTAAAATTCGCGTGGCGCGACGAATCGCGCCAGTATGTAAGAGCCTTTAGCCTCGTCATACATATATTAAACCGGCCGATTGCAGTAGGTAGGTATTCTTATTTTATTTGTTAATCCCTTTTTTTTAATAGAACATGCTTACTTTTTCATTTTATTAATTTCACTTGTAAAACGCTGCTTAGTAGCTATCTAACAAACCAATTTCATCTAAATTCCTCAAAGTACATAAAAAAGAAGTCAGTCTAAAAATCCAAATCCCGGAAACAAAATAACAATCAGCAACAAGACCCGATCAGCTACCTCTCACATCGTACACAAACTCTAGCTGGCACATGTCGCCAGATAGCCCATTTGAATTCATAATGGCTCCGCCCGCCAATCCAACAGATTACAGCGCACAATAACACGGGACTTGGGACGGATCCCACGATACCGTCCGACTGCTTGTGCACAGAATAGAAAGGCACAGAAAGTCAGTTCCATAAAACGAGCGAAAACAGGTCTACGCACACATACGGCAAGCTGAAACGATGTATCTCCAGAGATCCTCTCACGAACACGTGACTTAAAGTACGTTCGAAAACCAAAATACATTTTCTTTTTTACGAATAAGAGTTTTTTTTTTTGTTAATTCAAAATTTATTAACATCATCATCATCTGCCTAGCCTTTTCCCAACTATGTTGGGGTCGGCTTCCAAAAAAATAATAATTCAAAAATTCAAAATTAATAACAACATACATAAAGTGTGCCAGACTGCATAACAGTTAATGTGCTAAAACTTAGGTAAGCTAATAAACTCTAAAATAATATACCTTAAAAATAAGTAAATCTTGTGCGAAACGAGTATTTTCAATTTAAATACATTCCGTTTACTCAGCGCGGTCCACAGAATTCTAACTCGAATTAGACCAAACGAACATAGAACCAGAGCAAGAGTAAGAGCATTCTCGATTTTCTTGTGCGATGGAAAGCTATAACTGTTATTATTGCATCATCATCATTTCAGCCGAACACGTTCACTGCTGGACACAGGCCCCACCCAAGCACCGCCACTTTGACCCTGTGCTTCTCGCATCCAGTGGGATTTCTGCGGCCTTCACCAGGTCATCGGTCCACCTTGTGGCCTTCCAACGCTACGACTACCGGTACGCGGCCGCCATTCCAGGAGCTTTCGGCCCCATCAACCATAATTTCTGCGAGCAATGTGCCCTGCCCAGTGCCACTTAAGTTTGGCAATTCTTCGTATCTCAGTTGCCCTACGAATCTCTTCATTTCTGATTCGATCACGTAGGGAAACTCCAAGCAAGCCCTTTTCATTGCCTCTTAGGCGACTTTCAGCCTTCTAATGAGGCCCATAGTACCCTTTATTGTATACAAAAAGATAATTTGATAGAATAGGGTGAGAAAGAGCATTAATTCGTTTGGTCTAACTAAACCCAGCTTCAAACGAATTCCAGTCGCGAGTGCGCTTACACTCGCAGTACGTGACGCATGTCTATGTGTGCGTGCGTTTCCACTCGCTGTATGAAGCCGACCTTCTGTACCTATCTCTTTCTTGGCAGCCAACTGCTTGTGCGATCACATTGTCGGGACAATTGAGACATTGAGGGAAACTTGGTCCTTTTAATGCTTGAATTCACCGAATCCGTGGCGTTCAAATTAAGATTCTAACAATGATTTATAAAAAGGCTTTTATATTTAGACGATTTTACAGAAATGTATTAAGGTAGGCTCTTCGAATTTCTAAAGTCTAATTAATTAAACTTTAGATTGTTTTCTAGCTTTTTTTATCAAGTATTTTCTTACATTGACAAGACGAACTTTAGTATTTGTAAAATATGTTTCTAAGAACTTCCCACGACTTTCTTTGGTTAATAAAAAAACATAAACCTCCTAAAATCAATGTAGGTTATTAGCTATCATCAAAATGAAAGGTAAGAAATATTATTTCATACTCTCATACTCATATTTCTTCTTTGAAGTTTTATATTACAGGCATTCATTATTTATTTTGGATACTCTCGAAATCAACTTCATTAATCATGTAGGTAACTCTAAGAATATCAACAGCAATAATACTGTTATAAAGAAATAAGGACACTGCTATCCATTTCATTTTCCGGCCCTGACAGTAATCGGCTGAGGGTTGGTCAAAATCTTTAGGTCAATTTGGTAAGCGATGGAAACGCAATAAAAAAAAATATTTTAACAGCATAGGACAGTCATGTCTCATATAGAACAAAAGCTTTAACAAAATAAAACTGCCGAAACTATTAAAATTTTAAAATTTTATTTTTCTCTTTTTAGTGTAATACCCACACAAAATCATACTACTCACTATTTGAAGACAACGACAACATCAACATAGTTAAAAACATATTGAAGCTAACTCAAAAACTACTCACAAAATACGAAATCACGTAAATCGGTCAAGTAATCACTTAAAAATCGGTTTACAAAATCTTGTCGAATGCCTAACCTCCTCCTTTTTTTGAAGTTGGTAAAAAATAGCCAACATTTAAAGGATCAGTCATTATACACATTATCAGAACCAATCCTGAGAGTTGGTACGCATGCTTCAGTCATTGTTTCTAAAAAAAAATCCTAACATCCCGAAGCCCACGTAAGCCATTATCAAAACACAACAATAATTTAAAAATAACCTGTAACTTACCAACAGTGGTATTTTGTAGTACCGCAGAAAATCCCACATAAACAGCTAGCTAAAATTCTGACCAGCAAGCCTCGATACCTGCTTTAAATTTCACCACACCGATCCCAACAACTTGGAATACCATCGGGATCCCAACTTCGCGGGACTGAGGCTAACTTTAACAGACTGCCTTCAAATTCATGCGCCATATGGGGTGAACACTTTGGCTTTGTTGATACTTGGCTGTGATATCCATATTTGGTGGAGAATGTGGTGTTTAGAAATAGAGAACTTATTGCTTGCTGTTGATCTAATTTAATTATCACAAATATTATTATGAATTACTAAAATAAAGTTATGGATAGTTAGTTATAGCTGTACAAGGATCTATCTATTAGCACGTGACCGAACGAACTAACGCCGCTATCTTGTTTCGTCAATACGTATTACATTTCACAAACAATTGCACAAATGTTTTGTGAAATGTATTGACCTGTCGACGTCATTCGTGCGTCAAAAGATCCTTGCAGCAGTATACAAGTAGAGTGCGCGCAATGACAAGTCTCCGCGCGCTGGTGACGCTGGCGGGCGTACTTATTTCTACAACGTATAACGTTAAATACGCAAAACCTCAGACACCCCAACTGATTTTTAATTCAATTGACCTATTTCAGAGAGAACAAAAATCAGTAAAAAAGTAAAGGTTTTAAGTTCGTATTTGCATTGCAAAGCTATTATTATCCCGCGGATGAGAAAATTTAAATTGGTCCACAACAATTTGTGTTTGTTTACCTATTTTGGCAGGATTGCGCTTGTCCTATTAATAAATAAACACAGCAGCGTGTTTTAATGAGAATTTTTTGAAAAATGTGTAATTGGAAAACCTATATTAAAAAGTGGTTTAATTGATTCTACTCGTTATTCTGATCAAACTATTTTCAGGTTTTTGCGCATTTAACCGTGACGTTACGAAGCTTCTAGAATAATCTAGAACCTTCCTAAAAATAGACAACGCGCACCTTGTTTTGACCTTTGATTGGTCAGACGTCTGTCAACTGAGCTCCGCAGCTGTGAAACGAAACTATTTCTTCGACCCAAAATCCTGTTATTATCGTGTGATATAAAATATATATGTTAACACGTGAAGTTATGTTTATGTTACTTAGTAAGTAAATCCTGCGCACATTGCAAATGGTACATGCTATTTCGATTCTATAATTTTTTATTTTATTTTATTCGCGCTTATCTCTGTTTGCAACCAAACAAAACTTCCTCAACATTATTCCACAGACGCCACACATTCCTCTATTGTTGCTAAAGTGACCGGCCACCGTACCTAATGCCTTTACACAGGGTTCCTCAATGGAATGAATGGCGCAGGTGACAGGGTGTTTCTGTGCCGTTCGCAGGCCATTACGATGCATTGTTAATGGCGCCCCGGGTTGCCCTTGACCTTTCATAATTGAATTGTTAGAGTACAGACTGCATAAAGGGGTTAGCAGAGGGTGTTAGTGGCTTGTAATGGTGACGTTGCAAAATGATAAAGGCCTCTTGGAATTACTTACACTGTCAATAAAATACGTTCATTTTTGTGTTTTACAATTTTCACTAAGCATCTATGATGTCTGTCTATTCGTTTGTCACAAGGTACTATCTCAGCAACTCTGTGTAATATGACTCTCTCTTAACAAATGCCTCGTAAATATAAGAAAACCTACAGCGGTCTCTTTTAAAACAAGTCATGGATGATTAACTCACATGAGTTCCGCTAAAAATAATAATTTCAAGATACTTCTCGTTTACGTAGACGATAAATTTAATATCATAACAGATTTTCATGACAGGCGCTACTGAAAGTGCAGTGTTTAATCCTTGACATATCTGCCGCACAATGCCCGGGACAGTCCGTCCATGATAACGCAGGCACTGGCGCTGGGCGCGCGTCCCGAGGCATTGTGTACACTTGTCGCACTGTACCACGGTACCGTCAACCGCATTGTTCCGGCGCAACTCCACATCTTTTGTTGTTCCGTTGCTTACATAGGTGGAGAACACGACAATCAATCTTGAACTTTATACGGATATTTACAAGGTGGAATTTTGTGTGGGGGTTTCCCAAGTGCCATGTTATGGAGAGGCTCTCGATAGAAAAATAAAGGCAAATGAAAATAATGATTTCCTCTTTTTTAACCCACGGTTTTAGTTTCCCAGTGGCTCATGATAGGAAATGAAGGACGTTGAACAGTCAATAGACCGTTTTGTAACAGTTAACCGCGACAAAGTTAGTTAATTGGCGGTGGAGCGGTTTTACGGAACTGTGATTTATTGAATCAATGTTGGAAATCATATTTCTGCGTATTGAATTACTTTTGTAACTCAGTTTGATTTGATTGCTACAGAAACCCACAGTTGGATTGAATAAAATGTTATGAGCACTAAAATATAAGTGTCCTCGTAATAAGATGATGAAAATTCTTGTTTTTATTTCTACATCATGCATGTTTTTATGGACACCCAAACCATCAAAAGACATATTTGTCCCACTGTTCCAGTGTCTCATTCAAATTCATCACAAATAGTTTTAAGAATAACCCTGTTTCAGACACAGTCGGGTAAAAAGGTCCTAAATACAAGCTGAAACGTAGTATCTTCATAGAGACAATTCGTCCTTTACAATGTAATTAACTAATTGTATTCGGATCTCTTGTGCAGAGATAAGGCCAAACTGGGCAAACTGGACAATGAAATCAAATTGAAACGCTTATCGATAAACCGGCCCTTACTATCCATTTAGCGTCGGGTTCTACCCAAATTATGGGTCAAAGTGAATCCGTATTGTGGAATTATCTTATAGTTTTGTTCGTAAAGATTGCGCTTCTGTTTTCCTTTGATTTAGGAAGGCAAGGAGGAAATACAAAAATAATTATGTTGAATGCGTTGGTCAGTTCCTATCAGCTACCTATTATACTGTAATTTTTTAAATCCTTGTATTTTGTCATTACTAAGATGTATTCTTTTTAGCCTCGCAGAGAGGATCCTTTAAGAGGAGCTCGTGGCTAAGTATTAACAGCCGCACGGTTCGATCCATCAGGTAAAGCTACGCTTGCCGGGGTTGGTCCGTGGATGGGTGACCATCTTTACATACCGAGACTCCTCCGTGCCTCGGAAAGCACGTTAAGCCGTTGATCCCGGCTGTCATTTATGGATCTTTGACAGTCGTTACGGGTCGTCAGAAGCCCGATAGTCTGACAACCAGTCTTACCAAGGGATATCGTATTAAGTGGAAGTCAGATAGGCAGTCGCTCCATGTAAAATACTGATATTCAGCTGCATCCGGTTAGACTGGAAGCCGACCCCAACATAGTTGGGAAAAGGCTAGGCAGATAATGAGAGAGGATCCTTTAAGGTTGTGTTCGAATTTACGGATAGAATTGTCTTAGACTCTCCACAAACAAATTACCAAATATTATTATCGTTGGCAAAAAAAAGGTTTTGGAAGTGAAGCTGGATTCGAAGAAAAGTGTTCTTCCACACAATAAAATAAAATAAAAGACAAATTCCATTTCTGTCACTTTCTAAGAAACACTAAATAAATAATATTATCCATTGGACGATATACTCCGTCAATTCACCAGAAGAGCCGGGGAAAATAAGAAAACGTTCCTCAAAAACAATACTTATTACGCGTACCTTACATAATATAAGCAAAAGAAATGTAACAGCATACACAAGCGCAAAGTCCTGTAAAAATCCATTTAAAATGTCACTCGCACGCATAAGTGGGAGCTATTTAGACCCAAACAATTAGTCGCTGCTGCCAGCAACACCTCGCATTTAAACAGACCATACGTCACAAACTTTTGCGGGGTCGAATGGGCCCCACGTTGGCCAGTCTGACCTGTAATCTAGGACGACTGACTAAAACGTTTCGCTCAACAATGAAAACTAATTCAATTGGTAAAGAACCACCGTTGGTACTAACCTAGTTTAAATGTTGTAGCTAGACTACTGTACATGAAACCCTCACGATTAAGTTTAGGACTCACAATTAATTATTTGTGCTTTTTGTAATTAGTTCAGTAGGAATATTTTAATAAATAATAAACGACAATTTTTTTTAATCGTGGGGGGACCATATTTGTCATTAGATAACGTGAACCTAAAGCTTAAATGTTTACAGGCTGAGCTTCTTTTATTTGGAAGATTGATAAGTAATTCTAGTCGAGATATCATTATTTTTAGTTTAAAAAATACTAAAATGTACTGGCTAAAAATTTAGCTATCAATCTTAGTAAGAGATCATCTAAATCAATCACAAACTACATACAAAAACATTTCATATTGCGAGTCTATAGAAAGACAGAGAATGAATAACTACCTAATATTCATTCTGTTATCGACGGAATATTTCTAACTAAACAACAAACAAACAAAACAACGGCAACAGACAAAGAAAATATCTTTAAAAAACGAAACCGGAAAAACATCTCTCCGACTATGTAGATCTGAATTTCCAACGAAATATTAAGGAAAGCAATCAAGTGAACGGACATAACATTGTACAGCGACCACTTAATTTTATATTATTGATATTTTGTACTAACAGGCAAAACTAGAAGGAGGCCGAAGAAATTAAAATCAATGACAGTTGCAGTTAGGTTCCCTATCCATTTGCATAAAATTTTAAGACACAATATAACATAGCATACTTTTGTTTATCCTAACAATATTTATGCATAATATTATTTTCGCCTATCAGCAAACGCATAATTATTTTAAGCATAATTTCACCAATCATAATAGTGTATAAGCATAACATTCAAAAGCATAAATAAATTTACGCATAATGACTTAAAAACATAATTTTTAAACGCATAAGAAATACGCATAATAATTGTCTCCAACAAAATTAGACACTACAACATATATAATAACAAGTACAATGACTACTTGAGAAATTTCGTGTATGAATAGATACACCTTATATAGCTTCTAGTCATTTTTGGCGGGATCCTGCCGTTTTGCCGAAAAGATTTTGCCCAAATTTCACTACCCAAACAAATTTTAGCAACCTTTTTTATACCAATGCAATGTTTGGAATGATTTTAGTACGCACATTTTCATTTGGTCAAATTTTTACTTGGCAGAATATTATCAAGGATAATATCATTTAGGCATTTGGTCTTTAATCAAATGATTTATTACAGCAAACAATCTTTAGATAATAAACGTTTGGTCAAATGATTTGTTAGTGATCGACTACGCGCGAGCCGAGCGAGCGAAGCGAGCGGTGCCGCGGCAGCGGCCGGCGAGTGCCAGAAATGACTAGATTATATAGAAAAAAAACAGGCTACCCGAAACTGACGATACTAAACATTTGGCAAATTTTATTTTGCGCCAACTGAAATATTTGACTACGTAAAAATTGGTAAAAGTACTATTTGTTAAACAAGTTATTGTTTAAACGTTCACTTGCCAAACATTAGGTTTGCGTTACAATTATTTGTGAAGAGATTTTTCGCTAAGTAATATTTTGGCAAATGAAATTATGCGGAAAATTGTTTGGGAAGTGATAATTTGGCAATTTATTTTCGATGAAACAAGGGAGACCCCTTGCAGTTAGATAAAGATAAAGAAAAAAATGTAAGTTTATTAATAATGTATTAGATACATAAACCTTCCGGAATACATTCTTTAGATGATGGTGAAAGCTCTGAGTTTAGAAGAAAGAAAATATTTTAGTCAAAGTATTGTTAAAAACTACAGAAAACTAAAAACTAACTCCACTAAACTAAATATTTAAAGACACTAATATTTCACTAAAACCGCTCCCATTATATTGTTCACAAAGTTATACTGACAAGTATTACAGTTTCTTTGTTCCACAAAATATCGAAAACTACAACGATTTGTATAATTCTTTCGTTTTTCTCACAGAAAGGGAATGGCTATACAATGAGCCAAAACTTTCCGACTCACTTGGAAACTGTACGCTTCGGTTTCTTTGGTTACACGGCGGATACATTTTTTTCTGTATTTATTATAACTTTCTATATGAAGCGGTAAGGAAATGATCAAGTGTATTTGCCTACTTTTGTGCCAAATTAGAGCAATGTAAAGGATATCGGATTCTTGTTTTTTTCAAAGAAGTTTTTAGTTGGTATTCTTGCGTTATAGCCATATTATAAACTAGCTTTTTCCCGCGGCTTCACCCGCATGCATGTCGGAAAATATCCCACGAGAACGTACTACCGGGACTAAAAGTACCCTATGTGTTAATCTAGGGTATAAACTATCTGTGTGCCAAACATTCGAATCCGCTCGGTCGTTTTTGCGCCAATCCAGAACACACATCCAGACAACAGTCAAATGGACCAAAATTCTAAAAACTATATTCTGAGACTAAACTTACTAGACTTAAAAAAAACTTATTCATTAAACTCGTTCCCAGACGCAGTAGTAATTACTTTTTTTTAAATATCCAATGCACAGTTTTGACTTCGTTACTGTTTTAATATACTTAGTATATACAGATTTAGAAAAATTGAGAGATAAAAATGGAGACCAATGATCAGCAATGAACGAAAACAAGTAGAAAATGTTGAATTACCATTAAGTCATAACTTTTCATCTTCATCAATCTCTGTCTGCCATAAACCTAATACTAGACCTAGGTAATCCTCTACCAAGTTTCACTACAATATTCTACCTTCCGCCTTCTCTAACCAGAACAACCGCAGCTACATTATCTATGCCTTTCGGCCGGAGACTCTTTGATCAGCCGATTCGAGTTCCAAAACCGAAATCAAAACAATATTATTTGGTTTGGATGCTATCATTATCTTTGATAGTTCTGCCAAAATGAGACAATTTATTGCGATCCCGCAAGTTCTGTCAGATTTTTAGAATAGATTTCGAATTAATCAACGTTAACTATTCAAAATAATTACAATTACTAAGCTCAATTTTGCCTATAAATAAACCCATTGGAGAGATACAAATATGAGAAAACTGTAACAAAAAATATCTCCGACAAAAGAAATCACGTCGCGATAACTTTATTCATTCAACGGCCACCATTACGTAAATCAGTTGTAAAGTGGCCGAGGCCCTTCACGAACGGGTTACGACGAGAATCTTTTTATGGGACCCATTTGATATTGGTGGAATGATAGCCACATATGCGACGCAGTACCAAGCACGGGGCCCCATGAGCGAAGCTCGTAAACATTACATTATGCTAGCAATGGAACGAGGGAAGGCTAGCTTTGTATTTGGAGAGCGGAGATATAGGAAGATATAAGAATATATGCATTGGTGTTGAGAACTAGGGACAGTTCGTTTGTCGATATGTCGCAGCGTCAACAGGGATCCACCATCTTTATTTGTTATTATAATTATTTCTAACCGGAAACGTCAAGTAGTGCACTTGGATAACGTCGATATAGGAAATCACAACACTGGGTTATAAGCCGTCACTTTTCAGTTCATATTATTTTTTAAGTTCATGTTAGAGCTCACGGAATTTGTCTCCGAATTTTTGAGTCTAGGACATGCCGGTTTCCTCACGATGTTTTCCTTCACTGTTTTGAGAGCAGTGGGTTCAAACCTACAACCTATATCTTGTAAGTGGCGTTACCACTGGGCCACCAACACTCACAACATTTTAAAAACCACAAACAATGCAGATGTACCTACAATCCGTACAACAAAACAAGCAAAATAAATTATAAAAATTAACATTCTTCTGAAGAACTATGGTTTGCGATTGGAAAAGTAATCGTACAGTATGGTCATATCTCTCACTGGACACCAACCTGAAACATGTATTCATATTTTTATTCGCATGAGCAACAGCGATGTTTGGTTTATTTATGCGAAATTACAGCGGTCAATAGCGCTGTATTACACCGTTTTGCATGAAACGGCTTGTGTTCGTGCCCGAGTGTGTACTAATACATACTTGTGTTTGTAAAGTGTGTACTTATACATACTTGTGAGTTGTGTATATGTAGAGTGTGTAGGAAGGTACTGTGTACTTGTGTGCGATAATCTCGGGAAACACTTTACCGTTTTGTGGTCCCACCCGGTTTATATCTTTAATTTCGTTTGCTTTTACTGATGGTTATGTGAAATTGTTTTGGTGAAGTGAAAATAGAAGAAGTTTATATTGTTTCAGGATTTATAGATAAGTACTAATGAAAAGAATGATTGCACCGCTAGTGAATGAGTTAAGTACAGTCACGGACTTTAATTGATCAGCCACCTTCAAACTTTTCAATTTTGCAGTTTCATACATTCACGAAATTACACGATTAAACACGAACTCAAATCGCACGCCCGTAAACAAGATGACAAATAAATTACTTTTAATCAGAAATAGTCTTATCCATAGAGGTTGACTAATAAGTTCTCAATGATAATTGCTCCGTAGCTGCCTAGCAGTTAGGAGTCTGGATTTGTGTCCGGTTGATGCCAATAAACTTGCCCCATGTTAAAGGCGAGGGCCAGTGGGCGAGCTTATTGCTTAGTTTATATGTTAAAACTTATGGCTTATATGTTTAAACATAACTGCTTGGCGAAATGTGGGTGTACCTACCTCTGCCTAACACTTCGAAGATTACAGGCGTGATGTTTCAACTGTTATAATTGTCACTATATCACCACCAACACGCCGCCGCTTACGATTCACTTTCAATAGAAAACTCCACGAACACTCTCAATCCTGAAATAAATAACTTTGCACTTCTTTCAATTCTAAAGCTACATTCCACAGTAGGATGTTATTTATTATTGTAAAAACACAACACACAGGCTAACAAACAACATATGTTATGTTTTCACGCCAATAGAATAATGTGTGTAGTTTGAACTAGCGAGTTTTAGGTAGCGACCTATCACGAAACATTGCCGCTTTATTTAAAGAAAGAAAGAAAGAAAGAATAACGTTTATTTGGACACAGTTCGTGAAACACAAAATACAAATAACAAAATATTTTTTTTTTGAAAACAATAGTGTGCGCCTCACGGCTGCGCCAAAAAGGTTCATTTCAGCATTAATGCCAGACAGGCAAAGAAAAAAAAAAAATCAAAAATTTATTTAAGAAAGCTTCACATTACTTACATAAATATCTTCAATGGAACTGTTGTGTCTAAGTTTCTCGTCATAACTTGAGCTGATGTAAGACAATACTCGTACTACCCACCTTTATAGTAATCGCTATTGTGTCTCTTTATGAAGAGATAATCAATTGATACCAGTTGATAAAAAGCAAAGGGGATAAGGATAATTAATTTCAAAAAGTGGGTATTTGTAGCTTATCCGTGTTTCATTTAAAACTGAAAACTATACTAGGACTCGCTTTTATAAGAAATAAATTCAATAACTGTAATAAAATTTTCTTGTTAAATAGTTGAATGACATAATCGAAAAACTCTGTAAAATTGATGGAAATGTGGACACTCTTTATGTTTTTGGAAAGGATTATTACCGTCCTTGTCACGCGGTACGGACAATGTATGGCAATGTATGAAGTAACATAGTCGTGACGAGACTTCTGTGTCGTCTTCGTCTAGCCACTCGTTGTTTGCGATTGATTTAATATAACTTGGTATTTTTTTTAAGCTTTTACACTTTTTATAATATTGTTTGCACTATTTGAAAAAAAATAGATACTATTTAGAGTTCAAAATAAAAAAAAATTGTCAGCATTCCTGTTCCCGAAACGGAAAAGTAAAAACCACAGTTCAGTTGCTGGTGAAAAATGCTGATTAGTTTTAGAGTTCCAGCAACAGTCAATGTTGTTTGGAAAGGCTAGTTTCCGCGCTGTTCAAACGTATGAATTGAAATACGAAACAATGTTTAGGTACGTATGAGCAAATTGGTTTTAGAACTTGCGACATACCTTTATTTTGGAGTGGAGTTACGTGCCTACAAGGTTAATGCATAACTGTTTAGAGTATCTACTATTTGGCAATTTTGTAGTCAAAATGCGATGGCTCACAAAACATTAAATTTTCTGACTAACTTCACACACATACTTTTGCTCAACTATATTAGTCCCCAAATACCCACTGCTGAATATGATTATTTTAACTGCATGGTGATTTTTAAAAAGGTTAGGCATACGTGTACCTATAATACAACCTCGTTTGCCAGTTATGTTTAAGTCCCATGTAATAGGGGGCGAGCCTATTGCCAGCAACCGGTCACAGATCCAGAGTCCCGGCTGAACAAATTCCTGATGGGAAAACACATTAACACTTTGCCCGACCTGCGGGAACCGAACCCACGACCTCATAACCGGCAGTAACACTTGCAACCACTAGACAAAAGAGGCAGTTATGTCTTAATTATTTTATCGTCTCATTACTAATTTTGCTTCATTTTCCAATATGCGTTGGCTCTCTTAATAATTCCCAATATCCCAAGCACATTGTTTTAAAAAAACAAAGAAAAGAACAAATAGAAGAAAATAGCATAGGTATATTTGTTCAGAAATCGGCCTCAATAACTCCAACTCGGCAATCACAGCCATACTAATAGACAAAGGAAACTATTCGTACATTCGCTGATTCCCAAATCTCAGAGCGACTTCCCATCGATCCTCCCAAAATTATTGAGTGTAAGAGGCGATTGTGTAACAAAGAGATGTAATATTTCATCCCCGTCCCTCGGGCCTGTCCACTACAAGTTATAACCTCCACGGTTCCACGTAAGCCTCCTTTGAACAAAGTTGGTCGCCATCCGTTTAGCTGGTGATTTACTTATGACTAACGCGCATAATGTACGTAACTATGTTGGGTGTTTGTGCTGTTTAAGGAACGTGTTATTTGTTTGGATATCTTAATTGGTGTCGTTACAAAAGCATTTTGTGATCTTGTTGTTTTCGTGTCGACGGCACTTTGATTTAATTTTATTATCATTGTTTGAGCCCAGTAGTAGATGGCCACGTTGGTTGAGGCACCAGTGGTTATCAAAAGTGCAAATGAAAGGGCACTGGGGTTGTTGAGAAATTGGTTGGGTTTACTCCTGAGTAGTAGAGGCCGCAACGGTCTTATTATATTTTAAAGTGCAATGCAGTATTAAAACTGATAATTTGAATTGATTCTTAATTTTTTCAGAAACTTTAACTACTTACGTGAAACCCCGTTTTTTTTTGTTAAACTCATAATAATATGAATTTTGCGGACTGCATTGGGAATTACCTTAAGTAATGCAAAAGTAGAGTTTTTATCAAATTCTTAATTTAGAAACTGGGTGTAATCCAGGCTACCGACTATAAAGTAGTACAATTACAACGGCATATAAAAAAAAACAATTATTACGACTCTTTCTCTAACTTATCTGGGACTTAACATCGAGATAGTTTCCTCATTGCAATATAACTTAAAAGATGGACAGTTTAGTTTACCAAGCATATACCCAAAGGCGAGCATCCAATACATATTCTGTCTATATTCATGTATCCTATATTGTATTATTTTCCATGCGAGGGACATGCCTCAGTGCCGCAAATACGTTCTGATAAATCACGAAATATTGGTGGGTTCACCTTTGATATTCAATATCGACAACACAACCATCATTGCAAAACCAAACTCAGTCTTTACGACATAAAGTTCAATTTCTAACGGTGGTTTTACAGCATGATATTGTGTCGCTAGGGCTGCCACGCACTATGAATATGTGAGGTGTTACACTACTTTCTACGGGATATAGTCGCGACATGTGTCGAACGAGCGTCTATTTGTTTACACGGTATCTTATGCTGTCATTTTCCTTTAATACTTGTGACACGTGCTATCTTGGGAGATTTGTTGCATGACTGCATTCGAGTTTCGAATTGGGAAAGTGCGAGAGAATGTATTTTTTTTATTGCTTTGAGATCAAATTCGTTTCATTACCCAAAGCAAAGAACACATTCTTTTTCAAAGCAAACAAATTAAAAACTAGAAAACATTAGCTTTTGATCTGTAATGTAGTCAGATAATTATTTTGTTCAGATTCGTACCTCTGAATACAAATACTCTCATCCACAGAAGTTCTAATAACTGCAAGAGTTTAAGCTGTGATTTATTTTAAATATTTATGTTTCTATTTCATCAGTAAACCAAATTTATCTGCGGTCAAAGCGTGTGTGGTCTCATCAATGTGTGCCTCTGGTTTGTAGACCAACAAGAAGTGTAATCACATGTATTTGCAATTAGTGGTATATGTATCAATCAATCTGCTTAGCCTTTTCCCAACTATGTTGGAGTCGGCTTCCAGTCTAACCGGATGCAGCTGAATACCAGTATTTTACATGGAGCGACCGCCTATCAGACCTCCACAACCCAGTAACTGGGT
This sequence comes from Lithophane socia, assembly GCA_947522985.1. Taxonomy (NCBI): domain Eukaryota; kingdom Metazoa; phylum Arthropoda; class Insecta; order Lepidoptera; family Noctuidae; genus Lithophane; species Lithophane socia. The sequence goes on along the minus strand of OX383270.1, from coordinate 752,653 downwards.
AATACGATACCCCTTGGTAAGACTGGTTGTCAGACTTTCGGGCTTCTGACGACCCGTAACGACTGTCAAAGATCCAAGAATGACAGCCGGGACCAACAGCTTAACGGGCTTTCCGAGGCACGGAGGAGTCTCGGTATGTAAAGATGGTCACCCATCCACGGACCAACCCTGGCAAGCGTAGCTTAACGTGATGGATTGACCCGTGCGGCTGTTATTTCTAAGCCACGAGCTCCGCCGTATATAGTGGTATAAGTATAAACAAGTTAAATTAAATTTAAAGTTAAAAAAACCCCCGACAAAAACAAGGCATCTAATAAACCTTTTTTTCTATAGCTAAGAACACTATCGATCAATTCACCTTTCAAACAAAACCAAAAATATCAAATCGGTTCAGCCGTTTGGCAGCTACGATGGCGCAGACAGACGCACAGATACTCACGTTAAACCCCCGACAGAAAAAGAGGGGTGTTATAACACCCCTCTTTTTCTGTCGGGGGTTAAAAATATACCTACGTGTCACTTTAAATATTATATTTTCTACATTAATTTAGTTATAAACCACAATTAATATACAAGATTTGTGCCCGGTTATTATATGCCCGGTAATATCAAAATCGAATCTATGTTGCTTTTCTATTACATTGAAAACTGAATAAAACAGAGAATAATAAATCTCTCTCACTATTTTCCGTTTCTTTTGTTTGCTCTAGAAACAGCGCAGACAGTGGGAAGCGACAGGTCCTTACACTTGGCTAACTTTAATCGAACATGAGCAACTACATACAGGATTCATTTAACCTCCACAAATTGAGAATACTTTTACTTTTTTTTATTTTTATTTACATTTATAATCTATCTTGGGTTTCCTTTATTTGTAACTAGCTTTTGGTCGCGGTTTCACCCGCGTGGACGTCGAAAATTATCCCGTTAGGAACGTACTACCGCAATAAATGCTATGCCCTAACCCAGGTCATGTTCTACCTGTGTGCCAAATTTCATCCAAATCCGGTCAGCCGTTTTAGCTTAAAAGCGTAACAAACAAACTCACTTTCGCATTTTTACACTTAAATAAATAAATACCAAATTATTTAAATTGCAGTAATGTGGTTTGCTTTTGTTTGTATTCATATTAACTACTCCAAGTAAGTTTTATAATCAAGCATAGCATTCCTAGTTTATGGTTGGAAGTGAGTTTACCTACATAATATCAATAGAGTGCAGTTGGCTTCAATTTTGTGACGCTATGTTGCCGCAGTACCGACTGGTCAACCTGCAGGGCTAAGCTTTCGTTCTCCAGGGATATAAGTGTTAGGAAATATTTGCCAGTTAACAAGGTAGCGGGACTGACAACAGCTGTCTAGGGTGCGTCAGATGTAGGTACGGTCGGTGGACAGAGAAAAGTTTACAGTTAACTTGGTTAAGTGGATACTTATTCAGGTACCACCAAATACTGCCGGTACACACAGTTTCATCAACTAAGTTCTTCAGCAAAAGACATGCAAGTTCAAGTTCGACATGAATGCTGCTGAATCACAGCAGTTTATTTAAACACATTTTATAATGTTTGTATTCGTCTAGTTAACTCGTAGGTTTTAAGATCGCTTGAAGCAGATAAAATTGGAAGATTTATTCCCAGAAACTTTGTTTACTTTTGACATTACTAACTTAGTGTTTTTCAATGTATGGTCTTCTTTCCTAGTTCATTTTGAAACATTTATTACAAAAGCATCGTAAAAAACAACTCACAACTATTCAATAAAGTTAATTTTGGTACGATAAAATTAACAAGGTATTATGCGATAAGTTGAACTTCTGTCGTTTAACTTCTGAACCATGTGTTTACTACAGGTCTGAAAACCAATCAATGATGCTCATAGCGCTTTATGTCGACCATTTGATCATATTTTTTTATAAAAGAAATTGTTAATGATGGTGTAGTTGAAGTAAAATACTTATCAACTAATGTTATGTTGGCTGATGTATTAACTAAGTCACTTTGTAAAGAAAAACATTGTGAGTTTACAAATTTAATGTAACCTAGGAACTTTGTTCGACGACACTACGTTCCGCATCGCTGCTTCCCTGCGACTAGGAGCTCCATGTTGTTCTCCTCATCGCTGTCACTGCGGCGAAGTTGTCAACAGCCTCGGACACCACGGCTTGTCTTGCAGCCGAAGTGCAGGTTGCTTAGCACGTCACGCTAACATTAATGACATCATCCGACGAGCTCTTGTCACCGTCGGCGTTCCAGCTGTATTAGAACCCAATGGCTTGGCACGCGACGATGGCAAAAGACCGGACGGCATGTCCTTATTTCCATGGAAGATGGGTAGGCCTTTCAAAATCAAAATCAAAATATTTTATTTCACATAAACCTACATGGGCACTTATGAAACGTCAGAAGCTAGGTGCACGGTTCCAATTGGTCGTTTCCTATGGAGAAGAGCCGGCAAGAAACTCCATGGTTACTCTTTTAAAAATAATTGGCTTTTACAATACTTTCAAATTACAGTGTTGGTAGGCATGGGAGGACAATGTAGGCCTTTCAACAAGTAAGTACCAGGTACTTAACAAAAATAGAAGATGTTCAATAAATCTACAGTCCAATAAGCCTACAACGTTCTCACATTCACAAATAGAAAATAATCTATCTAAAAGACTAATGATAATAAAATTAGAATTCAAATAAAAATAAAAACCTATTTAAACCAATTGAAGTGATTGCTATTACAACTGTAACAAATTGAATAATTATAATCCTGTCCACAAAAGCCACTAAGAGTTGAAATTAATTGCAGGTATATAATGTCAAATACAATGATTATATGTCAAGGATGAATGTAAAGAAAATAAATATGGTAATTTGGGTGCAGTTAATAGACTCTTACATAAATATGCCGTTAATGAGGTACCAGGGAAGCGACATGTGCAGAAGGAATTATTGCCAAACTTCCTTGTCTTCAACGTAGTCTTTAATCTTATAATATGCTTTTTTGATAAGGACACGTTTGATGTGGGTTTTGAACTTTCCATCGCTAAGTTCTGTAACCGACTTTGGCAACTTGTTATAGAAGCGGATACTGTTTATTAGAAATGACTTGATTATTTTAGTTAATCTAAATTTGGGTATGACAATTTCATGTCTACTTCGTGTATTTATATTATGGAAATCGCTTCTTATTTTGAAAAGTCCTAAGTTTTTGCGAACATACAAAATACTTTCAAAGATATAGAGAGAAGACAGAGTCAGTATATCAATTTCTTTGAATTTGTTTCTAAGGGACTCGCGAGGACCCATTTTATAGATCGAGCGGATTGCCCTCTTCTGTAAAATGAAAATTGAATCTACGTCAGCTGCCGATCCCCACAGCAGAACGCCGTAAGACATAATACTGTGGAAATAAGCAAAGTACACTAACCCTTTAGTGTGGGACGCAACGTGTGTCGATACTCTTCCGCCATCTCAACTTCCTAGCTCGGCGTGCTGTGCTGGCGCCGCCGCTGCGGCTGCGGAAAACCTCAAGCGGCGAAAGTATAATAGCCTTATAGGCAATTATATTTTCGAGCCGTTTGGGGTTGAAACCCTAGGGCCGTGGGGTCCGAGTGCTCATAGTTTATTTAATGAAATCTCGAAACGGCTGTTTGACACTTCCCGTGACCCAAGGGCTGGCTTTTACCTTGGTCAGAGGCTAAGCATTGCCATTCAACGTGGCAATGCCGCCAGTCTCTTGGGTACACTACCAGCCGACAGCGATGCGGAGGAATTTTTCGACGCCATATTTTAGATATTATTTGTTTATTTGTACAGTTAGTTTTATTTAATATTAGTTAGAAAATTGTTTAGTGTTAGTTTATAAAGTTAATAACCTTTTACTTAATATTACTTTTTTTTATTGCTACATATTATCGCAGACATTAGAATTTGAAAAAACTATTATAAAATAACTTGATGTTTATATAATAACTTGACTAATTACTTAAAAACTTAAATCATCTAATAAAATGAATACATTCGCTCAAATTATAACAAACATCTTAGACATAGACCGAATGATAAAATAGAACGGATTATAGATTTTAAAAATTCATCGCAACAAGCTCGTTGTGTGGCTTGTTGGTCTACACTGTCGGTATTGAATGGTGACGTTGGGCGATGCATTGGTTCGAAACCACGTCAAGCTGTGCCTTTTTGAAAGTATCCGTTATGATAGGCGTACCTTTAATGTTTTAACAGTATAATATTTTAGAACCTGAGGGAGGGGTGTCCTCACATAGTGACTATATATATACAATTATACATATATAGCTGTCTATATTATATACATTAAAGTTCTTACCAATAGCAACGATTTTCCTGCACTTCAATATATGTATTTTGAAAGAGAGGCTGCCAATCCAGTATATTCTAATATAGTTAACTCATAACTTTCTCAGAAAACAGTAATACTGAATTAAGACAGCTAAGGTCTTAGTCAGAATGGACTTGTAAATGCAATATTAACAGTATCTAGAAAGCTCAATTGTAATACAGGCCTAAGATTTAGAATTTATTCAGAAGGATCATAGAATATTAATTTTTTTACGCTAGATAAATTGTTTGCTACTAATTGAGAGGTCTCTGGAGTGAACTGACTGGCGAGCCACGGTTTTGTAACTTTAATGTAACACATAAAGCTTCAGAAATAAATTCTCTAAATAACAGTGAAAATCGCATCAAAATTTGTTGCGTAACAACAGATTTGGAAGAACCATGCGGTCGCACAGACAGACACGAAAAGTGACTTTAATTTTCAATATGTATAACTATAGATGTAATAACTAATGGAAGAATAAATTCGTATGGATTTTAGACTAGGGTATGAAACCCTAGTCTTAAATCCATACGAATTTATTTTTTACGGTTTTTAAAGGTCTTAAACCTAATCAGCTTAACATGAATGATATCAACAAAATTCTGTGGGCATCTTCTTTCATTCTGTGGGCATCTACTTTCATTCTATGGGCATCTTCTTTCATTCTGTGGGCATCTTCTTTCATTCTGTGGGCATATCCTTTCGTGTGGGCATGAGTTACTTAAAAGAATTACTCAAGCCAATTACCGCTGTGTAAAAATTGGTCAATTACCAAAATTAATAGTGGGGCTAACTGCCCTGAAAATCAACAAAGAAAAAGGTAATTACGATTAAAAATTCATTAATAATTTCCTTATTTATATCCCCTCATCGTTTATGGTTCATGTACACCTAATCTCCTATAAACTTCATTCCTGAAAACGAAAAGTACTATACAAGCCTTGGCCGCAACCAGGCAGTGATGGACGCACGTATGTGTGCCTCAGCTTCGCCTCGGCTAACATTTTCAAGATCGGCTGTTGATGCGGCAGTTGCCGGCCGCGACGGTAATGTAGTATACCATACCTACTATTATGTTACGGAAGCATATCAAAATTAATCATCATCTGCCTAGTTATTTTATATGGAGCGACGGATGGATAAGCACATCAAATTAATAAAATCAGAAATAAACTAGATTTACAAGATACCTTTTAAATTCCTATCAAAATTTTCACCCGTCTTCTAACCCAAAACTAATTAAAGCTATAACCACATCCCACTTGAGAGGCAACACTTTAACATCACATCTCCGCTCATCTCCGCTCGCTACTAAAGGTAGTGTAGCTTTGACAAACGATCATTAGATGCAGCCAGGCAGCATCATTAGCCAGACACTCGACACCCCCCCTCCCCCCGCCTCCCACTCCCCCACTCCCCTCTCCGACATCATTATAAAATATCCCACACGCCGACGCGTTATAACAAATGCGGAAAAACTACGTCCTCATTGAAATATGAGGTTAAACTTATTTATGTGCGCTCGTTTCTCTATGCAGCCGGAGTTAAATAAAAATATTTTGAATGCGTTTTTTATGCTTCTCATTTATTTTTATATACTCCTTCCTTCTTGAATGAGAAACAAAAGAAACCAATTGAATATGCTCTTGCTTGGGCAGCGTAAAACTAGATTTGGCAGATTTAAATTCAATTCTCTTTTTGAATAAACTGCGTCACAAACAGTTAGCTGGTGAATACCAACAAAATGAACTAGTCCATAAAGTGGGTAAGCTAACCACCCAAAAGCTAGTTTTTAAACGAATTAACACTAAAGTAATCCGCAAAATTAAACATAATTTTGTAAAACAATTCTCTCTCGTAGACGTTGTCTACGACAGGCGTAGCGGACTCTACGAAAACGCTACGATTTAATTAATGCATTTCCAGAAAACGGGTTAAAAGCTTTACTTTACACACAGTTTCGTTGCGTTAGTTTGTGTTATGTAAAATGTGTTATATACAAAGTATATGTGTAAAGTAAACTAACTATGTGAACGTAGTTCACTTTGACCTTGAGTGCCCAAGAAGCAATTAGTGAGATTGAACTACGTCGTGGGGACTTAATAGCAGTTTTTGTATGCCGATGAGGGTTATAATTTAAAAGAAGATAGAATAGGGTGGTAATGGATCCCTATTAGTACGACTACGATGCTTGGGAAGGAGAACAGAGTTCTGGTTCAATAACACTTACACATAGGACGTTCTGCTAAATCAATCGTCGTATGAGCAAATGGTAGGACCATTTGCTCATACGACGATTTGCTATTATGACATTTTGCTAAAGAGTCGTTTTGCTAAAGTGTCGTTTTGCTAAAGTGTCGTTTTGCTAAAGTGTCGTTTTGCTAAAGTGTCGTTTTACTAAAGTGTCGTTTTGCTAAAGTGTCGTTTTGCTAAAGTGTCGTTTTGCTAAAGTGTCGTTTTGCTAAAGTGTCGTTTTGCTAAAGTGTCGTTTTGCTAAAGTGTCGTTTTGCTAAAGTGTCGTTTTGCTAAAGTGTCGTTTTGCTAAAGTGTCGTTTTACTAAAGTGTCATTTTGCTAAAGTGTCGTTTTGCTAAAGTGTCGTTTTGCTAAAGTGTCGTTTTGCTAAAGTGTCGTTTTGCTAATAGGACGATTTGATACGGAGGGGTTTATTTTCTAAATACTACACATAATATAACATCACGTCTGTATTCCCCTAACTATTATAGTACATCCACATGTCATGTTTAAGTCGCATGCAAAAAAACGCAGATTGTACGATAAGCATGTACTAATCACCACATAATGTTGGAAACATTTACATAAAGTTCCCTATTTGTCCTCTTACAACATTAAAATCGGCGCTACTCACCACTATTTGTAATCCAATCGTGTTCTAATATTAATTAACAACCTTTGTTTGATCACATTGTGAGCCAGCCCTCACACAATGGCAGTGAGACCCTCACAGAATGGTCCATATTGGCCATGCTGCCTTTTGTTCTATTACCATTGTACACAACTATTGGGGGATTGTTTTTTTTTGTTTTAGGCCGAATTTCATGGTGTTGTTCCTCTGTATTTTGAGTGTATTCAGTGGATTGTCTCTGTATCCTCTAGTGGTTATATTACTTTCTGTAACGTACCAAATTAATCTACTCTGTCCTCCCATACCTAATAACACTGTAATTCGAAAATATTTTATTAGCCAATTATTTTTTAAAGAGTAACCATGGAGTTTCCTGCCCGCTCTTCTCCATAGGAAACGACCAATTGGAACCTTGCACCTAGCTTCTGATGTTTCATAAGTGCCCATGTAGGTTTACGCGAAATATTTATTTTTATTTTACTGTTACACGAGTTGAGGAAAGTCTTGTTTAACAGTGTTGTTTTGACGTTCATTATAGTTTATTAATTTGAAGGCCGTTTTGAATGAATTAGTTTTAATTGCCAAGAGATGTTTATAGCACAATCAATTAATTTAGCAGTTCACTAGTAAACATAGGTAACAAAATGTTTTACGGTTCATTGGTTGTCAAAGATAATTAACATCTATACACTTTGTTGTTCTATTTTGGTTATCATTATTCACCTTTCATTATTATTTCTATCTCACTATGCCTCTACTGCTTAGCACAGAATAACAAGCTACACATTCAAATGACCACAAAAACACACTCCACTTAACCACAATGAGGTCCGCACACACTAATTCAAACGCGAACACATAATCCTTTCACCTGTGTCTTACATAATTAGAGCACATCGTTACGCCAGTGCGCTCATACCCTTACACGCCACTCGCCGTGTGAACAAGGCTTTAGAGCGGCTCTGACGTCACTTTATTCGTAAACTTATTAAGTATGTTTTTAAGGCCCTACCCTACCTCAAATGGCTTAGCATGATCCTCCGTTATGCTCAAAATACTGCAGCATTAATTTTGAAATAAATATATGTTAAAATTGAGGATTGATGCTAGGTCATATGTTTGGCGAAAACACGATTACATAAATTTTCTTGATGGAAAAAAAATCCAAAGTTACCTCTAAACCGAACTTTAAATTGCTGGTATTAAAAAATATTCAAATTAGATCATGAAACTTTGCATAATAACTGAACTAACTATTAAGCAGGTCTCATGTTTTTTTTTTTTTTAATTACCATTATTTTTACCGTAAAAAGCAATTACCTAAACTATTCGAGACTTGAGAGCCGCTAGCACCCCACTCTGTCTCGATCTCACTCAGGCCGCGAGTAGTACGGTGCGAGCGAGATAACATCTGAGGTAGGATACAGCGTTAATAAAGGTTGTGGCTGTAAGGTAGGGGTGGCCGAGTGGATGCTCTTGAATAGCCTTTGCGTACTATGGTGGAAATTAAGTTAGTGTAAACTTATTAAATAAGCTATGTTTTTTGTTTTTTATGCGCCATCTAAAAACAAAACGACTGACTTTACTATAATTCCCGTTCTAACCCCCCTAACTAAGCTGGTAACATGAAATAGTCCATCAAATGGGGATCAAACTCCCAGCTACCATTGGGCTTCTGCCGCTTGCCATTTGTCAATACTAAACGTAGTCAGTTAATTTGACAATGATAAATTATAAAAATACATCGGCAAACTTCGACTTTGATAATGTCAAAATTTTACCAATCTGCTGTCAATCAAAGTTGTTATTTCAATCAATCTCAATCCAATTTCTAAATTGATCAGCTGTTTACAAAATGGCTGAAAATTCTGTTTTCTACACATTCGTTGAATTTCAAAGGCTATATAATTGAAAGATCTAGTGCCTTAGTTTCAGTCTGCTACATAAATGTGAGTACAGTCGGCAAAACAGGTGTACAGGCAATCAATGGACATGAACTAATAAGTTTTATGCGGGTAATATATATTTATGAGAGCAAAACCTTAAGCCACACTCTGTTAAAGTAAAGTTATGAAAAAGTGGTGGCAACTGACCGCTGTGTATAGTTTTGCCATTTCTTGTCAGGGGCAGTCAGATATGGATTATGTCGACTCCATTGCCTTCTTGCTTTTTTTTTTGTTTAAATATGACTTGTTAAAGTAAATCCGTTAACCCATTTACAGAATAAACAATTTCATTTCTTTTCACTTTTATCAAGTAGATAAAACTCATAAATAATAAAATAATAATATTTAATAAAATGCAAAAGTTACAAGTAGCCTGCACACTCATTTCTTCCGCTCACTGTACAAAGGTACCGTTCAGTTGCAATATTGGAAAAGTTTCCTTCAATTTCATTCGTCAAATATTTTCTGAGCTAGTTTCCACTGGTTCAGATCAGTTAAATTTGTTTTTTGTTTAAACTTGCGTGATTGGAATGAGAAATAATCATTTTCAGGATCTTATGACTGCTCTTTGATCTGAAATGTAAACATATAGCAGCTGTAGAGTTTGAGGTTTAAATTCGATTAACAGTTGGTGAAAAGTGCAAGTAACTGCATCAAACAAAAGTTTTTTTTGACAGAAACCTCTCTTGAAAATATGTACCTATATATATAGGTACACACTTGAAATATATTTTATTAAGGCGCTGAAAACAGCTAATGCGCGGTCCACATCTCCTTAGTAAAAATCTTAAATTCATTCACTGACAGACAAACCGCTGGGCCTAGATGCATGAAATATTGCAGAAGAGTTATTTTTATAACGATAAAATATAAGTAAAAATCTTTTTAAAAACAAGCTTTAATGAACTAAAAAGTACTAAATAAAAATTTACGTAAACATAGAACTTTCATATTTTCTTCAAGTTTAGTGTTAGAAGGTCATTTACGCCTCAAGCGTTGATTTGACACTTCATACAAATACGAGTATCCCAACAATGCTCTACCAGGTTCCGTTTAAAACTAAACTACGCAACAAATACGTAGACAAAGTCGAATAGTTCGCGCTCACCAGTTAGCCGCTTGAAGCGCTGTATCAACGATTAGCCGTCTAGCATCCCTCGCTAGATCACGACTTGATTAGAGGTGTATTGCCTTTGATCTTCAATGCTGGTATACTGTATTTATTACACTTATTTTTTATTACACTTAGAACCTGAAAAGCCAAGCCAAAACTTTCAAACTCAAACTCGAACTCTAAGCATTTATTTCAATTAAACGATTTACAGGCACTTATGAATTGTCAAGGAGTCGGCCAGTTAGAAATGTGAAGCTAGTTGCCCATTCCAAAGCGTAGTAGGTACCTATGGAGAAGAACGGGCAAGAAACTCCTCGAACACTCTTTTTAATCAAAAAATTGATACAAAACTTGTGGGAAAACCTTCACTTTAAGGTTCTAAATCGCGTTGTGATCAAAGTGCTTTCCTTTCATCATACATTACTAGCTATTGCCCGCGACTTCGTCTACGTGTATTTTGTATTTCATAATTTTAAATGCAGTATGTCTGGTCGATGTATCCAGGATGAAAAATAGCTCTTCCAGGTCCCAGGCTACCTATCTATCAATTTTATAACGATTGGTTCAGACATTTAGGCTTGAAAAGGTAACAGACACACACAGACAAAGTTACTTTCTCCTCTGTGTATTTAGCAGTGTAGTTTCAAAATTCTTTTGTTTTTATTATCATGTAAGCGTACAGATTCAACCCGTTAGCTCTCAGGTACTAAGAACATAAGACAGTGACATAATTATGACCATGTGTTTGACACATTAATTGGATCCGTTTTATTGAAAATCTCGGAAAAGTTAATAATAAAATATTAATTATAAATATAGCTTTAAAACTGTTACAATGTACCAACTAATAAGAGTTCAGTATACCTAATTGGAAGTAACTGGGTCGTTATTAATTGGGAATATTGATATTTTTTAACAATTTAGCAGAATTGAACGATAATGCTTTCGATTTCTTGGAAATTTCACTAAGTTATTTTATTACAAGTAATGTAATTTTGGGTAAACCAAAAGCAAATAAAATCTTAGTTTTTTTTTTCATTAAAATGTTCATAGGTACCACCGAACTATCAGGGAGCTGCTACTACTCTTCTACTTCTACTCATTTTATATTCCCTTTAATTTCTATTTATTTTTAGACCAACTTTAGCCAAAGTCGCCTTTTTAGTAATCGTAGTTTTTCAACCACATTTTTTTACTGAGTGTGGTTGGTCTGAGTGCCCAATAAACTATTATACAAAAACTACACAAACACGCAAATATAGACACGGAAACGTCCAACGCGTCGTAAAAATTAGTGTACCATTGAGATTTATAAGAGCACAGTGCGCACCACGAACTGAGGCCATTCCATTCTATCACGCAGATCTGTAAGTATCCAACTTCGGATCCACTACATCCGAATAGTTAATTCTAATCGCTTTGTTCTAAGACCCGAGGGTCAAGAAAGGGGGTAAAGGGGTCTGCTTTGTGCTGATACCCCTAGGAATGGCATTGTACAATTGTCGAAATTGTACTTGTAGTTGGAGTAAATTGAAAGCGCTTGTGGAATGTTTGCGGCGCCTGACATGCAACGGGGAAAAGGAATATTGAGCGTTTGGGGTAAGCAGATGCGGAGGAGCGACGCCTGTCGAATGGACCACTGTTTGGCAATTATTGACAGTTAAAATTTCGGTTCTCTCGCACCAACTCCTTTCAGAATGTCAGAATGCAATAACAGCAAAATAAGAGTTTAATGAGACTTATATTTTACTAGCTGCGCCCCGCGGTTTCACACGCGTAAGTCCTTATCCCATGGGAATATCGAGATAATAGGTCACGATCTACCCATGTGCAAATTTCATCTAAATCCGTTTAGCCGTTTTACCGGGAAAGCACAACAAGCAAACAAACTCACTTTCTTATTTATAACTAACTGATCCCTGCGGCTTCGCCTGTCGGTTTTTATATTATAAAGAAAGAAAAGAAAAGAAACGAACAGGACGACAGACAGACGCGGTGGAGGACTTTGTTATATAATATGTAAGGATATTAGTTAGGATACTAGCGACCTGCCCCTGCTTCGCATGGTTTTTACGAATTGACAAAAAACGCGATTTCTTTATTAAGTGGACGTTCAATTAATGTATTCTGTACAACCTGTAAACCTGCCGGAATAATGATGGTGCAAAATCCTCATCAAAATTCGTTGCGTAGTTTAGAAGAACTACGTGGTCACACAGACAAAGAAGGCAAGCGAGTTTAATTGTATAGTGGCGGTGCTTGGAGGAGGCCTATACATACCGAGACTCCTCCGTGCCTCGAAAAGCAAGTTAAGCCGTTGGTCTCGGCTGTCATTCATGGATCTTTGACAGCTGTTACGGGTCGTCAGAAAGTGTGACAACCAGTATTACCAAGGGGTATCGTATTACCCAGTTACTGGGTTGTGAAGGTCAGATAGCTAGTCGCTCCATGTAAAATACTGGTATTCAGCTGCATCCGGTTAGACTGGAAGCCGACCCCAAAATAGTTGGCAAAAGCCTAGACACATTGAAAGTTAAGTTAAGTGATTAGATTAAGTTTGGGGTGAGAGCCTGGTGATCCGTCACACTGGGTATCCTAGTATGGACACCAGTCTCTCACAAAGGATCATACTTTATGCTTTTTGTCATCTTGTTATATTTTTTTGTCTCTATGTTTATAATTATGTAAACCTTTGTGTAGAGAGAAAATAAATAAAAATAAAAAAAATAAAAAAATTGATTAGTTATCGGTCAATACTATTAAATTGATTATCCTGGTATGCTGATAATCCCTTAGCCACATTACGATACACACACTTGCCCTAAAAAACATTGCTTCATATCAATTGAAAATATTACTAAGCTATCTATTCCAGTACATTAATAATGTCCTAGCTAGCCAGTAATTCTATTTTATCGAACGTTGGTCATCGGACCATTTTTCTAGGGACGTGATTCGTAACCACAATACTGTCCATATTTCTCAGCCTAGCGCTTATATCGTACGGACAATATCTTCACATGGAATACTGACTTATTTATTACATATTCGTTCAATATTATATATACTGTATTGTTGTAAGTTCGTGAGAAATAAGAATGTTGGAGGAATTGTGAAATCACGTCTACTACTTTTGCATTTTATTGAAAACTTAGATCGATATTTTATTTTTGTGAATGTGTTTTATGTAGGATCGTATATAAAATAGTTTGGAAAGAAAGTGACCATCTTGCTATCTATCTAAAAAAAAGTAAAAGTTTTATTATATTTTGGAACAACAACAAATTGACATACGTAATTACAATGATAGCAGCAACATTTAAAAACGGTTTTGCAGCTATCAAAGCCGGTCTAAACGAAATATTGTTCTAGACTTAACTGTGACACTAACTTTGGAATTTAAATAAAAATCGTAAACTTGCGAAAATAACTAATAAAAGACATGCAAACTTTGTATGTAATGTTGGTAGGTGTGGTGCAGTGTGGAGTGGTAGTGTGAGTGAGCGTGTGTGTGAGGGTGTTTGAGAGTGCGCATATGTGTGAGTCAGGGTTTGTGAGTGAGGGTGTACACTAACTAGTAACTTAACTAGGTGTAACTTAACTAGTCCAAGCACTCACACACACCGCGGGTGTTTGAGAGTGCGCATATGTGTGAGTCAGGGTTTGTGAGTGAGGGTGTACACTAACTAGTAACTTAACTAGGTGTAACTTAACTAGTCCAAGCACTCACACACACCGCGGGTGTTTGAGAGTGCGCATATGTGTGAGTCAGGGTTTGTGAGTGAGGGTGTACACTAACTAGTAACTTAACTAGTCCAAGCACTCACACACACCGCGGTGTGTGTGAGTGCTTGGACTAGTTAAGTTGCATCATAAAGGATAGATTTCAACCAGTTAGTCGGCCAACTTTACTCTCAAGACATTACGTGGTAAGCGGTCAATGTTGATGTTTTTATTTACTTTATTGGTTATGGTTAAAATTATTAATTAAAATGGTTTCAGACACATAGGTACTGTGTTGACCTTTAAAAAAAAATTAAATGTCTAATGTGAATGACCCAATAAACGAGTGGCAGGGAACAATAATGTCAAACTTTTATTTTACTTTTATTGGTTGAATACAAGGCTTTTGGCTACTTTTGTATCATTTCCTATTTTGTCTTTTTCTATTGTGTGTGCGTTTTGTTTGTGCAGAATAAACAATTTTTCTTTCTTCTTTTTCTTTCTTTCATATGTGTGAGTTTTAACATAGCCAAACTTGGGCATAGTGCTAAATTTGCTGCCACTACTTCTAACTACCTATTTCTGAAATGTCCAATTTCCCTTCCTAGCTTGGTTTATTTAACTACTTATAACAGCCAATTCAAAATAAATTGGGTTTAACCTGCTGTCAAGCCATTAAAATAAGCCTCGTAAAAGTTTATAAATAGCTAAAATTTATAACCCTCATCAGTATAAAGTCAGAATGGTAAAAAAAAACTTGTATTTTCTGACAGTCATGAGTTATACCTACTTGCGAAAATAATTTAATTAACACATTAGATAATTGATGTTGTATAAGGAAGATAGAACTCAGTGACTGTCATTGACTGAAAATGGTAATGATACAGCAAAATGATAAACATTCAAAATTCACATCAGGGTAAACACACCGCGTGAAATAAATTTAACAATTCACATTATTAAGTTCGCAAACGAATTCTCAGAACAACGTGAACGCTCGTTTTGAAATGTTCGCAGTATAGACCACTTGCTAATGAAAGTGAGTGTTCCACATTATGACATCTAATCAAGTTGAGATATCAAGTGAATCACAAAACAGAATGTCTTTCAGTATAACAAGTTAAATTAAATTTAAAATTTAAAAAAACCCCGACAAAAATAAAGCATTTTTTTATAGCTAAGAACACCGATAGTGTCATCAAGTCACCTTTCAAACAAAACCAAAACATCAAAATCGGTTGAGCCGTTTGGCAACTACGTTGACGCAGACAGACACACAGATACACACGCTAAACTTATAACACCCCTCTTTTTCCGTCGGGAGATTGAAAGTTGAAAGCCACATTTCTTTCGTAATCTCAGCGATATATTTACTGCTCTTATTTTCTTTTAGTTCTAGCACTAAATTCAACAACTCAGAAACCCAAGCCGCGGTCGAACCCTTGCAATTATTATTCTACAATCGTCCCCACAAGAAACTTGCTATTTAGTTTCAAACCAAATAAAAAGTCAATAAAGTACAAATAAATCAGCCTGTCTGCGTAATAAAGAAATCTAACTAAGTCCCAGCCAGGCTAAGGTCTGCGCAGACCGGAGAGGTCACGCAATATCTACTAACTTTAACTTTAAACTTTGCAAATTGACAATTGCTTCGGATTGAAGACGAACAAAGATGATAATTTAAACTTTTATCGATGAAGTCTGTTTTGAATTTGGATTAAAAGAAAAAATAATTTTGTCTTGATAAGTTGTGTAAATACTACTTTAAACACTGATTTAACTTTATCAAACAAAAAAAAAACTGGGCTGGCGCTGTAATTTTGTTTTAAGTGAAGGACTGCATGACGTCACTGTAGCATGTTGAAGGTTCACGGCCAACACTAAACAAGTACGATCTATTCACACATACTTCTATCCCACCACAAAAGTTAATGTCCCATTCGCGGTCCATCACGAGCGAACGACGGGCATTACCATTACCATAACGACCACGAAAAAACACACCAGCCCAGTGTGTACACATCCTTACCCATATTGTTTCACTTAAACGACATTCTGAACTCAAAGGATTTACATACATCGGCGGACCAGCCGACATTTTAAATGTATTTTTCTACCTTTCATATTAAAATAGACTAGATAGTAGGTATTCTCTCTACGGTTGTAACGTTCTGGTACAAATGGGAAGGCACAACCTGTGTGATGTCAGGTTTATAATTTCAATTTAGTTTGGAGCGTGGAGAAAATAAGCGAGAGGATTTGGACTTGGTTCTGTGTTGTTATAATATATTTGTCCATTTTCTGTAAAGCTATGTAGGTAAGTAGTTACCTAAATTGGTGGAGTGTGTGAATAAAATTATAGGTACAGTACGACACAATTTAGATGCAGCATCGGCAAAATTCGTAAAACCGATCACCATCCAAACTGAGTACGCCTTCAAAATCTCCAATCTTTATTACTGCTTTAGGGGAATATGATCTTTACGCAAACGCAATAACTCGTAAAGTCATATAAATACATTCGTAAAATTGTAATGAATTTTCAAATGTATGGTATACATATTCTAAGTTGTGTCGTACTGTAAGCTATTTTTAATACCCACTTTGGTACACTATTTTAATTACTACCCACTGTAATGGCGGCTGCTAACTTCTTTTTGGTGGAAGGTTCTCGTACAAACAAGCTTGTTTCTGCATCGAAACGTTACAGTTGTCAGAATTTCTTAGGATTTGTTTCTAAAGGCTGAATCTATTTCTCTTTCTTTGTTCACATACATCACGCCTGTATTCCTTAAAGGGTTAGGTAGAGTTGCACCAATAGTAACACCCACATGTCGCTCATGTAATATGGATCTTTCTCGTCTCTTTCTTTAAAAGGCAAAAATCCGACTCTGGGCTCAAATCATCATCTGCCTAGCCTTTTCCCAACTATGTTGGGGTCAGCTTCCAGGATAACCGGATGCAGCTGAATACCAGTATTTTACATGGAGCGACTGCCTATCTGACCTCCACAACCCAGTAACTGGGTAATACGATACTCCTTGGTAAGACTGGTTGTCAGACTTTCGGGCTTCTGACGACCCGTAACAACTGTCAAAGCTCCACAAATGACAGCCAGGACCAACGGCTTAACGTGATTTCCGAGGCACGGAGGAGTCTCGGTATGTAAAGATGGTCACCCATCCACGGACCAACCCTGGCAAGCGTAGCTTAACCTGATAGATCGACCCGTGCGGCTGTTATTACGTAGCCACGAGCTCGCTCTCGACTCTGGGCTCAAATCAGGTTATTAAATAATTCATCTAAATACTTAGTCGAGGTTCTAAACTTCTGACAGTATAGTTAAAGAATATCCAAAGAGATTGCCTTTTTATTTAGAACTGGATATCCAGTAGGTATACCCGCATTGAATAAATTGAAACAAATTGTAAACATTGGAAATATTTCACATTTTATTGTCTAGTGCTTTACATTGCAAATTATATTGAAGCTCTTTCAGTATACATAGGTACCTTTTATATTTTTTTATGGAAAATTTTGTTATAAAATTCGTTTAAATAAAATAATATTATCACGGTTATGTGAACAGGAGTTTTAGTCATACGTATCGGTCTAAGGATTGTGTAAAAACGAATATTTAAATTGGGTAAGGCACCAAATAAAAACAAATCTACAACATATAACAGATTAAATAAAAACAAACTATCTCCAAAAGTGTAAACAGTAAAACCTTCCGAAAATAATCCAGTCTACTTTCACACAGCGACAACTTTATCGCACGTTAGGTCGCGACTCGCGCGAGCACTCTCGGACCGACCGCCTGTCCAACAGCACCCTAATCATGTTACTTTAATGGTAATCGGAAACTGTACCGTTTGACATTAGAAACTCCATTCATGTTATGGGATTCGGTTACATGGGCAAGTTTTGCCTTTGTCGCAAATTGTACTAACTGGCTAGAGGGCGATTTGAAACCATTTTGGTTGCCATCTTAGTCTGTTAAGGGTCGGTACCGTAGGTATATTGTTATTCAATTATTACTATCAGATGTTTTCGTTAAAATTCTGAACAGCTCACAGGGTCTTGGTTGAAATTTAGGAATATTGGTCGGAATTATAAAATATTTAGAGAAGAATCTTATCTCAATACTTGTTATACATGATGGCACACATTTTAATACCAAGTTTGATTATCAATTATTTTTGCAATGGCACAACCCCTTTATTTATGAAAATAATCTTATCACAAAATTATCGGTAATCATTAGTTATTTCTGATTAAAATCGTCTAATTTACTAAGAAAACATGAGTAAGTGTTTATTTTACAATGTTATTGGTAATTCAATAATTTTGTTATGGCTGCGAGTCAAATATTGACTCACAGCTACGCTGAAGCCATTAAGATTTTCGTAGAAAACGTCATATTTAATAATTATAATATTCTCTAAAACGAAGAATATGTTAATTATAATATTTTTGTGACCTTATTGACCTGATCGTTTATCTTTTTAACCGACTTCAACAAGGATTCTTTATTCGACTGTCTGTTATGTTTTTTTGTTGTAATATTTGTTATGTGATTACTCCGCCAATTATACTCAGCTTCGTCCTCGAGATTAGCATAAACACAATGTAGTAACACGTACGGTGTTGCCTTTGCGCACTGAAAGTAAAAAGCCCTATACCTAAAACTAAAAAAATAAGCGTTATTTTTGAACATTTTTAGGTGAGGGTAGACCTATTTCCTTTGCTCGATATCGTGTTCTATTGCTCATTCACAGTTCAGTGCTTGCCGGAGCGCACATAATTTTATTAAATAATTATTGTATTAGTGCTGTAGTGTTGTTATAGTTTAGAACGTGTCATGGGGAAACGAAAAAGTAAACATGATTACGAATATATTACAAAAAAGTTAAAGAAATGGGAGAAGAAACTTCAGCGTGAGACAAGATCGACGTCGCATTCCACAGGTTAGTCAAGTGTTATAAATACATTGCGTAAAATCATTATAGTAAAAACGTTGCATAATCACATCAATGATTTGTTGTCATGACTCATTGCGGTTAGCTTTTGGGGTTAACACTTCTGACTCATACAAATATAAGCACTTAACTGCTTTTGTTTTTTATCACGTGCAAGGCTAATATTGCGATCAGTTATAAGAACTGTTACCTTGTTAGTATACGTGAAGCTATACGTGTGATGCGGGCAGTCTTTGGGATTGTCACTTCACCGTCGATAGTAAGCCGCACGCGGTACATATCTATATCTATAGATACACCGGCCCACATGCGTGCGCTTATCTTATTGTGGTAAATGAATTATCTATCCTCGTACATAACAAAATAAATCTATACATTACAGAGGACACACCCTCTCCCCGATGTCGATTCTACGACGAAGGAACTTTTGAGGAAGTAGTGGAATTGGAATCAGAATATCATGATGTGACATCTATGAGCGCTAGAGATCCCATTCCTTCGATCAGTGCCGTGGACCAAGTTCCCTTAACTAGCGCTGTAGACCCAATCCCATCCACAAGTACTTCACAGCCACAGGTCCCTTCCTCGGAGACTGAAGTCCTTATTGCAACTGACACACCTCCGAGCATCGAGCTGGACTCAAAAATTTTAGAGATATTTGGAGAGGATCCGTCTGTGGAAAAGATCTACGGCAAAGAAATTCAGACCGACCTGGCTGTTCGGCTACAACATCTGACTACTAAGGGCTTATCCAGCGAACTTCGTAAGGAGTTGGTAGAAAGATACTTACCTCCTAGTAATTGTAAGCTAATTGACTCGCCGGAACTTAATTTAGAAATAAAAGCTGCCATATCAGAAGTTGTCTTAAAAAGGGATAAGGGTATTGAGATGAAACAAAAACAGTTAGGTTGTGCTATTTCATGCTTAAGTAACGCTATTACTCTTATGATTGCTAAAGAGGACAAGGACACAGAAATAATACAAATGATGATGGACACTGTACGCCTTCTTTGTGACAACCAACACTCGGACTCAACACTCCGTCGGAACTTTATTTTACACAATTTAAAAAAGGAAATGAAGGAACAGCTACAAAAAACAATAATTGACAAACACCTTTTCGGATCAGACTTAGCTGAAACACTAAAAATTGCAAAGACAATAACAAAAACAGGAGCAGAATTAAAATCAACCATATCCCGGCCACCCATCAATAGAATAAAGACAGCGCCGCCTCCGCCTCAATCGACATTCCAACAACGGAACAATTTAAACTGGCGGGCTCCTCCCCCGAGTCGCAGGCAAACGGGGACTCAGAGGACGAGGGAGCCTGCACAGAGAAATCCGCCCGCGAGCACCACGCGCGGGTCTTATCGAGGTCGGCAGCAGACAACGCCCGCAACGCGAGTGAGCTACCGCAGTCGTCGCTAGATGTTACCAGGGTAAGCAATTATGCTGGTAGACTGGCACTTTTTTATGACACCTGGTCAGAACTAACTTCTGATCCGACTGTTCTATCATGGATTTCTGGATATAAAATACCTTTTTCAGCTCGAGTTATACAGTATACTATCCCCAATAAAAAAATCCACTCAACATCAGAAAAACAACATTTCAAAAGATGTATTGACGAATTGTTATGCACTGGTGCTATCTCTCATTGCAACCCTTGTGAAGGGCAGTTTATATCAAGCATATTCTTGATACCTAAGCCCAACGGTAAACATAGATTCATACTTAACCTAAAAAATCTTAATCAATTTATAGAAACTCAACATTTTAAACTTGAAGATTTACGCACAGCAATTAAACTTGTATCGGAAAATAATTTCATGGGAACAGTGGATTTAAAAGACGCATATTTTTTAGTAAAAATTCATGATGATTATAAAAAATATCTTAGATTCGAATTTGACAACATTTTGTATGAATTTAATGTGTTACCGTTCGGCCTAAATACAGCACCTTTTGTATTTACTAAGATAATGAAACCGGTTGTCGGGCTGCTCAGATCCTGCGGTTATATGTCTAGTATATACTTAGATGATTTGTTGCTTATTGGCAATTCTTACGATGCTTGTTTAGAAAACATAGCCATAACTCAGCAACTATTGTCAGCCTTAGGGTTCATCGTAAATAAAGAAAAATGCAACTTATCGCCTACGACATCATGTAAATATCTTGGTTACATAATTGATACTAAAAAATTTCAAATCAGTTTACCTACAGAAAAATCTAATAATATTAAAAATAAATTACAAACCTTTCGAAACATATCAAGATGTAAAATAAGAGATTTTGCAAGTTTAGTGGGTCTATTGTGTTCTGCTTGCCCTGCCGTCGAATACGGATGGCTATACACAAAGGAATTTGAAAGATGCAAATTTTTAAACTTAAAAAATGACCCATTAAACTACGACAATTTTATGAACATACCGTCATACTTATCGTCAGATATTGATTGGTGGCTTAAAGCATTAGATAACCCTATTAGTAAAATTAAATATGATGAATACTGCCTGGAAATTTTTAGTGATGCTTCGACTACGGGGTGGGGCGCGGCGTGCGGGAAAGAGACAGCTAGTGGGGCATGGACAACTGAAGAAAAATCACATCATATAAATTATTTAGAAATCGTTGCTGCCTTTTTTGGTTTAAAAGTTTTTGCCGTAACTATGAAAAGTTGTCAAATACTACTTCGCATTGACAACACTACGGCCATATCCTACATAAATCGGATGGGAGGCATACAATATCCCCATCTAACACGCATAACAAAAGAATTATGGGAATGGTGTCAATCTAGGAATATTATTGTGTATGCATCATACATTCGTTCGGCAGATAATACAATAGCCGACGCGGAATCACGTAGAATTCATCCAGATGTTGAGTGGGAATTGAGCGACTCAGTTTTTTACAACATAACAAACACTTTTGGTTTCCCTGATGTAGACATTTTTGCAAGTCGTGTCAACAAAAAATGTCGTAACTATATATCCTGGTTCAGAGATCCCGACGCTATGGCCATAAATGCATTTACTTTAACATGGTCACAAATTTACTTTTACGCATTCCCTCCTTTTTCTATGGTCCTAAAAACGCTACGAAAAATTGTTAAAGACAGAGCTACTGGTATTGTAGTGGTCCCCTTATGGCCCACCCAACCTTGGTACCCTTTATTCAGAAAACTTCTTGTATCATCTGTTTTGTATTTTGATCCAAATAAACAAACAATCTTATCACCTTCCAGCAACAACAATACACACCCTCGGTTTACCCTGGCTGCCGGTCTCTTGTCCGGGACTCGTTGCTGAGAAGAAATGTTCCATCAACTGCAATTGAGATAATGTTGGCTTCCCTCTCCGGTACATCGATAAAACAATACGACACCTGTCTTAAAAAATGGTATAATTTTTGTTTATCTAAAGATATCGACATTTTCGGGGCATCAATCAATGATGCGATCCTATTTCTAACAACATTGTTTGATTCAGGTGCCCAATATGGGACTTTAAACAGTTGTCGATCGGCTTTAGCCTTAATTATGATTGAAAAAGTCAGCGACAGTGAAGTTGTAAAACGCTTCTTTAAAGGTGTCTTTAGACTTCGACCACCCTTACCGAAGTATAACACAACTTGGGATACGTCTAAAGTCCTAAACATTTTGTCCTCTTGGTATCCTAACGACAGCTTGGATTTAGCTAAGCTTTCACCTAAATTAGTCACTTTATTGTCCTTGGTTACTGCACACCGTATGCAAACTTTAGCAAAAATTTATATACATAACATCCAAATTCATGCTGATAAGATGACTATTAAAATACCTGATATTATAAAAACATCAAGGATAGGAACCGTGCAACCAAATCTTATTTTACCATTTTTTCGCGAAAAACCGGAAATCTGTCCAGTCCTGACTCTTTCAGCTTATCTAGATTCGACTAGACCACTTCGGGGTAATGTAAATAACCTATTTATCGGTGTGAGGAAACCACATAAATTAGTTTCGGCACAAACATTGAGTCGATGGGTTAAGAATACGCTAGGAGATTGTGGTATAGATATATCTATCTTTACAGCTCACAGCACCCGACATGCTGCCACATCTAAAGCCCACAAATTAGGAGTTAATTTAGAAACCATTAGAAAAACCGCGGGATGGAGCGGTTCCTCTCAGGTTTTTATGAAATTTTACAATAGAAATGTAATAATTACGGAGGAAGATGATTTATTTGCAAGATCAATATTAAACAATTGTAACAACAATTAAGTACTTAATAATAAGTTTCATGATAATTATAGTATCTATGTTTGATACTCATCATTTCAGGCGGAAGATGTCCAATGCTGGACATATAAGGTTTTTCTGTTAGATAAGTTGATTCAGCTAGTTAAAATTCTGTGGTAATCAGAACTATTAATGTAATTATTTATTACTGATAACGAATGTGTATTATTTTAGTTAAAATAATCATCATAATTATAAGAGTTTAAACTCATACCTACTGATTAAAATTGATTGCCTTGTTACACAAAAGTGTTTCCTTGATATTTCAGTAGCTCTCAAATTCTACATTGTGTTTATGCTAATCTCGAGGACGAAGCTGAGTATAATTTATGATTAAACGAACTTACCTGTACGTGAAGTTCGATCATAATTATACGATGGCTTCGTCCGAAGAGATTAGCAACCCACCCTCCCATATTTAATTTTTCCCTAAAATATACCCTGGCATTCCCTGAAATATCAAAAACAGGAATTGAGGATCTGGGCTCTGAACTAAATGAGCAATAGAACACGATATCGAGCAAAGGAAATAGGTCTACCCTCACCTAAAAATGTTCAAAAATAACGCTTATTTTTTTAGTTTTAGGTATAGGGCTTTTTACTTTCAGTGCGCAAAGGCAACACCGTACGTGTTACTACATTGTGTTTATGCTAATCTCTTCGGACGAAGCCATCGTATAATTATGATCGAACTTCACGTACAGGTAAGTTCGTTTAATCATAAATTATGGGTTGATTTTGATGATTCTTATTGTGTTTGGTAGGTCATGCTTCAGAGGTGGTCTCATATACTTATTCCATATATTTGTTAACTTTACTTGCGTAATTTTTGAGTTAGCTTCAATAATACGTATTTTTCCCACTTAGCCTATATATATTTTTTTATTTTATAAAATGTTTTTTGTATCTTTCTGACCTTTGTCATAATAATTATTATATATTATATATTTTATTTATATTTATCTTTTATATTTTTTTTAAAAACGAAAAATATTATTATTTTATCAACGATTTTTGTCGTATTTCCAATTTGTTTTCTTAAAAAAAGTGGTGTGTCATTGGACAAATTCTATTGTATTGTTCTGGACTGAACACAGCAAAATTTTTGGAAAATGTATTGTCTAACACGGTGAAGCCACGTTTCTTTGAGTTTAACATTAAAAAACACAGTTTAGTGCCATAATATATTAGATTCTGCGACCAACGATGTATAGGTTTCCGTTCGGATGTAAACGTAAAATAAAAAAGAAAAGCGCTTGAATTTTCCTTTTTCGTAAAATGTTCGCAACATGTCAAGATCTTGTTGTTCAGTGAAACATACGCCAAATGAGGTTAATAAGGGGTTAATGAAGATGTCACACAGCAGGGAAGCTGTCACCACAAACTCCAAAATTCTTTCAAGTAAAATTTTAGTTTGGTGACTATTTATGCTTTTAAGATCGATCTTTGCACTTCAGAAATGGTCTTATTTTTGCTATTCTGTCGCCAGTGGGAAAAGTTTACATGAATATTGCGTGTGTGTGTGTAGTATAGACGATGTTAGAGGGTAGACGTGTTCTCGAGTGGAGACCGAGAATCGTCAAACGTAAGGTGGACTAGGTAAAGCGACGATCTTCGCAGAGTGGCTGGTAGCAGCTGGATGAGAGTAGCCGAGATCCGAGTTGAATAGCGTACAATTGAAGAGGCCTAAGTCCAGCTGTGGTCTGCTGTAGGCTGATGATGGTAATAGTATTGTGGCGGCATCTACAACGCCACATGCGAACTACGCATTAGAGACCTGACGTCACACAAAGATTCTGACGTCACATAAATCCTGCATCGCGCAATTGTACTTTACCGCGCGATGGACATATATACAAGAATCGAACATCAATCGCCGGGCAGTTGCTCGCTAGACACAACACCCGTCTGGTCAGAGGATCCTCCCTTTTCTATGGTGGATGAGTGATAAGGGGAAGTTTGAAAGTAGAGCTAGTGACAGAAAAGTTGAAAGGAAATCTTTTGGCTTGCAATGGGCATGTGGGGAGGAAATATGCGTGTGACTAAACGAGTGATGAATATTAATGTTTATGGATGCAGAGGGAAAGGATTTCAATGAAAAGATGATAATCATAAAAAAGAAGGGAGTGAATGATAGAGTGACGGCTGACAGCAGAGAATGAAAGAAAAAAAGTGTAGAGACGATCTCAAGTAACGTGGGACAAGGGCAGGAAAAATGTCTTGCGAGGATTGAGGAGAGAAATAAAGCACTGTCGCAGAGAGTCGCCAGTCTGTATCAGCCGCAGCAGTATATTTAAAAGAGCTCCTAATATCCAGCAGGCTGCGACGTTATCCACTGCAGTGCAGTGGTTGCAATTGTCCGCGTTCTTCTAGTCCCGTGGGAATAATGACGCCCAATACTATGCTCCTTTTCATTGATTCCCGTTTATTTGGAGTTTTTATTAGAATCTGTAATTATTCCGAACTAAAAGTTCTTAAAAATTGTTATTGGTTTTTCAATTTGATTTGGATTAGACAAAAGTGAGAAATTGAAATACGTGAAAGGTATTATAGTTGGATAGGTTTTTTTTTTGTAACATTAAGTTCACAAAAAGCAATGAAAACTACCACTAACTAGACTATGTAAGTATTTACGTAATTTAAATAATCTAGACGATTGTGAAAAAAAAACAGTGGGTAGCAAAATGATCTAACTATGCCACTCAGTCTTTTTTTCGTTTATGGTATGGGTGATTATAATAATTTACTTCGTGGTGACAGTCAAAGTATTTTTATTACCTACTACGTAAAATTGTTTAATAATAGTTATGATTTTTTTTTTGTTTCTTTTTTTTTTACATGTAGTTACATCGTGTTGTGTGCCCTGTCTGTGCTAAATAAATGTATTTTCTTTCTTTCTTTATTTTTCTTTAATAGAACAGATTTCTCTGAAAATAAAATGTTCCCCATTTATTTAACGTGTGACAGATTGAAGAGTATCTCATAATGATTATGTTCCGCCAAATGATCATTGATCGCATTGTAATGTAACTTGTGCAAAAGTTTCATTTTTCTTTACTGGTTTTATTCTTATGGCACAGTCAGATATGTTCCAACTTAAATAAATTCTTAGCTTACCATGGTTATATTGTTGTCTTTTTATTAATGTAGGTGCAGATTCCAGCCAGGTGCATTATAACTGCAAACCAAACCAGAACGCGACGTACAATCGCACAATCGTCAAGACAAGTGTCGTTTGCAATTGGTCAATCGTCATCCTGAAGATGCCTCGTTGAGAGGTGAAACACGTGTCGATTTCTTACAGGGTTTTTATGACTCTTGAAGAATAGTCAAGCGGAATAGGTTACTAAATATATCAGCGTCTATTGTATTTTATAATGGATTTCCGCAAAGTCACGCCTGAATCAATTAACTAACTGCAATAAATAAATTTATTTCAGCCAACAACTAGGTACTGTGACTAGGTACAAAACATTCAGTGTTCTACATACAATTCTCGAGAGTGCATTGAAGTTGCGCAAAAAATGTATTTATATCAAACAATATCGTCAATCATTGTTCTATCGTACAGTCGACAACCGCGATCCTGCGCCCATTACAGTAATTGAATTGCGAACAATTTGTTTCCTTTGAAGAAATTGTTTATATCTTAACAACACATTTGAAACCACGGCTAAACTACCCGCACCTCTACCATGTCGCACATAAGGTCGATATTTGAACGACGATTACTTTTTGAACTGTAAATGAACAATGGTTATAAGACCACTCGGAAGTATTCGGATTTTGATTTATACCCGATAACGGAATTCGCTTATACCCATGAATGCGTAACAGGAGAACGCGGGAACTGGGAATTTATGTAGCTTCTTGTTGTGACTTTAAGTGGGATTGAGACAAGCGGTGCCGTGGCCATTGAATGAGATTAAAAGACTAAGTTTGTTAGTTTTTTGTCCGAAATAAGGTATTTTTGGTGGCAGGATCCGAACTACAAAACTAAAGAGTCTATAATACCTCAAGTTGCATAGCATGATCGAAAATACTGCAGGATTATTGTTATATAGTATGTTAGACAAAAGATTACAAAGTTACCTCCAAACCAAACAATAAACCGCTATTATTAAATAAATATTACTACTACGATCATGAAACTTTGCATAATAACTAAACTTAATATTATAAAGTACCTACTATGTTATAATACTATGGTTTTAATTTTTTTTTATTATTATTTTCACTGTAACAAGAAATTACTTACATTAGGTCCTGATTTCGATTCCCGGGTCGGACAGTGTTATTGGGTGTTTCCATCAGGAATTTTTCAGTAGCAGCCTGGTCTCTGGATTTGTGCCCGTTTGATGGCAATAAGCTCGCCCCCTATTACAATGGGATTCAAACTTATCTGATGAAATGTGGGTGTATTATAGGTACGCCTCTGCCCAACCCTTTGAGGAATACAGGCGTGATATTATGTTATGTTATTCATCGTAATCCAAAGCACTAGAGCTAGACGCCCACAATAGTTAGGCCACATCTGCCGCGCCGCTAAAGTGCCCGGCGTGAGTAACCGTGACGTCACCGCCAGCTCGCACTTACCTCCAATCCTTTGCGATATTAATCTCCTTGAGCGCCGCTTAAGTACGACACCAGATTAACTGTAGCACCATTAGAACAGCGGTAATAGAACATTTCATAAATAAGGCTTAACTAATCCTATTGAGGAAATCATTATCATCAAGATCATTTCAGCCGAAAGACGTGCAGTCAACTGCTGGACTTAGGACTCCAGCAAGCGTGGCCACATCGACCGGTTCTGTGCTTCTCGCATCCAGCGAACTTGAGGAAATAGGCTTAAAAGACCTTATCAGTCAAGGCCGCTATTAGCATATCTTAAACAGGGACGCGTTTTCAGGAAAAATCAAAATAATTCTCGAAATTGATTGATCCCATTCCCAATTTTACATAGACTTTTATCCAAGGTATAAGTAATAGGGCGTTGGAAATGTAAGTAATGTCTATCGGTTGGGCCATTTATCTCCGAAACGGCTGGACCGATTAGTGCGGGCTCCTCTAATGGTTTGTGGCGTTAAAGTACTGCTGTAGGTAACCCGCGTTTAGGGCAATCCCTAACAACAGATTCACCTACCTACTGCAGGCGTAGCATGGCGCTTTCTATCTCTACGAAGAATATATATGTTTTTCTATACAAAGTGACAGTTCGTTTCTTAATTTTTGTCATCCACCGTAGAAATCTTTCTACAATCTGTCATTTTGTCTTCCATTTCTAACGATCTTTGTCTAGGTCTTTTTATGTTGACTATTTTGGAAGAAAGTTTTCTATCCTTACTGTCAAAATCACACTGACAACCGATAAATCCTATGATAAAACAAAGAATTCTGAGTCAAATTATGTAACAGAGTGAATTTCGTAAAAAGTGCAGTTGACTACAGGAAACGTCATTTTTGTCTACTCTTCCGTCGACAAAACGGTGCTCATGCTACGCCTGCTGCATGGGCGGCTATTTACTGTCGGTTTGGTACTGCTTGACTAAACACTGCGTTGCAGAAAACAGTTTTATTGTTGCTAAATGTATTTCTTTGAATAGCATTTTTACATTTAGACCATCAACAATTCATATATCAGACAAAACAAGAGGACAAAGTGGATACGCTGCCTTGTGCAGCAATTGACTTGCTTGAAACACAAAAAATGCTGAAAGCTTTTAACTACAGATCTGGCAGTTTCTGTTTACAAACACAACCAGAAAACGAGAAATTTCTAGTATAGGTTTTGCTCTCCCACCTTCTATTCTGTTGTCATTGTTGCTATGCCAGTATTTTTCCTCTACATTTTCAAAGGAACATAAGCCCAAGTTCTTTCGCCGCTTACTGTGTGGCGGCACCACGTCAGGGTCCACAGCGCCGTGTGAACACGACGTGACGCGACGTCGGGCCGCGAGCTTAGCTCACACCTTCATATTTAGTAACCCTTTACTTGATCTTCTGAAGTAAGACAGTTCCAGAAGTCCTTCTTTATTTTTATTTTATTTATTAAACTTTATGCACAAGTAAAAACTACTGTACAAAGGCGGACTTAATGCCTGAGGCATTTTCTACCAGTCAACCAGTCTTTAACTATTTGAGGGGTATCGTATTACCCAGTAACTGGGTTGTGGAGGCTAGATAGGCGGTCGCTCCATGTAAAATACTGGTATTGAGCTGCATACAGTGAGACTGGAAGCCGACCCCCAACATAATGGTGAAAAGGTTTAGGCAGATGATGATGACTCATCATCCAACGTACCTATTGAGCAGCCTCTGTCTGAAAGATCTTTTATTGTGATAAACCAGCTTCCTATAATGGTCCATTAAAACGAATATTCTCAACGTTTAGTACGCAAGATCGATAATGGCATGGATTATAAGTAAGTAACGCAAAATCCGCATCAAAATCATTGAACTAGTTTTCGAGAAAAATGATGACAAACAAACAAATTACCTCTTACCCCTAAACATGTAAGTATACCGTCTCCGTTCCACCGTGGGACATGTACCTAATAATAGTAGAAATAAATCATTGTTCGTTATTAATATTCAATCTTCATGTAACACGTGTGAGTCTTCTGAACAATTTATATTCTGTGTTCTCCCTAACAATTCTGGTTTGCATTGACTAAGTATTTATTTATTTATTATTAAGGTTTACCAACAGCTTCTGTATACAATGTTTCTTAAGGTACTAATACAAGCCTCATTCTTATACAGTCGCCAATTACAGGTAAACCAACATTGACAAAATTGAAAATAAAAACACAATAATAAAATTTGAATAAAATTAAAACATACTAAAAATCATAATAAAATCAATAAATGCAATAAGGTCAAATTAATAAAAGAAAAGAAAAATAATAGCAAAATAACATAATATAAATTAATCAATAGAACTACATAATCACAGTTATCAGAATATTAATAATAATTACGAGATAAATTAACAATCAAAATAAAATAATAAATGTATGGGTAATCGAAAATTAACAGTTAACTATGTATTTGGTTGTGTTCTTTGGTACTCTAGTATTTTGGCTTTAAAGACTTTCAAGGAATCATAGAAAATGTCAACTTCTGGTACAGATTTTGCGAATGAATTTATCTCTCTACAGAGTCTGTTAATTGGTGAGTTTAGCCCAATATTAGTTCTAAATGATTGAATGCGGAATAGGCTAGTGATCGGAAATCTAGGTATATTGTATGGAACTTTTAGTGCAGCATGCTCGACCAGCCCACCGCAGTCTAACCTATTATTGACTAACTTATGCAGAAATATAAGTCCCAGAGTTATTCGACGATCTGTATTCTTATTGAAGCACTGAACACGTTGTTCATACGGGCACCTGGGAGATATTTTACCAGAGGTATATGCTAGATGCTTCGTGAAAGCCCTCTGGATACTTTCGACTCTTTGCGAGTGTACTGCATAGTACGGGTTCCAAACCACGCTAGCAAACTCCAAATGGCTGCGGACTAATGCATTATACAAAACAATTTTAGTTCTTACAAGCTTAAAACCTTTGGTGCTTCTCTTTAAAAATCCAAGTAGCCGTGCTGATTTAGTGACAATGCTATCAGTATGACTTTTGAAGTTAACTTTGTCGTCCATGATGACGCCTAGATCTCGAACTTCTTTCACAGACTCGACAGGCGTTCCATTTATTTTATATGAGACAGTCCTGGATTGTTTTTTTCTGGAAAATCTTATGTGGCTACACTTCTGCACATTTAACTTCATAAGGTTCGAGTTGCACCATCGCTCAATCCTATCTAAATCATCTTGGATTAGTATAGCGTCATCACTTGAACTGATTGTTCTATACAGTTTAAGATCGTCCGCAAACATTAAATATTTACAGTTATGGATTTGATCTGTTATGTCGTTTATGAAGAGCAAGAAAAGGATTGGGGCTAGATGAGAACCCTGGGGAACTCCTGAATCCGCGTAGTATGGGTAAGATTCATAACCATTAACGACAAGTATTTGCGATCGACGAGCCAGATAAGACGAGAACCAGTTCAGTAATGAACCATGTATACCGTTGTATTCCAACTTCAACAGTAGCAGAGAATGATCAACTTTGTCAAATGCACTGCTAAAGTCCGTATAGATGGCATCCACTTCCAACCTTTTGTCAAGAGCTAGAGTTACGTCAGATACAAACTCGACAAGGTTTGTCTCGACACTGCGCCCAGTTTTAAAACCATGTTGATTGGGTGATATAATTTTATCCACAGTATACAGCTAAGATGATGCGTGTTAAAAGGCTGGTCTGACACAGACCAGCCTTTTACTTAGCTTAATTTTATAAAGATGGCTGGCAGTTCTTGTAGACTTGGGGCCAACTATGTTGGGGTCGGCTTGCAGTCTAACCGGATGCAGCTGAATACCAGTATTTTACATGGAGCGTTTTTGCCGAAAGGAGTGGCATACCGAAGCAAATAGGTACAGTCCGGTACAGTCCCTTCACAGTTATTTTTTTCCAGCTGACAGCGGCAATCCTATAGCAACCTTATTATAACGACAATGTTTGTTTACTAACAGGCAGTGTTGTAAAATCAGTAAAATAATTGTGAAATTAAATATAATATTGAATTAGATAAAGATATTGATCAAACATGTGTATACATCCAGATCCAAATGAAAGAAGGATCATAATAAAAAAAGATTAATTACTAATTTACATACAATATCATTTATTTAACGTCAATTCAGCAAACAATAATACTAATTCTAAAGTTACTCTGTCTCTGTCTGTATATGTACCTTTTCACGCCTAAACCACTGAAAGGATTTCGATAAAATTTGGCAAGGAGATAGATGGCATCTTGGAGAAGAATATAGACTACTTTTTATCGACATACCACGCGGGCGAAGCCGCGGGCGGAAGCTTGGCACATAGATAGACCATGAACTGGATCGAGACATGCGGCCGAAACTACGGGGCGCAGCTAGTACATTATTAATGTCAAGAGCAAAAAATATACCTATATAATAAAAAGTAATGCATAAAATCTATGTTTAAATATAATACGTATAAATAAAAATTAAAAAAATATTGTTACACAACAATATGAACAATGTTTACAATAAAAGTATTATTTTTTAATATATTTTCGAATTTATTTAGAACGTCTACTTGGTTTTTAATTTATATTTTAAATTCCAATTAAAATACCAAAGTCATCAAAAGTTATAATTTGAGCTTAATGAAACGCGCTATAGTTTTTCCCGCGAGGAATTGACGTGTGACGCGTTGCGGTGCGGTGCGATGCGACGCGGCGCGATGATTAACGAGCGAATTGTGAAGACTCACTTGAGCGTTATCCCTGCTAGTTCGAGAGGTCAAAATGAAAGTTTTTGGTGATCTGTTTAACGTACGATATTGAACAATTGGGTATTATTTGTTTAGGATTTTATCATGTTATTACTACGTCTTTTTTTTGTATATTTTGAACTCTTAGTTCAAAGTTAATTTAATTTCAAGCAACCAGCGAGTAAGCAAGGAAGCGACACCAAGCAAGAGTGAACTAGTCCGACCTCATTTAAATAATTGACGTGTAAGTGTTATTTTTAACCAATTTACAAAACTAGCGCCAAAACAATCACACTGTTAGTCGCGTAGGGTCAGTGCGGACCCCAAAGTTTATTTGCGAAGAAGGAACATAAAATAAACAGTGCAAATATTTTATAAAGGAACGTTGTACTTAACAACATCTTACCCTAACAAAAATATAAGGCTTCTAGAAAACAAAATAATATAAAATATAATACTATGTAAAAATAAAAATTAATACTTAAAAACTTGGCTAAAATATTATACAAATAAAGTCTCGTGGGGTTCATATCAAAGTTCTATGTTTACGTAAGTTTTATTTAGTACTTTTAAGTGCATTATTTAAAGCTTGTTTTAAAAAAATATTTCACCTACATTTTATTCTCGTATTAGAATTTGATAAAATATCGGTTCTATCATCACCTTCACTTGTAAGGTACCTACTTGTCAAGTTGTGGGTTATCGTGTGAAGTTAAGGTGTATCTGTGGCCACCTTCCGGCACTATCATCAGACCCTAGACCTTGGGCTAACGTAAGCTACGTTACAACTAACGTAACAACTTAAAGATTCCACCTTTCAAATAAAAAAAGAATAAGACGGAGATATCCGGAAGCCCCCTTTTTTACCCCATTTTGGAGGAAGTACCCCTCCAATAAAAAATCCTCGACGACTAAAAATTACAAGAAATTCATTAAATCTGTACACCGAATTTCGTCCAGTTGTCGCAAAATAGCGCCCTGTAGACCAGTACATTCAAACTGACAAACTTGCAAATTTTGCCGAACTTGATGCAGAGACGCTTCGCTCGCTCAGTCAATAAATATCATTTATCAGCCCTATCAGTGTTGCTTAGACTGTCTGATTATCAACAGCTCCTAGACTAGGAGTATAATGTGAAACCAGCTGTCTAAATACATTATTTATGCACTTAGTAGTTATATCCTAACAAAGTCTAGTCTCCAGCCTTTGTGGGTCCCGTTACTTAGACATCGGATTAAATATGTAGCTTCATAACTGCCTAGGACAGGTGATTATCAACCTAGGTAATTTTACGGCATGAATTTTTGATTAAGATTTCAAAGAGCTTTGAGGATCGTTGCTAATTTCGATCGTTGTTTATTATAAACGCGAACATGAATAAATACCAGGTTACCATGCCTTTACCAGGTTATCGGTCCACCTTGTGGTGGGCCTTCCAACACTACGTCTTCCGGTAAGCGGTCGCCACTCCAGAACCTTTCGGCCCCATCGGCCATCTGTTCTGCGAGCAATGTGCCCTGCCCACTGCCACTTAAGTTTGGCAATCCTCAAATACTGTTAATCAATAGTACATTGTGATACGAGTGTGCTCTATTGGATGTTACAGTCGAGGCGGTATTATTCGCGCGAGCCATAGTCGAGCGCGATAAGGTAGCCGAGAGTGTAATAATCAATGCACACGCGTTTCATACGACGATTTTCAACACACTTTGCGAGGAAAAAATCAGACTTGTTGTAAAAACTTATGCTACAATAACGTATTTAACTAAAGAGATGATAGATTTATAAAGTTTAACTGACCTTTGTTGCCAGGTACTGACTATCCGGAGTTTCTTTTAAAAACTTCTATGTCGGTTGGTGATAATACTTTAAATTTTGTATTTTTGATAATAATTAACCACACAACAAAAACGTTATTAAACATTTTTGGAAAATAGCGCGCTGGTTTTGTTTTTCCATAGGTGTATTTAGCGGAGCAAAGAGCCGCAAACAACTTTAGTAAGTTCTGGAAGGCCACAGGTAAGTTAGATACCAAGCCTGGGCTGCCGGTGAGCGTCGGTGGATTGAATGATGCAAAGCAAATTGCAAATATGTTCATGGAACATTTCAAAATGCGATCACCCCTTGGCCCCTCAGGTACGATGACCGGTGCTGGGTCCGTTCGTGAGAGAGTGGAACCGGTAATGTTTTTCTCGACGAAACAGGTCAGGGCGGTAGTGAAAAACATGAGTAGAGGTAAATCACCCGGACACGATGGACTCAGCATCGAGCATTTTAAGTATGCTGGTATTCACCTGCCGAGGGTCCTGTCTCTGTTTTATTCAATGTGCATTAGTCACTCGCACCTACCGACAGAGCTAATGAGAACGATTGTGGTACCGATTGTCAAAAACAGGACAGGGGATATTTCGGACAAGGGAAACTACCGGCCAATCTCTCTTGCAACTACCATTGCTAAAATATTGGACAGTATGCTTGATTCGTGCTTGGAAAAACATCTGGACCTGCACGACTCACAGTTTGGGTTTCAACCTGGGCTGTCCACTGAAAGTGCAATCCTAAGTCTCAAGAATACTGTCCAATATTATACAGATCGTAAAACGCCGGTGTATGCCTGTTTCCTGGATCTTTCCAGGGCTTTTGACCTTGTGTCATATGATGTGCTCTGGAGGAAGTTGGGGGACAGGAATGTACCGGCGGAAGTTCGTAAGGTTTTGCAATTTTGGTATGCTAACCAAACGAATCAAGTAAAGTGGTCCAACAGTCTCTCTGAGGCTTATGGGTTGGAGTGCGGGGTGAGGCAGGGAGGGTTGACCTCACCCAGGCTCTTCAACCTATTTGTGAATGACCTTATGGTCGAGCTTAGCAGTATGCGTGTTGGCTGTCGGGTGGGTGGTGTAAATATTAACAGCATCAGCTATGCAGACGACATGGTGCTGCTGGGCCCGACTGCAGGTTCTATTGGAGAGATGTTGAAAGTTTGCGAGGACTATGCAGCTAGGCATGGGCTCGTGTATAACGTGAAGAAATGTGAGTACATGGTCTTTGGGGTCGCCGGTAGGTGTACAGATTATTCACCTAACTTTACCCTAAATGGCTTGAGCATAAGAAGAGTTAAACAATTCAAATATCTGGGACATATGCTTACCGACGACCTAAAGGACAATGTGGACATTGAGAGGGAGCGCAGGGCTTTGGCGGTCCGCGGTAATATGTTGGCTCGTAGATTCGCTCGCTGCACGGACCAGGTAAAAATAACGCTTTTCAAAGCGTATTGCCAGGGTCTGTACACGGGTGGTCTGTGGATCAACTACACCAAAAGGTCGCTAGATATCCTGCGCGTCCAGTACAACAATGTTTTTAGAATGCTTTTGAGACTGCCCCGGTTCTGTAGTGCGTCAGAGATGTTTACGCAGAACCGTACTGACGGCTTCCATGCAATTGTGCGGAAGAAAATTGCGTCGGTGGCAGCTAGAACCCGGGCCAGTGGCAACAGCATTCTGGAAACAGTGAGTGAGAATGTGTTTTCCCCTTTTAGGAGGCATTTTGTGGAGAGGATGACCGGCTGAGAAACCGGGTTCGTCTTCTTTACAAAACGACTCACACCCAAAATGTATTTTTAATTTTAATTTTTTAATTTATGTATATACTAACACTAGGTATAAGGTACTTTACTAACACTACGGATCTCTGTTATCTGATTATTTGAAACTAAATAAATAAATAATAAATAAATAAAGGCACTTGCAAAACCGTTAGACAGCCTATACAAAAAAAAAAGAATTGAAAAAGAAAAAAAAAAAATACTATAACTAAATAGGTACCATGGCGGAGTCAAATCTATTTATTATTATTTACGCTCTTCTCCCGTATGTGAAATCGACATTTTTAATTTAATCACACAACAAAAAAGTTAACAAATATTTATAGAAAATGGCGGCTGGTTTTGTTTTTTCCGCTAGCGATGCGCGCGCGGGTGTAAATAAAGGCACTGACTGGCAATACCGCTGAACAGCCTATATAATAATGTTAATAATACATAATACGCAAATGGGGTTAGGTTAGGTAAGTGGCCTGCGCGCGTGCCACCCGTGGATTTACCGGAAAAAAGTGCAAGTCTCTAGTTCATACTAATTCAATGTATAGTATCCCCCCCACTGACGTTTAGTTATGGTAAAAAAAAACCCATGGGCATGCATGGGTTTTTTTTTACCATAAACGACACTGGTTTGCCTATGGTTCTTATTTTTTAATAAAAACTTGCTTTTGAGCGCTTGTCTTTGGTATAAAGCTTCACCAAAAACAATTTCTATTGGATACAAATTCCATGCTGCCATGATAGTACTTACTAATTCCATACTGCCATGTCATTACTCCGACTAGTAAAAAGTAATCTGTGGCACACATTACCGCACTAGTAAAAAGCGCTTCCTAAAATACACTACATTAATAACCTAAAAGCGGTTCAATAAGAAGTAAGTTAAATAAGAGTATGGTTTATAGCTTATTTATGTACTGCTTTATCTATAATGCAATACGATATATTATTATTATTATTTTTCTCTTTGTTCCTCTTCATTAGAACACCTGCCATCTAATAATCTTCACCACCCTTGGTTGACGGTAGAGAATGCCTCAGGACCTTTTTTAGTGCGAAAAGTTTAAATAAATAAATAAGAGCCACTTTACGAGCAAGTGGGTTTAAAAATAATGTTATTCAATTATTAATTGCTGGAAATGCTTATATATACACGAACTCACACCTTCTTCCCATGGTGGAAGACAGAAACTATTGTGAAATAATCAATACTAATTGAAACTAGTGTTACTTTATTGTACAACATATTATTATTATTGTTTTGAGATATAAAGTTAAAATTGCAGATGAATGTGCTACTAATTACCTTGAACCGCAAAAAAAAAAAAATCTTTCGTAATCACTATAACAACCCTGTTTAGCACAATAATTGCGTAATACACGATCAATCACAATCCTAATCAGTTTGAAACAAATTACTAATCCATGGCTTCACGAGTTCGAAAAAAAAGAATTTTTACCATCGTATCTACGACGGGCTAGCAGCACTCCCGAAGGGTGAAGGGTGCTTCCTTCCTTCTTACTTCTTCTTGTGGATAGTACTTTGTTTTGATATTGTTTGAGCGCAGTGGTTGGTGGCGTTCGTTAGGTTTTCTTTAGTGCAAGTGAACGGGCACTTAGAACAGTCCAGCAAGCAGAACATGTCAGATCAAGGGTGCCAGGCTAGTTAAATTACACGTCATTTGAACTTTGAAGCCTAAAACCTATTCGATCATGCATAGAATTCACAACGCTTCTCAATATTTACTATACTATCCCGTAGGTAAAGTTTGAAACTGATAAGTAAGTAACGTTTGACAATGAGTAAGGTCTTTTTATTTCCGAGAAATCTTTTCTAGGGTCAAACTGCTAGGATGTACCTTTTAATTATTTCTCATCTATCACACCCAGCCCACAAAAACGCACACACACAACGCGTGTTGGTCGACATTAAAACGAGCCTTTGTAAAATCACAATACATGAATGCTTTGCGCTGCGGTTGCGAATTTAATCAAGTAGGAACGTAAAATCCAAACCGAAATTGATGCGAATATTTTATTAAAACTTCCAAACGCACTCGTTACTGATATTTGGGAGCTATTTGAAGTATCTCTAAAACGTATTTATTGTGGCGGTATTATTCGGGTCTAGTTCGAAAATGTTATCAAGTTTTATAAAGTCACTAGCTAGCCGCCCCTGCTTCTCACCGTATTTTTTTCTACTTGACAAAACATCGAGATTAGGTCAATAGTATTACGCAATGTATTGTGATTGGCCCGGACATCAAGCAATAGACAAGATTGACAAACGTACTTTGCTTTAACAAGAGGCTTTTAGCTGCTCTGTATGTGCGTTTTTTAATATTATTTTTTTGTACTGTTCGTTTTGTTTATGCAGAATAAACAATTTTTCGTTCTTTTTTTTTTTCTTTAGATTCCTTCAACATAATATGTTTTAATATTAATGTATTATACACATACACACTCATAAACCTTCCGGAACAAAATTTTTCTAAATGATGATGAAAGCCGCATCAAAATCGGTTGCGGTTAGTTTAGTTAGAAGAACAACACGGTCACACAGACAGACACGAAAAGTGAATTTAATTTATAATATATTATTATGTATAGAAGTACTGACTACTGTGACACTAGATGCGGAAGGCGGAGGATAGGGTTGTTGTGGCGCAGCCTGTGAAAAGCCTTTGTCCATCAGTGGACGGCGATAGTTGATGTTGATGTATAGAAGACTCCTTACTCAGTTGCCCTTACTTTTATGAGTATTTTCCCAAAATCATTGCGGACTTACGCCGGTAGCACAACTCCAAGCACACCTCCGCCGCGAAATAATAGCAGCGAAACCGCAACAGTTCGGAGGCAGTCGGTTTCGGAGCCAGTGAATCAATTGGGAAACGTTAAAATGCTCATCATCTGCACCCAACGACAGACTACCTAACTAATAGCATTTTCTATTACAATAAGACTGCAACGTGTTTGAATGTCATCAAACCAAAATCAACTGCATGATATACAAAAGAAAAACAATAACAAGTAATTCAATTAAATACATGAGCAAAAAAATTTTCGCTCAATGCAAAGCTCAAGAAAATTCAAATTTGCCGATCGCTTACATAACTCTAGCTATCAAACATTTACTGAAGGAGAATCTATATTCCGTCCAAGCATTGCAATCACCAGAGCGACCACAATTGTTTATTCCGTCCAAGCGTTGCGACTACCAGAGCGACCACAATTATTTATTCCGTCCAAGCGTTGCGATCACCAGAGCGACCACAACTGTTTATTCCGTCCAACCGTTGCGATCACCAGAGCGACCACAACTGTTTATTCCGTCCAAGCGTTGCGATCACCAGAGCGACCACAACTGTTTATTCCGTCCAAGCGTTGCGATCACCAGAGTGCCAACAACTGTTTAAAATGCAGGCTTCGATTTCAACCAGTTTGTATCAACAAGAATTTATCCTTAACGAATTTGTAACTGAGTTTTGTTCCATTGAAACTGAAACCAATGGAAATTATCTTAACGTGATCTAGAATAACTTACAGTCCATCTTCTCCATAACAATTTGGTCTACGATGTTTTTACATGAAAGATCAATAAGTTTAAAATTAGGTTCGTATCTTCTTCATGACTTTTTACCCGACTGCGCGCCAGCAAAGACAGGTTTATGGTTTTATGCGTATCTATCGATATTGGTATCCATTATTGTAGTAAAAGAAAAATGCATCTTCACCACTTTTACGCGTATAATAATTTAATATTAATATAAAAAAGTATCAGATCAAAAAAATATAAAAAAATGAAGTAAAAATGGTTAGAATAGTCGGAACGGGTAATTTGACCCAAATAAAAAGGGTTTACGAGAAAACATACGGAACATTAGATGGTAAATTTTAGTTACGCATTTGGTTTCAGAGTCAGTGAATCAATTGCAAATCCACTAAACTATCTACACAATTTGAACAAATACAACAAAAAAAAAACAACACAAAAACCAAACATTTCTTATTTTATAGACGTTACAGTCTAGGTTACAAAATTTTTTTCGCATGGGAAATCTTTTACGTTATAATATCCTTAAGCTGTCAGGAAGCTTCGAAGCCTTTTATTAAATAGAGATAGCGGCAATTCTTTCCAACTTGTTGGTATTTTATCATAAATGTAACACTTAATTTTGCTAAAATATAAACTCTAAGAGTAACACGAGTACGACTGATTACCCTTACTGGCTTCGAACCCGAATACCCAAAGGGATCATTCATTCACTCGTTTGGCCTAGAGACCAAGCTTTACACATCGGTGTGACTGCATCCTGCTAGCTCACTGAGACTGAGACGTATCGGTTGGCGACAAATGAGACGTTGCCGCGTTGGCGAGCGCTAAACACAGCCGTGTCTTATAATTATTTACTACACATCTGGCGCTGTGGTATAAAAATCTCAACATGATAACTTAGGTGAAGTGAGCTTGAAGTGATTGACTCTTTTGACCGTTCACTTCTAGCTCACTTCAGTTTTAACGGAGGAAATTGGCAGGTCTAATGTCTGTTCACTAAGTTTAAAAAGTAAATTAAAAACAAAAACCCAACCACGACCAAAACGCCAACTAAAACAGAAGGGTTATGTTTTAGATGGCGTTTTTGGCTTTGCCGTAGTTGACTAAAAATCAATCACTTCACTTCTATCTTGGAACACAATACCTCAGTACACATACCTAATTCATTCGTTTTACATAAACAGACCAACTTTTAAACAACTAATATCCACTATTATCCACTTCTACCTACTAATTATTGTATTCCTAGAATAGCTACTGTCCTCCATCTTTCCACAATTCTGAAAATTCCGAAAAACCTTTACATTAAATTTTTCAACTTAGATCGCCAACAACAAAACCGTAACCATTGATATCCTTATATCCCGGTACTGCAACACAGGTAAGTACATAGGTAGGTACACAGGTAGGTACACAGGTAGGTACACAGGTATCGATATCCAATTTCAAATCCGAACTGTTCGCTATCTGCTAAACTTGCTTGTCCAGTTTGTCGGCAAATTCGCTCACTTCCTAATTACATTCGGTATCGTCGAGCGAAATTGAATTTTGACGTCACTTTCTGTCAAATTGTTGTCCTTATTATGATCCCATGTAGTAGCGTGGTTGAGGACCGAAAGTACGGATTTTAATAGTTGGGTTATGGGCCCAGGTATATTAAGTATATAACTGTATCGTTTCTTCACTTTTAGTTCGTTAATTGCTTCAAGAACCAGGTAGAGTTTTTAACGACAATAAGTAGACTCTCACTTATTCTCACTCTCTTTCATTTATTAGTCTACCTCCAAAGTATTTAGTCGGTCAGATTACTACACCAGGTATAAAGAACCCACTACCTCGAGCTTGAGAGGCGAGTCCCTACCATCACGACATTAATGGATATAATTTGTGAATTATTTTTCAGTCTGAGGCCCTAGACAAGTGACAATCGCTTCGAAAGCGTTTCGTATTTCTGCAACGACTTTCAACAGAATTGACATAAGCTTTTCGATAGCTTATGTCAGTCTTATACATTTTTGCCTTGTCCATCATCGTTATCGCTGATAGAATGTCACTTTGTCTAGGGCCTCTGTTCGTCTAAGTACAATAGTCACACGTCAAGAAACTCGTCGCGCATAAGGATCAAACTAGCCTTAATTCTTAAATTGACTCCTACTCGAGACGATATTAACGCATAAAGCCAAACATATTTCACTCACCCATCAGCTAAGAAAAATACCGCGCCGCGCGCGTACTGCGTTATCAATTCACTCACAGCTGTTAGTAACAATAAAGCTTGTAAAAATAAGGAAACTCAACATAAATTAGAGGGAAACACTTAAAATATCAGCCGCAGTACGTGTATTAGGCACATCGTCAAAACACAACACTTTTAAGAAAAGCATGTAAATACACAAACACAGAGACGCATACATGAGAAAGCTATTTGTTATGTCCGAGTGTTTGATAAAAGCGGTGCAAATAAACACTTTCCTAGCCATCGACGGGTTCTTTGCATAAATTTCAGTTATGGTGGGACATTTGTCAATGGATAATGCGGGGCCAGCGATATTCATGGTTCCATATATGCGGCGTGTGCATACATCTCACAGAACGCCGACTGTTCGGTAAACATGATGTATGACTGCTCTAAGACTGTATTCCCTTTTGGTGTGAGATAACGGCAATTATTTGCCCTTAATTATGTTGTTTTGTATGATAATTCCGTATATTTCAACGAATTCCGTTGAAGAATGTACGCGGAATGGTTTTTTGATAGGATTATGTCTGGATGCATTTTTACGGTGGGTATAGGGAAAATTTTATATTGAGACTACGAGAGACGAATTATGCTGATGACTGCAAAAAGACGTTATTATTATTATAATTATTGAACGGCTACAACCTTGTTAAGGAAGTCCATAATGAATTATGAACAAGCTATCTAAAAAAAAGTTCGTAGATTCTTCACCAAAAATGATCAAAAATCAAAATCAAAATATTTTATTTCACATAAACCTACGTGGGCACTTATGAAACGTCAGAAGCTAGGTGCACGGTTCCAATTGGTCATTTCCTATGGAGAAGAGCCGGCAAGAAACTCCATGGTTACTCTTTTCAAAATAATTGGCTTTTACAATACTTTCAAATTACAGTGTTGGTAGGCATGGGAGGACAATGTAGGCCTTTCAACAAGTAAGTACCAGGTACTTAACAAAAATAGAAGATGTTCAATAAATCTACAGTCCAATAAGCCTACAACGTTCTCACATTCATAAATAGAAAATAATCTATCTAAAAGACTAATGATAATAAAATTAGAATTCAAATAAATAATAATAATTCCTTCGAGTGCAATATAATAATGCATTCCGGGTATTGATGGGGCTGTTCCGCTTCTGTAGCGCATCAGGGATGTTTGCTGATGCGCGTGTCGATTGCTTCTACAGTACGATGCGGAAAAGATGCGCTTCCCTGGTGCGCCGGGTGCGGG
Organism: Lithophane socia; assembly: GCA_947522985.1. Taxonomy (NCBI): domain Eukaryota; kingdom Metazoa; phylum Arthropoda; class Insecta; order Lepidoptera; family Noctuidae; genus Lithophane; species Lithophane socia. The sequence goes on along the minus strand of OX383270.1, from coordinate 709,385 downwards.
CCAGCCCCAACATTATACTGCAGTGTGTTGCGAGCAGACTGGACTGTTTGTGTGTGAATCGCTGCTGCAAGCTTTCTACATCGGTTATAAGCTTGTAGCAGGGATTTTCATACCTTTAAGGCAGTGTTAGGTTAAATGTGTAGGTTAGTGTACTAATATAGGTGATAAGATAGATTGTTACTAACTTTTTGAGTCCTGTTACTTGTTAATTAAATATAAATAAATAAATAAATAAATAAAAATAAAAACCTATTTAAACCAATTGAAGTGATTGCTATTACAACTGTAACAAATTGAATAATTATAATCCTGTCCACAAAAGCCACTAAGAGTTGAAATTAATTGCAGGTATATAATGTCAAATACAATGATTATATGTCAAGGATGAATGTAAAGAAAATAAATATGGTAATTTGGGAGCAGTTAATAGACTCTTACATAAATATGCCGTTAATGAGGTACCAGGGAAGCCACATGTGCAGAAGGAATTATTGCCAAACTACCTTGTCTTCAACGTAGTCTTTAATCTTATAATATGCTTTTTTGATAAGGACACGTTTGATGTGGGTTTTGAACTTTCCATCGCTAAGTTCTGTAACCGACTTTGGCAACTTGTTATAGAAGCGGATACTGTTTATTAGAAATGACTTGCTTGTTTTAATTAATCTAAATTTGGGTATGACAATTTCATGTCTACTACGTGTATTTATATTATGGTAATCGCTTCTTATTTTGAAAAGTCCTAAGTTTTTGCGAACATACAAAATACTTTCAAAGATATAGAGAGAAGACAGAGTCAGTATATCAATTTCTTTGAATTTGTTTCTAAGGGACTCGCGAGGACCCATTTTATAGATCGAGCGGATTGCCCTCTTCTGTAAAATGAAAATTGAATCTACGTCTGCTGCCGATCCCCACAGCAGAACGCCGTAAGACATAATACTGTGGAAATAAGCAAAGTACACTAACCTAGCTGTGGCTATATCAGTCAACTGCCTTATTTTTCTTACTGCATATGCAGCTGAACTTAGTCTACCTGAAAGAGTTTTGATGTGGGCGCCCCATTGTAATTTTGAATCTATTGTAATTCCTAAAAATATAGTTTCCGTGATTGCATCTAGCTTCTTGCCATCAAGTTTTAGATTTAGACCCACTTGAGGTACATTTGGTAATGAGAACCTAATACATTTAGTTTTGTTCGCATTAAGTAAAAGATTATTGGCTGCGAACCATTCCGAAAGAATAGCCAGGCTATCGTTGACATGTGAGACATCTGTATCTTTTCTATCTATTTTAAAGATAAGAGAAGTGTCGTCAGCGAATAGTATTATATCCGATAAGTTAGCCATCATGTAAGGAAGGTCATTTATATAAACTAGAAATAAGAATGGGCCGAGAATTGAACCTTGAGGCATGCCCATTTTAACTAGAGACCCCGAGGACGTCACCCCGTTAATATTTACTTTTTGCTGCCTGTTTGATAGGTAAGAAAGAACAAGATCAGCAGCTTGTCCACGAACTCCGTAGTGGTGTAATTTACAGATCAGTGTATTGTGGTCAACGCAGTCAAACGCTTTTGAGAGGTCACAGAAGATGCCAATTGCATCCTGGGACTTCTCCCAGGATTCTAAAATGTCACTGATGAGTTTTACTCCCGCGTCTGTCGTCGACCTACCTTTCGTGAACCCAAACTGGTGACTATGTAAAATCCTATTTGAGTTAAAATGTGACAACATCTGGTCTAGCATGATTTTTTCATAGATTTTGCTCAATGCTGGTAATACAGATATTGGTCTATAATTAGAGGGGTTACTTTTACTACCTGATTTGAAAATTGGTACAACTTTACTATGTTTCATTAAATCAGGAAATGTACCAGTGTCCAAACATTGATTAAATATGCCTGTTAGGACAGGGGCGATAGTTTCAATGATATCTCCCAGAACCTTAACAGAGATGCCCCATAAATCTTCAGTATTTTTTGAGCTTGAATGCAAAACTTGGAATGACTTTAGTAAAGTTTTCTTTGAGAAGAGAATCTGCTAATAAAGATGAAGAGGGAAGAGATTTCGTAACCTCTATTGGGATGTTAGTAAAGAAATTTTCTAGTGTCTCAGCAACTTTTAACTTATCTGAAATGGTTTCATCATTAATTTTTAGAGACAATTCATTCGGGTCACGTTGTTTTGCATTTCCAGTTTCTTTGTTAATTACCTGCCACACAGTTTTTATTTTATTATTAGAATTATCAATTTTGTTACTTATTAATTTAGATTTAGCTTGGGCGCAGACTCTTTTAAATATCTTAGAGTAGTTCCTTACATAGTTATGAACAACTTGATCAGAAGTCAATGATTTTTCGTTATATAAATTATATAAAATGTCTCTGCTTTTTCTAATGCCAGCAGTGGCCCATTCACTAAATTTTGGCTTAGTATTGAGTGTTACTTTTTTAACAGGACATGCTTTATTGAATTCTTTGCATACTGTAGAAAATAATGTACCATAGTTTACATTGGGGTCTCGAGAATCAAAACTAGCTGTTGAAAGATTTCTAAGTACATTATTATTAAACATTTTCAATTTATTTTTAGTAAGGGGTCTTAACTCAATGGTTTTATCTAAACATAACTTTTTATTTGATTCAAAGGATATAAGTTGACCTGTATGGTCAGACCTGACGCCACTAATTAGAGACGAGTCTTTTATTTTACAATTAGTAAATACATTGTCTATGCATGTAGCTGACGTTGCTGTTACTCGAGTTGCTTCATTAAATATACATTTTAAATTGAACGATTTAAACAATGAGATAAGCTTACATTTTTCCGGTGAATTTACTAGTAGATCAATATTTAGGTCACCACTGACAAAAACTATTTTATTATCTCTAAAAAGTTTAGTTAGTATTTCTTCCATCACAATTAAAAATGATGACAAGTTTGAGGCTGGTGGCCTATAAACACAAGAAGGTATGGCCTTCAACCTCTGCACATGCTACCTCACATAAGCGATCAACAGAGCAAGCAGTGATATCCTTCCTTTCCTTATATCTGAAACTACTATTACATAATATCAAGGTACCACCCCTATTGAAGACCTGTTGTACGCACTGGCAACTGAAAAATTATTTACACTAAACATCATCCTATCTGGTTTTAACCAGGTTTCGCAAAAACATATGATATCCATATGATATTTATCTATTAACATTTCCACGTCTAGGATTTTGCCAGAGAAGCGATTAATATTTTGGTGATACAGTAAAATATTCTTATTATGCTTCTCTTTTGTCGATTGATCATGTATTATAGTACTAGCTGATGCCCGCGGCTTCGCCCGCGTGGTTGTCGGTTATTATATACTAAAACCTTCCTCGAGAACCACTCTATCCATTGTAGTCCAGGGCCAATAATATTTGAAAAAAGAAATTCTTAGCAGTATGTGACTGGTCGGAAAATTTAGTATAAATTATAAGCAAATGATAAAAAATTAAGAGAACACGGAGAAAGTTCCGGAACAGGAGTGGGGGTAGGGAAATAGCCATTTTGGGGTGGTTAATAATTATTAAACAACATAATACAACATAATTATTATTAAACAGGCAGTATTGTTTTTGAAGCGAAATAGAATTTTTTGTATTTTTTACGAATTAAAATTGGAAAAAAAAGATGAATATTCAGGGTTAGTAATTTTTCGATTTTTTTATTTTATCAGTGCTCATTTTGTTCTTTGGAACCTCAACTTAACGATGAAATTAAAAAAAAAATGTTTGAATGTTTTTTTTTGTTTTAAACGAGAAAAACCAAAAAAATGATTTTTTCAAGATCAATTTTTAATAAATGCTATGAATTTTCATTTTTTATGGCATATTTGGTTAAAATTAATGCAAAAGAGTAAAGTTCATGTTAGGTTCAAATACCAAACAAACTTTACCAAATTATACTTTTAATATATATTTTTTTTAAACAATTTATAAATTACAACATTAATTATCAACAAAAAAAATTGTGGTTTTGTTTGAATGTGTAAATAAACCTCCAAATTTGTTAACATTTTACCTTTCCTGGAGTAATTTTTGTAAGTTCACAAACTACTAATCCTTAGGAACGCGAAAATGACCATAAAAAAAAACATTTCTAATTTTAAGAATTTTCCACCTCACTGTGTTTGATGGCCAATCTTTGCCAAAGTAGCTACAATAAGTACTACTTTTTTTAATGGTTATGAAAGCTGGGAGTTTGGCACATTCTCGAGGCCTACGTAGGAACCATGAAGGCACCTGTTTAGATTTTGAATTTAAAGATAAATATTTATGTCATAATTCACCGAACGTAAATTTTTCACTTTAGGCCAACATTTTCATAACTTTATACGTAAAAGTAATACAAATGAAGACTTAGTTGCAAAAAAAAAATCTCGACTAAGTCTTCTACTTATTTTTTTAGATTTTTCTTGCGTTGGTCAGGTCGAAAATTCTCAAGAAACATAACTCGAAAACTATGAAAAGTTGGGGTACATAAGTACATACATGGGGGTAGATGTGGCTGCCGCAAGCATAGCTTAAAATGCACAAATTTATGCTCAAATTGTCACCGGTCCGTTTGTTTGAATGCCGAAACACAGCCGTACGAGAACTTAAGTGATTCAGAAGATCTTGAAGACGATATTCGTTATAATGCTGAAAATCAAGATCCAAATGATGACGAAGAATCTAAAGATCTGCAATATTTTGACGAACCTGAAGAAATCGGAAGCTACACCATCTCACTATGGAAAGAACCCTTCAAAGAAAATTTGATTTAAATAATTTGCAAATCTTATTCATTTACTGTTTACCATGAGCAACTAATCCAACTTAAAAATATATTGTAATAGATAAAACAGTATTTTATATTTTAATAAAATATTTTTATTAGAAAAGTGGAAAGATTTGTGAAGGTGATAGAACAGATATTTAAACAAATTCTAACGCTAAAAAGTACAAAATGAAATAAAAGTAAAAATCTTTTTAAAAACAAGCTTTTAATGAACTAAAAAATCTAAATAAAACTTACGTAAACATAGAACTCTAATTATTTTCTTAAAAGCTTGAGGCGTAAATGTCCTTCTTACACTAAACTTGAAGATAAGCCTAAAGGTTTTAAGAAAATATTAAAGTTCTATGTTTACGTAAGTTTTATTTAGTATTTTTTAGTTCATTAAAACCTTGTTTTTAAAAAGATTTTTACTTTTATTTGTTTACTACTAAAACTAAATATTCGATGTTACCATTTCAAATTCAAATTCAAATTCAAATTCAAAATATTTTATTGTGGATCATAGGTAGGTACAGGTACAGATATTAAATAGTTGATAATTTTGATCAGCTATGTCCCGCCCTTAGGGCATACAATAATCACAATGTCATATAAATTAGCTATACAATAAAAATTCACCTTATTAATTAGAAAAAGTCTGTAGGTCATCGAACACATCATGACTGGGTGGGGCTATATTTTAGTAAAGACGTGTCGGACAGAAATTCTTTTACAGAGTAGTAACTTTTGTTTACTAACAGATCATGGAGAGTCCTTTAAAATTTTCCTTTTCCGCAATAGTTCTGATAGGCCCAGGTATATTATTAAAGATGCGAGAAGCTGAACAAAAGATGCTCTCATGCATTAGATGTGTTTTACTGGCTGCTGTACGTAATTTGTCCTTACGCCGTATACACGTGTAGTAGGTGAACATGTGGATATTGTTCTTTACAAATAATGCTGCCTCAAGTATATAGAGACATGGTAGTGTCAACAATTTATTGTTTTTAAAAAATGGCTTACAGGAGTCCGTTCCGCACAAATTAAAAATAGCCCTGATGCAGCATTTTTGAGCAATGAAAGCGCGCTCTTTTTCCGTACTGTTGCCCCAAAATATTACGCCGTATCTGAGAATAGAGCCAACGTAACCATGGTAAGCTGTCAGCAGAGTACTCTGATTCGCTATTTTCCCTAATCTGTATAGTGCATATGAAAATTGTCCCAGCTTTCATTTATTGCATTTCATAATCAATATTTTAGACAGTTTTCAAGCCATATTATCATATTTCCATACAGTAATATTGCCAAATTAATCAAAACAGCGAAATTTTTGACATCTATTTGCGACTTTTGCCCACTTTCAGAATAAACGCTCTTAACTTCAAAATCAGAAAAAAAAAAAAAAAAAAAAATCTTACTTAAATTTTTTCGGCCACGTCCGGGAATATTATTTTATTATCCCCATACAGTAGTAGGAGTAGGATTAAGGCTGCTAAGATAGAATTTCTGTCTGCTGACTGGTTGACTATTATCCCACATCGGTTTGAAGTAATCATCTAAATATTTGCACTCCCCAAAGTTGATCATCATCCATCCTTAAAGTAAATAATAATAATACTGTGAATGTTAGCCTGCATCATCCCATTGCTGAGCAATAATAGTCATCATGAATCTACAGAATATTTTTTTTCGTGCAACAACAGTCATCACATAGCCGTCAACTACGCATTCTGGACATCAATTTTATTGCACGTAACATTTAACGTGCAACGTAACACACGTAAAACATTGTGTTGAGTGTATGCAACAGTTCAGGGTTTGTGGGGGGTTTTTATTTTAGATTTATAACGTGCTTTCTCTAGGAAACGTCTGAAAAAGTTGGAAGTTTGACCTTCAATGTCTCCGTACCCAGAAGGTTCCCAGGTATGGTCCAGAACTAAAACTGATCACAATGACGGGAATAACAAGAGTGACTTTCGGCTTCGTTAATTAGTGTCTTTTTACACCCGTTATTTGTGTATGTTATCACGGGTTAGGGGAAAACAGGTACCAAGTGGAGGCGCGATTGTCAAATTCGATTTTAGTTGTCAAAATAATTTTTTTTAGAGATTTTTTTTGTCAGAATAGCGTTAAGATTCTCATAGCCATAAGAAAGGAATTTTAGTGATAGTTTAGTTCGGTGTACAACAGAATCGGCACCATAGTCTATGAGACAGGACTAAACTAAATTTTAGTGATTTTTAATTTAGTTTAGAGAATTTTGTGACAAGAGAATCGGCGCCACTGTCGGACGGTAATCACTAATCATACACGGTAACAGTACCCATGTAATTGTGCATGGCATCGAATGCAAACCATGATGCATGATGGTCTGTAAATTTCTTCAGCACCAGATCCTGGCCTTGTAGACTTCAATAAATGGGTCAGTAAAATGTTTCTCTTCTTTTTTAATTCCTCGATAGTGCAATGTACTGAGAATTTATAATTAATCCTGATCCAGGCGTCATTTACCAAATTCCTATTTTTAAATTGTTTTTTACTTTTAGGGTTCCATAAATACATTGTTCTCCTTCAAGCAACTCAATAAATTCTAGGGCACTCGTTGCTCCATTCCATCTTGCGATTGAGCAAAGCGACAGCAAAGAACAAGCGCTCAGTTAATTACGAGAAACTGGGCTTGCAGTCTACGCTACGGACACATTTGAAATTCGAACGCGCTATACACATTTGAACTTTAGACGCTTACATCAAAGCGTCTCGAAAAACCGACACCGAATGGAAAAGTTGAAATAAGTGATCAAACTTTCATGAAATACACAAACACTCCTGCCACACATGTGTCAAACAAGTGTTCAAATATTGTTGCTATGTCTGGCGCCTGCTTTATGAATAGTAAAGTAAGCAGCTTTAGTATTTTGCTTAGAGATGTCTAACAGTAGGTATTCCATTATTTGTTCTAGAGAAATACTGTGAGTCTGTGGGTCAAGATATATGAGGAAGATGGTAGCCTTGCTAGGAATTCACGAGGACCAGTGACGTCACATGGTAATTTGAAAGATGATTTATTTCGATTAATGGATGATAAATAATTATTATGTGTAATAAACATAATGTTATTTATGTTTTTTTTTTCTTAATTATGAATAGTTAAGTCAACAATTTTAGTATTTTGCTAACAGTATGTACGAGCTACGCTGTACATGCAACTTATTCGTCCTACTTACAGTGAAACGTTGCAGTTTGTTTAATTAAACATTAATTGTACACCTTATTAGTTAAAACATGATATTTTCAGTAGCATTAAAACCTTTATTCCAATCGGTTGTCTACTCATTCAACATAACAGTACCTACACGACATCAACATAACATTTTCACTGTTGGGAGTTACGCCCCAACACAGTAGGTATTCCATTATTTGTTTTAGAGAAATACTGTGAGTCTGTGGGTCAAAATATATGGAAGATGGTAGGTAGCATTGCTAGTCAAGCGCGAAGTGGAACGCCGAATTATTCAATACTTCATTATTAACTGGTCAAGGTCACGCGCATGATGTGTGGTGTGTGTGACTGTGACCGTGTCTAGCAAAAATTTTATGTCGGAAGTATATTTTTGTTTCGTAGCATGACGCGCGCGAATACGTGACGATACGACAGTGTGTGTACCGTGTTGCTTACACATGCAGATGTACGAACTGTATCGTGTGTTCCAACGAATACGATTCTTAACGCACCTATCCACTTTTGAGGCCTACCGTACCTACTGTGATGATAATTCTGAAAGTAAAATACTAACTGATTTGCTGTATCATCGTGTTTTATCGTAAACCTGCACTATGGATTCCACCGAACCGAGATAATGAAGGCACTATCGCTCAGCCATCGCTAACTTCATGTATATTTTCGGGATAGTCTATTGAATTCCTTTATTTGCATACCCCACGAAAGTAAATTAAAAAAAACGGATTCTGTTAATGGTGGCAAACATTCGTCATGTTTTTTGTTTCTAACTTCCCTATGTCCAGTGTCACGCGCATCGTCAATGTTTCCGATTTCCCTATGTCCAGTGTCACGCACGTCGTCCATGTTTCCGACTTCCCTATGTCCAGTGTCACGCGCATCGTCAATGTTTCCGACTTCCCTATGTCCAGTGTCACGCGCATCGTCAATGTTTCCGATTTCCCTATGTCCAGTGTCACGCGCGTCGTCCATGTTTCCGACTTCCCTATGTCCAGTGTCACGCGCGTCGTCCATGTTTCCCATTTCCCTATGTCCAGTGTCACGCGCGTCGTCAATGCGCACCAACGATACTTACCTCATTAGTTAAAATCCGTTCGCTCGTTTAGCCTCTAGGCACATAGGAAGTGGTGAAGAACGGGCGTTTTGGGGACTGTCTTATTGAATTCTGACGTTCAAAAAGTTGCTGATTCTCAGCCTAGTTTGAATAAATGACTTTTGATTTTGAGATAAATAGATTCTGGTGTGATGGCCAAATGCTCCTTAACAACGGGGCCTTCACGACATAATATAATCTAGATTAAACGAAACTAAAAATAATCTTACGTCCTGCTTCACTATAAAATTTGGTCCTGCACTGTGCATCAAGGAATTCGCAGTAGGTGGTGAAGGTCTTGTACGCACGATTGTGTGTGTCACCAATTTTACCCCCGCAGTCATTATATGCCGCCTTCCAGTTCCAATGCGAGACTGCGCAGCCATTTTCCCAGGCCAGCCAATGTTCGTTCGACATTCGGCCACACACTTTCCCCACCCTATAACAAATACATAGTAATAACTTGGTGTGTGGCTTAGTTACGTTTTTCCTATCATTTGTACATTTCGTACTTTCAAAAACTGGCCAAGTGCATGTCGAACCACGCACTTTTTTGATAATAATTAACCACACATCGAAAACGATAATCTATTTATAATTATTTACGCTCTTCTCCCCTACGTGAAATCGACATTTTTAATAACATTTTAACCACACAACAAAAAGTTAACAAATATTTATGGAAAATAGCGGCTGGTTTTGTTTTTTCCGCTAGCGATGCGCGCGCGGGTGTAAATAAAGGCACTAGGTAATACCGTTGAACAGCCTATATAAAAATATATGTTAATAATACATAATACAAACTCACAACTTTTCTTGCCGGTAGATGCAAATAATTTTCTGATTAAAATCATGAGATGAGACTTGACGTATCTGTCAGTGTCACTTGCGACGTTACGTTTCATTTCACTGTTTGTATTGTTTTTTTTTTATTTTTTTGTTGCGGTTTTGTCTTTCTAGTTTAAAAATTATGATGTCTCTTTATTGATTTTTCCTTCACTTTCGTATTGCTGTTGTACCTACTTAGTTTGAAATTGTTTACCAACTTCAGCGAATAGGTGCTTTTATTAGTTGAGCGTTACTTATAGTAGTATTTTTAAGTAGTTTAGTAGTTTTAGTATTTTTCTTTTTAAGTATTTGATTATTATTTTTTAGTTGGTATTTATTTTTATTTTTATATATATATATTTTATTATTTTTTGCAAACTATGATCAATGCGGACCTTAATGATGATTTTTTCTCCTGTTCTTCCTCTTCTAGCAGTTTCCTTAGTGCAGCGAGCGGTTCTTCCTCTCATCTCACTCTCGGCAATCACATTTCCTCTTTACTTTCCCACCTCCCCAACAATCTCAACATAGCCCACATCAATGCCCAGAGTGTTCCATGCCATTACTCTGATCTTCTGGCTTCCATTAACAGTGCTCATATTGATGCTTTGCTGATCTCTGAGTCCTTTCTCAAACCCTCTCTCTTATCTGTTCACTTTGCCCTTCCTGGCTTTGTCCTTATCCGTAATGATAGAACTGAGAAGGGTGGTGGTGGTGTTGCCATTTATTTGCGTACTGATATCCCCTACAAGATTATCAGCACATCACCATCTTCTTACTCGGGGTCAGCGGAGCATCTATTTCTAGAAATTTCCTTGCACCACGTTAAAATGCTTCTTGGAATGATGTACAGCCCTAACCTCACCATCGATTACTTTGAGTCTTTTGATTCCCTGTTAAATGATTTCTGTCCCGCTTATGACCGCGTAGTCTTGATGGGCGATTTTAATACTTGCCTTCTTAAAAATGACAATCGTACTCACAAACTTCAATCTCTCTTATCTTCTTTTAACCTAAGTATTCTGCCTCTTTCTGCTACTCATCATTTCCCTAACTGTACCCCTTCTCTTTTGGACCTGATGATTGTCTCTAACTCTAATAATGTATCTGTACACGGACAGCTCACTGCCTGTTTTTCTTACCACGATTTTATCTTTATGTCCTACAGGCTTCGTCCTCCTAAGCGTAAGCCGCAATATATTTTCCTTAGGAACTACAAGGGCATTGACCTGGAGACATTGCTGCGCGATGCTAGCAGTATCGACTGGACGAACGTCTTGGAGAGTTCATGTATAAACGATATGGTTCACTGTTTCAACGACACAATACTCAGCTTATATGATCGTCATGCCCCTGTCCGTCGAGTCAAAGTCAAGTATATTCCGGCCCCCTGGCTTACCCCTGCCATTAAAGATTTGATGGCATGTAGGGACAGAGCCAAAAGGAGGTTAAAACGTTGTCCTTCCGAGCGCAACTTGAATGCGTTCAAGGTGCTGCGTAATCGCTGCAGTCGTATGTGTAGAGATGCAAAGAGACGCTACTTCCATAATTCTCTCGACAACCATAACTCTTCAGAAGTCTGGAAGTTTCTAAAAACTGTCGGCATTGGTAAGTCTCCAGTTGCTGCCAGTACTGACACTGACGTGTGTGCTCTTAACAAACATTTCTCACATCCCCCTGTTACGTTGGATGCACACGTCAAATCAGCAACTCTAAATAAACTTTCTTGTTTTCCAGTGCCGCAGTGTCCTTCTTTCGAGCTAAGTCCTGTAAGTGAAAGTGAGGTCAATAAATCTATTTCTGCTATCTCCTCCTCTGCAGTTGGTAATGATAACCTTTGCTCAAGAATGATTTCTCCTATCCTCCCTACATTACTTCCCATACTGACCCACATTTTTAATTTCTCCTTGTTTTCTTGTACTGTTCCTGAGGCCTGGAAACAAGCCCATATCATCCCCTTACCCAAAACTCCTAACCCGGTCTCACCGACCGATTATCGACCCATTTCCATCCTCCCTTATCTCTCGAAAGTTCTTGAACACATTGTTCATTACCAACTTTCTGCCTTTCTCTCTTCAAATGACCTTCTTAGTCCTTTTCAATCAGGTTTTCGACCTGGCCATAGCACAGTGACGGCTCTTTTAAAGGTTACTGATGATATCCGCTGGTCTATGGACCACAAATCTCTCACCTTACTCGTACTTCTGGACTTTAGCAGTGCCTTTAATTCTGTCGATTTCGACATCCTTCTAGGGATCCTGAAATCTATCAATTTCTCTTCTTCTACTATTAGTTGGTTCGACTCCTATCTTAAAGGCCGCTCGCAGCGGGTTCGTCTCGCTGAGTCTTCTTCTGACTGGTGCTCTCTTACCGCGGGTGTGCCTCAGGGTGGCGTTCTCTCTCCTCTTCTCTTTTCTATTTTCATTAACTCTGTCACCAGAGTAATCTCTTCTCACTTCCATCTCTATGCCGACGATTTGCAGCTTTATAATAATTTCCTAAGGCAGGATGCGGAAGCCGCCGTGTCTGCCATGAACAGAGACCTGGATTCTATTAGCGAGTGGTCGCGGTCCTTTGGACTGCAAATCAACCCTAAGAAATCCCAGGCCATAATTATCGGCGGCAAGTATATGCGGACTAGGCTCGATGTTGCCTCGCTGTCTCCGCTCTGTTTGAATGGAGTTCAGATAAAATACGCCACTACGGTTAAAAACCTGGGGGTGACCATGGACTCTTACTTATCGTGGACTGCCCATGTCGCTCATGTCAGTCGCAAAGTACACTACACGTTTCATTCGTTGAAATGCCTTCAGAGCTTCTTGCCCCTGAACACCAAAATCTCTCTTGCTCAAACTCTCATACAGCCCATCATAGACTACGCTGATTCCTGTTATTTGGATGCCACAGAGGAGCTTTTAAATAAACTTGAGCGTTTGCAAAATATCTGTATTCGTTTTGTTTTTAATCTTAAAAAGTATGATCACGTTTCTAACTTTCGCAAAATGCTCAAGTGGCTCCCTATTCGACTTCGCAGGAACTCTCGGATATTGTGTTTGCTTTTTAACGTCCTTCACAGCCCTATAACCCCATCCTATTTGCGGGAACGCTTTTCCTACGCCCGTCCTTTTGATGCACCTTGCAGGTCGCATCTTAGACACCTCCTTAAATCCCCTCCCCACTCGACTGACTTTTACTCCTACTCCTTCACTGTGCACGCGGTTCGGTTGTGGAATTCACTTCCGCCTGACATTAGGGACTGCCAAACTGTTGCAGTATTTAAAAGAAGAGTGAAAGAACACTACCTATCCATTTCGTCATAGTTGCATAGTTATTTTAAATTATATTGTAATTGTATATTTTTAAGTGATATTTATTTTAGAAGTATGTATGTAAGTATATTCTCATAATGTATGTTTATATTTAATTTTTGAATTGTTTTTGATTTTTGTATTCTGTTTCTCTTCTACTCTTACACACGTTGTCTACATCTCTTTTATCTACTTTCCTATCGCAGGTATGCTGGAAGAGATTTCTTTAGAAATAAGCATTGCCTTTGTACGAATTTTTCTGTTCCTTTCTTCTTTTCTGTATTTATATGTGTGTGCATAAATGGTTAAATAAATAAATAAATAAATACGCAAATGGGGTTAGGGTAGTGAACAATTTAAACTGAAATTGCCACAGACAATATTTATAAACCCTTATTTAATAGTACAGATGGCGCGGTACGTCGCCGCGTCGGGCGGGTCAAGTCGGCTGCGCGCGTGCCACCCGCGCGCCGCGGTCTTACCAGAAAAAACCGCAAGTCTCTGCTCGGGTGTAAATAGAGAATGCTCATTTAATAATAGGATAGTTCATACTAATTCAATGTATATTATCCCACTAACTGACTGATGGGACGTCAGGTCAAGTCAGATAAGAAGAAAAGAAGAAAGAAAGAAAAGAAAAATGCGTTTATTGGCATTGTCACAGAAAAATACAACTTAAAACTAAAAAAAAACAGAAAACAGTCATTACAATGCCAAAAGGGCCTCAGCTCAGCATATTGTCAGATGGCAACACACAGTGTACCACCTGACGCTGATTTTCAGCTGCAACCCACGAGTGTCATACGCCAGAATAATAATATGATAAATTAAAACTAATTGAAAAGATAAAAGAAATACAATAAATAAAATACCTAATAATTGTGAAGATAAAAAAATATATAATGTATCGTTTTTTTAAATGGCAACATACCGTTTAGTCGGCATAATAATATATAAATATATAAAAAGTACTCTGTGGTCGGCATGCATGGACTCGCGCGCTGCCGGCGTATAGTAGTCTGTGCGCAAAGCTGTCAAAATTAAACATTTGTCTGACGTTTTCAACGTTTTGACATCTGGTTACTTAGATTAGACGCATACGCAATAATGAATCTAATGATGGAATTCAAAGATGTAATAACAAAGAATGTGTTGGGTGATTGTGTAGGTATTCTTTTCCTCTCTCTCATCTCATCAAGAAGAATATTTTTTAATCTAAAGACTTCTCTTGATCCTTAGTACGAAAGGAGCTACAGAGCTTTAAGTGTGAGTGGTTAAATATTACACGAAAGTACACGGGTGGGTTTTAGTCAGTAAAAGACTGACACGCCCTTCCGCTCCACACAGAGCGGGAGAAGTCAAAAAAAAAAAAATTACAGACAGACGAAGTCGCAGCTAGGACAGACAGACGAAGACGCACCTAAAGACTTATTTTTTTACCGTTTGGTACGGAACCGTAAACATAAAAATCTATAGGTAGTTCACGTACCTTTTAAGAAGAGGGTTACACGGCTCGCCACATACTGTGAGCTGCTTAGTTGTGGGTCCTGTTACTTTTACGGCCGTAGTCAGCACGTCTTCGCCGTCGGCCCAGTACGGCTCGTAACCATAATTAGGATAGTATTCAAAATAGAATTTTTTTTTTCTCTGTTCCTCGAGATATTCTTCGTAGGACATAGTGCTTTGGGTTTTTTTGCCTTTGGGCCTGGAAGAAATGAGGGGTATACTTTAAAAAACCGCAAGCTCCATCTTTTTCATCTAGCAATATTTTGTATGTCAAGTACCTAGCACGGACCAAATATAGAACTAAGACAGAACGCTCTCAACCGTTTATTCCCAGTCGCCCCCGCGGGGTTGCCACCGGAGGCAAATGGGAATGAAAATTCCCAGTTGCCACCGGTGGTAACTGGGAAGTCTTTGCCATGCGGCCTGTAAACATAATTTTTATCGAGGAAGGTTATATCTATACTAATATTACGTATATAAAGCTGAAGAGTTTGCTTGTTTGTTTGAACGCGCTAATCTCAGGAACTAGGTACTGATTGGAATTGAAAAATTCTTTATGTTGGATACTCCATTTATCGAGGAAGGTTATAGGCTATATAACATCACGCTATGACCAATAGGAGCGGAGCATAACTGAAAAATGTTGCAAAAACGGGAAAAAATATTCCTTTTTGAGAGCTTCCGTTGCGTGCGCTGCGGTTACGCAAATATCATGTATAATGGAATTGTTCCTCTTTAAAAGTTCTAAAAAAAGTCCGCGATAGCATATGTCTATCTTTTAAGATTGACTCACTATAACCTTTTTTATGGTAAGTAATCAAATTTATTCGAAATTAATGCATTATTTGCGAAGAAATTTTCAACATAATATTAATTCTTATTCAAATAAATAGTTTTAACATCAAGGGTATTTATATAGCAGTAAAATACTTTTTAATTCAATCGAATCGGACATTTAATTTCGAAGTTATACTCGTGTATAAACATGCAATACGCGAACCGTTCGACGCCGGCGCCGGCGCCGGCGGCGGCGCCGCGCCGCCGCGCTGCGACGTTCCCTACTCTAGAGAGGAGAGGATGGGCACACGGGTAGACCATCATTTACAAATTTTATTGTCAAATTTCTTTATCATTTAAAAAGTCATTGATACAATAATAACATTTATCCAATAATAATGCAGTGAGCTTAGATTTAAATGTTTGAATAGGGTGTTCTTTGAAACTGTGCGGAATTTTAGTGTATATGATAGGTCCCATCGACATAATATTTTTCCTTAGTAGTGCTGTTCTGTAATGGCCTGTATGTAATAAGTTTTTATATTGTAGTCTCATTGGACCTGACCGCATTCTAATATCGGCTAGCGATGGAAATAAATCTAAATTAGTTTTAACAAAAATTGCGACCTCTAAAATGTACAGTGATGGGAAGGTGAGTACTTTCAGCGACTTAAACACAGGTACACAGCTATCTGTAGTTTTCAGATTTAACATAGATCTTATGCAACGTTTTTGGGCTCTAAAAATCTGTTCCCTCTCACTGCAATTGCCCCAGAATATTACTCCAAATCTTAAAATTGGCGCCACAAGACCGTGGTAATTAAGCTACTACTAGTATGTTATTGCTTATTTTATGCGATAGATTATGCAGCACATAGGCTGACTTGCTAAGTTTACAACAAACGTCTTCAGCATGAGGTGCTTCAGATTCTAAATATCACAGTTAATGAGATACAGCCTGGTGACAGACGGACAGACAGACAGACGGGCGGACAGCGGTGTCTTATCAATAGGGTCTAGTTTTACCCTTTGGGTACGGAACTCTAAAAATTACGTACCGAAGCACTCTACTTTATAGATCGTGCTCTGTTTATCAAAACTTACAAGCCTTGTATTACAAGTATTTTTCCTGTAAAATATTTAATTATTATAAAAAAACTACACGTGTAAATTACATGTTACAAGTGTCATTATTTACTTCACAAGGGTAGGGGAGCCCAAGTGGGGATTTTAGGAGTTACTCGAGCGCGGCAGAATAACATAAGGGGGGCAACCTTGTACCTTGTGAAGTACTCCCACCATACCTGAGCCATGTATAGTCACGGACTTTAATTGATGAGCCACCTGGCACTGTTCGTATTTTAGCCGTGTAATGCAAATCGGGTTTATTCGGTTCCCGACACGCAAAGTCATATGTCTTCGTATTAGAAGAAGAAAATTATATTTCATATCTTTACCGGTTGGCTAACCTGAGAGCCAGAACTTCAAACTTGACAGCAGAGTGACTACTCAAAGTCAACCAATTGCAGGTCTACCGCAACAGTAACCTAGCAACGATAAACAATTGTTGCTAGGTTACTGTTGCGGTAGTAACGTTAGCGTACGGAGAAATTCTCTGACATCGATATTTCAACTGTCACTGTCTTCAGTTAAGTTTTCAGAATTATCGAGTTAATGAGCTATGATTCAAAGAAGGTCAGTATCAAATAGATTGGATAAACTTAATGCAACATTGTATTTATTTTTATCATTAAGAACTTATTAGTCAACCTCTATGAATAAGACTATTTCCGATTAAAAGTAATTTATTTGTCATCTTGATATTTCAACTGTCACTGTCTTCAGTTATGTTTTCATATGAGCTATGATTCAAAGGAGGTCGGTATCAAATAAATTGAATAAACTTAATGCAACATTGTATTTATTTTTATCATTAAGAACTTATTAGTCAACCTCTATGAATAAGACTATTTCCGATTAAAAGTAATTTATTTGTCATCTTGATATTTCAACTGTCACTGTCTTCAGTTATGTTTTCATATGAGCTATGATTCAAAGGAGGTCGGTATCAAATAAATTGAATAAACTTAATGCAACATTGTATTTATTTTTATCATTGAGAACTTATTAGTCAACCTCTATGGATATTTCCGATTAAAAGTAATTTATTTGTCATCTTGTTTACGAGCCTGCGATTTGAGTTCGTGTTTAATCGTGTAATCTCGTGAATGTATGAAAGTAAACAAGATGACAAATAAATTACTTTTAATCGGAAATATTCATATAGGTTGACTAATGAAGTCAACCTCTATGGATATTTCCGATTAAAAGTTTATTATTGCGATTTGAGTTCGTGTTTAATCGTGTAATCTCGTGAATGTATGAAACTGCAAAATTGAAAAGTTTGAAGGTGGCTCATCAATTAAAGTCCGTGACTGTACATAGGGACAAACGTCAAACGTAAAAAAAATCGATCGTTAGAAAAACTCGAGCGCGTCTGATTAAGGTAAGGTAAGTTAGTTACATTCAGAAAAGTGAGCATTTCAATAATCTGACAATTTAAGCATGACATATATGGAAATGGCAGAGTCACAAAGTTGCAAAAAAAAACGTCACCTAGAAATTTTACGTTGTTTTGTTTTATTTTATTCTATTACTTGTCTTGACTGTATCTTATAGATTTAATGTTTGTTTAGCTATTGTTATATTTCCTGTGCGTGTTCCAAATAAAATATTTTTCTTTCTTCTTTCTTTCTTTCAAATTCTCGAGCCCGGTTATTTATTTTAATTTAAAATAACTCACCAATCACGGAAATAATATAATCTGCCGATTAGCACGGCAATTTCAAATTGAAACCCTATTATTAGGTATAAAGCTAAAAAAATACAACATGGTAAGTGTTAAACCACAGTCATGTATATTTGTAAAACAAACAATACCCTTAACTGAAACCTTAAGAGATTTGCAATTTTAAAAGTTTTATTGTTTGTTTCTTTTTTGGGCCTACTACTTTATGGAAACTAACTTCGAATCCACTTGTTTCTATCTCTCGCTTTTTTCGTATCGAAGTAAAAGTGACAGACCAAAGTGAAATTCAAATCTTCCGAATTTTGTGAGTAGACCCACGAAATGTTCTCGGCATTTAGAAAAATAATAATTACAAAGTTACTTTGTCTCACACTCGCAGCAAAATCAAATTTTGCTGAAAATGACCAAGTTGAATCGAACATGAAGATGAATATGAAGATGATTCCACTGATGATAAAGATTGAAAATATTCTTTTTTTTTTCTCATTATACTATTTTTTTCTAAATACAGAATATAATTTTACCTATAGACATAAATATATTATTTTGTATTGTATTCATTACATTAAATAAAAATAAAGATATGAATTAAAAACCAACCGTCAGATTAAGGAAATTCCTCCACATAATTGTCAGATTATAGGTCAGTACGACAAGGACATCAAGATGAATCGTCTGTATAATAATCGACGCGCTCGAGTATATCAAGTTCATGATTTTTTTTTTCACTTTTAAAAATCGTTCATGGCTTTTTTTTGGTCGCGTCCAGATAGTCAGTCTTCTGAATAGGAGCTACTGGAGGGTTCACTTAACATCCCTTATAAATGTCTGATGCGCTCGAATTTTTTTTTTCCCCTATTTTCTACCCCTTCGTACGGCCACCCCCACCATGCAAACCGGCAGATTAATATTTTTCCTGTATCAGAAAGACGTGGGGCGCATACACTATTAATAACTGACGCGCTCGAGTATTTCTATGTGACTGTTTTTTTTTTACATTTTTGAAAATCCGGACACGCTTCTCCCACCAGTGAAAGGGTATACTGCACATAAACTTTTTCTTTTCACAATCAAATTGGTCCCCACGACGCTCGAGTAAATCCCCATTTAGCATCATGGCCTCCCCTATATAATTATTAGCTTGCTCTTTCAAGCATTTCCTAAAATCCGATTGAGCTGTAACTTGGCATACTTATACAACTACCAAGACATTTTGAAAAATTTATATCATGGAGCTGGTCTGATGATGGAGCCGGAAATTGGCCATAGGAACTCCTCAATCAAACAAGATAGCACCATCGTGTTTGGACTCATTTGTTACGTATTAACAAGTACTTTGACACTGGGTGGTGTTCAAGGTCTGATGATGGAGCGGGAAGGTGGCCATATGTGTTTCTAGTTACTCCAATTGTCATCCATTTTTCAAGCACTGCCTGGCATCTGATTGTGCTGTAACTTGGCATACTTATACACCGACACATTTTGAAAAAATGATACCATGTTGCTGGTCTGTTGATGGACCCGGAAGTTGGCCATAGGAACTCCTCAATCAAACAAGATAGTAGTGTTTGGACTCATTGGGTGTGTATTGACGAGTGCTATTTACACTAGGTGGTGTCCAGGACCTGATGGTGGCGCCGGAAATTGACCATACGAACTCCTCAATGAAACATGATAGCACCTTCGTGTTTAGACTCATTGGTTATGTATTGACAAGTGCTATTACACAAGGGGGTGTCCAGAGTCTGATGATGAAGCCAGACGTTGGCCATATCAATCAAACAAGATAGCACCATTGTGTTTGGACTCATTGGTTATGTATTCAAAAGTATTTTGACACACCACCTGTGTTGAGGGTCTGATGGTGGAGCCAGAAGGTAGCCATGGGAAAACCTCAATCAAACAAGATATCACCATCCTGTTTGGACTCATTGGTTATGACTCATCACATGGAGACTTTCATGAAGGAAGAATTTTGGCCGACCGGTGTCGTGTATCGACGTTTTCGCGGAAGGCTACATGACACCACGACTCAGCGCAATGCGTCGCCGACCATACGTACTAAATAGATTTCTTTGTATTGTTTTTATTATGTATTAATTTATTATTTTGTGTACAAATGATGCATACTTACGTGTTGAATTCAAAACTGGTGTCAGCAGGATCTCCGTTTACACCTTCTTCGTTAAACCATAATACTGAAACATATTAATAGAGTAGTGACTTGGCTGGCGTGCATTTTTACAGGCACCCAACGAGGACGGCGAAACCAGCGAGACATACCTAATGCAGATGACCATCGAGCCGAATGAACGCGCCACTACACGGAGAACATCTTCGATGTCGACCAGTGCGAGATTAGGGCGGCTCTCGAGTAATATAAATTATATTTTTAATAAAAATAATAAGGAGGATGTCGAAATATCCAGAGGAATAGCGAGCCGATAAGGATCAAGCGAGGCATATTTCAAGGCGATAGTTCGAGCTTATAGTCTGCTCTACATGGATGACCTAAAACTCTTTGCCCCACTAAACTAAACTATTTACAACTGATGGAGCTACTGAAAGTAACTGAAACTTTCAGTAGAGCCATCAGGATGGAATTTGGTGTGTGGTCATGCATGTAAAGCGAGGGGAGATTGTGGAATCCGTAGGAAACCAACTCTCCAATTCCATATATCCATGAATTTGCGGACGGTGTCGGATAGAAACTTTTAAAATCTTTTAATGAAAATAACGTTTTTTTTTTGTTGTGACTCCGTCATTTATTTTTATATTTAAGTCAATTACCCATGGTTTGAGTGACAACGGTGTTTACCCTTACACCCTGTATACACGCACACACACTCACTTTGCAACTGATAGTAGTTTATTATTTCAACCAACATAGTATTGGCATACTAGCTCAGTTGTTAATTTATTATGCTTTGGTAGATGCTATGGCGAGAAAGAGGAAAGGTAAAAAAAAAATTACCACTTTGTCGGCGTGATTTATACGTATACCCATACCAAATTACAACTTTCTAGTACTAAGAGTCTCTGAGCTAAGCCGCGGATAGACAGACAAACAGACAGACAGACGGACATGGCGAAACTATAAGGGTTCCTTGTTGACTACAGAACCCTAATAGGTTAAACAATTTATTCCACTTTTCAAATCCGGGGACAGCAAAGACACTAATAATTATAGACCCGTATCAGTTTTGCCGGTTTTCAGCAAGGTGTTTGAAAAAGTAATGTTAAATCAAATGCTCAATCATTTTAATCGTAATAACATCCTACACGATCAACAGTATGGTTTCACCAAAGGACGTTGCACAACTGACGCCGGTGTCACCTTGTTAAAACACATCTTTAAGGCATGGGAAGAGGCACAAGATGCAATAGGCATCTTTTGCGACCTATCTAAGGCTTTTGATTGCGTGAATCACGAAACGCTGCTCTTGAAACTTGAGCATTACGGACTGGGTAAACTTGCGCTTAACTTAGTAAAATCATATTTGAATGATAGAATGCAGCAAGTTCAAATAAACGGTGTGAACTCATTGGGTTTAAAAGTTAGAATGGGTGTACCACAGGGCTCGATATTGGGTCCATTCCTCTTCTTAGTATATATAAATGATTTACCTCAACTACTGAAAAATCGACCACAAATGGTGTTATTTGCTGATGACACATCACTGATTTTTAAAGTAAATAGACATGCACGGGAGCTTGACGACGTAAATAACGCTATGTTTAAGGTCCATAATTGGTTTACTAAAAATAATTTGGTATTAAATGAGAAGAAAACTAAATGCATAAGATTCACGTTACCGAATGTAAGAAGTAGTGAATGTCATGTTGTACTGAACGGGGAGATACTAGAATTCGTCGAAAAGACAGTTTTCCTGGGGATCACGCTTGATTCAAAACTACAGGTGGGGTCCTCACATAACATCACTTGCAGGGCGACTAAGTTCAGCCGCTTACGCTGTTTGGAAAATCCGCCAACTAACAGACGTGGATACCGCGAGACTGGTCTATTTTAGTTACTTTCATAGCATCATGTCTTACGGTATTTTGCTGTGGGGACGGGCTGCAGATATTGATTCTATCTTTATTTTGCAAAAGAGGGCTGTCCGAGCCATCTACAACCTCCATAGACGCGAATCTCTAAGGGAACTGTTTAAAAAAATTAGCATCATGACGGTTCCTTGTCAGTACATATATGAAAACATTATGTATGTTCGGAAAAATCTACATATTTTTAGTAAGATAAGTGACAGGCATAACTTTAACACTAGAAATAGGAACAAATTAGATCAACCACGTTTCAGATTGTCTAAAGTACATACTTCTTTTATGGGGTACTGTGTAAAATTTTATAATAAAATACCACTCATTATTCTTCAACTAAATGAGAAGAAATTTAAAACATGCATTAAACGCACACTATGTAGACAGGCATATTATAAGTTGGATGATTATATCGTAGATAAAAATGCTTGGCTTAATGCTGGTCCTGTTCCACAGGCACTAGGGCTCACTAGTTAAAATTTTTAATATTTGGAAGAGTTGCTTCCCCTTTTTTTTTTCTGACTTTACAAACTTAAGTTTATTTTTTTCTTTAAATTCTATTATTTTAATCTTTCAAGTACATTGCAAATTATAGTTTTGTATAAATTAGAAGCATTTTTTCAATTTTGTAAATGTGAGTACCATGGAGCCGTTTAATATGGTATCATGTTTTATATTGACTTGAAAGAGCATGGCGGATGAGAGTATGTCATACTCACTTAAATGTCTCGCTGATGGTGGCGCGTGTGTTGGATCATTCGGTTCCCTATAAAATGGTTGAGCTGGATGGTGCTGATCCACGTGTCATGTTCGTGAACGGGCGCTGTTAGTTGAGACTGGTCATCTCTCATCTGCCAGGGCTTATTTTTAATCTTATATTTTGAATTGTTTTTGATTATTTTTCATTTGACATTGTTCTCACATATAGAAGCACCAAGAATACTGTACCCAGGATTTTGTAATATCTATATCCATTTTTAAAAGAGTGTCCTTGGAGTTGCTTACCCGTTCTTCTCCATAGAGATCTACGATTTGGAATGGGCAACTATCTTCAACTTTTTGACTAACTGACAAATTCTTTGACAATTCAAAAGTGCCTGTAAGTGGTTTAATTGAAATAAATGCTTTGAGTTTGAGTTTGAGTTCAATACTAGCGGTGTGGTAGCGGCGGGCGGTCCGTGTACGCAGCTTCTCTCTTCCTTCTCACTACCACTATATATATAATACTACGTCACTACCATCTAGCGTCACTTTATTCAATACGTTATATTTATGTTTCTATCTCGTAGCATAGTTAATATTTTAAACTGAAACCTTTTTGGACATAAGGGTGTCAGCTTAGCATTTGTATATTATAAAAAATACTAGTTAGGTTTTATTTTCTACCGTTAATAAGCATCATAAAAATATATTAATTGATTGTTTATACATAAAGTTTTTTTGTTGATACTATCGTCATCATCATCCATCTCAATATTTGAATCCGAGTCATTTATATTTTCGCCGAAATCTACTTCATCCGAATTCTCTAGTCTGGCTATTATCTAACATATTATTTTCCATCAATATAAAGTCCAAGATGCGTTGATTTCGGTCCTTTTTGCTAGTACTACGCCAAACTTAAAAAATAGCAAGTTTCTTAATTTTTGTCCACCTAACGAAAAAAAAAATTATTATGACATGTGCAAATAGGTGCACGGGAATACAACTGATTCCTTTAGAGCACGAGTCAGGGAATAAGAAAAAAACTCTTTCAGCTCGGATACACGCGGAAACAAAAGAAAACCAAACATGTATCTTATCTATATTTATATAAAAATAAATCCCTATTTCCCTTGGTCACGCCATCACGCGTGAACGGCTAGACCGATTTCGCTAATTCCAAAACCCAACTACGACTAAAAAGGTATAAACAAGACACCACAGACAGACAAATTAAAAATCTGGAGTCACGCGCGTTAGGGCATAAATCGAACGTGTGACTCCGGATTTTTAATTTGTCTGTCTGTGGTGTCTGTCTGAGACAATTTTAATAAATAATCTTAATGTTTCGTGATTTTTTAGTTTTCTACATGATCACAATTCAAAAGAACAATGGATTGAGGCGACGGGAAGTAAAGATTGGTTCCCAACACAGTATGGCACTATTTGTTCGATAAATTTTGAGGAAGAAAGCTTAGTAGCTTAGTACAAGCATCGCTTAGTGAATTGATAACTAACGAGACGAGTGCCACACGCGGCGGCGTCTTTGAATCGATTTGGTTTTCCCATCAGTAAATAGTGCTTGTGACGTCATAGTAGGTAGTCAAAAAATGGCAAGCTTGGTTTTCATACAGATCGTGATACTTGCGTTATCTAGGTCTATCTATATCTGTGGGTTACAATAGATATTTTTTTTAAATGTGCTCATTAACCGATTCATTGCCAATGACGCACCTGGCGCGTCACATCGAACTTACTTAAAAACACACATACATAAATAAAACAGATTTAAACAAATTGAGATAAAGAGAACTACCTCTTTTTATCCTAAACTAGCTGCCGTCAGCGGCTTCGCCCGCGTATAATCTTTATAAATTATAGCCTATGTTACTTAGGGTGAATGTAGCTTTCTAATGGTGAAAGAATTTTTGAAATCGTAGTTTTTGAGTTTATTCATTTAACTCAGATGTAGAAATAGCTCAGGAATTTGAAAACTTTTTTGGTAATATTCCAGTTAAAACTACTGAAACTTTAAATTCTTCACCCGCCCTTTCTGCTGGCTTACTTAGAAATAATGTTAAGGCATGCCCTTTGGAGTTTAGGTTTCAGCATACAAACCCCCAAGCGGTTATAAAAGCTTTTAAAGATCTTAAACTTAAATCAACAGAAGATCTATGGGGAATGGCTGTAAAAGTCTGTAAATCTATCATCGAAACCATAGCGCCCTATTTAGCTTTTATATTTAACACCAGTGTAGACCAAGGAGTCTTTCCGGATCTCATGAAATACAGTAAAGTAGTTCCTTTGTTCAAATCCGATGATAGTAAGGAACCCAGCAATTATAGGCCTGTGTCAATTCTGCCAGTTCTCAGTAAGGTGTTTGAAAAGTTGATGCTCAATCAAATTTTACGTCACTTTAATAAAAATTCCATCTTTCACGAACAACAGTACGGTTTCACCACTGACGCCGGTGTCACCCTAATCTGTGCCCTAATAAAGAACATTTTTAACGCCTCGAAAGCGTTCGTTGCGTCGACCATGAGTCATTTCTGCTGAAACTAGAGCACTATGGGATTAGGCATACAGCTCTTGATTTACTAAGATCATATCTGAACGATAGAAAAGTTAAAGTTCAAGTAAACGGCCGTAAACTCATTGGGGTCTGAAATGGCAATGGGCGTTCTTCAAGGTTCGATTTCAATTTTAATTTCAAACTTTATTGCAATCCATAATGTACACTTCTTGGAATAACCATTGACGGTAAATTACAATGGGGCCCACACATAGAAAAATTGTCAGGTAGGCTTAGTTCGGCCGCCTATGCCGTTAAAAAAATTAGACAGATAACTGACGTAGATACAGCCAGAATTGTTTATTTTAGTTATTTTCATAGTCTTCTGTCTTATGGGATTCTTCTCTTTACAGAAAAGGGCTGTTCGAGCCATTTACAACCTAGGTCCAAGAGATTCCCTTCGAGAAAAATTCAAAGAAATAGATATTCTGACTGTAGCCTCACAATATATATTTGAAAACCTATTTTACGTACACAAAAACATAATTATCACAGTTTAAGAAAATGTCCGATATTCATAGTTTAAATACCAGGAATAAACACAATCTTGCTGTACATCGCACTCGTCTCCACAGAGTAGGCAACTCGTTCATGGGTCAATGTATACGCTTTTATAACAAACTTCCCATTGACATTCGAAACTTACCCATTAAACGATTTAAAAGCTGTATTAAAACCAAACTTTGTAAAAAAGGGTACTATAAAATCACAGATTATTTAGAAGACAAAAATGCATGGGATTGAGCTGCTCGCTCTGCTAAGCATTGTGACATTTTGAATATTATGGAAAGCCATAAAAATATACCTACCAGTTTTATATACAAATTGACATGATTGAATATTATATACAAAATGACATGATGATTACTTGTAAAGTATTGTTTTATTGTGAATGTGAGGACTATGTGGATATTTATTTTTCGTTCTGTTAGTTTTAGCGAAGGTCTGGCAATTTGAGAACTTTATGCGACCTACCCAAATGTCCTTTCTTTGGTATTGTTCGTCGAGTCGTTGAGCTCCTTAAGATCTGAGTTGAGCTCCACTATTACTGACAAATGCTTGCACTGACTGGACAGGTCCACTCAAATCTGTGTGGTTCTTTCCTCTAAAGACCATTTCAGACTCTTATCTACATGGTCCTCATATGGCCTGACCAAGATTATGTCTGGACTTCAAAGCAGACGGTGACCTCTGAGTTTGTTTCGGCCTTTCTTCTCAGAGTAGTCAGATAGGAAACGCCGACCTCATCTAGCTTATTTTTACAACTTTTTAATACGACGTGTAAAAGTGATTCCAATATCCTATTTACAGAATAAACAATTTCATTTCATTTCACACATACAGGCGGTAATCATGAATAAATAAAAACAATTATGGACTCTGTCGGGCACAGCAACATTTTTAATAAGTAAGTAGGAGAGAGGAAGCTTGTTACTAAATAAGTATCTAAAACATTTCCAATCTATCCATTATGTATTTACAAACAGTATTATTAACATTTAGTTATTACAAATATTATTTTGTCATTAATTTATTATTCTCATATTAAGTAGGTCAGTCTTTTTATTTATTTTTATTCAAAATTATTATTTTTTATTTCTTTTTAAATACGTATTTGTTACATTTTTAAATATTTTTTATAAAAAACATGAAAACAAATTTATTGGCAACTCTACATTTCTAGAGTCATGTCTATCTTTATTTTACATTTATTATACTAAATTAACTAAAAAACAATTACATATATAACAAATTAAAAAGAAAAAATAAAGGGGAGGGGCTCATTGAGCATCAAAGAATTCGTCCGCATCGCTGTCAATGGGAAAGGTGCCCAAAAGGCTGGCAGCATTGCCACGTTGAATGGCAATGCTGATTCGTTGGGCTAAAAATAGGCCAGCCCTCTGGTCACGTGAAGAGTCGACCAATCGCTTAGCGATGTCCCGAAATACTCGATGAGCACTCGGACCCCACGGCCCTAGTGTTTCAACCCCAAACGGCTCAAACATATAGCTCCCAATAAGGTTGTTATATTTGCGCCGTTTGAGGTTTTCTGAAAACAAAACATTTAAAAATATAAAAAATAGTAGCCCATCGGCATCAGGATCAGGGTCCAAGCTGCCGGTGGTCAGGGCTCTAGAGAAAGGAACCTCCTCACTATGCGTGCCGTGTCCAGGAGTACTGCTTTCTGAATCAAGCCCTTGACCCAGCCGTGCAATGAGAGCCTCCTGAGATGTTGGTCGAGGCTCTTCGCTATTAGGCCATTGACCGTAACGATTATCGGTACAATGATTGCAGAGTCCACGTCCCACATGTCGACAACCTCGTGTGCTAAATCAAGATACTTGATTTTTTTTATGTTTCTCAGCTTTCACGAGATTCTCGTCATGAGGGACAGAGATATCAACAATCATTGCACGGCGCTCTCGTCGATCTATCACCACAATATCAGGCTTATTGGCTACAATAGTCCTGTCAGTGATGATAGATCGATCCCAGTACAATGTGGCGTCACCATTTTCGAGAACTGGGTCGGGCACATACCTGTAGTATGGTACTTCATACTCCACAAGGTTGTATTGCAAGGCAAGTTGCTGGTGGATAATCCTAGCTACTAGATTGTGTCTGTGCAAGTACTCGCCATTAGCAAGACGAGAACAACCGGAAACAATATGTCGGATCGATTCACCGGGACAGTGGCATGCCCGACAGATGTCAACCGTACCGTCTTTGACAATGTATTTCCGGTAATTATTCGTCATGATGACTTCGTCCATAATCGCACAGACAAAACCTTCGGTTTCCCCGAAGAGGTCACCGAAACGTAGCCAGGATACAGAAGCCAGAAAGTCTACTTCAGGCCCATGGAGGGCCCGGAAAAAGCGTAATTATTTATTATTACAAAATTATTTATTATTATTGCTTATTAAATTAAATTATTTGGTTAGCGTATGTAATACTAATATAATTATTTGAATATGTATTTAAATTAGTACGAGCGTCTGTACTATTTCCCCATAAGATGATGCCATAGCTAAACCAAGCATGGGCGTAGGTACGCATAGTATGTGACTAGCGCGGTTTGTAGGTTGGTCGTTTTTTTAATCTCACGTAGGGCATAGGAAAATTTAGAAATTTTTGAACTAACTTTCTGTATGTGAGCCTTCCAGTTTATATGTGTGTCTATTGTCAAACCTAGGAGAGTGAAGTCGTTAACTTCTTCTAAGTTTAATTGATTGTATGTAATATTTAGTCGGCTTTTCTGTCGAGGGTGAAAAGTTATTATTTTGGTTTTAGTAAAATTAATTTCGAGATTATGCTCGCTCATCCAATTTATTGTTTTATTAAGAATGGTGGTAAGTTTTTCATTTAAATTAACATTGGTTTGGCATGAGGTGAGGAGAGAAATGTCATCCGCAAATAGTACACATGGCTCATCTATAGTTCAGTTCTATTTTTTTTTTTTTTGACTTTCAAAAGTTCTTTTGTGCCTATTTAAAATTAATAAATTATTTGACTTTGAAGGGACACCGACGCGAAAACGGTTACAACCCCGTATATTGGCGTAATATTATTTAAGGTGGATTATGCCTGAATTATGCCTGGAAAATTGTTGATAATTCACCACAATAATTATTAAACATTGTATGAGTGTTTAAACTCACTGAACTGTGAAAACTCATACAAAATTTTTACTTGACTATCACAAACAAATTATAATTTATTTCAAATTCAAGTAAGTAAAAATAGAATAATTTTAAATAAAAACATAATCTTAAATGAGCTTATACTAACAAAAATTGCACCTGTGTCTGAACTAGATAAATAAAATATCAAGTATCGTTGAATATTGCATGTTTTTTGGATAAAGTGACGCGGCGCGGTGGTGGGCGGTGCGTGTACACAACATAGAGGCGCGGCGGCGGCGCGGTGGCGGCGCGGTGACAGCGTCGTGTTCCCGAGCACTTAAGGTACAAATGAAACCGACGTGTCACTGGCTACGGAAGCCATTTCATAAAAATACATAGGAACCAGTCGTGTCGCGGCGACACGTCGCCGTCGCCTGCTGCTGCTGCCTGCAGTTAGCTACGGACTAGAGACTTGCTTTATGAGATGGTATGTAAAAAAGGATGTAGGAGGATTTTTGCAAAACGACGCGGTGACCAAAGTGCGCTGCACATTACAGGCCCATTTAAAATGTAAAAATAATAGCACTACGTACGTAATATAATGTAGCACCTAAACGGACATAATATCTATGAGAAAATAATACTAACTTAACACAAACGTAATAACCACCACTTGCCCAAGCCCCTTCATTTCTAAAGTGAACTGCAATAAACCTTGGTACGGTATTTTACTGTATTGATTAAATCAGATAAATGTAATCATTTCATTATTACAGTTAATCATGCAAAACTAATCTAACAAGCTTATTTACTACGAGACAAAGACACAAAAGGTTCACTTCCATCAGGACATCAGGTTCCGTAACACTTTCATTAGGGAGGTGGGAACCTTAAGCTAATGCTTGTCTGGTCATGGACCACCAAGTATTTGTAAGTGGTCTTTAAAGTAGGGACATGGAATGTTACAGTTTTAAGGTAAGCGCACATTACAGCCGCGTCGGGTCGTAAATAAGTTTATATTTTCATTTCTCTAAGGAATACCTACATTATTCATTTAATACAGTGTAACTACACGAATATTGCAAATAATGAACCATAATATTTCATTTATCACAGCAATTACAGATTGGCTTAATGTAACATAACAAGTTTCGAAGCAAAACTTATTGAGATTAAAGGTTTATGATCAGTTCTAAGTATAAAAGGAATTGACCTACCATAAAGATACTGGTGAAACCGGCGTACCCCGAATATAATTGCAGTCGCTTCTTTCTGTATTTGAGAATATCGACGCTCGGCCGGGTTTAACGTTCTCGACGCGTACGATACTGGACGCTCCACCCCAGAAGCGTCAACCTGTGCTAAAATCGCACCTAACCCACTGGGTGATGCGTCGACTGTCAAAATAACCTTTGCATTTGTATCAAAATGTGCTAAAACTTGATCCGACACAAGTATCTTCTTTATGGTATTGAATGCGTCGTTATGCTTGGAATCCCATTGCCATTTTGTATTTTTTTGGAGTAAACTGTATAGTGGGCTAAGTATTGATGACGCGTTGGGTACAAAATTTCGATAGTAGTTAACAAGACCCAAAAAAGATTGTAATTTACTGACATCTTTTGGAATAGGAGCCTTTAAAATAGCGGTCATTTTCTGAGGCGACTTTTTTAAACCATGCTTATCTACTACGTATCCTAAGTATTCAACTTCATCCATAAAAAAGTCACACTTTGCTTTTTGAAGTGTGAGGCCCGCATCCTGCAAGCGCCGCAGTACCTCGTGTAATCTACTTAAATGTACTTCCCTGTTAATCCCCGTTATAAGCACATCATCTAACATACACAACACTCCTTCCATGCCTGATAACACACTCTCCATTACCCGTTGAAAAATAGCTGGCGCACACGCTAAGCCAAAAACTAAACGCGTATACATGAACAATCCTTTATGCGTGTTAATACAAGTTATTTTTTGTGATTCTTCATCCAAAACACATTGAGCGTAAGCTTGAGACAAATCTAATTTACTAAACTGCTGCCCCCCGTGTAACTTCGTAAACAATTCATGAGCCGTAGGTAACGGATATTGGTCCACTAACAGCTGTTTGTTGATTGTAACCGAATAATCCGCACATAAACGAATGGAACCGTCATGCTTTAAAACGGGAACTATAGGCGATGCATATTCGGAGTACTCGACTGGTTTTAATATACCTACATGAACTAAACGATTTAACTCCTTATCTATTTTATCTCGCAGAGCAAAAGCCATCGGCCGCGGCTTGAAAAAAACTGGCTTGGCATCTTTCTTTAGATTTAATTTAATTTTATATTTCTTAAATGTTCCAAGCTCATCAGAAAAAACATTAGGAAATTGTTTTTGAAATTGCGCAATATCTGTCGATTTTTCGCAATAATTTACTGGCATCATTTCTAATTTAAACACAGATATAAAATCTCTGCCTAAAAGTGGTGGACCGCCGTCACGAATAACATAAACATCTAATGATTGTGTTTTACCCGCGTAGGTAAAAGGTAATCGTGCTATTCCTAAGCATTCAATGTTATTACCTGTATAGGTTAATAAACGTTTATTCGTTTCGGTCAGTGACGCATCTTTGAAATGTTTTACAAATGTTTTTTCGGAAATCGCAGTAACAGCCGACCCACTATCAATATGAAACTTCATTTGCACACCTCGGACATTAATTGTTTCAGTCATAGGTTCTCCGTTAAACGTACGAATGTTGAAACACTCACCGTCATCGCCATTATCAGTAACACCCTCGTTTCCTATAAAATTGACTTTTTTACACATACGGCGCAAATGGCCCTTCTCGTTACACCTTTTACATTTATAATTTGCAAAACGACACTGCACTGATGTGTGCTTTTTGTATCCACACACTGAACACGACGTTTTATCACTGGTTCCGTTTTTCTTTTCCATTTTGAAAAGTTGGTCATCGCGCGCCGCGGCTGAAACCGCCAGCGCCGCCGCCGCTCCGCTGCGCGCGCATCGCACGCTCTCGGCTAAATCAACGGCCTTAACCAGCGTAAAGGTCGCAGGGTCTTGTGCGAATAACTTTTCGCGCTCGGGTCCTGGCTGCATTCCCATAATGAAACGATCTCGTAAAGCTTCCTCTATATTGTAAAACCCGCAGTTTGCTGTCAAACCACGCAGTCGGGCCGCCCAGTTTTGATAGCTTTCACCATTGCTTTGAACGGCGGAGTAAAATTTGTATCTCTCGCCGAACCCGAAAACTTTCGGCGTGAAATGGTTATCAAAAAGCGTTAAAATGTCTTCAAACGGCACCGACGACAACACTTTCGGCCGCGCGAGATCCGTTGCAAGCTTGTAAGTTTGCTCGCTGAGTGCGCTCAACAAAATAGCGCGCCTTTTAACACCCGTGGCGTCACTGGTTGCGCTGATTTCGTTGGCTATGAACCACTGTTTCAATCGTTCCTTGTATTCCTGCCACGTTTGCACATTATGATCGAAACTGGTTATCACACCGAATAACGACATACTTTTGCAACTTTTTTCCTACACAATGGATAAAACGTGGGTACTTCGTCGCCACTGTTATGTTTGTCGGAGGAAAACAATTAATACGCAAGAGGTGGTTTACGCACTCATGCTTTAATCCAGCAAAATCCCCAAGCAGACATCCGAGGCTTCTGTCGTCCTGACAGATGTCTCCTAGCAACCGATAACAATTGCCGCGTTCATACCTCTTTTCTAATATACAACAGTTAATATTGATTACATTTAATTTCCTTTATTACATCTAAATAACTATAAATTGCGTTTTTAAATATATTTTAAAAAACATTTAAAATATAAAAATCTAGCTGCGCCCGGTGGTTTCACCCGCGTAAGTCTCAATCCCGTGGGAATATCGGGATAAAAAGTATTCTATGTCCTATTCCAGGTTTCCAGGTTATGGTCTACCCGCATTTCATCCAAATCCGGTCAGCCGTTTTAGCGTGAAAGTGTAACAAACAAACAAACAAAAAAACTCACTTTCGTATTTATAATATTAAGTTAGGATTACGATAGAATAGTTAGGATTGTAGCCCACTGGTACCGAAAACAGGGTCCAAACTACCGCTGTTCAGGGCTCCTGACAGAGAAAGCTCTTGGTATACGCACCGTGTGCAGAAGAACCGCTTGATCCAGCTGCCTACGAGAGCCCCATCAGGCGTTGGTCGATGCTCTAAGCTATTATGCGATTGGACATCACGACAATGACTGCTGTATCCACAGCCCACATGTCGACAACCTCGCGAGCCAGGTCAAGATACAATAGTTGGTAATGTTTCTCAGCTTTCACGAGGCTATTTTCAAAAATCACTCTGACACCGACAATAGTCCTGTCCTAGATCGATCTCAATACCACGTGATTTTGCCATTTTATAGAACTAGGTCGGGCAAGTACTGACGCAGAATCCTGGCGACATAGTTGTGCCTATGCAAGTACTGGCGCAGAATCCTGGCGACATAGTTGTGCCTATGCAAGAAGTCTTCTGATTGGCATAAGTCAAAAGTAGAACGAAATATTCCTACGCTGTTTTTATGATCAAATAAAGCGCATAGATGTAAAATGAAATGTATGTAATCATTACATTTTAGGTTACAAGCTAACATACTTAGAAACACCTTTGGCTTATTTAATTTCAGTCTTGACACTGTTTATAAAAAATATAATTTAGCTCATGTCCTCGCCTCATGTTTCCATAATCCAGGAATTTTAGCATGAAGTTGCGGTATATTTATTCATTCCAAAATAACTGGTATCGAACTTGGTAAGATCATCGTGCATTATCATGATAAAAATCATCGGTATAAAAACGAGGATTTATTCCCTTTATGTCGAGTCCCGTAGTGTCGAGCCGAAAAGAGGAGCTCATTACTTCAGAACGAAAAGGCGGCTGTCAGTGTAAAACCCGCCAGACGCATCTCTATGTAGTCTGTGGTCTGCCCGCCAGACTTAGGCAAGGAACATAAATACTCAGCTACCTACGGCGAGGACTTAGGTGAGTTTAAATGTTCCTTGCTAGCTTGCTAGTAATCTGAACATCGATTGTATATGTTCTTGCTTCTGCAAAGGCTGCACCTGGTATTTTTAGGTCAGCAGTCCAGCGGCCGTCTTATTTTGAGCTCCGTAGGTATGAAACCTTACCTAAGCCTCCGAAACGGTTAGCCATCGTAACAATTTACGAAATCAAGCGCTGGCGACTGAGTTCACGCCCCTATGGTCACAACAACATAGATCGCAAACACATAAACCAGAACGTACTACACAATTAATTATAAACCTTATTCCATCAAAAACAGCGTGCATTTAACATGCGCCGTACATTCACACTTAAACATAGGCACACTAGATGCATTTTCCGCGCTCACAAAAACATTTGATGCTACTTATTACACACATATTCAAAAGGGGCGGGCATTAGAAAGTATAGATACAACGACTGACCGAATCCTGTGGCAACACTACAGCTAACAGCTGATTTAAACTTGTTCTTGTAATTTTAATTTTAATTATTAGTTTCTTTGTTTTTTTATGGTCTATTTCCAATTACTCATCAAGTAAATAGGATAATATTGTGTATTTTGTATTAGATTCACATACTAAGTGCAAAATAAGTGTAAATATTTCAATGTGAATCGGTGACAGTTACCGGTACAAGTGAATTTTTGCATTGTCATCTTGTTATCAGGTATAATACTTTTTATTTAAGTTGCTATTAGTTTGTTTTAGTACTATATTTAACCAACAGTCACATAGTTCACTTTTATTAAGGCTACTTATTGATGCCAATGACCTATAGACGTAAACATAACCTTAGTTTTGTTTGGTGACAGAACTCCTTGTACATCTAAATTTCATTTTTCCTTTTAAACTAATCATCTCTTAAGCTACTGCCACAACTACCTTCTCTCTTCCACTTTCTTGTCGCTTCCCTTTAAAGTTATAATCATGATTATGACTCGCAGCGCCCGTGCTCGCCTCGAAGAGTCCAAACTCAATCAGGCTTTGAGCGAATTAAAGGCGTCAAAGGAGTCCTGTGACCAACTGACTAGGGAGATAGATGACAATGAAAAGGTGCTCTTTGATGCCCATGAAAAGATTAGGAAGTTAAAAATTGAAATGGCTCAGATATACACTCAATTCACTGAGGCCATAGAGGAACGGGACAGACTTCGACTTGTTGTGGACGGGTTCAGCCAGTGTAGCATAGAGTATGAACAAGCTCTTAGTCACAAACATTTATTAAAACAGCAGCTACATGAGGCTCAAAGTCAAATAACAGAACTTCAGACTACAAATCTTAACATCACCGCCTCGCTGAATCAAAGTCTGTTCAATGAGTTGATGCCTGTTGCCCCGTCAATGGTTTCTGCACTAAACCCCTCTAACACTATAGATTTGACAGGTGATGACGATTCAAAGTCATGTAATTCAGTGAGGGTAGTCACTAGTAAAAACAAACTTAAAAAATACATTAAAATTAATAAATACATTGTTAAAACACAAAAGATGGTAAAAAGACAAAAGTTTTTTATTAAAAATGTTAAACTTAATAGAGAAAGGCTAAATTTACTTAAACAATTAGATATGTATTCTTTTAACTTGGAACAAAGTACCAGGAGACACAACATTGACACAGGGTACTTGCAATCTGAACTTGACCATTTACAGGAGAAACTTAGTTCAATGACTAATAAATATAATACCTCTGAACATCTAATGAGGGAATATGTGTTGGCAATGAATGAGCTGGTGAAATCACAAACAAACAACTGTGAGCAGTGCCGAACACCATCCCAAGTACTTACACCAGACCATTCATTGACATCATGCAATACCAGCTTACCGCAACCCTGTGTTGATCTGACTTTTCCTGCTATCAATAGTTCAAGTAAACAATGTAAACAAAGTGTAAACAATGATATAGTATTATTTTGTGATGAGATTGGAAAGGACTTAGGCCACTTGTTGACAGATGAATATCCGGGACACTCCATAATAAATTACTGCATGCCTGGTTGTTCTTTGTTTGATATTATGAAAGAAATTATTAAATGTAACTTTAACCAGGACACTACATTATTAATATTTATGGGTAATAGGGGAAATGTGAACAAAGGAGAATTGCTCCAATATTATAGAACATTATGTAATCTTAGTTTAAGAAAAATTGTCTTGTTTACATTCCCTTACAGTGAGAGTTTGCCACAGGAAGAAAATAACCTACGATTTGAATTAAATATGACATTACATAATTGGACATTCAATAATAATCTGTTTCATCTAGTTGATACTAACAATTATGTTGGTAATAATTTACATTTGACAAGAGATAGATATAATATTCTTATGTACTATCTTTCTACCTACTTTAAAAGACAGATAGCTGTGTCGCTATCATATTTTTTTTCTATTTCAGCCAAAAATTTGGCTAAACAACTTGCTTCTTTTGAGCAATGCAATGTAATTTTAAATAATTCTGCCAATAATTTGGCAACAATTAATGACATTGATTATAATTTAAATTAAAAATTAGGACAATAGAGGAAACCTCTTGCTTAATAAATACTGGTTTAAATCATCAAAATGTTACAAAACGTTCTTCTTTAATATCCTCTCACCCATCAAATTGTAGTAATTTAATAAATAATAATTGTCTAAAAATAGTCCATCAGAATATACAGGGTGTGATAGGTAAGGAATTAGAATTGGAGCTGTTCATGAACTGTAGTTTTATTGATATCTTATGTGTAACTGAACATTGGTTAAAAGTCCACCAGTTCATGTTCAGCTTTAACAACCACCAGGTTGCCAGCTCATTCAGCAGAGTTAATATGATACGCGGTGGGTCTCTAATAATTATTCGTAACAATATGAAATTTAAAGAACGTAAGGATATTGTGAGCCTCTCTGTTGAGCGAGTTATTGAAATAGCTTGCATTGAGCTTGAGCAGTTCATTGTAATAAGCGTGTACAGGCCCCCATGTGCTTCATATGATATTTTTGAGAAATCTATGGAAGAAGTATTATTAAAGACCTGTAGCAGTAATAAAACAGTTGTTGTCTGTGGAGACTTCAACATCAATATATTAGAAAAATCAGCCACAGTAAATAAATTTATAAGTCTATTAAAGTCGTATAACTTGTACAATACATTCTCTGAGCCGACTAGAATAACTGCCACTAGTGCTACCTGTATTGACAATATTTTTACAAACTTAAGACCTTCTAGCCATTTAATTATAAATGAGTTGGACTCTGATCACTGTGGCCAGTTAGTCACTTTCCCTCTGAAAATAGTCAGAGCTCAAAGAAAACTTGTGAGTTTTGTTCCTGTAAATAAAAGTCGCTTAGAACAATTTAAAAATAATTTAATGGAAAAACTACCCGGTTTGCCTTATCACAACGACCCGGATCAAGATTATACCGCACTATTTAACCTCATCAATTGTGAGTTTGGGAAGGTTTTCACCACAAAAACATTGCCTGTTTGTAACCGCTTTATATTTAGTGATTGGGCAACACCAGGAATTTACAAAAGTAGGCAAAGGTTATTTGAATTATATCATGAAAAAACATATAACCATGATGAAACTTTTAAAGAATTTGTTAAGACATATTCTAAAACTTTTAAAAGAGCCTGTTCCTCAGCAAAAGCCATACACATTAAAAATAAAATAAAATCTTCTGGAAATAAAATTAAAACAACCTGGAATATTATTAATTCTGAAACGGGAAGAACGACAGTACGGAATCGTGACTTCCATCTAAAAATCAATGATGTAGATATTAAGGCAGACGTGGAGGTGGCAACTGAGTTTGAAAATTTCTTCACTAATATTCCAATTTTAACAACCAAAACTCTGTCATCGTCATCCTCGACTTCTGCTTATTCAATAATAAAAGAATGTGTACCAGAATGTGACAAACTTTTTGAATTCACAATTGCTACTGCTAAAGACATTATAGAATCTTTTAAAGAACTCGATGTAAAAAAAACTGCTGACCTTTGGGGATTATCAGTATATACCATGTCTTCAATAATTGATGTTATTTCACCCTTTTTGGCAATTGTTTTTAACTCTTGTATTGCATCTGGTGTATTTCCTGATCTGATGAAACTTAGCAAAGTGATTCCACTGTTCAAGTCTGGCAGCACAACTGATCCCTCGAATTTTCGGCCTATTTCGATTTTACCTACGTTGAGCA
The DNA here is from genome assembly GCA_947522985.1 of Lithophane socia. Taxonomy (NCBI): domain Eukaryota; kingdom Metazoa; phylum Arthropoda; class Insecta; order Lepidoptera; family Noctuidae; genus Lithophane; species Lithophane socia. Next base: position 670,815 of record OX383270.1, on the reverse strand, counting down.
AAATCTTTGAAAAATTAATTTTTAAACAGATGTTAGGACATTTTAATGCACATAATTTACTCCATCTAAAACAGTTTGGTTTTACAAAGGGTCGTTCAACTACAGATGCGGGCGTGGAATTACTGAAAAGCATTTTCGAGGCCTGGGAGGAGTCGCAGGATGCTCTTGGCATTTTCTGCGACTTATCCAAGGCTTTCGATTGCGTACATCATGATACTCTCATCAGGAAACTGTACCACTATGGTATGAGGGACAAGGCTCTCGACCTTCTGACTTCTTATCTGAACAACAGAATTCAGAGGGTCGATGTTAATGGCAAGAGATCTGCAGGATCTTCGGTCACCATGGGCGTTCCGCAGGGTTCAATTCTAGGTCCTTTCTTATTTCTCATTTATATTAATGACTTGCCTTACCACATAAGGGATAATCATAAGATCGTTTTATTTGCAGATGACACATCCCTCATTTTTAAAATCAAACGTCAGTTAGTCAACTTTGAACAAGTTAACGATGCACTCTCTAAAGTTGTGCATTGGTTTAATGTAAATAATCTTCTCTTGAATGAAAAAAAGACTAAACTCATTAAATTTTCAACGCCAAATGTCAGGCAGCTATCTAACAATGTTAAAGTTAATGGAATAGAGTTGGACCCCGTTGAATCGACAGTTTTTCTTGGAATAACCATTGACGGTAAATTACAATGGGGCCCACACATAGAAAAATTGTCAGGTAGGCTTAGTTCGGCCGCCTATGCCGTTAAAAAAATTAGACAGATAACTGACGTAGATACAGCCAGAATTGTTTATTTTAGTTATTTTCATAGTCTTCTGTCTTATGGGATTCTTCTCTGGGGAGCCTGTGCGGACATTAATGCTATCTTTGTTTTACAGAAAAGGGCTGTTCGAGCCATTTACAACCTAGGTCCAAGAGATTCCCTTCGAGAAAAATTCAGAGAAATAGATATTCTGACTGTAGCCTCACAATATATATTTGAAAACCTATTGTACGTACACAAAAACATATCAAAGTTTAAGAAAATGTCCGATATTCATAGTTTAAATACCAGGAATAAACACAATCTTGCTGTACATCGCACTCGTCTCCACAGAGTAGGCAACTCGTTCATGGGTCAATGTATACGCTTTTACAACAAACTTCCCATTGACATTCGAAACTTACCCATTAAACGATTTAAAAGCTGTATTAAAACCAAACTTTGTAAAAAAGGGTACTATAAAATCTCAGATTATTTAGAAGACAAAAATGCATGGGATTGAGCTGCTCGCTCTGCTAAGCATTGTGACATTTTGAATATTATGGAAAACCATAAAAATATACCTACCAGTTTTATATACAAATTGACATTATTGAATATTATATAAAAAATGACATGATGATTACTTGTAAAGTATTGTTTTATTGTGAATGTGAGGACTATGTGGATATTTATTTTTCGTTCTGTTAGTTTTAGCGAAGGTCTGGCAATTTGAGAACTTTATGCGACCTACCCAAATGTCCTTTCTTTGGTATTGTTCGTCGAGTCGTTGAGCTCCTTAAGTTCTGAGTTGAGCTCCACTATTACTGACAAATGCTTGCACTGACTGGACAGGTCCACTCAAATCTGTGTGGTTCTTTCCTCAAAAGACCATTTCAGACTCTAATCTACATGGTCCTCATATGGCCTGACCAAGATTATGTCTGGACTTTAAAGGAGACGGTGACCTCTGAGTTTGTTTCGGCCTTTCTTCTCAGAGTAGTCAGATAGGAAACGCCGACCTCATCTAGCTTATTTTTACAACTTTTTAATATGACGTGTAAAAGTGATTCCAATATCCTATTTACAGAATAAACAATTTCATTTCATTTCATTTCGACTGAACACACACAAGTGTTCAGTCGCTGTATGTATACTTTCTAATGCTCTAATAAAACTCTAACAGTCTTACTAATAAAAATAAGTTTAACATCTGTCTAAAAAATGTATTGTTGCACAATGTTTATGCTGTGAATAGGCGTTACACACTACCTTTACTTGGTTTAGTTCACATTCAACCCCTAGAATCTCAACCCCTGTCCACGTTCAACCTTTATAATCAGTGTATACACAATGCATAGTTACCCACTGCTTATAACAAAAAAGGCTGGCAACATTAGAAGGTGCGTTCTGAAAATGGTCCTGCGTAAAATCAGTGACATTATTTCAATTCGGAAAACACTCATTTATAACTTAAAAAAAAATTAAATTTGAATTATTACGGCGATTTTATTTCACTGTGAAAGTTTGAATAGATGATTCTGAATGTCGAATAGTCATAGGGATACTCGAATGGTTGAACTGTAAAATATAAATAAATAATAAAATATATCAACGTTTATTTTAGAAAACTTCCATATTTGTTAGTAACAATGTATACTTATGAAACTAGTGTTAGTAACAAATTAAAATCTAAGCTGCGTGAGGCACTCCGATCCTGTGGAATGTCTACTTGACTGGGTGCAGTCGTATCCACCGCCCCAAGATCGGAGAGCCAACCACCTATCAGCCAACGCTCTAAAAATGATGTTGGGACTGGCGCGAACACGGCGTAACAAAGATGCGCATCTCTTGCGCATGATAGCCGAAAAACTATCTACGTGCGCGTCGACAAACATGCCGGACGCGCTACAAAAACGCGGCAGCCCCATCAACACCCGGAACGTGTTGTTATATTGTATGCGCAGGCCACTATATGCCCTCTGCGAAAATTTCATCCACAGGCTGCACGTGTAAAAGGATTGACAGAAGGCTTTGAAAAGCGTCACCTTAACTTGAGCCGTACAACGTGCAAACCTGTAGGCCAACATCCCACATCAAACAGCCAGCGATCAGTTATAGGGTATTCAGATTTGATTGATGATCTGAATACCCTATATTTCAAAAACTAGTAAGTAGTGTGATTTTAGAAAAAAAAATGTCCCATTTTCTCGTTCCTAAGTCGAAAATTCTCAAAAATTCATAAAAAACGGATATGGAGAAGAACGGGCAAGAAACTTCACAGTCACTCTTTTAAATAAAAAAATGAATACAAATAAATTGGTTACATCATGAGAATCATATGTTGAAATTATACATGTGAGAACAATGTAGAAAGTCCGTTAAAAGCAATTGAGCAATTGTAAAATAAAAAAACAAAAAACAATTCAAAAATTAAAATAAGTCATGACAGCTAAGAGATGACCAGTCACAACTGACGGCGCCTGTTCACGAACATGACGCATGGATCAGCACCATTCAGCTCAACCATTTTGAAGGGAGCTAAATGATCCTACACACGCGCCACTATCAGCAAGACATCTGAGTGATCAGATGTCTTGGCGCGTGACATATTCCCAGCCGCCAGGGCACATTCAAGTCAATCAAAGACATATTACCCGGTAAATGGTAGCTCTTATCGTACATAGTACTCACACCGTTGCTATGCAATTATATAATACAAAGGAGATTGAGTTTATACAATGCAAAGATGGTCTTACAATCTTCAGCAGCTCCAACACTATTTTCAAATGTTAATTAGTTAGTTGTGGTTTTAGGAGCAGGACCTTAATGCTGGTCCAAAGCATTTTTATCAGCGATGTAATTCTTCAACTTATAATATGCTTGCCTGCATAGTGTGCGTTTTATACAAGTTTTGAATTGCGTCTTATTTAGTTGAAGTATGTGGGGAGGCTTCTACCCAACAAACATTTTTGTCATATAATCAAACTTTTATATGACCTTAAGTCTTTTTAAAGTTATTTTATAGTCATTATTTTAACTCTTCGTCATGTACTGGTGTATTACATGTCCGAATAGTCATAAACATTTTTTGTCGTATAATAATGTCATATGACGTTATTTCGACATTTATAAAACTTACTTATACAACTTTTCGTCCTCTAAACGTTTTCGTAGTATAAATGTCATAAAACTGTACATTTTGTCATATAATTACCTTTTAAACATCTGCTAAACGGATAATAATTGTTTACACGTAGTATTTGTTACCATTATATATAAGTCGAATAAGTATTACGAGTGCGACCTGTATACATCCTAAAGTATCACAAACATTATAATACGACCGCTACTTAATTAATACTCATATTAAAGGTTTATAATAACCTTGTATACAATTTTCGCGTACTTTAATACAAAGTAATAGAGCTCAAACTGAGATTGAGGAAAATAAGAAAGGTTCCGTATCACATTTAAATGCAAATTTAACTAATCAATTTAACCAAAATACTACAAGTGTGCCTCGCAGTTCATTTTCCAAAGTTCAGGACTCTTGTTGATTTTTCGAAGTTGAAGTCATCCGATAATGAAGATAATGTTGATAAAGAAGACACTTCAACCAACAATGATGACTTCAGAGACTATTAAAAAAGTGGGCTATTGATTTTAATATTCCACAAGTTGCATTAAAGCCAAATAAATCTATATGAAGGAGGTAATAAAAAAAGGCGGTCAAGTCAGGTCAAGTCAGGTCAAGTCAGGTCAAGTCAGGTCAAGTCAGGTCAAGTCAGGTCAAGTCAGGTCAAGTCAGGTCAAGTCAGGTCAAGTCAGGTCAAGTCAGGTCAAGTCAGGTCAAGTCAGGTCAAGTCAGGTCAAGTCAGGTCAAGTCAGGTCAAGTCAGGTCAAGTCAGGTCAAGTCAGGTCAAGTCAGGCCAAGTCAGGTCAAGTCAGGTCAAGTCAGGTCAAGTCAGGTCAAGTCAGGTCAAGTCAGGTCAAGTCAGGTCAAGTCAGGTCAAGTCAGGTCAAGTCAGGTCAAGTCAGGTCAAGTCAGGTCAAGTCAGGTCAAGTCAGGCCAAGTCAGGTCAAGTCAGGTCTGTCAGTGATTATTAACCGCTTGAGTCCTAATGACGCACGCGATGAATATTTGATATGTCTCCGTGCATATTTTAATAATTATTTCGTGTTTTTACTGCCGTAATCGTCGTGAAGTGATATTAAATCAAATTAATAATAGTTTATACATCGTGTGTGATAATAATATTACCAAATTACATAAGTAAAGTGTGCAAAATTAGCGTATCAAAAAAATGCCGTGAAAGTACTGAGTGTGGTGGTGATTATGTGAATAGTGTTTGTTTTATGATGTTTACAGCGTGGGAAGCTACTATAAAATATTAATTAGTGTAATTGAATCAATTTGTTAGTGATTTTCACTACTATAACGACATAATAACAACATTTTGTCGTCAAAACACAGTCCTTGAAATCAAGGTCAAGATGACCTCTAGTTACGTAATAATTTTGTTTTTTATTTTCTGTTATCTCAAACTGTTATTTTTTTTAGATTCGTTATCTATTCATAATACTGCCTGTAAAATTTTATAACAATAGAAACAGTATTTTTAACAGAAATCGTCAAAACATAAGAACAAATAAACTACCACGCACTTTACGATAATATTGTAAATCCTATTGTATTCATCCGTTCACCGTATATAGATAAGTATGTGGTCTGTTTATTCAAGAAGCCAAATTACTTTACGTTATCGAGCTGCGATAAGTATAACTCAAGATATTGAAGTTTTACCCGGAGCATAATTGAAAGTGATATAATAATGCTTCTAGCATTTCGTCGAGACTTTCCAATATGATAACTACATTTTTTAGATTATTAACAAATATTGGACCGCATTTTTCTTTTTTTACGTAATCAAAATATTACGGTGATAGGAACATTGAGTTAAAATCGTATGACGTCACGCCTATATACTTAGTTGTGACGCAGCAAGCCCGCACAACCCATTTTATTTAAAAAAAAACTACGCATCTTGTTTTCCACGGGGTCTTGGCTTTCGCTGTTTCCATTACTTATATGAATCGAAAACTAGCGACCACGCTTGTCAAAAAGTGTCACTAGGCTACTCATCTCTGTGGAAGTTATCGTTCGAGGCTGTTGATTCGTTTCATGGAATCGAATGATGTTAACATTGTCTAGCTAATTTCTATTCGTTGACCTATGATCACGTGACATTTCGATAGCTTAATGGCCGATTCCTATCATTTACGGACCGTTATTGGTTAAAATTAAGAGTCTTGTATCTTTAGTAATAATGAAGCAAAGACTTCATAGCTTTGCATATTAGACCCTCCCGACTGTCATTTTGAATTTCGACAGATCATTATTTCGACAGCATCTCAATTTCGAAACACAATAGTTCGACGACTCATTGCTTCGACAGAACACATCTTCGAAGAACACTACTTCGACAGACCATACTTCGACAACACACACCTTCGAAGAACACTATTTCGACAGAACACTACTTCGGCGGATCTCTATTTCGACGGGACGTACCTTCGACATAATACTTAAGTAAAACAATCGGTTACGAGAAAAAAAAACCATTTAATTCTGACTACTAGTCCAAAAAAAAAATGACTACTTCGCTTTAAATATGAATGATTAGTTTGAATGAAAATGATTTACTGGTACTTATCAATGAAACTTAGACACACATATAGAGAGTCTAATGACACGATATCTTAAAAAAAAACAAATCAAATTGAAATTAATACCCTATCCCTTATGGATATAAAAAAAACACGTTGTATACTGCTGCCGTAATTTTGTTGCACATATTAACTAGAAGGTCCCCTCACCTATCAGCTAAATGGTTGTTTTTGGAATCACTTGACTATTACAAAAATTAGCACTTTAAAGCTTAATATTTTGCAAACGGATCCCTGAATCAAAAATAGTTTTCACACACCCACACGACATCCGATAACAAGGGACAGACGAGAAAAAAAAAACATCCCCACTTTACGTGTAGGGAGCAGTACCGAAAAAACAATTATTTAGCATGATTTTATCTTACCACTTTGACGGTGTGTTTTATGTATGTGCGTGCATGGGTACCTACCCATACACGCACAATGGTCCACATTAAGGACTAAGTGCGGAAACCAAACCCCATAACACAGAACATAGGTACCCATGCCCATAGGTATTTTATTAGACATGTGAGTAACGTATGCTATTCCGCTTAGGAACAAAATTGTATCCATGTAATTTTTTTATTTCTTTTCAAAGTTTTAACATGTTCATATTTTTTCTGTTGAGCAAAGTATACCTACCTCCTATGCCAGCTTTCGATTGTATTTTGTTTCGATGGAAATCCACATCCATAAGACATAATTGAAAACTATTTATTTCTGTTTTGATTGACGTACGAGTATGTGTCTGTACAGGTTGTTTAATGTAGGCATTGAGGTATGTACCCCACAAGCGGGTTACACGACATTGGTCAAGTCTGATATTTCGTCAAAATGACCTTTGTTTATCATATTACCAATTGTGATGTTATAAAAGCTGTTATTACTTTGTCAGTCGTTAGAATAGCAATAGAATAGCAGGCTGATTTAATTCAAACCAATCATTCATATTTAAAGCTAAGAAAATGCGAAGTTGTCATTTTTTTTTTTGGACTGGTAGTCAGAATTAAATGGTTTTTTTTTTCTCGTAAGCGATTGTTTTACTTAAGTATTATGTCGAAGGTACGTCCCGTCTAAATAGAGATCCGCCGAAGTAGTGTTCTGTCGAAGTAGTGTTCTTCGAAGGTGTGTGTTGTCGAAGTATGGTCTGTCGAAGTAGTGTTCTTCGAAGATGTGTTCTGTCGAAGCAATGAGTCGTCGAACTATTGTGTTTCGAAATTCAGATGCTGTCGAAATAATGATCTGTCGAAATTCAGAATGACAGTCGACCCTCCCATATAGAAGTAGCTATCACAGGTAAAATTACCTTTCGAATCTATTTATATGCCCAGTTTGGCAATAAAAAATGCTACCATTGGTAACCAAAAGGATTCGTTTTTGTTTATAGGAACCGAGCATAAGTCAACCCCATACATTTTTGACTTTTCTACTAGCGTTATCGCTAATCGAATGTTACTTTGCCTAGGCCCTTTGAGTTGACGCGGGCCGAGCTGTCACTGACCCGCCCAAGCAGCCAAACAGATCATCCATACTAATACCTATTATAAATTCGAAAGTAACTCTGTCTGTCTGTCTGTATGTTACCTTTTCACGCGTAAACCACTGAACGGATTTCGATAAAATTTGGCAAGGAGATAGATGATGGCATCCTGGGCTGCTTTTTATCGACATACCACAGGGGCGAAGCCGCAGGCGGAAGCTAGTGATTAATATGTTTAAAAAATATCTAGAACATGTTTTTTTTTTTTTAGGTAGGTATTCTTAAAGTTATTGTTTATTTATTATGATGCCATACAACGTGGCAATACCGCCAGTCTCTTGGGTACATTACTAGCCGACAGCGATGCGGAGGAATTTATCGACGCCATATTTTAGTCAATTGTTTATTGGTATAGTTAGTTTGAATCAGTAATTTAATTTAGTATATAATGTCAATAGTTAGTATAGTTTTTCGGGTTTTTCAGCCTATTTAAAATATTCTTGACCAATTAACAATAAATGAACATGATTATAATCAGCAAGTAGTTTCACCGAGGACGCTCATGAAACTGCTTTATAAACCTTTCCGTATTCACGGGGCCATTATCGGGATATGGAGCATATGTATCTTGACACTCACCTCTATACATCACTGCCCAACCTGAAATAAATATATGGCGTATTAGCAAAAATAATCAAGGTATTTTTAACCGACGAAAAAATAAAATTTAAGTAAAAACCTTTTTAAAGACAAGCTTTTAATGAACTAAAAAGTGCGAAATAAAACTTACGTAAACATGGAACTTTAATATTTTCTTCAAAGCTTGAGGCTGCTTATCTTAAAGTGTAAGAAGGACGTTTACGCCTCAAGCTTTTAAGTTCCATGTTTACGTAAGTTTTATTTATCATAATAGAAAACGTAGGTATATAAAATTTTGAGTCTCTGGTGTTGACCGCTAAGGAGTTCCTTCTTCTGAAGCCATTACTGGGTGCAGCAACCAGATCAGGGTAAACTTTAGAACGGACTATCATAATAGAAGGTATTCCGGTTCCGGCGCACTAAACAACAAACGTACTGAAGGTCACTCGCGACAAAAATTGCTTAAAACTGTGCTTAATCTCACGCAAATACCACTACACTGGATTATCAACAAGAACTACGTTGCGGAAAGTGTAGGAAGATAAAAATCACGCAACAAAATCCGCTGTGAAGTGAAATATCAGCTGCCGAAGTATCCACCAAGATAACCTCAAAAAACAATTTTCGTAGAGAACGATGGTTCAGCGTTGTTTTAGATTACAAATATCATTTATAATTGTATATTAGTAAGTAGTACATGCGTTTATGTAAGAACGTATTGATTTCAGAACTAAAAACTTGTTTAATTTAATTTTTGTCAGCATTGCAAATCTAATTATAAGCTTTTTTTCTTGCTATAATATTAGTGATTTCTACCAACGTCGACGCGTCTACGCGGCATATGGCTGCAGTTGCCTCTGCCTTTGGCCACGTGCTGCTCGTAAGCTTTAAGAGTATAAATCAATCAAAATTCAGTGATTTAAAAGATGATGCCCATTTTGGTACCCCACCAATAGCCACGATAGTTCTTTTTTACTATTATTTTTACAGTTTCTTACTGTTATGCAACTTTTTCTTACTATTCGCATTCTGGACTCTACCTCCGGTTAGGTTAGTTCAGTCTTTCTTGTTGACTACGGCTATCTCTTGGGTTTTGTTACCTGTTTCGTTTGAATAGTAGAAAAGCTTTTTAGGTTTGGGACAAGTGAGTTGGATTTTATGCTATCACACTGATACACAAGTTATCTAAGTTTTAAACACATACTAAATGAAGCTGGCAAAGTCTTAACTACCAACACGAGGGGTCATGTCTCGGAAAGCACGTTAAGCTGTTGGTCCCGGCTCTCATTTGTAGATCTTTGACATTCGTAACGGGTAGTCAGAAGCCTGAAAATCCAACATCCATTCCTTTTTTTTTTTTTTTGTTTTTAGCTGTAAGTCTTCCATGCTGTAATAAATAAATAAATAAAATCCAGCTTATGAAGGGGTATCCCAATGCCTAGGTTGTGTCCATGTAAAATACTGGTATTCAAGTGCATCCAGTTAGATTCAAAAATGATCCTTACGCAGTTGGGAAAAGATTAAACAGATTATGATGAACGCCTTTTTTTAAATTACATTACATTATTCGATCACTATGAAATTTAGGTAGTAACTTATAGGATAAGTGATTTGTGACTTTTCTAAGTACTCTAACCTCAGTTGGTCCAAAAGAGTCATTGATTCGTTATTCGAAACCTCATCGATTGCCATCATAAAAATAAGGTGTTACTCCGATCGGACAAGGAATCGAAACAAAGGCCATTGAAATTTTTGTACTGATGAATTGCTCAATATTAATACCTTTCTAATGATGTATCATTTATTCCTTTTTACTCAAGAAAGATTTCCTCAAACAAAACATTTAAAACACGTTGCAATGCTATTGAAACTAGATAAAATCATTATAGGATAACTATAATAATCCGTGTACGGCCGCCCTTAGTGTAACTTATTAAGAAAATCCTCATCACCATAAGCATTCAGAGGTCATCACCGCTCATTATTTGTAACCGCTGATGATGCGTATGGTGATGACGATTAGGACGATTTTTCCAGAAAAGTATTAGTAATAGTCACTTCAGGAGTCCCCCAAGGCTCAATTTTAGGGCCCCTTCTTTTTATCTTATTCATTAATGACATCAAAGATTGCTTTAAGAATTCAAAGTTCCTATTATACGCGGACGATTTGAAAATTTACAAAAATATTGCTGTCCCAACCGACTGTTTGGATTTTCAGAAGGATCTTGACTGCTTCTCGGAATACTGCAGTGTCAATAAGCTTCACCTTAGTGTCTCTAAATGTTACAGCATTACGTTTACTAAGAAAAAACAGGTGACGAATTTCAATTACTCTCTTGGAAACACTTCCCTAAACACGGTCTCATCCCTCCGTGACCTAGGCGTTAATCTTGACTCAAAGCTCCACCTTGACACCCATGTAGACAACATAGTCAATAAAGCTTATAAAATGTTTGGTTTCGTAATGAGAGCGTCTAGAGAATTTCATCGGCCTTCTACCTACTTGCACCTTTATAAATCAATAATACGGCCACAACTTGAATACGCAGTACCCATCTGGAACCCTTATTACAAAAAGTACGTTGAGATCATTGAGCTGGTTCAACGTAAGTACCTACGTTCCATGCATTACAGATGCTTTAAAACCAAAATGTCATATCAATTATTGCTTGAAAAATATAACCTCATGACCTTGCAATCCGGTCGCACCCTACTTGAAATGTTGACTCTGTTTAGTATATGCCGCAATAAATTTGATTGTACTGATCTTGTGAACAGTTTGTGCTTCCTTATCCCTCGTACGGTAATCGGTCGAGAAGTTCGTTCGAGATGCCTATTTGCTACTTCATTTTGTCGAACTAACTCAGGCGCTCGCTCGCCGTTACATCGCCTGGTTGACACCTATAATAAACAATTTGGCTCTACTGATATTTTGTTTCTCAGCAAAGCTATATTTAAGAGTGAAATTACGAGTATTTTAAGAGATCATAACCCTGTTAATTAGCTAATAAGTACTTTTAATTTGTTTTGCTAACAGCTAGCTATTCTGTATGGTAATCTGTGGATAACGCCTTGAGTAGTGTATTTGTTACTTTTATTATAAGTTTTTTTAATATTGTGTGCCTACTTTGTAATATACTGCTGTTTGTTATTCCTATCAAATAAATAAATAAATAGTAAGCTATTTTCTTTAGCATCTTCACGTATAACGAAGTGTTTGTTAAAATCAATCCTAATGTTATTTTATGTACTTACCCTGAACCACAGCCTGACGGGAATGACGCAACTTTGTCTAATTTACTTTTTTGAACACAAACAGCAAATTTTGTGCTCGGAGTGCATGTTATGCCGACGTGAGGCTCGTTTCGCAGTTTGCTCTGAACCGAGGAAGCTGTGTGGAGTGTCGTGGGCTTCGTAAGTGGCACGCATACGGAACTACCCCCACTTTGATACTTCCGTGACGGTGATGACGAATTTCGATGCAAAAATTTTATTTATTTACTATCTGTGCCCCGCGGTTTCACCCGCGTAGGTCTCGATCTCGTGGGAATATAGGGATAAAACGTATCCTATGTCCTATTCCAGGTCATGGTCTACCCGTGTGCCCATCCTCTCCTCTCTAGAGTAGGGAACGTCGCGGCGCACAGTGTAAATTAACCCGTATCTAGCGTCACTTTATTCAAAATTTGAACATTCAATATAAAAAAAAAAATGTTTTTTAAAAATTGTAATTTGTTAAAAAAATATCTGAAACATTTTTTTCTTGTTCCCTGACTCGTGCTCTAAAGGAATCAGTTGTATTCCCGTGCACCTATTTGCGCATGTCATACAAAATACAAAGTAAAATGTTCCATCTACAATATTCAAGGTACTTTCCCTCCATGTGGCATATCCGTGAGACGCCCTGTATTTTATAAGTGTACATAATAACAGCCGCACGGGTTGATCCATCAGGTTAAGCTACGCTTGCCGGGGTTGGTCCGTAGATGGGTGACCATCTTTACATACCGAGACTCCTCCGTGCCTCGGAAAGCACGTTAAACCGTTGGTCCCGGCTGTTATTTGTCGATCTTTGACAGTCGTTACGGATCGTCAGAAGCCCGGAAGTCTGACAACCAGTCTTGCCAAGGGGTATCGTATTACCCAGTTACTGGGTTGTGGAGGTCAGATAGGCAGTCGCTCCATGTAAAATACTGGTATTCAGCTGCATTCGGTTGGACTGGAAGCCGACCCCAATATAGTTGGGAAAAGGCTAGGCAGATTGATTGGTATACAGTGTTATCTTCTATCTATAATAATATAATCTATAATATAAAAATAAAGTAATAAAAACTAAAACCCAACTACGACTTAAAAGGTATAAACAAGACACCACACACAGACAAATTAAAAATCCGGAGTCACACGTGTTAGGGCATAAATCGAACAGATTACGTGTGACTCCGGATTTTTAATTTGTCTGTCTGTGGTGTCTTGTTTATACCTTTTAAGTCGTAGTTGGGTTTTAGTTTTTATTACTTTATTTTTTTTTTATTCTTTTGGTGTTATAATATATATATTTTTGAAATGTGCTCATTAAGCCCTTTCATTTGATATCCAACATGGTACGATTAAACCATATTTTTTTTTAAGTTCCTCACTTGTTGTCCTCTAGAGGGCGCCATTTTTAATTTAATGTGACTTCACATAGCCTATAACCAGCGGACAATCACGACGCTTCTAACGATACCTCATTTGCCAAATTGTGATAAGTGGTTTGGAAGATAGGAGGGAACAGATGAACATACATACATACATACATACATACATACATACATACATACATACCGGTCAAAATCATAACCCTCCTTTTTTCTTCGCCGTAGTCGGGTAAAAAGGCAAGGGTGACTCATTGACTGATCTATCAACGCACAAGTCAAACCACTGAACGGATTAGGCTGTGGCATACAGATTACAGATAGTTATTATGACGTAGGCGCGCACTAAGAACGGGTTTTTGGAAATTCGACTTTTAAATGGGTAAAAAGGGGGGATTTCGTTTGTATGTAAAATCTTATTCCTTGAGTTAATAGACTTGAAACTTGGCACAAATACATATCTAAGTAAATAATAAAGTTTGTCATTTTTAATTTTTCTAAACTAACCCTAAACGGAGATTGGGGGGTGTCAAAGTTTGTATAGGAAATTTTTAACGCGCGGTCCAATTAACTCGAATCTCAGTATTTATACTTAAAACCAAAAATAAAGAATAATGTGTATGAGGTTTTTTTTTAATCTACTCTTAACGGGGCGAAAAGGGTTAGTCTTTATAACAGCTCAAACCACTGAATGGATTGGGCTGATATTTGGCACACAGGTAGTTATTAGGACGTAGGCATCCACTAAGAAAGGGTTTTTGGAAATTCGACCTATACGGGGGTGAAAAGGGGGAATTTCGTTTGTATGAAAAGTCTTATTCCTCGAGTTTATAGAAATGAAACTTGGCACGTATACTCATCGAAGTAAATTATAAAGTTTTTCATTTTTAGTTTTTCTAAACTACCCCCTTAACCGATTGAGGGATGTCAAAGTTTGTATAGAAACTGAGAATTTATACTTAAAACCAAAAATAAAGAATAATGTGTATCAGGGTTTTTCAAAAATCTACACCTAACGGGGTGAAAAGGGGTAGTCTATATCACAGCTCAAACCACTGAACGGATTGGGCTGAGATTTGGCACACAGATAGTTATTAGGACGTAGGCATCCACTAAGAAAGGGTTTTTGGAAATTCGACCTATACGGTGCTGAAAAGGGGGGCAAAATCGTATTCCTTGAATTAATAGACTTGAAAATTGGCACGAATACCTATCTAAATGATAATGTTTGTCATTTTTAGCGTTTATAAACTGCCCCTTTAAAAAAAATTGGCAACAGTCATGTTAGTAGGAAAGGTTCCTCTTGAAAAGCTCTTTCCATTGCTATATATCTTATTTTTATTGGGCTTCAGGGCAGAACCCCATAAGCAGGGGCCAAAGAGAATTAAACCACTTGAGAGCTCAGACCAATTTCGTCTAGGCACACGAGTCACTACTGCGGGCCGGGGGACGAAGAAATCACAGCGGTTGTGATTGGCCGATGCAACAATGTTAGGACGAAAGTGCAAAACATAGTGATGCACAAGTCAGTTTTGCAACAATAATATCGGTATCGATAAAATCGACGTCTACAATCATCGAGATATAAGTACTATCGTACGTTAGTACTTATATCTCGATGTCTACAATCCTAATTGAACAATAAATTATTTAAATTTTAATTTTGATTTTCATTTCTATTACTTATTTTTAATCTGTTGTGAAATAAATGCCTTAAACAAACAACGCTATATTTATTTGGAAACCAATTTTCCCTGTGAACTGCATTAATCCACTTTTCTTTCAGTTACGGAACATTTAGAAATCTAAAATGTAAACATTAAGTACTTAATGTTACTTTTTTACCATTAGGAAACATCGTAATTTTTATCGACTTAGGGCTGATTTTATCAAAGTCAGATATCTTTTATCCGTGGAATAAAATTGTTGTCTGACAGTTATTGTATGGAAAAACTGTCAAAAATTCAAAATTTATTCGCAGAATAAGACTTATACTCGGTATAAAAGTTTGGCGAAATTCGCCCTAAGATACACTTTATTTTGAAGTTGTCACAACACTCTACAGTACAAGTGCCGATAGAAAAGGACAGACGTATTGCAACACTCTAGTGAGAGAAAGGGACTTTTCAAAAAGACATCAACGCGGTGTACATTTTTGTGCCATTTTACGTAAACAACCAGGGGGCTCCATGAACTCTTATAGCAGGTCAATTTTCGACGGAAAGTGAACTGTCGGGCTATTTTGTACCGTGAACATGTCAAATAACAGGCAAGCCAGCGATCACGTGACTAAAGCCGGTCAGTGGTCACGTGACAACATTTCACTGGTCTGACCTGCGTTGAGCTGTACCATCAAGTCCTTTTTGACATGTAAACACTCGACTACTGAACTGGGGGCCTATTACGAACTTTTAAAAAACCTGGCAAGTTCCAGGCAATTCATATCCCTGCATGGTTAAATTTCGTATTATGACATTCATAATTCTGACCGACTTCACGCTGGGTAGTTTGTCTATGGCTGGCTTGTAATTCTCTGCCGTATCATTCAGAAACACAATGACATAATTTATCGGTAAGTTACGATTTTATTCAAATCACGTATTTTATGAAAAATAATAAATAAAAATAATTCTAGTTACTAAAAGTAGGTGAAAATATGAACGCAATGTATATTGTGCTACTTATATACTTAATTCATTTAATAATTTTGTGTGTTTGCAAATTGTAACGCGAGATTAAGTTTCCGAACGTGAAATTCAGCTGGGAATTTGACAACTTCATGGATGTTTATTGTTATCATTGTTGAACAAAGAAATTATTTTTATTTAATTTTAAGTACCTACTAGATTCGAAGTATAAACAAAAATATGGCTAGGGATGGATATGGTGGTGGATGAATATACTTACACCACACAACCGTGTGGTGGTTTTCAAGTGTTTTTAAAATCAGTTTTCATCATAATAGATGATAATATTATTATAATAGAGGCAGTTGTTGACATGTGGAATATGAGCTCGGCTATCATTGCATTGTGCCGATTGTCGGAACGGCCAATGGCCTGGCTGATGGCCGAAAGCCTCGGCCAGCAGCTCTGGAGGCTCTCGTTAGGCAGTTGGATCAAGGGCCTGATTCAGAAGGCAGATAAGGCTCGCATTGTGAGGAGGTTCCTGTCTCTGCAAGTCTGCAACCCTAACCACCGGTAGCTTGGACCCAGCTCCCGATACCGGCGGACCTATTTTTATATTTTCAAATGATGTTTTTAATGACTTTTACAAAATATTTAAAAATGTATAATTAAGTATGAAAATAAATAAACGAGATATAAAAAGGCAGTTGTAATTATTATACATAGTTCAGTGGATGAGAGTTTTCGCCCTCGTCGGCGCCTAACTTATGTTCTGTTGGAAAAGTTGTGGGAGTTTTACAATTTTATCGTTTTTTCTATGTTTTTATCAGTCAGAAGTGCTACTTTCTAGAGTTTCCAGAAAATCAAACGGTACATATTCGTCACACCTGATATTTTTTTATGTTAACTGGATAACGCTCGAATAATTTCAACAAATAAATCTAAAACAATTCACAATCCATTCAATAAAAGCTGCTTCAGAGGAGCTTATATTGAATGGATTGAGAGGTTACTTATTAACAGTTTTAATATGTCAAGAAATGTCAAACGAACGTTCGTAGTACGGTATTGCTAGGCAATATTCGGGCAGAAGGCGGCCAGGGTGTCACGTGACCGCTGACTGGCTGGTTTTGACGATTCATAATACGAAATTGCAAGGCAGTTCTCTTTACGCCGTAAACTGCCTGGAAATAAGAGTTCATAATAGGGCCCATTAAGCAGGCGTGTAAAACTTACTTTTAGTGAACTGTTTTCTTTAATTTAAAATAAAATACGTAAGTACATTTTCATTTGTGAATATGTACTCTGATAATGATCTCTAGATTACAGTGGTAGTAATAATTATACTTCGTCTAACGAGGTTACTGAGAAATACGATCATAACTTAAAAAATTGATTAATGAGTAGGCCAACCTACACTTCATCGGTATTGTAGTTTAGTAAAATAGTGCACTGTTCCGTAATGTATAGTAGGAACCTAGGAACGTGGGAATGTATGAACGTAGGAATGTATAGTAGGAACGTAGGGTGTTTTAAACGGTTATTGAAAGCAAAAATCACATTATGTAAACAAAGCATTTTTATTACTGTAAGTATCAATTTCAACATCAGACGACTTAGTAGATAATATTTCATCTAATAAAGATGCAGGTTGCTCCAACAGGCTCCACCTCTCATCTTTATACGACGTGCATTTGATACAAAAGCGTTCACCGCACATCTGTAGCTTCGGACTATGTCTTCGCACATTGCGTTGGAATCTCACAAAACAAATAACACAACATCCTTCTGGAGTAAATGCTGTACAATCTCGAAGATTCCATATTAATATAATCCTTCAATAACACACAGGAAAAAAAGAAATATATGAAATTAATGCAATTCGAAAGAAACTGAAAAAAATAAATAATGAAGTGTTGTCCTTGACTTGACTGTCTTTCTGACAGTGTCAGATAGTGATGTGGCTAAATTTTGTTTAACTCGTTACAGCAGTGTATAAAATAAAAACTCGATTTCATTTTCTCTCAAGGTACCAAAATACTATGTTGTGTAGAGTCAAAGAGTTTTATTATGAGTGAAAGTATATGAACTGTGGGTTAATGATTTCTGTTGAAAAATTGTAATTTGTCATTAAAATCATCATTGATTATCAGATTGAGAGTGGAATGTGGAGAAAGCGCTCTTTACAAAGTCGAACAAAGCCGATCTTACCCGAATGTCACTGACTTAAACCCTAATGTACCAATATGGAACGGTTGCTGTATTTTGGATCGGGCTATGATTATTTTCTCTGTTTTTTTTGTGTGCGTTTCAAACGTGTGAAGCTGTTGGAAACCTCCCTCTAGTAACTACCTTAGATTCAACTTGAATTGAGAACTTGAATTACATAATCGGTACAATCGAGTGCATGTCCGTTAGTGACTGAGTAACATCACTAGAGTCAAACTGACAAGCAATCAAAAACTATATTTTTTTTATACTTAATGGCTAGGATAGTCGTTCGAAAATAACAATAACTTTGGTAACTTTCAAGATTATTTTTATAAGTATATAAAAGGGTCTCCAGTGTCATAATCGTGTTAAATAAGATATTTTTTTACGAAACATAGTTTTTTTAGAATTCTCTTGATCATTTTATACTGTTATTAAATTAATTTAATCTAGTTCTTTAAAACCGTAAAACCGGTAACGTTGCGAAAAAAATATTTCCGAACGATTGTTTATAATATGGCGTACCGGTCAACGATAACGTAGCAGGTCTGAAGTTGATACATTGCAGGTCAGACGGAAATGCTCATGGTACAAATAGAAAACCTGTCAGGTTAGCCTGCTATGTTGACCTGTCATGTACTTGGCAAGTATTTTAAAAGTTGATGGTAGGGCCCCAGTTTAGCTTGAGCAATTATTGTTAATAAAATATTTATTTTACTTACCGATGAAAAGTAATGCAATCTCTTAACTGGATGTTCTAGAGGATTTCCTACTACATTTTATTGAACAGGAACTCAAAATTGTTTTTATTTATGCAGAAATGGTTTAAAAGGTATCAAAATAACCGCGTGTACAGAGATCCAATTACTGGTCAAAACTAAAATGGCCAGTCATATTTCCATCTAGTATCAGTGCTATTCACCTTATGTGTCGTGAGCCTGAGTCGCCCGCATGAGTCAAGAGGCTATATAGTCATTGGCAGGGGCCCATTCTCCTTTCAACAATTTGGTCAGTATCGTAACATATTGTCCAAATACAAGTTTAAATTTTCGTGTAACTTATTTGATCAGTCAAGGAATGATAAAGTTGGAATATAATCTGATGTAGTTTTATTTTTCTTCATTTATAATATTCTCATAATAATATTCCGCATAATATTTAAAGTTTTTTTTTAATAAATAAGGCAGAAATATTTTCACACACTAAATGGACTTGTGGCGTGCGTGACGAAATAGAATTATTAAGAATAGTGATCACTGCGAGGTTAAAATCATATAAAATGTTAGTTCTTAATGAGATGTGTGTGTATGTAAGTATATAGAAATATACACCGACCTAAATTAAATAGAAATGCATATTAAATATGTATTTTAATAAAACATTTTGTTAAAGTACTTTAAAATATTTATTTGGTACATCGAGTATCTTAATCACCGTTTAACAACTAATTAACTATTAACTAACAAACAAAATGAAATTTAAATAATAGTAGGATCTAACCGTTGTCATCTACACTAATATTATAAAGAGGAAAGATTTGTATTTTTGTGTGTATGTTTGTAATTAATAAACTCAAAAACAACTGCGCCGATTTCAAAAATTCTTTCACCTTTCGAAGCTACATTCACCCTGAGTAACATAGGCTATAATTTATAAAGATTACACGCGGGTGAAGCCGCTGGCGGCAGCTAGTCAATAATAAATTTCGTTAAGTTAAATTCATGAGTTCTAAGCTTTTTATATGTATGTTTCGTAACATTTTTTGTCCATCCTATAGTAACGGTTGCTAACAGGACTTGACGAATGTAGATCGTTCTAAAACTAACATAAAATACTCAAACAATATCATTAGAAACCAATCAAATTTTACTCGTATGCCCTCGGCAGTGTAGTTATGTACAGTCACGGACTTTAATTGATGAGCCACCTTTCAAACTTTTCAAATTTGCAGTTTCATACATTCACGAGATTACACGATTAAACACGAACTTAAATCGCACGCTCGTAAACAAGATGACAAATAAATTACTTTTAATCGGAAATAGTCTTATCCATAGAGGTTGACTAATAAGTTCTCAATGATAAAAATAAATACAATGTTGCATTAAGTTTATCCAATCTATTTGATACCGACCTCCTTTGAATCATAGCTCACTAACTCGATAATTCTGAAAACATAACTAAAGACAGTGACAGTTGAAATATCGATGTCAGAAACGTTACTTTCGAACTTGTCGAAATGACTAATAATATATCTCCGTACGCTAACGTTACTATCGCAACAGCAACGATTGTTTATCGTTGCTAGGTTACTGTTGTACCTGCAATTGGTTGACTTTGGGTAGTCACTCTGCTGTCAAGTTTGTAGTTCTGGCTCTCAGGTTAGCCAATCGGTAAATATATGAAATATAATATTTTCTTCTTCTAATACGAAGACATATGACTTTGCGTGTCGGGAACCGAATAAACCCGATTGGCATTACACGGCTAAAATACGAACAGTGCCAGGTGGCTCATCAACTAAAGTCCGTGACTGTACATGTACATGTTGTACTTGTGAGTAACAGTACGCGTGAATGAGTGAGTACTGCAGGAGGGCCTCCGCCACATTATCAGTGACTCTGAGTCATATTTATTAGTGCATATCATATGCCTTGTCATCTATATATTGTGAACATCCATCGCAGAACCCGACGTACTTCTCGTGATTTGGGAACAAATTCATGAACTCCTTGATATCGTCGTATGGTTTTACTCTTAGGTCTTGGTTTTCATACGTAGTTAAATCCCTATAACACTCGCCGACGTACAGCGCCGTCCAACCTGAAATAGTTACGTGGTGGCGTTTTAGAATACAATCGAGGTATTGTTTTAAAGGATATTGACCAAGCGACTAAGGAACCTCGTATCAGTATGAAACATGCAGTGACCCAAAGACTTATGGTTTTAAATTAAAGCATGATTTTAGGGCTTTCAAATGTAATTTACCATTTTATCATAATTTTCCGCATTCCACGGGAATTAGGTCTCAATCGAATCTCTTAGTGACTTTTTGTCACAATCTATGGTGGTAAATTCAAAATACGAATTAGTCAAAATGACGTTTTAGCATTGTCAATGCTCGTCAATTCCGACAGCTTTATAGGTATAAAGACTTAGAGGTAGATATGTAAACACTCCAGAAATCACAGTCATGTAACAGAACATCGAACATTGAGACTAAACATAACTGGCGAAATATGGGTTTAGGTGCTGCTACACACAGAACAGATAAAAGAGGTTACACACCTCTAACTAACCCTTTGGGGAATAATTCAGGAGTGATATTATCACTCCTTTACTTAGTTACTTTGTAGATATTAAATCAAATTTTTATTTTTCAATCATTATTCTAAACGATTTATAGTAATGCGTGGATTTCGTACTTTCATCTCAAAAACTTCACCACCTTTGAAAGCTTTTTCAAAAATTAATATTAACGATCTTTAAGATACCCCTTAAACTTTATTGGTCAGTGGGTCGTCTTACCCTTTTACACCCCGTAAGTAGCAGATTTTTGAAAAACCCCGATACACGTACTTTTTATTTTTTATTTTAAGTATTAATATCATATCGAGTTTCGAGTTAATCCGACAGCGCGTTAAAATTTTTACATACTTACTCTGACACCCCGTTATTCCTCTATGGTAAAAAAAAAATCCAAATACCCTTTCTTAGTTAGTTATTATGACGTAGGCAACCACTATAGGAATAGTGGATGCCTACGACATAATAACTATCTGTGTGCTAAACAGCCCAATCCGTTCAGGACTACCCCTTTTCACCCCGTTAGGGGTAGATTTTTGAAAAACCCTGATACACATTATTCTTTATTTTTAGTCCTAATTATAAATACTGAGTTTCGAATTAATCGGACCGCGCGTTAAAAATCTTCTATACAAACTTTGACACCCCTCAATCCCCGTTTAGGGGGTAGTTTAGAAAAACTAAAAATGACAAACCTTATTATTTGC
Organism: Lithophane socia; assembly: GCA_947522985.1. Classification (NCBI taxonomy): domain Eukaryota; kingdom Metazoa; phylum Arthropoda; class Insecta; order Lepidoptera; family Noctuidae; genus Lithophane; species Lithophane socia. The sequence continues at coordinate 648,739 of OX383270.1, read as the reverse complement.
TTAGATAAGTATTCGTGCCAAGTTTCAAGTCTATTAACTCAAGGAATAAGATTTTTCATGCAAATGAAATTCCCCCTTTTCACCCCCTTTAAGGTCGAATTTCCAAAAACCCTGTCTTAGTGGATGCCTACGTCCTAATAACTACCTGTGTGCCAAATTTCAGCAAAACCGTTCTGTGGTTTGAGCTGTGATATAAACTACTCCTTTTCACCCCGTCAGGGGTAGATTTTTGAAAAACCTTGTTACACATTATTGTTTATGTTTAATTTTAAGTTTAAATACTGAGTTTCGAACTAATCGGACCGCGCGTTAAAATTCTTCCATACAAACTTTGACACCCCCTAATCCCCGTTTAGGGGGTAATTTAGGAAAAATTAAAAATGGCAAACTATATTATTTACTTAGATAAGTATTCGTGCCAAGTTTCAAGTCTATTAACTCAAGGAATAAGATTTTTCATGCAAATGAAATTCCCCCTTTTCACCCCCTTTAAGGTCGAATTTCCAAAAACCCTGTCTTAGTGGATGCCTACGTCCTAATAACTACCTGTGTGCCAAATTTCAGCAAAACCGTTCTGTGGTTTGAGCTGTGATATAAACTACTCCTTTTCACCCCGTCAGGGGTAGATTTTTGAAAAACCTTGTTACACATTATTGTTTATGTTTAATTTTAAGTTTAAATACTGAGTTTCGAACTAATCGGACCGCGCGTTAAAATTCTTCCATACAAACTTTGACACCCCCTAATCCCCGTTTAGGGGGTAATTTAGGAAAAATTAAAAATGGCAAACTATATTATTTACTTAGATAAATATTCGTGCCAAGTTTCAAGTCTGTTAACGCAAGGAATAAGATTTTACATACAAACGAAATCCCCCCTTTTCACCCCCTTAAAGGTCGAATTTACTAAAAACCCGTTCTTAGTGCGCGCCTACGTCATAATCACTATCTGTTCAAATTTCAAATTTCAGCCCAATTCGTTCAGCGGTTTGAACTGTGCGTTGATAGATCAGTCAGTTGGCGTTGTGTTTTATTTATATATGTTAACAGAAAAGTGTGTAATCCGTCATTGTATACAATTCCTAGGAAATGTGTACAATTCCTAAAATAGATAGGAATTCTATGATATATTTTGTAAAATGCACTTTTCCTAGGAAATCTATACATTTCCGATTGCTATTTAGGAAATGTTTAGATTTCCTGGGAAAAGTGTATATTATTACATTCTTGATGTTTGTAAGTACAGCGGGCATAGCGGAGAGAGGGCAGGGTATTGCTGCAAAGATAAATAAGTTCTTCAGCTGAAATACTAGTGGGCCTGACATTCAGCTGGACACTGTGACGCCAGAAGCTACTTTGCTGTCATATGATAGTCTAATTGTATGTATCTAGCCACATGTGCGGCCTTAACATTATAGTTTAAAAACAAATTTAAATACTTCTACTCTTATATTGTGATGACAGAATTACTTAAATTACAGACTGATTACTTACCAACTGAACGTTTTTATACGTATTAAATTATACGTAGATTTTTATGTGTGCTAGATGGGCATTAAAAAGGAATAAAATAATAGTTGATTTATGAAGTTTAATTACCTAGTAATAGGCCCTATGAATATTTTATATTTTACGATGCAATTGTTACAGCTAATGATGTCAACGAGAGCCTTAATAAAATATCTGATTTCAGTTTATAAACGTGTTTTATTTCTTTTAGCCACAGAAAGCATTACTTTTTATATATTTCCTAGTATCATTTCGGAATTGCATACAATTCCTAGGAAATACATACATTTCACAGGAAATGTGTGTACCTATTAAAGAATCTTTGAAACATTATTTTACCCATTTACTAAGTAGGCTCGGAAGTGTATATATTTCCTAGGAATTGTATACAATTCCTAGGTTTCACACATTTCCGGTAACATATAGATAGATAAGATTACGGTGAGAAAATGTGGCGTCCGGACCACTGCGGTGTCAATATCAACGTTAAACATGTAGGAAGAATAGATAATTATGAAGTTATTAAACATAATATTATGATCATAATATTTTTTTATTATGTAGCTACCACCCGCTTTAGTGCCGTTCCACGTAGTGTTCCCCTACTTCTAATATGACTTACCCATGTTGTAGAAATCCAAGAAGCCAGAGTATTGTAGGTATTTTCACTAGCTTCTCTTAACTACGGCCTACGTAAACCGCAGTAGAATCGACCACTTAATACACGGAGGAACTGAGTCCGCCATATTGAACAACTTACTAATGTCACGCAATTACATACAATGTTATTATACCCCCAACTGTCATTAACGAGACACAATATAATTTAATTGTTATAGCTTGAGCGGATTGCTCAAGAAAAATAAATTATTCAAAAAACTAAAATATTCACAAAAAAAAAAAACTAAAACACAATCTGTGGAAAGAATACAAGAAGTCACAGTAGCAAGCAACTCACGCATTCAAAAATAGGCGCATGTACAGTCACTTATAAAACGAAATGGATATTTTTTCTACCACAAATTGGTTTCTGCCCGCGGATTCACTCGCACCCATTTTATTTTAATTGGTACTTGTTTACAGTTATGTAAATACAGGATGTTAGGGTAAACACCGTTATCCTTGCAACCAGTGGTTTGGTTTCATTCATTTATAGAACGTAAAATCAATGGATAATTACAACTTTATTTTTTATTTTTTTAGATCTAAATTTTACCACAAGAGACGCAAGTTCGTTGCCCTATGCGCTAGGGCAACGAACTTGCGTCTCAATATGGGCGGGGGGTACGAGATGTGACCTGACCGGCAAGCGCGATCCCTCCCTTAGTCAGTCAGCTGTTTCGCTAGCAAGCACGGCGTCAGATAGAAACTTTTTAAAATCTTTTAATGAAAATAACGTTTTTTTTTTGTTGTGTCAACTACAGTTCGATTCAAACTTAATGGCGGCTCGGAACATGAGGCGAGTCGCTGCGCAGTAACAATTTCATGTGACAGCGGGGGTGAGGGGTGGGGTACTGCGCAGCTAAAAGCTAACTTCCGAGCCGCCATTAAGTTTGAATCGATCTGTACCCATGGTTTGAATGACAAGAGTGTTTACCCTTACATCCTGTATATGAATGACAAGAGTGTTTACCCTTACATCCTGTATATGGTACTAATCCTAAGCAGAACTTATCTTTCTGCAAAATGTCCACGTTAGTTATTTCTTTAAGTGGTTATTTAAACGAAGATGGTTTTACAAAAAGTTAAAGTGAATCTGAATATAGGTACATTTTTATTTGCCGTGTTGGCCCAATTTCAGTCTTCACAAAATAATCTATGTTACATACAAACATATTAAAAACATAATGTTATTCGTATATTAATCTTAAGCCATAAATATAAACATTATTTATTATAATTTAGAAATTACTCTATTGGATAATTTAAACAGTACAATTATTATACAACTAATGTTATCTTGGCGAAGTTGTCAACAGCCTCGGACACCACGGCCTGTCTTGCAGCCGAAGTGCGGGTCGCTTAGCACGTCTCGCTAACATTAATGACATCATCCGACGAGCTCTTGTCACCGTCGGCGTTCCAGCTGTGTTAGAACCCAATGGCTTGACACGCGACGATGGCAAAAGACCGGACGGCATGTCCTTATTTCCATGGAAGATGGGTAGGCCTTTAGTGTGGGACGCAACGTGTGTATATAATAGATACTCTTGCGTCATCCCATCTTCCTGGCTCGGCGTGCTGTGCGGGCGCCACCGCTGCGACTGCGGAAAACCTCAAGCGGCGAAAGTATAATAGCCTTATAGGCAATTATATTTTCGAGCCGTTTGGGGTTTGGGCCGTGGGGTCCGAGTGCTCATAGTTTATTTAATGAAATCTCCAAACGGCTGTTTGACACTTCCCGTGACCCAAGGGCTGGCTTTTACCTTGGTCAGAGGCTAAGCATTGCCATTCAACGTGGCAATGCCGCCAGTCTTTTGGGTACACTACCAGCCGACAGCGATGCGGAGGAATTTTTAGATATTAGTTCTTACTCAATCTAGTTTTAATTAAATTAGTATACCAAAATAGTAACTATGTAATTCATTGAAAATATTATGTCTTCTTTTTAATTTAGCTTCTAATAAAATTGTTGTCTTCTTTTTAAGTTTTTTGATGTAACTTGATGGCCTGAAACACAGGTTTTAACAAACCTAGATCAGGCAGTATATTATAGCTAGAATTAAAGCTACCTCGTTTGTAATTAATGTAAATCAAAATTTTACTTTTTTAACTTGAATAAATTTTATTATTATTTTTGGTAAACCATTAACGGGCCAAGCCAAGTCAATGTAGCGTGTGTGTGTGTGTGTGTGGTGAAGTTACTGATTGATGATTTCATTTTCCTCAACTTGCATGAACTTTCTAACTATTCTGCAGGTGTTTAAAATTGCGGCTTTTTGCAGTGTTATGTAAACTGAGTCTTCTAGGTCTATTAGTTTAAGGCTGTGATGGAGGTGATTGGGTATAACACCTGTCGTGGAGATAACAATGGGAACTACGTAGACTTTTGCCTGCCTCCAAATTCTGGTCACTTCTTCTTTCAATTCAGCATATTTACTAATTTTTTCTCCTATTGTTTTTTGTAAATTATATTATTATTATTTGTACAGTTAGTTTTATTTAATATTAGTTAGAAAATTGTTTAGTGTTAGATTGTATATTTTATTTAAAATGGTTGATTCTGATTATAATTACTTACTCTAATAAAAAAAGGTACAGATAAAAAACTAATGTTATTAAAATAAATCCTAATGACCTAGTAGTAAGTATACATCAAAACAAAATATATAAATGAAATCATTCCATTAATTATACAATAATAATTGTTATATTTAATAAATAAAGCAAGTGAAAATAATTTGCAACGTTCTATATTTGAGAGATTACCACAGACTACAGAGTTTACAATACCGTTACTAGTGAAGTACATTTAGTCATAATCTATGGTAGTGATGTAGAAGAAAGGTCTTTAATTTATACCTACAACACTCTTACCAAATTCGAGCCTTTCTTCATAATATCATAACTAAGAACATGAAAAGAACTAAAAGTTAACAGTACCTATGCAACCTACACTTCACTCTCACTCATTATTAGGACAAACAAAGTTACTCTCTTACCTAAAGACAACTTTCTTACATTTGCAAACAAAAATACAATTTATACTAACAGAAATGTAAACTTTTAAAACTTCTATCTTATCTCTGAGATACATCTTTAGGTAAAGCCTTCCTAAATAAGTCAGCATATTGCTCTTTTATACAAACATATTTTAAATAAAGAAAAATATATAGAGAAAGAAATATTCTCTATATATTTTTCTTTAACCACGAAGCTTCTTTAGTCGCAGCACAGGCAGCCATAAATTCTGCCTCCGTAGTTGACAGAGCAACACTCTGCTGATGTTCTGTTGCCCATGTTATGGCAGCTCCATTTTAATATAAACATATCTATCAGAGTCACTCTTTTCAAAACCTAATTTCTTTAGTGCCTAAGCACCTAGGTGCTTATTTCAGACCATAAAGTGAACGGTTATGTTTACATACCAGATTTGATGGAGCTTCCAGACCCTCTGGTAGTTTCATAAATACGGTTTCTTTTACATCTAGAAATTGGACCGTTTCTAGACTATGCTGAGCAGCTTCTGAAAGTAACACGCTAATGGAATCATACCTTACAGTGGGTGAAAAAGGCTTCAGTAATATCTATGCCTTGTTTTTATGAACAGCCTTTGGCACATAATCTTGACTTATATATTGGACCGGTTGGAGGATCATTTACCCTGAATATCCATTTGCATCCAATTATCCGCACACCTGGTGGTTTCTCCACTAATTGCCAAGTCTTATTCTCTGTATGAGCATTCAACTCATCTTTAATAGAAAGCTTCCATTGTTCTGCATTAACATTATCTGATGGTGAAGCTTCACTGTAAGTTTGAGGAGTGTCCTGCTGTTCTAAAACTTCATCACTACATTCTTTGTATCCCTTCATACCCTCTAAGTATTACCTTCATTTTTCATCAATTTGGTTAGAGATCTTGTTGTTACATTTTTATTTATCTCAGTTAAATCTACTATTTCTTCTGGTTCATATAATGATCCTTCATCAGAGTGAAAAGAGTCATCACTAGTTTCACTTTGTTCAAAAGATTCTTGTTGATCTTTATTCTTATTATTTTCTGGTACCTACTCTGACAATGGTAGCATAGTCCAATTTCTCACAACTGAAGTTTCTATGAATATCACATCTCTACTTATTAATTCTTTCTTTGTTTTAGGATCGAAAAGCCGTAACGTTTGTTCGCTGTAACCAATAAATATAATTTTCCTTGCCCTTGAGTCCCGTTTCTTGACTTTCTCTTTTGGTATATACACCATTGCTTCACAACCGAATATTTTGAGATGGTTAATACTTAGCTTTTCTCCAGTCCATATTTATTTATTTATTTATAATTTATTGTACACCACAAAAATATATAACAAAACGAAAAAACAAACACTACAAAATATACAATGGGCGGCCTTATCGCTTTCCGCGCTTTCTTTTTCATATTTCTTCGGGTGTTAAGTATGCTAAAGCTCTTGTTGAACAGCTATTGGTAATATATGCTGCCGTTGATACTGCTTCTTTAAATTAAATAAACAAATACTTAAATAAACAAATACTTTCCTTGAAAAGAAAATGGTAAATCGCAATTTGAGTTGTGGTGTAAGAAGAAGCCAACAATCAGTCACCTAAAAATAATTGGATGTGAATGTTACGCTCATGTTCCTCAACAAAAGAGAACATAGCTATCCAAAAAGGCTGACAAATCATCGGATATGAAGGTGATGAGGGCTATCGCTTACTGAATAAAAGTGGTAAACTCATAAGATCAAGAGACGTTACTTTTAATGAGTCAGTACTGACGCCGATTGGCCCAGACGGGGATTCAGAACAACAATCCTCAAATCAGCTCAGATTGCACTTCAAGTAGTCCTGATCGCACTGAAAGCAGCTCAGATCGTACTTCAAGTAGCCATCTAAATGCTATACAAACTCCGATTTGATTGGTCGACATTTCCAACAAGGAGTTTAGCATTAGAATAATGTTTTGTGTTCTTTGCTGTCATTAGTAAATTGGCGCTATTTTAAATATTGTAAGTTGTACGAACAAAAAGTTTAGAGTTACTTAATAATAAATCGATCGAAAATGCATTCAAGTGATGAAGAAGATGTGGTAACACCTGAGTATATGAAAGAGAGGGCGGCCGATATAGTAGAAAACTTGCTACCCAACAAATCACGGCTGGTTTACATCAGATTTAGATTCAGATTCATTTATTTGCGCAAACATGTGTAAATAACATGTGTACATCAAAGCCTACGATGAGTTTTGCAAATGAAAATTAAGGTTCTGGCACATTTTCAGTCTGTTTTTCTAACTTATTTTAATCAGTTGTCGAAGAAAAAGAAGTCATCGACATTATGGAGTACGTATTCTATACAACCAAGGCATAACACTGACATAACAACATACTCGAAGTTGCAAGTTCTTTTTCTCGTAGTCATTGTATAAAGTAAAGTATGCAATTCTTGAATAAAAACGCATTTATATCGAGGGCCGTGAAACACTCGCGTCGCTCAGGATTCTAACACTTGAATCACGACCGTAGGGAGTGCCCTAGGGTCGTGATTCAGTCGTTAGAATCCTTCACTTGCTCGTGACTCACCTATGGCCCTCACTTTAAATCCGTCCTTTATTCACTAATTGCATAATATACTTATATTATACTTATCATCACGCATTTTTTTTTTCCAAACTCTTTTTTGCCATAACAACATTAATAAAAAAGGCAGCAATTCTTATGTATATTATTATAATTGCAAACAAAAATAAAACTATTTGCAAAAATCGCGCTGCGCTAGGCCATCTGCATCACAGTCCAACGCAAGACGCTCACTGCTATCAGAACATATTCAATTCACCCGAATTAAGCAATGCGCGTGACCTTGGCCAGTTTATGATGCGTGTGTGTGACGGTGTCTAGCAAAAGTGTGGGAAGTATATTTTTGTTTCGTGTAGCACGTCACCCGCGAATCTGGTGGTAAAATGTTATTTCAAAAATAGGTTTCAAAAGTTTCAAGGATGACGGTGTTTACCCTAACACCCTGTATTATAGCGTAGTCTGAAATGAGCTTTAGATTAGTTTAAATATTGTAATGTAAAATATCTGATATCACAATCAAAGAATCCTACTAACATCATAAAAATGAAAGTTTGTAAAGATGTTTGTATTTACTCAATCACACGTAAACCATTATACGGATTTGGATGAAACTTGTCACCCACTGGCAGTGGGTGACAAGTTTCATCCAAATCCGTATAAAATTTCCTTCCTTCCACATCTTTATAAAATTTCATTTGTCGCCAACCCTAACCCGGGGGCCTACCACCACTTCTTAAAGTAGGTATTAATTTAATCTTACTTCAGTGTGGGAAAGAGATGGAGGACATAGAGCTCCACAACTCAGTAATTGGTAACACGATACCCCTTGGTAAGACTGGCTGTCAGACGGTCGGGCTTCTGACGGCCCGTAACCACTGTCAAAGAACTAAAAATGACAACCGGGACCAACGGCTTAACGTGCTTTCCAAGACATGGAGGGGTAAAAATGGATGGACACCCATCCACGGAGCTCGGCATGCGTAGCTTTACCTTCGATCAACCCGTGCGGCTTTTATTTATTAGCCACGAGCTCTTCATGCTTGGCTCGTTTCTGATTATGAAAATATAATTACCATAGTAGTCGTAGCAATCCTCATTTCTGATTTGACAGTAGTTATCAAAAGTTTTGTATTCCCAGTCTTTATCTCGTCCACATATCTTCCCATACCTGGAAAAATTGCATTTTATTTACATTCCCGTTACTGTAGCGTCTAATTTGTATAGTAGGTACCATACAACCTGCAAAAAAAAACCAAGTTCTTATTTTACAAAAACTTTATTTTGAAAAGACATTAATAAGTGCATTTTACAAGTGACGCTATTATCTAGCGATTCTGTGTTGTGTACAACATAAAAAATATTAAAAACCCTATTCATCTTGGGAACTGATATTTTTAACCCCCGACGGAAAAAGAGGGGTGTTATAAGTTTAACGTGTGTATCTGTGTGTCTGTCTGTGCCATCGTAGCTGCCAAACGGCTGAACCGATTTTGATTTTTTTGGTTTTGTTTGAAAGGTGACTTAATCGAGAGTGTTCTTAGCTATGATTCAAGAAAATCGGTTCAGCCGTTTCAGCTCTTTTCTAGTTGATGAATGGATGTGAGCATCTTCCACAGGTCTAATCGATTGGAAATTTAGAATTCTCTTATTTCAATGATATGAAAAGAATATATGTAGTAACCTTGAGCTGATGCTGCAGCATCACCTGGAATTTGCAGGATACCCAACTCCCTCACGAACTTACAGCAGAGGTATCGTGTTTGGACTCATTGGAAAGGTCTCAACAAATAGGTTACAGATAGATGGTGATCAAAGTCTGATGATGGAGTAGGAATGATAAATGAGAGTGAATTAGTAGGTAACAAGCTTCACTGTGGCAAAAAACGTACAGCTACGCAGATTTCGGCGAGCTGCGTCTTGATCGTAGCGTTTCTACTAGTAATATAATATAAAATTTAAAAAGCTGGAAATAAAAATTAAATTAAAAATTTAAAAAACCCCCGACAAAAACAAAGCGTCTAAAAAGTAAAAAAATAATATCATAAAAGTTGTAGGTAATAATTATTTTGATCCAAGCGTCGTCGTGTCGGGGGACGGACGGAGAATTTACTGACTGTGTTAAAGTAAATATACGAATGTACAAACTTCACTTATGTTAAGTATTTTTCGAATTTAGAAACTAAGAATTAAGTTATTCAACATAGTTAGTGATCTATTGTCAACTTGTTGATTATTTATTTATTTTTTAACTCAATTTTTGCTCTTCTCGCCTGAAACACAGGATAACCTAGTTCAGGCACGTAAGTCTTAGAAAAATAATTTACATTTAAGCAAAACTGTACTAATTTTTATGACTTGTTATTTTTGAATAAAATATTATTATTATTATCTCTTTATTTCATTTTTCATACTTATAAATTATATTTTTAAATATTAGAATAAAAAATTATATAAAACATTTAAAAATATAAAAAATAGTAGCCCACCGGTATCGGGAACAGGGTCCAAGCTACCGGCGGTCAGGGCTCCAGAGAGAGGAACCTCCTAACGATGCGAGCCGTGTCCAGGAGTACAGCTTTCTGAATCAAGCCCTTAATCCAGCTGCCCAACGAGAGCCTCCTTAGGTGTTGGTCGAGGCTCTTGGCAATTAAGCCATTGGCTGATACGACTATCGGCACAATGATCGCAGAGTCCACATCCCACATGTCGACAACCTCGTGAGCCAAGTCAAGATACTTGATTTGTTTATCTTTCTCGGCCTTCACGAGGTTCCCGTCATGCGGGACTGTTATGTCAATGATCATTGCGCGCCGCTCTGTTCGATCCACCACCACTATATCTTATTGGCAACAATAGTCCTGTCAGTGATGATGGATCGATCCCAGTACAATGTGATATTTCCATTTTCGAGAACTGGGTCGGGCACGTACCTGTAGTTCGGCACTTCCGATTCCACTAGGTTGTATTTCAGAGCAAGTTGCTGATGGATAATCCTGGCTACAAGGTTGTGTCTATGCAAGTACTCTCCGTTAGCTAGATGAGAACATCCGGAGATAATGTGACGGATTGATTCTCCCGGTCGGTGGCATGCCCGACAGATGTCAACCGTGCCGTCCTTCACAATAAATCTCCGGTAATTGTTCGTCATGATAACTTCGTCCATAATTGCACAGACAAAACCTTCGGTTTCCCAAAGAGGTCACCGAAACGCAGCCAGGCTACGGACGCTAGTAAATCTACATCGGGTCCATGCAGGGCCCGGAAAAAGCGTCCGTGAAGCTCCTTACTCTGCCATACCTCCTTGCGATCGTTAGTGCCAAGCACTACAGGCTTGCGCCAGTTCTCTTTCGCCAAGGAGAGTGGGGTGAGGCCCTTGTCCACCGCGACCACATCTCGATGCATTCCCACGTCGGCTTCTAGGAAATATTCCCTGAGACTGCATATCTCCCGATTGTGGATTATTATTATTATTTTTATGTGTTTACATATCTCGGGACCATGGGGTCCCGGTCTTTTGGAAGGCGTACGAGGGGCCGAAGCCAACTCGCAGAGGCCCCTTAGACAGTTTCAAAAGGAATGAGGCACCAACCGACGATTATTCCGTGTACGCACTATGCAAGTGCACCCAAGGACAACCCCCGCCCCGGTTGGTGTAGGACTATTGCATAACATGGATACAATACATATTGGGTTATGGGTTTGGGTGGCTATAGTGGATTGGTTATCTAGAACTATGGAAAAACTATGTCCCCTGCCTGATCAATGTTATGGTATACATGGATAATAAAATGGCAGGGGGTGACTTGCACACTCAATAATGGGCCCCCAGAAACAGTTGCTAGCACATAGTGACGTAGCGACAAGGGGGCAACACTTCCTGAAGTGCTTGAGGAGTGGAGAGGTATTCTACGGCTTTCAGAACAATCCCAGAGCCCGGAAGATGGTCAAGATCCCTACGAGCACTTACTGGAATACTTCCTTCCTCCGAGCACGTTTGCTCTTGCGAGTCTCCACTCAAGCCAGCCAATAAAGGCAAGAATGAGGTGGGAGCTCTGTTCCTCGTCAGTTTTCACTCTAGCCGGCTAATAAAGGCAAGCCAGAGGTGAGGAACAAGACATCTCCCGGGAGGTAGGGTCCGTGGGGTCGCTACTGCCCAACAGCTCGCCACATGCTGCCCTGCGGGTATGTGTATCTCTCTTGGTCTGGCTCCTCACTCTAGACCCGTCCCGGCAAAGTAAAGCAAGCCTCACCACGACGTCAACGTAGAGATACGGCGGTGGGGGTTATTATTATTATTATTAATCTCAGCTGCATGCAGCTAAAATTGACATTCTTCAACATTCATTCATAGACATCACGAGCATTTCATGGAGATTTAAAAAATCCCTGTACAGTGTGTGATTAGGTCGAGCAGTTTACCAAATTAATTCATTATAATGTTGGTTCAACTTTATTCCACGTAAATACTAGTAGTATAGTTGACTTCCACGCGGACGAAATCGTGGACAGAGGATGTTTATATTATATGATGATGAAATATGATATTAAATTACATAAAAGGAATAAAAATTCTTATACATATACTGACTCTTCATAGACCACGGGACATCTCAATCCACACATATGCGTCTGCGGATCCTTTGGGTAGGGGTCCGGATCGAACACCCAGTCGCCCTCCTTCCAGTAGGGCTCATGGCCATAGTTGGGGTCGTAGGAGCTGTTGCGCTTCGGGCCGGCCTCCTCGCTCTGCAGTATTAAGTCAAAGTTGATCGTGCTCAGTGATGGTGGGCCCCCTAAGTAGAAAGTGTCTTAGTTATTAAGTTGGTTCTTTATTTGCAATTGCCTCACGGACGTGATCTATAGTGGCCTATAATTTTGGAAAGCTCTCAATTGATTGCGTAGGCCGCTGCAGACACAATTTGTCATAGTGGTGATCACTGACCCATCCAACACACAGTGCGAGTGCGGTGCTTCTGATCAGACCATGCCCCCACTTGCCAAAGTATCCTAAGTGCCCATTCAATTGCACCTCGGAACACCTAAAAAATGCCACTGATGCCGCAATCAAAGTGGCCACCAACTGGACTCATACAATATAAAAATATAAAAAACTACGATACAGAATACCTACCATCGACACGAAAAGAGGATGAATTTGTATAGTAGCAGTATAGACAAAAGAAGTTTAAATATTGATTTGCGCGGTCAATTTAGCGCGGTCCGATTAACTAGCGTTAATCGGACCGCGCTTTAACATTCTTCTATACAAACTTTGACACCCCCCAATCGCCGTTTAGGGGGTAGTTTAGAAAAGCTAAAAATGGCAAACATTATCATTTACTTAGATAACTATATGAGCCAAGTTTCATTTCTATAAACTCGAGGAATAAGATTTTTCATACAAACGAAATCCCCCCTTTTCACCCCCTTGAAGGTCGAATTGCCAAAACCCGTTCTTAGTGTCTAGTCTTGGGATTGGGCTGTTTGGTACACAGATAGGTGTGCCACAGCCCAATCCGTTCAGTGATTTGAACTCCTCAATCCAACAAGATAGCACCATCGTGTTTGGACTCATTGGTTACGTATTAACACGTATTTTGACACTAGGTGGTGTTCAGGGTCTGATGATGGAGCGGGAAGGTGACCATGGGAGAACCTCAATCAAACAAGATAGCACCACCGTGTTTGGACTCATTGGTCATGTATTAACAAGTGTTTTGACACTAGGAAGTGTTCAGGGTCTGATGATGGAGCCGGAAGGTGTCTTGGGGAACTCCTCAATCAAACAAGATAGCACCAACGTGTTTGGACTCGTTGGTTATGTATTAACAATTGCTTTGACACTAGGTGGTGTTCAGGGTCTGATGATGGAGCCGGAAGGTGGCCGTGGGAAAACCTAATTCGTTAGATTTGTGAAGGTGATAGAACAGATATTTAAACAAATCGTAATGCTAAAAATTAGAAAATAAAATATAAGTAAAAATCTTTTTAAAATAAAGCTTTTAATTAACTAAAAAGTACTAAATAAAACTGTCGTAAACATGGAACTTTAGTATTTTCTTAAAAGCTTGAGGCGTAAATGTCCTTCTTACACTTAACATGAAGATAAACCTCAAGGTTTTCTATGTTTACGACAGTTTTATTTAGTACTTTTTAGTTAATTAAAACCTTGTTTTTAAAAAGATTTTTACCTATATTTTTATGTAAGTATATAGAATAACACGCCTGTTTTCAAAGGATTAGTTCTGTTTTCAGAGGTGCACATAATGAAGTACACTGACATCTCGCCAGGTATGTTTCAGTCCCCCAAAATATGTAGGTGGCGAGCCTAATCGCCATTAACCAGGCACAAAATCAGACTCCGGGCTACTACTGTGACATTCGAATCCAGTACCTCATGCTCAGCAGTAGTGCTTACAACCACTAGTACCACGGGGCAGATAAAAAAAAAAGGATTCAAAATACTCAGTACTCACCTTGGGTTGTCGGCCTCCTCTGTCTGCCCGAAAACAAAAACATCATTAATTACTATTACCTCTGTCGGACTAAGGACCGATCGTAGGGGGTGTACCTAAGCCAAATCAAATGCCAAATAATCTAATATCAATTGATCGACCACTATAAAATATTTAATACTCTAAATACTCGAACGTTCAAAATATCGAATGTTCGTTTGATCGAGCGTTCAACGCATCGCATATTCAGTATTTCGAAATATCAGTTTACTGTATACTTTTTATATAGTAATACTACTAATACTAGAAAAACACAAAAATAACTAATAAATCACATTACATATAATCTTTAATTATTATCTTTACAGGTAGGGGAAAGGTGTACAAAATGATCCACTTAAGGGAGATACTTGTAGTTTTAACGACATTCAACTTAATGCAGATGTAAAAGCGTTTATTCATAGTAAATTTATCTGTCTACCTGTTGTCGTATTCAAAATGTAATTTTTTTAGATCTAATAATATTTTAATTCACATTTTTTTAAATAGGTACTACCAAAGAATCATCTTGTACACCCCGGTGTCTAAGATGATCCCTACGGTAGGGGCAAGATGTTCCTGGGGATCATGTTGCCCCTATTTTGGGAATATCCTAGGTTTTGGTAGAATTAAATAAAACATAACTTACAGAGTTTACTATATCTTTAAGTACGAAATCAAATGTCTTACAGACCTTGACTTAGCTACGAGTAGAATGAGCCAGTCTTATTAGTCAGTCTCAATATTAAAAAAAACTGTGAGGCCCTAACAAAACTGAGGTTTTATCATGTCAAACAATAAATACGTATTGGTCCATATTTATAAGTTGAAAAGTAAGTAGTGATTTTTTTTAAAACACCAGTTGTTCTGGTCTTTTGGAAAAGGTCTTGAAGGCTCTAAAGGCCCCATACTTATCAAGAATTTGACGTTTTTCATTATCACTTAATATCTTGTTCGTAAATTTTCCCAAGTCATAAGTAGGTTGACCGTACACATTTTCGAAAATTTAAATTACATGCAAAGCATTTTTACTGACTGTACCTTATATCTTTGAACTTGGTTTGGTATTAGTTTAAACAATGGTTACATCCGTTCGGAATAGAAAATAAGTATGAGTTGAAAGAAATACCAATGGTTTTTGGTATTAGAATGGAATAAATCCCTAAAAGCGGTGCAATAAGGGCCACTTTACGGAGCAAGTTTGTTGAAAACTTATTTTTGTTAGCGATAAAACTATTAGTAATTATTTATTCTGATTCGGAACCCTTTACTGTAGGGACTTAGTGCTACGCGCAATTGGATGGTTTTATTAAAGCAAATTCTTGTACAATACCTTCGCTGGGCACATTTTGATCGTTCCCAGTATCTAGAGCTTCCCACTTGGATCCATTTGCCCGGTTCACAACCAGCTTGAGTTGTTTTCTTAACCCGGTGCCGGTGCCTGGCTGTAGTGATCCTCGCGCTCAAAGGCTGCACCTCCACTAAACATTGGAGATAATTTGGTTAGCGTTCAGAAATGATTCCTGGAGATTCCACCAACAAGAACACATAACTTAACTTTTTAAGCTTCAGAGAGTAACTTACACTTGATTTTATTGGCTTAAATTAGCCCAAACACCCAAACTACAACAACAAACACTTAAAAAGTAACAAAAAAAAAGGTCATTGTTTTTTTGTTCATTGTATTTAAAACAATTTTACTCCCTCTAGAGCGCGCTCAAAGAGCAATTCTAAACCTTCCGCCCTTTTAGATTTCCTACGCACCAGCTCTACATAGCATGTAATGCTAACAGTACGGCAATTATTTATACTTAGCATAGTATTACACCAGCACACTGCACTTCCTTTTGACCCAGTACCCTCTGACAAGAGAAGGAAGGACTTGGTTTGCATAAAGCCACAAACTAAACAAAATTGATTTTAAATATGATCGCTGTTCCGTACAATGTTCGCATAACTCGTCAAAATGTACGGAACAGTTGTTTTACGTATTTCTATTTGTTCCCATAGTAAAAGTTGTTCATAATGATGAGTAAAATGACTCCTTAAGAGGTTGTTGGTGTTTTACCAATAACCCTGTATAATTATGATTATATGACTTTATTCAACTAATTAGGTTAAGCGATTTATACAACATGTATTAAATCTTCAGTCTTATCGTCACTCAGTGTCAGTAGCCACTTTGTGACCTTGGACTTACATCCATTTAGGCACATGGGAGCAATATACTGAAGAAAGGAACATAAACTGTTTTCTTAAGATTTAAGGATGTTATTTGATAGCCATTTCATCACTGAGTTTAGATCAAGTTCCGCGTATTTTACTGTTACAGGTCAGTCACTACCGATACCGTGAGGAAGCAAAGCCGTATCATCTGCGTAAGTATACATGGAACAGTTTGTTAGAGACATTTTGCATAAGTTATTAATCTAGATAAGAAACAGGGTAGGACCCAGTATTGAGCCCTGAGGAACGCCGAAACTCAATGATTTAGTGTCACTAATAACGTCATTTTCACTCTCAACGAGGATGACGTGTTGCCACACCGAGCGCTGCGATGGACGCAGAGACTGCTGGAGCGCTCGGTGTGGCAACACGTCGTGTTCTGGTGTGCGACTGGTCAATCGTCATCCTGAGGATGCCTCGTTGAAAGGTGAAACACGTGTTGATTTCTTACAGGGTTTTTTTATGACTCTTAACGAATAGTTAAGCGGAATAGGTTACTAAATATATCTACGTCCATGGTATTTTATAATGGATTTGGATTGACGCCTGAATCAATTAATCTTCTCCGAGATAAATCTAAATTGCTGTAGTGGTCAAAAACAAGTGACGATTCATACGCGGCCAAAGAAATCGCGAAAAAAAAATCAGCTGTTCCATACATTTGTGTTCACTTAAATCGACAAAATGTAGGGTACAGCTGTTTTTTTTTTATCGCGAAAATGATGAGTACAATGACCCCTTTTCGGGTTTAGCATAAACAAAAAATAATGTTGTAGGTATATACTAACTCAATAAATCAATATGCCTGGCCTTTTCCCAACTATGTTGGGGTCGGCTTCCAGTCTAACCGGATGCAGCTGAATACCAGTTTTTTACATGGAGCGACTGCCTATCTGACCCTACAACCCAGTAACTGGGTAATACGATACCCCTTGGTAAGACTGGTTTTGTCAGACTTTCGGGCTTCTGTTGTTGTTGTTTTTCTTTTACCATCTTGCATGCATGTTCTTTCTTGTATGTATGACACATGTTTAGCAAATAAAATATTATCTTATCTTATCTATCTTATCTTATCTATCTGCGGACCCGTACCGACTGTCAAAGATCCTCGAATGACAGCCGGGACCAACGGCATAACGTGCTTTCTGAGGCACGGAGGAGTCTCGATATGTAAAGATGGTCACCCATCTACGGACCAACCCCGGCAAGCGTAGCTTAACCTGATGGATCAACCCGTGCGGCTGTTATTATTTACACTTATAATATATACTTACTCATGAATAACAAAAGAGCCATAATAAAAATATTATCCATAATTTATTCAACTTGGCGAAACTACGTTTAATCTTTAAAATAAATCCATCACAAGTTGTCTACATCTGTTGGTACCGACATAGTACGTACCTACATAGTCCTTAGCTCTCTACAATTAAAATATTTTAATGTCAAAGTAATGTTGTGGAGTTAATTGTTAGTTTTATGGTCGAGGCACGGCAGCTGGCACACGAGGCGACCTCGTCGCCACGATAACAACGTTACATCACACTCGTGCGCACTTCCTGGAGTCTCGCCGGCTGGTTCCATGCCAGTTCTGAGGTGACCCTCCAGTTGACTCGGACGCTCAGTCGACCGCACGTCAGAGGTAAACAAACTAGTATAAACTGGCCTCGTATTCTTTTGAAACGTCGTGCTACACTAAGCTACCTTCCAGGTTTCAGCTAAAAGCCAAATTCTTGGTTGGTCCGTTACTGATCTTCAATATGTGAGTCGAAAGATATATTAATATCAGCAAAAAGGTGTAGAATCCTCCCGAGAGGAATTTGAAGGCCGTGGCAAAGTGAAACCGCACGAGTACCGATCGTGGATGGGTGACCATTTATTCCATACCGAGAGTCCCAGGCCTGAATTGGTCCACACTGGCATTTACGGGCAGTCATAAGCCCAAGTCTGAGAACCCCGTTAAACCTCTCCACGGTACCTCTTGAGAGAGGTACTTTGAAAATTGCAATAATAAAAAAATGAAATGATAATTTACTAGCGTCCGTAGCCTGGCTGCGTTTCGGTGACCTCTTTGGGGAAACCGAAGGTTTTGTCTGTGCAATTATGGACGAAGTTATCATGACGAACAATTACCGGAGATTTATTGTGAAGGACGGCACGGTTGACATCTGTCGGGTGTAACGGCTAGGGCTTTGCAGGTAGGCTGCGCAGGCCGTTAACGGATAGATAGGTAGGTAGGTAGTGTAGAGAGAGGAGTGAAACCAGCTGGGTAGTTTGATACATATATTAGTTAGTAGATCCACAGCTAGGTCGCGGGTAAGGTCACTGGTCTTTCCGAGCACTCGCACACTTAGGTAGGTAGAAGGGTACCGTCCTTGGTCATCCGTCGTAGTAAGAAGGGGCCTGCCAGCGCAGGCTCAGCGGGTACAGTAGGGCCGGCACGGGTCGGAGACGGGTTCCCTCTATCTGGCAGAATTTGGATGCTCCGAAATTTATTTGGCATAACACACTTGGCATAATCTTCTTTAAACGAATATATATATGGCATAAAAATCATTTAATATAATTATTGTTTGGCCGAATGTTTATATGTCCGAATTTACAAAGGCATACTTTTAAGATGACAGAATTTTATTTGGCATAATTACTTTTGGCAAAGCTTAATTTCGCATAATTTCGTTTCACATAACGTTTATTTAGAGCGACGATTATTTGGAATAATTTCACTTGGCATATTAAGAAGATGGCAGAATTTCATTTGGAATAATTTTTGGAAATAGGTTAGGTTAGGTTAAAACTATGACCAACCGCGCGCGAGCCGAGCGAGCGTAGCGAGCGGTGCCGCGGCAGCTGCCGGCGAGCGCTACTTTCAAGTTGCTCGCAGAAATGATATGAAAAGTATGCCAAAAGATGATTCTAACTGTAAACTTTCTGAGATATGATACACTTACAATGCCAATCTGATAAGTACATAATTGGACATCCTTCTGGCTCCTGGCTTCTGGCGTGAGAGAAACTTATCGCTGCAAAACCGACTCCACTCATTTTGAACTGAGTGAAATAGGTTAGGTTAGGTTAGGTTAAAACTGTGACCAACCGCGCGCTACTTTCAAGTTGCTCGCAGAAATGATATGAAAAGTATGCCAAAAGATGATTCTAACTGTAAACTTTCTGAGATATGATAGTTCTACCTTTTAATGATTATCGATATGAAATGTATGCCAAAAGACGATTCTGACAGTGAACTTTCTGCAATATGATGGTTCTACTTTTTAATTATTATGGATATGAAATTTATGCCTAAAGATGATTCTGAATTACAAAATTATGCTTTTTTAATGTATTATAAATGAGTGTATGCCAAACGATTTTCTGCGAAATGAAGTTTATGCTATGCGCTGTTATGCAAAAAAATATTATGACATAAAAAGTTCTGCTATAAAGGGTAGACCCGTCGGAGACACGCGGCCGACGAGGAGGCCTGTCAGTACAGGCCTGCAGGTGGTACACGGCGTTAGGCCGCAGGTAGCTCGCGGCGGTAGGCCGCAGGTAGATCGCGGCGGTAGGCCGCAGGTAGGCCAGGCCTCGGCAAGGACTCGGTAGCGGGCATTGGCAGCATGCCAACGCGTCCTGTCCTTAGCCGGGAAGTAGTAGCCGGGGTGTAGAAGCCGGGATGTAGTCGAGGTGTAGAAGCCGGGATGTAGAAGAGCCGGTACGTAGAACCGAGGTGTAGAATCCGGTCCATAGAAGCCGGGATGTAGAACCCTGAAAGCGCGTTAGGGAGCGCATGTCAGATGCGGTGCAGTTGGTAGTAAGCCGCGTGCGATGTGCTAGCCTCCTTAGCGACCAAGAACGGTATGGGAAGCAGGATAGGTAAGCATAATACATCGCAGCGGCTTACAGGCAGAGAAGAGAGAGTGCAATCACAGCGTGGCAGAATGACAGGTGATTTTAGGTTATGTTGTGACAAGCCAGGCTTAAAGAGCATAACCATTGCAGATGGCACAAGGATCACACAGTAAAGTATAATAGGTATAATAATAACGGTGAACTCACCCTAGACTCGAGGCACATGGTAAATCTAGGGGTTCTACATAACGAACCGCTAGTATGGCTGGTTGCAGATGAAATGAATCAGTAGTCTGTCAAGTAGTGTTGGGCATGTAATTTAGTGTTGTGCTCAACCACTTAGTAACATAGTACTACTCGACTAAGTTCAGGTGTGAAGCCACAACGTTACAGGGGCATGCCACCGACCGGGAGAATCAATCCGTCACATTAACTCCGGATGTTCTCATCTAGCTAACGGAGAGTACTTGCATATACACAACCTTGTAGCCAGGATTATCCATCAGCAACTTGCTCTGAAATACAGCCTAGTGGAATCGGAAGTGCCGTACTACAGGTAGGTGCCCGACCTAGTTCTCGAAAATGGAAATATCACATTGTACTGGGATCGATCCATCATCACTGACAGGACTATTGTTGCCAATAAGCCTGATATAGTGGATAAGTTCTAATATTTAAAAATATAATCTAAATGTATGAAAAATGAAATAAAAGAAATGATAATAAAGCTTTTTAAGACATTGGCAGCAAGACAATCGATTATTCATGGACTTTAGGCAGCGAGACAATCGATTATTGGCAGCAAGACAATCGATTATTGGCAGCAAGACAATCGATTATTGGCAGCAAGACAATCGATTATTGACAGCAAGACAATCGATTATTTATGGACTTTAGGTCTCAAACTAAAAAGGCCTAGACTAGACTTTGATTTTACCTAATATAATGTATCAACTGAAAAAATATAGGATTTCTGTTATTTGCAAATAGTGCAGCATCATAATTCATAACCAAGGGGCAAAATCATTTTTTTTATTTTCTGCACGTAGAATATCTGTCTTCTAGACCATCGATAGGGCCGATAAGCGGCTGCCTATTCGATGCGCAACGGCTAACCTCAGGCTACAAGTGGCTAACTTTCTGGTAAAAAGCACACATGACATCACGCCTGTAATCCCCCAAGGGTTAGGTAGAGGTATACTTATAGTACACACCATCACATTTCGCCCAGTTATGTATAAGTCCCACGTAATAGATGGCGAACATGCCATCAATCAGGCACAAAATCAGACTCCGGAATGCTCGTATGAAATTCCTGATGGAAATGCATAATAATACAAAAAAATTAAATTAAAAATTTAAAAAACCCCCGACAAAAACAAAGCGTCTAAAAATTAAAAAAATAATATCATAAAAGTTGTAGGTAATATTTTGATCCAAGCGTCGTCGTGTCGGGGGACGGCTAATGCAAACGCCAACACACACTAGGCATAATGAATGTATGCTGTTGTAGAAAGGATAGCTGCTGTTAACTTCCTATTTTCATTAGCCGTCCCCCGACACGACGACGCTTGGATCAAAATATTACCTACAACTTTTATGATATTATTTTTTTAATTTTTAGACGCTTTGTTTTTGTCGGGGGTTTTTTAAATTTTTAATTTAATTTTTATTTCCAGCTTTTTAATTTTTATATTATATTACTAGTAGAAACGCTACGATCAAGACGCAGCTCGCCGAAATCTGCGTAGCTGTACGTTTTTTGCCACAGTTAAGCTTGTTACCTACTAATTCACTCTCATTTATCTTTCCTACTCCATCATCAGACTTTGATCACCATCTATCTGTAACCTATTTGTTGAGACCTTTCCAATGAGTCCAAACGCGATACCTCTGCTGTAAGTTCGTGAGGGAGTTGGGTATCCTGCAAATTCCAGGTGATGCTGCAGCATCAGCTCAAGGTTACTACATATATTCTTTTCATATAATTGAAATAAGAGAATTCTAAATTTCCAATCGATTAGACCTGTGGAAGATGCTCACATCCATTCATCAACTAGAAAAGAGCTCATAATTTTCAAACGGCTGAACCGATTTTCTTGAATCATAGCTAAGAACACTCTCGATTAAGTCACCTTTCAAACAAAACCAAAAAAATCAAAATCGGTTCAGCCGTTTGGCAGCTACGATGGCGCAGACAGACACACAGATACACAGATACACAGATACACAGACACACAGATACACAGATACACACGTTAAACTTATAACACCCCTCTTTTTCCGTCGGGGGTTAAAAAGGACTCGTTTTCGTTTTAAAGTTGTTTTGTAAAAAAATCCAGATGATTTTCTATTTTTTCTACTGAATAATCAAAGAGTTTCGTAAATGATCATTATAAGGAATGTATATATATTATATTAATGATCATTATAAGGAATGTATATATATATTGTAAGGAATTATATATAGTGTAAGATGCGCGAAGCGGGAGTGCCTGACGCTAGAACAAATATGTTTCAGTATTGGTATGGCCACCAAACCAATCAAGTTAGATGGGCCAACGAGTTGTCTGAGGAGTACAGGTCGGAATGCGGAGTGAGACAAGGTGGATTGACCTCACCAGCGCTTTTCAACCTGTATGTTAACCAGCTGATTGTCGAGCTCAATAGCACTCTTGTTGGTTGTTCTATTGACGGACTATGTGTCAATAGTATTCGTTACGCGGACGACATGGTGCTGCTGAGTCCGTCAATTAGCGCTCTCAGGAGGTTGTTGGCGGTCTGTGAGGCCTATGCAGAAGCGCACGGACTTCTATACAATGTGTAAAAAAGCAAACTGCTTGTGTTTAGGGCGAAGCATAAAAAACCAGCGCATGATATGCCTGTGGCCCTTGAAAGAGTGCCAGATTTTAAGTACTTGGGACACATAGTTACGGAGGACTTAAAGGATGATGCCGATAATCCGATATGGAAAGAGAACGGAGGGCGTTGGCTGTCCGATGTAATATGTTGGCCCGCAGGTTCGCGCGTTGTACACCAGAAGTAAAAATAACTCTTTTCAAGGCTTTTTGTCAATCATTGTACACGTGCAGTCTGTGGGTTCGATATACGCAGAGGGCATACAACGCCTTCAGAGTTCAGTATAATAATACTTTCAGGATGTTGTTGGGGCTCCCACGTTACTGTAGCGCGTCAGGAATGTTTGCGGAAGCACGTACTGACGGTTTCAGTACCATTTTGCGTAAGAAGGCTGCTTCTATGATGCGCAGAGTGCGTGGGAGCGGCAATGACATTCTGAAGATTATTAGTGATAAGCCGTGCTGCACCATTTTGGCGCATTGGGTACGTGTACATGTACATATACCCGGTGCGTCAGGTGAGTGCAGCAGATATATGAATTAAATTTAGTTTTCTCGTTTGTTACTAACATAGCTTATAAGTAGTGTGTATTACTAACATCATATGGATCAAGGTCTGAAATAAAGTATTTTTATTTTATTTTTTATTTTATTTTATTTTTATTTATTTTTTAATATAAATGTAGTATAAGGAATAGTTATGCTCCCCTTGAGAAAGTGGAACAGTTCAAATTTGTATCTCGAATACTATAATATATTTGAATTTGAATTTGAATACGGTATTCATAAAATCATTTTTGATATGTCGTGTTTCTACCATTTTCCATAGAGCGGCGGCGCGCAGCCGGCGCAGCGCAGCGCGAAACCAGTGGCCTCTTCAAGCATCGTGCATTGTCGCGTCGCGTCTCGGTGTGAAATGACCCTAATAATCCATCACAATTCACAGAATGGGACAAGCATTAGCACATGAAACCAATTCATTATTTTTACCCGACTACGGCGAAGCATAAAGGACAGTTATGATTTTGACCGGTATGTATGTACCTATGTTCATCTGTTCCCTCATATCTTCTAAACTTTTCATCACAATTTGACAAAAATGAGGTATCGTTGGAAGCGTATTGATCGTCCGCTGGTTATAGGCTAAGTGGCGTCACATTAAATTGAATATGGTGCCCTCTAGAGAACAAAAAGTTATGAAATTAAAAAAAAAAACCAGCCTAGTGCGAGTCGGAGTCGCGCACCAAATATTCCGTACCATTATCTATAAACACGGCAAAAAAAAAACACGTTTGTTGTATATAGAGCCACCTTAATTATTTACTTTATTCATTTTTTTGTATTTATTGTTATAGCGGCAACAGAAATACATCATCTGTGAAAATTTCAACCTAACAAGTAAAAATTTCAGTCTAACTATCACGGTTCATGAGATACAGCCTGGTGACAGACAGACGGACGGACAGCGGAGTCTTAGTAATAGGGTCCCGTTTTACCTTTTGGGTACGGAACCCTAAAAATAATACATACCAACACGGAACGGAACGGAACCATAAAAACCCTAAAAAGAATACATCAACAAGATACCAACCATGGCGGTTGGTATCAAATTAAAGGGCTTAAAACACATTTCAAAAATAAAAATATTATAACCCCAAAAAAAAATATATATAAGGCAAAGGCACAGGCAGACAAATTAAAAATCCGGAGTCACACGTAATCTGTTCGATTTATGCCCCCAACACGTGTGACACCGGATTTTTTATTTGTCTGTCTGGGATGTCTTGTCTTTATCTTTTTAGTTGACTTTTTAGTCGTAGTTGGGTTTTAGTTTTAAAACTTTTTTTATTTTTTCCTATCTGCACCCCGCGGTGTCACTCGCATAAGTCTCGATCCCGTGGGAATATCCGGATAAAAGGTATCCTATGTCCTTCTCCAGTTCATGGTCCACCTATGTGCCTTTCATCCAAATCCGTTCAGCCGTTCACGCGTGATGGCGTGACCAAGGGAAATAGGGATTTATTTTGATATATATAGATTTATTTAAACGAAGCTTTCATTGAGTTCAGGACAGTATCAAGTGGGTCTCTAAATTCCCCAGCTCCCTGTCGCCGGAGAACAGGGAATAAGCGGGACAAACAGGAAGGCGACAAACACGGTATATCCATTAGTGATCACTGAAATGTTTCTTTTTCTTAAAAACAAAACAACGACTCTTTGAACTTTCTGTTCGGTGCTTCGATCTATGTTTTTCGCTTATAATTGGTTAGAAGGTACAAATAATTTGAGCTTGTTTCGCTGCTCTCTATAGATCAGCGAACAGCGAATAATAGATCTTTTCACTGTACCTACTTATACAGAGTGTTAGGGTAAACATCGTTATCCTTGAAACCAGTGGTTTGGTGTCAAAATCAAAATCAAAATATTTTATTTCACATAAACCTACATGGGCACTTATGAAACGTCAGAAGCTAGGTGCACGGTTCCAATAGGTCGTTTCCTATGGAGAAGAGCCGCCAAGAAACTCCACGGTTACTCTTTTAAAAATAATTGGCTTTTACAATACTTTCAAATTACAGTGTTAGTAGGCATGGGAGGACAATGGCCTTTCAACAAGTAAGTACCAGGTACTTAACAAAATAGAATATGTTCAATAAATCTACAATCCAATAAGCCTACAACGTTCTCACATTCACAAAATAGAAAACAATCTATCTAAAAGACTAATAATAATAAAAACCTATTGACGTTAGGGTGGTTGGTGCGGTTAGTCCCCCTATGCTCTAGTCCCGCTATGCTCGACTCGTAAAATACGTGATTGGTGTCATTTATAGACCGTAAAACCAATGGAAAAGTACGACTTTTTTTAATTTATTTTTTATTACATTTTACCATTCGAGTATTTCACCCTTTCACCTATGCGCTAGGGCAATGAACTTGCGTCTCAACACGGGTGGGGGGCGTGAGACGTGACCTGAACGACCGCGAGCGCGACCCCTCCCTCAGTCAGTCAGCTGTTTCGCTAGCGACCACGGGACCAACGGGGCAGTTAACAGTAGCAGTAACTCAAAAACTACGTAAGCAAAGTTAATAAAATTTATATGGGACCACCTCGGGAGTATACCCTTTTGAACTCGAGAAACTAACTCGTTAAAACCTTCAAAATAAACTCTTCACTCTCACCTACTTATGCAATTTTCCACGCACACCCGCAGGCTATCGTCAGTCCAATAAATCATGTTCCATAATACTCCAGCCAAAATTATACCTACTAACGAAAATCATAAAAAGTGTCTGGAGCGGTCATCTGCGTAGATAGTGCGGGACAAGGCCGCATCAATCAAACTTAGCGTCGCCATCGTCGGTCGGAGTCGGAGGTAGCGCCGCTACCGAAACCGAGGTGAGGATTTTTGGGGACGGCTACTTTTTACCGACTTCAAAAAAGGAGGAGGTTACTACGTTCGGATGTTTGTATTTTTTTTCTTTTTTTAAAAATTCTTGATTTAAAAAAAAAAAAATGTTCGAATACAAACCAGAGTATACTCCCCAGGTAACACATAAATTTTATTAAGTTTGCTTGCATAGTTTTTGAGCTAGCTTCAATATTATGTATTTTTCCCACTGAGTCTATGTAGACGATAATTATAATGATTTGACTCCGTCACTGATAATTACATCAGCAGGTAGTAACTGGTGTGGGGGTACCACAACTAAAAAGTGAAAAATAAAAACCTTTTACAAAAAAAAAAACAACTGACTTAAAAAAAAAAGTGAAAGATAACTTTAATTTCGGAAGACGGTGGCAAAAAACGAAAATTGAAAAGCAAAGACACCGACTTCCGAAATTAAAGTTATTTTAATTTTAAAATGAGTCTTTTTGTGATAGGTTCCTAGGTACGTAATGTTGCGGTTTTCGTTGAGGTGAATGTACGAAAATATTTACTTTTCGTAGTAATAAATTCACTGTCTCCCACTGTCGCAAAGTCAGAAGAGACATTGACACTATTTATAGCCATTTTTACCCGACTACGGCGAAGAAAAAGGAGGGTTATGATTTTGACCGGTATGTATGTATGTATGTTCATCTGTTCCCTCCTATCTTCCAAACCACTTATCACAATTTGACAAATGAGGTATCGTTAGAAGCGTCGTGATTGTCCGCTGGTTATAGGCTATCAGGAAGGAAGTCACATTAAATTAAAACTGGCGCCCTCTAGAGGACATAAAGTGAGGAACTTAAAAAAAAATATGGTTTAATCGTACCATGTTGGGTATCAAAATGAAAGGGCTTAATGAGCACGTTTCAAACATATATATATTATAACCCCAAAAGAATTTTAAAAAAAATCAAGTAACAAAAACTAAAACCCAACTACGACTTAAAAGGTATATAAACAAGACCACCACAGACAGACAAATTAAAAATCCGGAGTCACACGTAATCTGTTCGATTTATGTAACACGTGTGACTCCGGATTTTTAATTTGTCTGTCTGTGGTGGTCTTGTTTATATACCTTTTAAGTCGTAGTTGGGTTTTAGTTTTTGTTAAATACTTGATTTTTTTTATATGTATATCTATTATATAGTGGGTCGAAATTTTCATTATTTTTGCGATAGGACATACCATTTTCGAGATATAAGCAAAAGAAAATAAAAAAGACTACTGTTTTGCAACTAAAGTCGAGGTGTTGGTTTGAATTTTAGTTCATGACTTCAATTTTACTTCACACCTTTAGTATTTATATTATATTAATGTACTTAAATGATATCCCGAAATCCCGACATTAGTCCCGAAAAAATATTTTAGTCGTAAGGAAGTCTCCACTTTTTTTGCCTCTGTTCTTTGAACTTTACGTAGACCTATTCCGATCACTGCTCATAATCTAATAGAGAACAGCGTCACAGTGCGCGATGCCCCCAAACCCAGCAATTTTCATTAGTTAAATTGAGCAGCATTTTTGTCGAATTTCGATCGCGTCGACCGCCGGGGGGACAGACTGCTCACTCAGCACTTCTGTTATATTCTACTCACTTGTGATCACTTGAAGATATTCGAGTCGTGTAGTGAACACGCAGCAACACGTCTGTACCCTTCACAAGTCAGAAAACTTCCGAAATTGCTGATTTGGGATAAATGTTTCTGTTCAGCCCATTTCTCAGACCAACAAAAATATTAAAGTAATAAAAACTAAAACCCAACTACGACTAAAAAGGTATAAACAAGACACCACAAACAGACAAATTAAAAATCCGGAGTCACACGTGCTATATCGTATATCGATATACATCGAACAGATTAAACAGATGGAGGATGGAGCAGTTTTAATTCGAGTTGAGGCTGAGTGTGTGCATACTTGGTGAAACATAATTATGTACTTGGACTTGGAGGCATTTAGTGTGAGGAGGCTGCGATTGAGCCAGTCTAAAATCTTTGACAGGTCAGTTTCGGCGTTTAAGTTTTATCAACAAAGACTATGGCGGTACCATCCGCGTATGAGAAAATGCGGCCCTCGTCAATACTTAGATTACATAGGTTATTAATATTTATATAAGCAATAACGTTGGACCAAGAACACTCCCCTGCCCAACGCCATAAGACGTTGTTTCTTCTGAGCTAATAAACTATTTTTACTTTTTGTGTGCAAATTATTCAGGTAGGATTTGAATATCTCGAGAGAAGGCCCTCTTATTCCGACTGTCAAAGATTTTCAAATGACAGCCGGGACGTGTTTTCCGAGGCACGGAGGGGCCTCGATAAGTAATGGATGGTCTCCCATCCACGGGCCGACCGTGGCAAGCGTAGGTTACCTTCGATCAACCCGTGCGGCTATCATTAGCCACGAGCCCCTTACCTAAAACGATAAAAATATGCGACAGAATGAGAAAAAAAAAACGGAAAAAAAAACCGTCTGCCTTTAAAATTAAATAATAACTGAACATACATGGGGGTGTTTCGGAAAGCCCTTGAAGAGAGGCTGGAAAATGTAATATAAATAAAAGTTTATACCTACACGTAAAACTCAGGTCAAGTGTGTTCAACACGACTGCGACTGTTGAATAAGAAACTATTGCTTATCATATTCCACGAAGTTTACAGAAGCGAGCCACACTGCGACGTATAAATACTTTACGCTGATATTATGTAAAACATCGCGAACACTCCCAGACTGACAATAAAGCGGTGCCCCGAGAATACCAATAATAAGAACAAACTCTTCTCAGTTACAAGTGCCATTCATCGTGGAGCAAAAATTCTATTACGTGTGCACTATAAACATTCCTCATACAGCGGCCCTCACCTCGCGGGAAATAAAACTTTTACTATTCGAAGCGGCTTTAATATCTGGAATTGATCATGCCACCGACGACGGCGACGTGGCCAACCAGCCAATATTATACCAACATAGGTAGGTATACGCTATTTTATTGGGGGGTAGTAAACAATGCTGCTTCGCTGAACATTAGCGTTGTAGCTACCTCAACAGAGCCGAGTCTAGCGGAGGAACCGCTCCAATCTCGAAGTTAAACGTTTATTCAAGAGATACTTTTATATCCCGTGGGGTCGCTGGTTCAGAATCAGTTTTTTTTTTTTTTTCAACTCCGCAATTGAATACCTACTCATGAAGCTTGTCGCAGCAGTGTCTGTGGTGTGGAGCTGCCCGCGTTGAATATCAAAAACTTCTGATTAGTGTTGGTATCAAAGTACTCTGGAGTTCAAAATTTACTGTTACCGATGAGATTAAATTAGTTCGGGACTCGGTAGTGTTCGCAATATACCTACTCGCTATTATATAGGTATACCGCTCATTTATGCTGCGGAAAGGTTACGGCTCTCAGCAAAAGGTATAAGTTACACCTTACTTTGAGTTTAATTAGCCGTTGGACTAACTAAATACCGCTGCAGTGGTAGATCTATAGTTAAAATAAAAAAAGAATCATTAAATCGGTACACCCAGTCGAAAGTTTTGAGGTAAAAAACATTAAGAAAAAAAACAGACGATTCAATAACCTCCTCCTTTTTTTGAAGTCGGTTGAAAACAAAAAGTTAAAAAGCAAAGACACCGACTTCCGAAATTAAAGTTAAGTATTTTTTACTTTTATAGTGTTTTTTTTTGGAAGTCGGTTATTTTTTTTGTAAAAAGTTTTTCCGCATAGATTTTCAAAAAAATTGACAGTTGTTAGACGCGTGCATAATGTCAACTTTATGTCAAACATCAATGTCGTTTAAAAAGGTGTAAACAACTTTGTGCTTATAATGTCTTTTTGGGCTCTTTACAATAGATAGATTACAAAATATTGTATTACTATCCGTTGCCCGCGACTTCTTAAGGAAATAGTTTACTTTTCATCCGAGATCTATGCGATCTCGGATGAAAAGTAACCTATTTCCTTCTCCGGGTCATGGTCTACCCCTGTGCCAAATTTCATCTAAATCCGTTCAGCCGTTTTAGCGTGAAAGCGTAACAAACAAACTTCTCATTTATTAGCTGGCCAAGTGGGTGTCGAACCACGCACAGTCAAAGGTTCCGTAGTTGGGATGAATTTATCCGAAGAACAAACTTAACATTGTAGTTGAACATTGATGTTTTTGCAACTGCAAATGTAAGTTTGTCGATTATTACTCGGTAACTTGGAAAGCCTAGGTACTTAGCTGTGATAGTTTTCCTTTTAATGTCCGATGATGAAGACGATGGAACTAAGAAACTACGTGAACAAATTACTAATCTTACATTACAACTTCAGAGCGCTCACTTAGAAATTGAATCGTTGTCTTTGGAAAACAGTAATCTGAAGTCCCTAAACGAAAAATTAAGTAAAAATAATGATCTTTATAAGAAAGTAACTTTAACACCCGCCAAACTGAAGCCGTCCAGCTCAAAAAAGACCAAAAGCAATAGCAATAAAACCAATAAACAAACTCAAACAGAAACACCGAAATCGAAGATAAACAATATTAATAAACCAACACTGCAAAGAGAGAATACATTAAAACAATATTCTAAACGCAACAAAATATGTATTATAAGCACAGACAACAAAAATAACTTGCTTTACACCGCAGAAAACGTTTTTGAGAATTATGAACTTTGTCACTACATCACACCCCGTGCAAGTATGCAAGTTTTATTTAAAGGTATTAAAGAAAAATTAGCGAATTTCACTTCACTGGACTTCTGCGTTATTCTACTAGGTGAAGAGGACTTTAAAGTTACAAATAGATATTTAGATGGTATATTACAGATAAGACAAGTCCTGCAAGAAATCACAAATACTAATATAATTATCTGCACCCCTACGTACAAGTTCTTTACAAACAACTACTTGTACAATTCAAGAGTAGAAACTTTCAACAATTTATTATATTTGGATACTATTACTCACGAACATGCTTACTTTTTGGACAGCAACGAGAATTTGACATATGACGACACGATGTTCGACAGACGCACTGGCGCGATTAATGGTTTTGGAATGCAATCATTGTTCAAGGATATTTATAGAATGATTGTTTATATAGAATCCTCCATCACTAGCTGCAAATATGGAGGAACCGACCGAGGCAAGGAAATGTCACCGAATCAAAATAACATAAAACCTACTCCGCAGAAGCTTTTTCGGTCATAAATATATCACTATAATGCACCAAAATATTGCAGGTTTGAGGAGCAAGTCGGATGCATTAACGATCTGCTTACAAGAACTTTCAGATAGTAAAACTGACATTGATGTTATTTGTCTGACTGAACATTTTATCATGTCGGGTCATGAAGATACATGTACGATACCCAATTTTTGCATAGCTGCCTACTTTAGCAGAAGTAATTCTAACAGAGGAGGGTCGTGTATCTACGTGAAGAAAGGTCATCATTGGAAAGAGATTCCAAAATCGGTATTATTCACTGAGTGCTCAACTTTTGAATGCTGTGCAATAGAACTAATAAACTACAAAGTTATTATTATCTGTTTATATAGGGTTCCGGTTGCTAGTAACCTAAGTAATTTCTTTGAAAGATTAGATAAGATGCTCAAATATGTAAATAGAAACTATAATAAGCACAATATTGTAATAGCTGGGGATTTCAATATTAATATGTTAAAACAAAATAATATCACATCTGAATTTGAATGTTTACTTCTTAACTATAACCTAAGACTTAAGATAACCGAACCTACCAGAAAAATCAGCAAAACATGTATAGATAACTTTGCTCACAACTACCACAATAAGTGTAAAGCAGAAGTGATTGACTTTGCATTATCTGACCACACAGCTCAGATATTGAGGTGTCAGGTCAAAAAGGTGTGCCTGATAAAAAGCTGGAAAATTAAGCGTAGAAATTACTGTGAGGAAAATCTTAAGAAGTTTGGAAATTGTATAGAGAAATTGTCTTTTTCGGAAATGTACTCAACCTCTGATCCAGATATGGCCTATAATGCTTTCAGTGATTTATTCAAGCTATTTTATGATCTTTGCTTTCCATTTAAATATATCACCATAAATACACATCGTAAAGCTAAGTGGATAACGCGAGGGATCAAGGCTTGTAGTATCAAAAAACGTGATCTTCTATGGCAATACAGGAAGAAACCTAGCCAGATAAATAGAACTAAACTGACAGAATTTTCAAAAAGATATAAAAAAGTAATAAAATTAACACAGCGCGCACAAAATAATCATTTAATTAACGCGTCGGATAATAAAAGTAGATCAGCATGGAAAATTATAAACGAATGTAAACAAAATCTACCAAATGAGACTATAACTAGCATTAAAATAAATGACAAAATAATAACTGACCCTTGCGAAATATCTAATGCTTTTAATAATTATTTCATCGATAAAATAGTACCTAAGGATGATTCACTCAACATGCAGTATAAATCTTATATGTCTAATAAGCAAAAGTCTATGTTTTTTGAAACCATGCTTGCCACACGATGTATTGCAGATTATTAGGAGTTTAAAAAATACGAACAGTGTAGGTTATGATGGCATATCAACTAAGGTCTTGAAATATATAGCTACGAATATTTCTGCTCATCTATCCTATCTGATAAATCTATCTATTGAAGCTGGAATCTACCCTGAAAAATTAAAAACTTCTATTATAAAACCAATTTTCAAAAAGGATATTAGAGAATGCCTTGTAAACTATAGACCTATTGCCTTAGTTCCAGTTATTTCCAAAATATTCGAAAAATATATTTACAGGGAACTTAATAACTATTTAGAAAGTAACAATATTCTAGCAAAAGAACAAAAAGGTTTTAGACACAATAAGTCCATAAATATGGCCATATATGACTTTCTGGATTTTGTTATGGTTAATGTTGACAAAAAAATACCTGTCTGCTCTATATTCATGGATATGACGCAGGCTTTCGATTACGTTGAGCATGATATATTGTTGGGTAAACTTAATGATTATGGAATAAGAGGTAATGTTCTGAAATTATTTGAATCATACCTCAAAGGCCGTCATCAGTACACTGAATTGACTAGAGTGAATATCCTAACAAAAAAAGAAGAAACCTTTAGATCATGTGAACGTCAACTCAACTACGGT
This sequence comes from Lithophane socia, assembly GCA_947522985.1. Classification (NCBI taxonomy): domain Eukaryota; kingdom Metazoa; phylum Arthropoda; class Insecta; order Lepidoptera; family Noctuidae; genus Lithophane; species Lithophane socia. Next base: position 614,981 of record OX383270.1, on the reverse strand, counting down.
GTTCCTCAAGGAACTGTTTTAGGGCCACCACTTTTTATACTGTACATCAATGACTTACCCGATGCCACTGATAATCCTATATCTCTTTTTGCGGACGACAGTACAGTAACGATAAAATGTAAAGACAAAAATACTTATGAAGATGACATAAACAACACATTGAGCTCAGTCATGAATTGGCTTAATGCAAATAATCTTAAAGCCAACCTAAGCAAAACGAAATTAATGAACTTTAGACAACGTTTACCGGCCCCAAATAACCTAAATGTAAATTTTAACATGCAAACAATAGAGGAAGTAGACAATTGTAAATTTTTAGGCTTATATATTGATGACAAAATGACCTGGAAGCCGCATATTCAACAACTATGCAAGCGAGTGAGTAAATCTGCTTATGCCCTACATACGCTTGCATATAAAATAAACACTAGTGCCCTTTTAATTGCGTATCATGGGCTGGTGGCATCTGTTCTCAGATATGGTATAATTTTTTGGGGGAATTCCACCGACAAAGATCTTGCCTTTAAAGCACAGAAACGTTGCATTCGGGCTATGTTTGGTTTAAAATCAACAGAGAGCTGTGTGCCTTTCTTTAAAAAGCACAATATTCTACCACTACCGTCACTGTACATATTTGAAATGGCTGCTTTCGTTAAACAAAATCCTCATTTATTTACCTTAGCATCTATAGCTTTCAATCGAACCCAAAGGGACGAAAGTCGTCTATGTGTACCAAAAACAAATACTGCTTTAATGTATAAAAGTGTTTTTCACATGGCACCTGTTATATTTAATAAATTGCCAAAAGAGCTTAAAAAGCTTAATATTAATTTATTTAAACAAAAACTGAGAAGTATGCTGTGTCAAAAGTGTTATTATACTGTATCAGATTATTTATCAGATAAATTTTGACATTGTGTAATTGTAATTTTTGTAACATTATGTAATTTGCTTCTTTGACAATATTGTAATTGCAAATCATATTTAATTATTGAAATCCGAACTATTCTGACACTAAAAAATTGCTTTGACTTGATTGACATAATTAACTATTTAAATTCGAATTATTTTGACATTTACTTAACAAATAGCTTTTGACTTAACTCTTTGACAATACTGTAATTACAAATCCTAATTAATTATTTAAATCTGAATTATTTTGACATTAACTTAAATTGGCATCTTGACTTAAAATACTGTAAAAATTGTAATTAATTATTTTTGTATGCCTATAGCAGGCAGATCAGAGCGCACTTTAATACCAAATATGACCAACCACTGTACCTATGTATCACAAATAAAATATTTCTGATTTCTGATTTCTGATTAATTTCGTTATAAATACTACTGCCGTGATTTATTTCACATAATACCCAAAACCAACCATTTCCACCAGGTTGTAACACCAGTGTTAATAACAGCAATGATTTTCCTGGAGTCCGGACTCGTGGTCACACCGCTAATATTTCTACACCATGTACCACTTGTCATTTTCAACTAGTACGGTGTGATAAATGTTTGTGTCAATTATGTCTACATTTTAAACTCGATGTACGAGTATGTGTCACCTAAGATTGTGAGAACCGTTACCACTCACACACGTATATAGTTTTGGCTTCACAAAAACGTTGCGTTTTGTATTGAACACGGAATCTGGACATTTTATTATCTAAGCTAGAAGTATTATTATAAGGTAAGTAAGTATTCATACTTATATAATATTAAACCAAACGATGTCGTTAACTACGCTTCGCGCTCGTAAATAGTCGCGGGAGCAAGGGTCGCGGTGTGCGACTGTGGGCGCGTAGCACAGATGGCACCGCGACACTGGCACTGTGGCGACCCCGTGTAAGGTATTAACTGATCATTAGGACACCGTAAATAACTGGCTTGTAGGCACTTATGCTTAATGGATTATGATACCTACTTTTCGGTGTGTTATGGTTTGATGTTATTTTAAACTAACTTTTGCCCGTGATTGTGTTTGCGGGACTTTAGGGTTTTTTGTGTAGTAGTTCATAAAGTATCCTTCGCGTTATTGTAGGGCTCCTACAGAAAACTGCGTATTCGCATCGCATTGCAAAAATCTGCGATTTGTGTGGGAGCGGGGTCCCGCAGACTCCAGAAACGACGAACATGCAAAATAAATGTAAGTACCTACTTACATACCTACTTAACGTAATTTCGAATTGAAAATAAAACTATCCAAAAAAAAAAAAAATTATATCGTGCTCTAATTTGTGCTATTGAATATATATTATGTATCAACCGTTTTTGTTCTCTGTGCACTGCGGTACCAATATGTATCAACCGTTTTTGTTCTCTATGCACTGCGGTACCAATATGTATCAACCGTTTTTGTTCTCTATGCACTGCGGTACCAATATGTATCAACCGTTTTTGTTCTCTATGCACTGCGGTACCAATATGTATCAACCGTTTTTGTTCTCTATGCACTGCGGTACCAATATGTATCAACTGTTTTTGTTCTCTATGCACTGCGGTACCAATATGTATCAACAGTTTTTGTTCTCTATGCACTGCGGTACCAATATGTATCAACCGTTTTTGTTCTCTATGCACTGTGGTACCAATATGTATCAACAGTTTTTGTTCTCTATGCACTGCGGTACCAATATGTATCAACAGTTTTTGTTCTCTATGCACTGCGGTACCAATATGTATGAACCGTTTTTGTTCTCTATGCACTGTGGTACCAATATGTATCAACAGTTTTTGTTCTCTATGCACTGCGGTACCAATATGTATCAACAGTTTTTGTTCTCTATGCACTGTGGTACCAATATGTATCAACAGTTTTTGTTCTCTATGCACTGTGGTACCAATATGTATCAACAGTTTTTGTTCTCTATGCACTGCGGTACCAATATGTATCAACAGTTTTTGTTCTCTAGGCACTGCGGTACCAATATGTATCAACCGTTTCCGGGATTTGTTTACTTTGTACACATTCGACTTTTATCCGCGTTCTTGGGTCGAATACCCCTTAGTGCGTCCATAGATATGAATAAAGTTATAAAACTAAGTTAATATTATGTGCGAAGGAGTAGGTATTAGGTACCAATTTTAACAATCGGTATAATTAACGTAACGTTTACCCAGCAGGCGTAGCATGAGCACCGTTTTGTCGACGGAAGAGTAGACAAAAATGACGTTTCCTGTAGACAGTAGACAGTACGAGACGGCAGCAAAATAGAAAGAGTCAACTGCACTTTTTACGAAATTCACTCTTTTACATAATTCGACTCAGAATTCTTTGTTTTGTCATAGGATTTATCGGTTGTCAGTGTGATTTTGACAGTAAGGATAGAAAACTTTCTTCCGAAATAGTCTACATATAAAAGGACCTAGACAAAGATCGTTAGAAATGAAAGACAAAATTACAGATTGTAGAAAGATTTCTACGCCTGCAGAGCATTCATGCTAAGTCTACAGGGAACTCTACGTGTGCTAAGTGAGATGGTATTGCCGAAACAGTATTGGGAATCCTGTACTTGTTGAATACTTGATAACTTAATAATATATCATATTTATATATTCTGATTTATATAATTGGTTGTTAAAGCCGTGTAAATCAAATAAATAAATAAATATTTTTATTTTTTTAATATTTAAATAATAACGTAATAACTTTTGTATCTCTGCAACCCCGCCCTGTGGTCTGATAAGTTTTAAATAAAACAAAGTATATACTACTAAGAAAATTTATATTTTGTTTAGAAAATATTCACTTATCATAATACCTAAGTACCTAATTAACTTTACACATCTCAATTAGGCGCTTCCCTGAGCAAATAACTTGAGGATTCGTTTCCTCTTAGCCGCCCACGCGCATGTGCGCAAATATGCACAGATTTTAGAATAATCTATACTAATACTAAAAAATAATAAAGCTAAAAGAGCTAAGAGTTTTTTTTTGTTTGGACGCGCTCTAATACTACCATTAGATTTGAAAAAATGTTGGTCTTTTGAAAAAATTCAAACTTGCAAAATTTAGATATTGTCTATCCTATAAATAATACGTAATTCACGAGGTGCTGTGGTTTCGTTGTAAACGATAAATTCAATATTTAGACTTAAAAATTTAAGCAAAATTATGTAGAAAAATGTAATTTTCTCCAAAAAACTAGACGAAAACGGGTAGCGCGGTGTTTTGCTCGGGGACGCACCTTAGTATAGTAACACGACGATCAGTTTTGGCTGACATCTTATACTACACTACACTCATACATCTAATGCTACACTCATAACATAAATCTACGAATATTGACATCAAAACAATTTTAGTTCAAACTTAACGTATCCGCTTCGAAAATAGAATAATGTAAACTCCATGACAAGTAGGTATCAAGAATATCGAATTTTAATAACAATATCGAATAACATTTAACTTTGACATAATTCGAAACTTTTTACAAGATATTTTTCTACCAAATCTTTTCGCATGACTATGTTTAGATTTATACTATAACTAACAAAAACCGACACGTAATAAGAAAGCAGACGATAAAATTATAAAACATCACTCTAAGGCCATTCACAGACTACTAACGATACGTAGCGTCCGTTCGACCCTCATCATTTGCTTATGCTACGGCTTCCTACCACAGCAGTGACCGCTACATAGCGGCCGCAGTGATAGCTGTCATGAAAATTATGGCAGCGCGGTTTGACTTTACGGTGTCAAAAACGGTATTGGAAACTCACCAAGTTACATTCATAAATAACGACGTTTCAGTGACGGCATTCGACGGTAATTTGCCGACGCTATGTGGCGGCCATCGCAGTCTTAGGAAATCGTAGCTTTGAAAGTAAATAAGGCAAAGACCACGACGCACTAACATTCTGAGACAAAGCCCATCTCGTAAACAGTTTATGTGCCGCATAATTCATACTCATGAAAAGTAAGTCATCTGCACTACGCAGGAATGTGAGTTCGTTCAGACGCGGCGGGAAGCGAGCGGTTTCCGCCCGGCTCTGATTGACATTAGCATCGTCATATTCGTTCAGACTCCCGCGTCTGAACGAACCCTGTAAGAGGAGTCTTAAAGGGCAGTCTTAATCTAGGACAGGAAACTACATTGATATTATTACATACCTACTATGCTCAACAAAAACGAGTTATTAGAAAGAACAATGCGGCCACACAGATAGACACGAAAAGCGAGTTTAATTTATAATATGTCTAGAAGATATAGAAGAGTGGTAATCTAGTAGTCACTAGCCAGTTAGATCAGTTGTCAGGAGTTTCATGTATCCAAATGGCTAGGGACTGCAGGCATTTCTTAATTCAAAATATAATAGCATTGAGATCGCTGCCCGCATCCGATTAACCTTTTCACCGCCACGGACTTCAATAGAAGTTCCGGATTTTCGTGCCACCAGCGCCACGACTTCATTAGAAGCTCCTCATTTTAACTATCTTATAAAAATAATTTTACTTTATTTAAAAGCTTTGTTTCCTGTTATTATTTAATATAGCACTGTCTAAAACCCTGTTTTCTAGTTTTCCACACAAAATAAGCCCTTAATTGTCTTAAATTCGGCAAAAACAAAAACTCGTAACATTTTTAACATCCCCTGAACGCCAAGGACTTTATACAAAGTCGGCCAGTGATGGGACGCGAAAGTTATCACTGTTTGATTTCGTCCGTGGAAAAATATATAAATACTAATATCGTTTGGCTTGTGATAAGATAAAATAAAACATTGGACTCTGATGAGTTACTAAAAATTATGCACGGTGTACGTAGTATTATAATATCTGACGGTGTGGAATCGGAGTCGGAAGTGGAGGATATTGACACAAAAGACGATGATCCTGATGTAATTCCAACTAGATAATAATCATAGTCTTTCAATGGTTCTAGATATCCAGTTTACTTTAGCCACTTAAACCCATAATCCAATATCTTTGTTTCCATATCCTGCCAAGTCGTACGAGGGGCCGAAGCCAAATTGCAGAGGCCTGTACCTCTGCGATTTGGCTTTGGCCCCTCGTACGCCTTCCAAAGGTCCAGGACTTCAGGGTCCCGAGAATTGAAGTGACATTATAATTGTCAATAGACGTATAAATAATAATAACGTTATTCATCAAAAAAGTAAGTAATAACACGGGATAGACAAAAATCAAAGAAAGAAAGATCATAGACATCCTTAATCAGAATTGAATTTAACGTGCTCTGAGCGCCAAGGACTTGAAATGAAGTCAACAGATGACGTAATGAAAGAATTAGAGATGTACCCCATTTCTTATAGCTCTAATTGAGTTATGCATTTTTCTCTTAATTTTTTATAATTTATACTGGTTTTTCTTACTCACGATAATGTGAAATAAAATAAATATGGAAATATTGAATCAATTTTTATTTCTATTCGAAAATTTATAAAATAAAGCCTGACGTAGGCGTATACATTTCATTTATCGATAGGAACATACCCTCATCACTACTGTATACTATATATTTCGTTGTACATTTATAGCTTGGCGCTGGCGAGCGCATCGCGTTTAGTGTACGTGGGCGGTGAAAAGGTTAATAACTTGCAGTGTTAATACTAAGTGGCACCACTATCATTAAGAAAAACTTGAATTAAAATACGTAACAAAGAATTGAAATACGTAACATTATACTAAGATTTGTCTTTGCACCTATATAAATGCGATATCCACTTTTACTGCCAAGTACATAGACTGCATACAAATTAGCATGCCATAAATGTGTCTCATATATCTATAACAATTAGTCAGTCGAGTTCATTAGCGCGCCGCGTATATCTATATATATGTACGACCCGGATGCGAGTTGTGGGCGCGCGAACGAACTATCGGTGCACTCGTGAGTCGGGTGCTGGGCACTAAATGTGTTAAAAGATCTCCCATGTATTTTCTTCTCATAATACTCTGTCAAAGTTAGATTCTTAGTCTTACCAACAAGGCATGTATTGAACTATTGGTATAATAAATATAACTATAGCCGCTAATAGTATTTACAGGCAATTTACATACTTTTTATATAATAATATCATATATTTTTTTAAATAACAATGAAAACTACTCAGGGCGAATTTCACCAATGTAACAACTGTCAGCACATCTTATTCGCATTCAAGAGTTGTCAGTGTCAATAATCCACAGAAAAAAAACAGCGTTCAGTTTCTTTGGTGAGATTCGCACTTAGCACATTTACTGATCTGGATATCAATGGTTTAAAAAAATATAGATTTTGAAGTTAAGCATTATGGTAGTAACTTTAAAAAAGTAATAGGCATTATTCACAAAATATGGCATGTGCACTTTGACCTTGACAAATGATATTATTGTTGTTTGTTAGGCGAATCATCGTCTTGTTTGACAAGTTGTGTTCATTTAGTTCCCTGTTTCTCCATTATTACGTCGATTTTATCAGTGACAGTGTTGAGTTGTACTTATGAGTTGAGCCCGATTTACATTGGTCAAGTGTTTAGCGAAGTTGATAGGTACAGTGGTGTAAACCGATCGAACAGTAGCGAGTCAACTTGGCTTGCAAGCTGCCTTGTAAGTGGATCCAAATAGAAGCGCTTTATATTTTTTGAGCAAGTGACATCCCTCAGTCCCACGCGCGTCGTCTGTCAACTTTTGTACAGTGTATTAGTGGGTAGAGAGAATTTTGAGCAAAATCGCACGTATTTGTCGACGTTGCTCATCCATCGCGACGGAGAAATGCCACTTAACTCGCTGTAGTGTAAACAGTCACTGTCTAGGCGCTCGCCACTGTACCTGCACTCGCCACTCGCCACTGTCCTTGACCAATGTAAACGACTAAGACTCTTACCGAGACGGTGACTCTTTGTGTTTTATTGTGTTCGCCATTAAAGTGCCGAGTTGAACTTTTTTTCTTCCGTGATAGTGTCGAGAACTCGAGATAGGTATGTACATAATATCGGAAAGTAAAGGCTTTTTCCGAGACAATCTCTCAATTAAACAATGTCATTATAGAACTATTCATTAATCTTATTTTGTGTTCTTTTAACCCCTATAATCCTGCGAATATGGATTATATTAAGGATTTCTAGTTTCCAATTTATTAAAAAAAATTTTTGTAGGTCTAATCAGAAACCACTTTCATATCTTCCCGCGTCGAATAGTGTAGTGTAGCCGGACTCAGTTAGATGGCACTATCGAATTCTGGCGCGGGCCCGGCGCGGGACCCGGCGCGGGGCCCGGCGCGGGACCCGGCGCGGGACCCGGCGCGGGACCCGGCGCGGGACCCGGCGCGGGCCCCGGCGCGGGACCCGGCGCGGGGCCCGGCGCGGGACCCGGCGCGGGGCCCGGCGCGGGACCCGGCGCGGGACCCGGCGCGGGACCCGGCGCGGGCCCCGGCGCGGGACCCGGCGCGGGCCCCGGCGCGGGACCCGGCGCGGGCCCCGGCGCGGGCCCCGGCGCGGGACCCGGCGCGGGCCCCGGCGCGGGCCCCGGCGCGGGACCCGGCGCGGGCCCCGGCGCGCGCGGCTAGCGGCGCGAGTTGTCGGTGCGCTGCACGTCGGACATGCCGTCCACGAACCGCGTCCGGAACAGCACGTTGGCGTTGTTGAACATGCCGTCTTTCAGAGACACTATTATAAACTGCAAGAGAAAATTATGGAGTTATCGAATTTATTGGAATTGTGACTCAATCTGCCTAGCCTTTTCCCAACTATGTTGGAGTCGGCTTCCAGTCTAGCCGGATGCAGCTAAATACCAGTATTTTACATGAAGCGAGTGCCTATCTGACCTCCACAACCCAGTAAATAAAATATGATGACGGGCCGAATTTGACTAAACTTTTACTACTCTGTGTAAAAAGTACCGGGAAAGTTATGCTGGTAGTTTTCTTCAATTACCGCGCCGTGAAGTGCACCACGTGATTTCTCCCAGACGAACAAACGGTGAATAAAGAGATTTAGGCGTCATGGAGGCGTTTGCGAAAGAACATCAGCTGAAAACGACCAATTTGTGGAATGACAATTACACCTTGACAATGCATCATCGCACAAACCATCATTGTTCAAGAACTCAAGCTTTTTAGCCAAAAACTCGACAAATGTCATCGACCAAGCGCCGCGCTCTCCTGATGGCTCTGTCTGACTTTTTCCTGTTCCCGAGGCTAAAATCACCACTTCGAGGAAGACGATTCGAGTCGATTAAAGCTATAATACGTAGCTGTATTGCAAGCGAAGGGGCGTACTTGAAAGGCGACAAAATACATTTTGACGAATAAATTATTTTTATGGTTTTCTTGAACAATTCCCGGTACTTTATAACTCGTGTGTTTGGTGTCTTACTACTGTTAGTGCAAGTTGGTGATTAATAATAGTTTTTCCATACAAAATAGGGCCATTCGATGCGAGCGTTACCTGAGAGTGTTTGAAGTGTTCCTTGAGCATCTGGCCGATGTTCTGCGTGTGGCTGAGGTCCAGCGCCGCGTCCACCTCGTCCAGCACGTACAGCGGCGCCGGCTTGAACAGCAGCATGGCCAGCACCAGCGACAGCGCCACCAGCGAGCGCTGCCCGCCCGACAGCTCGCCCAGCGACTCCTTCCACGACGAGTTGAAACCCACCTTGATCTGTGGGAGGAGGATTGAGTAATCGAAAGAACGAAAGACATCATCGGTCCGGTCGATAGTTTGATCAGATTATCGAGCAGAATCAACTAACCAATTTTTAATATGGTCACATTTTTCAAAAATCTTTATTAAAATACGTTGCCGTGTCTATTTATTACTAGGTCAAGCCAAAATAGGTAAAAAAACACAAATTGTTGTCGACCAATTTAAATTTTCTCATCCGCGAGATAATAATAGCTTTTATTTCAATGCAAATACGAATCTTCCAAAACTAAATCAGCAACCTTTAAAAATTTTTAATGATTTTTTTCTCTCTGAAATAGGTCAAAACCGATTAACGTTTTTGAACTGAACCTTTTGTTTAATTTGTGTTAAAATCCCGCCCTAAAACGTATAAAAGCATATAAGGCCTCTGCAATGAATATAGCCGGTCCATTACCAAATGTACCGGCTATATTATTAATTTGGAGGTTAATTGGGAGGAGAGCCCTTTTTCCAGCAGTGGATTGCAATGTTTTGGTGATGGATGTTTGACATAAATGCTTTTGTATATTTTAGGGTGAGATTTGCTAAAGTGGTCTTTATCATGTTTATTTAGTGGGTTATGTCGGTTTTGTGTGTCAGTGAGGCCTCAGAAGGTTTGTACCTCCAGCCCGTCCAGCACCGTGAGCCCGTCCAGCGGCCTCAGCTGGGCCTGCGCGCCGGGCAGCAGGGTCGAGAAGATGGACCCGAAGTCCCTGTTGACCTGCTCGCATGCTGTGACCAACGTCCTCTTCTTCTTCTCGTCGAGTTCTGCCATGACTTGCACCAACTTAGCTCTGTCCGCTTCCACTATCTGCTTCTTGCGCATCAAGTCTTGGTACTGAAAAATATTCAATACTTTTTTATACATTATACTTTTTTTATTATTCAATAACAATTAACATTGCGTTCGAATATAATCTACAGCATGAATGTAGTAGTACTAAGTATTAGTATGTACAAAAATATAACAATACAAAATACATTAAATTAAATTAAAATGAGAAAATTTCTACATTTATACCAATAATTTTTATGGTATTTATACATAATAAAGAATGTCAATGTGAAAATCCGTTCAGCCGTTTCTGCGTGATTGAGTAAGACACATGCAAACACACAAACATACTAACTTTCGCATAAAAAAATCATAAGAACACAATATAACACCACAGACAATATAAATAATGTAAATTTTATTACTATATATAATACATTAACTTTTGCCCGCTTGGAGATCGAGATAATAATAGATCCAGGGCGCTGATGAGGCTGCCCCGATTCTGCAGCGCATCAGGGATGATCGCTGAGTCGCAAGTAGACTGTTTCTATTCTACTAAGCGAAAACGATGCACATCCCGGGTTCGCGGAGTTCAGACTAGCTCTAGCGGCATCCTGAGCACTCGCGCAGAGGTTTCTATGGGCGGTACCTGAAGCATTGCTGTATGGTTCACATACTGAGCTATCTAAGTCTATAATATGTTTATGTGTTCTTTTTAATTGTATGTTTTTTTATTTTTTATTTTGCCTACTAGATCCTTTGTTGGTCGAAATGAGCGTTTTTATTATTATCCTTTATTTCTTTTTCAATACTTATTATTAATATTTTTATATAAAATATAAATATAAAAATAGTAGCCCATCGGCATCAGGATCAGATCAGAGAAGAACCTCCTCACTATGCGTGCCGTGTCCTGCTGGAGGAGAACTGCTATTTTATTATTATCATCATTAATTTGAAATCTTAGATTGTATGTGTAATTGTTTGAAATACTCTAGCGCCGCCATTTACTACGTAATACCAACAAGTTAGCCAAGTTACTCTAGGACTTTAAACTGTAATAACGTTTGCCCGAGTGGCCGAAGTGATAATGAAAAATAAAGACTAAATGTTACCTCAAGATAATTGGACTATGACTAAATGACTAATATAGTCTTTCTATTATGTTAATGATTACTTCCAATGTGTTTTGGAATTAATATTGACATTGTATTTCTTTTTTAGGGTTCCGTTACCAAAGGATAAAACGGGACCCTATTACTAAGACTCCGCTATCCGTCCGTCTGTCTGTCTGTCCGTCTGTCACCAGGCTGTATCTCATGAACCGTGATAGTTCGTGGTACAGTTGACATTTTCACAGATGATGTATATATGTTGCCGCAAAAAAAAAAAAAAACAGAAATAATAAACAGAATAAAATAAATATTTAAGGGCAAGGGCAAACGGCAAAAAATCACGTTTGTTGTATGGGAGCCCCATACAACAAACGTGATTTTTTGCCGTTTTTATAGATAATGGTACGGAACCCTTCGTGCGCGAGTCTGACTCGCACTTGGCCGGTATTTTTATCTCTTTCTTCATTTTATTTTTTGAAATCAACATTAATGTCGTTATAAACCTTAATTACAATATACAAACAGTATTTTAATTGATTTACGTGACAAGACTCATAAGTTCATAACATTTGTGATGACATTTAAAGAGAAAACTGACTGAGAATGTGAATACCATGCAGGCTAGATAGAATACGTGACTTCACCTCTATTACCAACGCAAACGTTCTGCACATCTGGTAGCGTCGGGTAACGGGTCCTTGAGCTCCCTTAATAAAAGGTTGAGCTACACGATTTCGTGCCATATTTGGAAACCTGATATGAAGTGACATATTGTAAAACCTATGATAATAATTATGAAATGATATACAAGGTGTCTTTTTGCATCCTCGTCAAATTTCAGGAGGCTGATAAGAAAGACATAAATAATCAATTAAAATATCGATACCTGCTCAATAATTAATACATACTTGTTTTTTTAGTCCTTTAAGTTTGACAGTATTTCAGAATACACCACTTTCAAAGAACAGAATCGCCCCGTTGCGTATGCAGTAGGCACTGTCGCACGACTATGTCGTTGTGTGCGTGCGGGTCGACGAACGGCAGGCCTCGCCTACCTACCTACCTAACAGCGCAGCGGCGCGGCGTGCGGCTAGCCATAGCCTAGTTCGAGTTTGAAAATCACCTACATGATATAAACTCTTGATAATTACCTAGATCATATTTTAAAGCTTAATTAGAAGGGCAAGTAACAAATTACTCGCTATGCGCCACGGAAAGGTCCAAAGTCAACCTAATGTAAATACGTAGGCAGGGCTATCTACATTACTTCATGTACTTGCCTAAACTCTGTGCCTAAATCTACATACTGAGCGGCCGGGCGGGCGGCGCGGCGTTAGATCTTTTCCGATCTAAAGTTATCGGGCATCGCAGAGCTGCAAGGCCACGCAGCTGCGAAACAATAATAAAACTATGGTCGAGCGTTTTAGTTGTGCCTAAAACGTTTAGCGTTTATCGTTTAGCACGCAGCGGTCGCCGACGACATGATGAACGCTATTATCGCAGTTAGGTATTTAGGTGTGATGTATCTGTTACAACTTAAGTGGTCAGGCATCATCTGTGACGTCAGCTGATTAACAAAATTTTAGTTTTGCTTATAATTTTTTTCATTCCTGCTAATCGGACAGTAAATGATCCTAGAATTGTAAATTTATCTTAGTAATAAAAACGTGTAGGTACGAAATACAAACGTATGGCGCGCGCGCGGCGCGCCGCGCTTTCTTTAGTTAAGTATGTAGGTAATAATAAAATCCTGTAAGAGTAGGTACGTAGTCATCAGCTGATTAATAAAATGTGTTTTGCATTACCGTATACAATTTATTTTATTTTTGATGAACGGGCAGTAAATAATGAAATTGTAAATCTTATTTCTTAGTAATAAAAACGTGTAGGTACCTTCAAAAACGAACGCCTGGCGCCCTCGGCGCGCGATATTTTGATACGTAATAAAAGTAAGTAGGTAGGTACTTTATAAAAATCAGAGGCTGTTATCAGGTAGTGGGAAGTGCTAGGTAATTTTGGCTAAAGCCCTACCGTGCCCACCTGGGTAGGCAAAATTAATTAATTACTTATTTACAAATTATTATGTAAGTACAAATAAATAAATTACCTAAGCTAGCTGGAGGTATTGCTCGAAGTGTCCACCTTCACGTTCTAGACACAGTCTAGCTCGACGTCGCTGGTTTTCTTTTAGTTTTCGCAACACAAACACATTCGTTTTTACAGTGTCGAAAGCACTAACCACTTTTTCTCTTAATTCTGTAACACTTGATATTTCATTTGTGTACACTAGTCTTTTAATGTCTCCCCACAAATAAAAGTCCAGGGGCGTTAAGTCTGGAGAACGCGGAGGCCAGGCCACAGGTCCACCGCGGCCGATCCAGTGGTTTCCGAAACTTTCGGTCAAGTACTCGCGTACTTGACGTCCATAGTGAGGAGGGGCACCGTCCTGCTGATAGTACATGTTGCGATAGAATGCTAGGGGTACGTCATCGAGCATCTCGTCGACGACTAGTCGTAGTAGCTCCAGGTAAGTGGTGCTGGTAAGGTAACCCTCGATGAAATAGGGTCCAAGCACGCGGTCCCCTATTATGCCAGCCCACACATTTAAGTTAAACCGCACTTGGAAAGAATCCCGTTTGGTCACGTGCGGGTTTTGGTCCCGCTGTGCCCACCAGTGTTCATTGTGAACATTGTAGATGCCAACTCGAGTAAATAAACACTCGTCCGTCCACAGGATGTTGGCGTCTTGATGTTCCAGTAACCACCGACAAAACGTAATGCGTGCGGCGTTATCTCCCGGGTGGATATCTTGCACCTTGCGAAAATGGAATGGGTGTTGTTCTTCCCGCTTCAATAGACGCCATACTGTGGAGTGGTGCACTCCAAACCGCCGACCAGCATCCCGCGTGCTTGCTCGTGGTTCTCGCTGGAAGTACTCCAGGATGTCTTCCTGCAAGGCGACAGGCAGACCACTGCAGCCGCGACCTTGAGCATGCCGGGGGACGTCAAACTGGCGATAATCCCGCAGTCTTTGGGTAGCTGCGAGCATGACGTTTTGGGACGGTGGTGGCCGATTGGGAAACATTTCCGCGAACATCTGCACAGCTCGACGTAGGCTGTCTCCGCTTATAGCGTACAAACGAACCATCTCCAGCAACTCAACATTAGAGTAATTGTCCGTCATCGTACCGTATTTAAATGGAAAAGGAGCGCGTGGCGGGAAATCACGAAAGACGCGCGACAATGTCGCGGCGACATCAATCACACTGCGTCAGTGAGCGAGCGCGGCGGGGTGGGGCGGGGTGTATGTAGGGATAATAGTGAGGGTGCGCGCGCGCGCGGGGGTAGGCAAAATTTTGGTAGCGTATTAACGGCCGCGTTTTTATGTGTGTGTATGGGCAGTTCTTTACAGTGCGGTATCACACAAGCCGAGTTTTAACATGCGTGTCCCACACATGCCGATTTCCGAAAATTAGAATAAAATAAAAAAAAATTACCTACTTGTTTTATTATTGATTCGGGTCGAGAATCATTAGCATAGTAACGTCCTTGAATTTGACGAGGATGCAAAACGACACCTTGTATTTTAAAATCTATGATTATAATAATGAAGCGACATATTTTGAGGCGACGCCCAGCGACGGGCCACATCGATCGACCGCGGTTTATTGCACCCTTTTGTACTGTAGCCAAATAAACTTTTATCGTTCTATCTTACCTGTTCCATGAATTTGGTGAGCTGCGTCCCAACAAGCAAGATAAGTCTAAGTCAAAACGTTTGTCGCTAACTAAGTGTACAAATATTGGTCTTACGAATACTCGTTGTTATAAATGCTTATAAAGTTCTAAGAATGATTCCGGTATTTGCTACTGCACTTTTTACAACATTAAAAGAGGCTGTTTTGATTACCAAAGAGATTTCTTGTGCTTTATGGTATGGTAAATATAACTTGTATTGGATTATAATTTTATATTATCTCCTTAACCGTAAAAGTGAATATTTGTAAAACGCGTTGTGCGACACAGGAATGTAATTTGCCGCGACGTGTCATGGACGTTTATAAGTGTCATAAAACGAATTTCCTGGCGTGAACTGGGCCAGTCTGGCCGGCCACGTTATGTTCCTACCTGTTCCTCCTCCTTGCCGAGCAGCGTGTGTGCCCTCGCGTTGAGTCCTCGCGCCAGCTTGTCCTTCCTCTCCTTGAGCTGGGCCAGTCTGGCCGGCCACGTTATGTTCCTACCTGTTCCTCCTCCTTGCCGAGCAGCGTGTGTGCCCTCGCGTTGAGTCCTCGCGCCAGCTTGTCCTTCCTCTCCTTGAGCTGGGCCAGTCTGGCCGGCCACGTTATGTTCCTACCTGTTCCTCCTCCTTGCCGAGCAGCGTGTGTGCCCTCGCGTTGAGTCCTCGCGCCAGCTTGTCCTTCCTCTCCTTGAGCTGGGCCAGTCTGGCCGGCCACGTTATGTTCCTACCTGTTCCTCCTCCTTGCCGAGCAGCGTGTGTGCCCTCGCGTTGAGTCCTCGCGCCAGCTTGTCCTTCCTCTCCTTGAGCTGGGCCAGTCTGGCCGGCCACGTTATGTTCCTACCTGTTCCTCCTCCTTGCCGAGCAGCGTGTGTGCCCTCGCGTTGAGTCCTCGCGCCAGCTTGTCCTTCCTCTCCTTGAGCTGGGCCAGTCTGGCCGGCCACGTTATGTTCCTACCTGTTCCTCCTCCTTGCCGAGCAGCGTGTGTGCCCTCGCGTTGAGTCCTCGCGCCAGCTTGTCCTTCCTCTCCTTGAGCTGGGCCAGTCTGGCCGGCCACGTTATGTTCCTACCTGTTCCTCCTCCTTGCCGAGCAGCGTGTGTGCCCTCGCGTTGAGTCCTCGCGCCAGCTTGTCCTTCCTCTCCTTGAGCTGGGCCAGTCTGGCCGGCCACGTTATGTTCCTACCTGTTCCTCCTCCTTGCCGAGCAGCGTGTGTGCCCTCGCGTTGAGTCCTCGCGCCAGCTTGTCCTTCCTCTCCTTGAGCTGGGCCAGTCTGGCCGGCCACGTTATGTTCCTACCTGTTCCTCCTCCTTGCCGAGCAGCGTGTGTGCCCTCGCGTTGAGTCCTCGCGCCAGCTTGTCCTTCCTCTCCTTGAGCTGGGCCATTCTGGCGCCGGCCACGTTGGCCTCTCTGAAGTCGTACATGCCACCCGCAAGGCCGAAGTATTGCCGCTCTGAATTTATCCATGGGTTCTCGTCTTCCAACGATATGAGCTGGTGAAATTACAGTCGGATATTAGTAAATTCTTTTCAAACGTGTCGACTAAAAAGAAGAGCAGTTATTTTTTTAGTTTTTATATTCACGACTTCGGACTTTATACAATGTGGCAGGTAAAAGACGGGACAAAGTACTAGTAACTCGACATAATTCGTTTACTTTTCTAATTTAGATTTCGCCATTTTTTTTATTGTTACTCAACTGCTTCGTTACCTCGCAAATCGCTTGAGGTATGTACTGTGCAACTGGTTAATATAATAAAATGTACTTGGAATAATAACAAACTGATATGTCTACATAAAAAGTTTGTTATTCGTCTGTAAGCTTTGTTTAGAATAAAATAAACCCATACCTTAGCATGCTGCTCGGTGGCCTCGGTCTGCAGCTCCTTGATGCTGTACTCCAGCTCCTTGATCTGCAGCTCGATCTCCCCGTTCCTCTTGAGCAGCTGTTCCTTCTTCTGCACGATTCGCGATATCTCCGTGTTGCGAGTCGCTATCTCCGCCTTCTGGCGTTTGATGCGGGCCTGCATCTCTTTAACGGCTTCCTTTAAAAAGAAGGAGACAATAATATTATATTATTTTCTCGAACATGCTGGAAATTTGAGCATTATTTTGACGACCTTCTTCGAGATAAATAAAAAATGCTGTACTTACTGGTCGAATAAATGCGAGCGCTCGGCCGGCAATGTCTGTATGAAATATACATTATACCATTTGTAGTGTTTAGCGGGCAAATAAATTACTTCGACAACTCATATTCGTGTTATATTATGGTAACTGTCGTGTTATTTAATAAAAATGACACGACAGACGAAATTTTTACTTTAACACATGGCCAGCTGCTGCTTGCTATACTCACGGTAGCCGCGGCGTGCTCTCGCTCGGCGCGGTTGTCGTCCAGCTGCTGCTTGCTATACTCACGGTAGCCGCGGCGTGCTCTCGCTCGGCGCGGTTGTCGTCCAGCTGCTGCTTGCTATACTCACGGTAGCCGCGGCGTGCTCTCGCTCGGCGCGGTTGTCGTCCAGCTGCTGCTTGCTATACTCACGGTAGCCGCGGCGTGCTCTCGCTCGGCGCGGTTGTCGTCCAGCTGCTGCTTGCTATACTCACGGTAGCCGCGGCGTGCTCTCGCTCGGCGCGGCGCAGCGTGTCGCGCATGCGCGCGGCGGCGGCGCGGTTGTCGTCCAGCTGCTGCTTGCTATACTCACGGTAGCCGCGGCGTGCTCTCGCTCGGCGCGGCGCAGCGTGTCGCGCATGCGCGCGGCGGCGGCGCGGTTGTCGTCCAGCTGCTGCTTGCTGTTGGTCACGGCCTGCTCCAGCTCCGACACCTCCAGCTTCAACGTCTCCAGCTCTTGCTCCCGCTGCTTCCACAAGCTGCCGTGCAGTTCGGCGTCTTTCTTCGCTTTCTTTAACGCCTCTTCAGCTTTTTTGTATTCTCTGTTGAAATATTTTCACATTAAGAATATTGCAAGCAAGTATATATTACACTCTTCAGAGCTTACTGCCAGTCTTTCTATAAGTGTGTTTGTGGGTCAGGTACAAATGTCATATCATTTGTTCCTGCATCACAACACACTTACACACGCAGGGCGTTGTATGCAAGGCCCTGCGTGAGCAGGTGTGTTGTGATGCTGGTAGAGATATAGAAAGAAAAAAATAGGTTTATTTGCCACAAAAACACGTCCATACTAAGAGATAAGAGTAATCAGAAAAATGCCCCCATAAAGCCTTAGGGTAAAACACAAAAGACTTTTTTTATTGTTTTTTCAGTTACTATTACTTTATTTCAAAGTAATAGTACATTACTGTCGCGGCCTGCAACAGGCGCATTGATGGACGATCGTGAGTCCGTCAATGCCTTGTTTGCGGCCAAGGCTTGTGTAGTACTTTTCTCTAAAAATGTGCGGAAATTCAGACTGAGTATATTAATTATAAATTCCAGAATCAATGACGGACAACGATAATGTTTCACGCGCCAATATTTTCATTTGTTTCTTCTTTACTTTAAACAGCTCTATTTGCACCGCTCATTTTGTCTCGCACCTTATTGATAGCACTCACGTCTCCCTGTGCCCCTTGATGTCTCGCACCTTATTGATAGCACTCACGTCTCCCTGTGCCCCTTGATGTCTCGCACCTTATTGATAGCACTCACGTCTCCCTGTGCCCCTTGATGTCTCGCACCTTATTGATAGCACTCACGTCTCCCTGTGCCCCTTGATGTCTCGCACCTTATTGATAGCACTCACGTCTCCCTGTGCCCCTTGATGTCTCGCACCTTATTGATAGCACTCACGTCTCCCTGTGCCCCTTGATGTCTCGCACCTTATTGATAGCACTCACGTCTCCCTGTGCCCCTTGATGTCTCGCACCTTATTGATAGCACTCACGTCTCCCTGTGCCCCTTGATGTCTCGCACCTTATTGATAGCACTCACGTCTTCCTGTGCCCCTTGATGTCTCGCACCTTATTGATAGCACTCACGTCTCCCTGTGCCCCTTGATGTCTCGCACCTTATTGATAGCACTCACGTCTCCCTATGCCCCTTGATGTCTCGCACCTTATTGATAGCACTCACGTCTCCCTGTGCCCCTTGATGTCTCGCACCTTATTGATAGCACTCACGTCTCCCTATGCCCCTTGATGTCTCGCACCTTATTGATAGCACTCACGTCTCCCTATGCCCCTTGATGTCTCGCACCTTATTGATAGCATTCACGTCTCCCTGTGCCCCTTGATGTCTCGCACCTTATTGATAGCACTCACGTCTCCCTGTGCCCCTTGATGTCTCGCACCTTATTGATAGCACTCACGTCTCCCTGTGCCCCTTGATGTCTCGCACCTTATTGATAGCACTCACGTCTTCCTGTGCCCCTTGATGTCTCGCACCTTATTGATAGCACTCACGTCTTCCTGTGCCCCTTGATGTCTCGCACCTTATTGATAGCACTCACGTCTCCCTGTGCCCCTTGATGTCTCGCACCTTATTGATAGCACTCACGTCTCCCTGTGCCCCTTGATGTCTCGCACCTTATTGATAGCACTCACGTCTCCCTGTGCCCCTTGATGTCTCGCACCTTATTGATAGCACTCACGTCTTCCTGTGCCCCTTGATGTCTCGCACCTTATTGATAGCACTCACGTCTCCCTGTGCCCCTTGATGTCTCGCACCTTATTGATAGCACTCACGTCTCCCTATGCCCCTTGATGTCTCGCACCTTATTGATAGCACTCACGTCTCCCTGTGCCCCTTGATGTCTCGCACCTTATTGATAGCACTCACGTCTCCCTATGCCCCTTGATGTCTCGCACCTTATTGATAGCACTCACGTCTCCCTATGCCCCTTGATGTCTCGCACCTTATTGATAGCATTCACGTCTCCCTGTGCCCCTTGATGTCTCGCACCTTATTGATAGCACTCACGTCTCCCTGTGCCCCTTGATGTCTCGCACCTTATTGATAGCACTCACCTCTCCCTGTGCCCCTTGATGTCTCGCACCTTATTGATAGCACTCACGTCTCCCTGTGCCCCTTGATCTCTTGCACTTTATTGATAGCACTCACGTCTCCCTGTGCCCCTTGATGTCTCGCACCTATTGATAGCACTCACGTCTCCCTGTGCCCCTTGATGTCTCGCACCTTATTGATAGCACTCACGTCTCCCTGTGCCCCTTGATGTCTCGCACCTTATTGATAGCACTCACGTCTCCCTGTGCCCCTTGATGTCTCGCACCTTATTGATAGCACTCACGTCTCCCTATGCCCCTTGATGTCTCGCACCTTATTGATAGCATTCACGTCTCCCTGTGCCCCTTGATGTCTCGCACCTTATTGATAGCACTCACCTCTCCCTGTGCCCCTTGATGTCTCGCACCTTATTGATAGCACTCACGTCTCCCTGTGCCCCTTGATGTCTCGCACCTTATTGATAGCACTCACCTCTCCCTGTGCCCCTTGATGTCTCGCACCTTATTGATAGCACTCACGTCTCCCTGTGCCCCTTGATCTCTTGCACTTTATTGATAGCACTCACGTCTCCCTGTGCCCCTTGATGTCTCGCACCTTATTGATAGCACTCACGTCTCCCTGTGCCCCTTGATGTCTCGCACCTTATTGATAGCACTCACGTCTCCCTGTGCCCCTTGATGTCTCGCACCTTATTGATAGCACTCACGTCTCCCTGTGCCCCTTGATGTCTCGCACCTTATTGATAGCACTCACGTCTCCCTATGCCCCTTGATGTCTCGCACCTTATTGATAGCATTCACGTCTCCCTGTGCCCCTTGATGTCTCGCACCTTATTGATAGCACTCACCTCTCCCTGTGCCCCTTGATGTCTCGCACCTTATTGATAGCACTCACGTCTCCCTGTGCCCCTTGATGTCTCGCACCTTATTGATAGCACTCACCTCTCCCTGTGCCCCTTGATGTCTCGCACCTTATTGATAGCACTCACGTCTCCCTGTGCCCCTTGATGTCTCGCACCTTATTGATAGCACTCACCTCTCCCTGTGCCCCTTGATGTCTCGCACCTTATTGATAGCACTCACGTCTCCCTGTGCCCCTTGATCTCTTGCACTTTATTGATAGCACTCACGTCTCCCTGTGCCCCTTGATGTCTCGCACCTTATTGATAGCACTCACGTCTCCCTGTGCCCCTTGATGTCTCGCACCTTATTGATAGCATTCACGTCTCCCTGTGCCCCTTGATGTCTCGCACCTTATTGATAGCACTCACGTCTCCCTATGCCCCTTGATGTCTCGCACCTTATTGATAGCATTCACGTCTCCCTGTGCCCCTTGATGTCTCGCACCTTATTGATAGCACTCACCTCTCCCTGTGCCCCTTGATGTCTCGCACCTTATTGATAGCACTCACGTCTCCCTGTGCCCCTTGATGTCTCGCACCTTATTGATAGCACTCACCTCTCCCTGTGCCCCTTGATGTCTCGCACCTTATTGATAGCACTCACGTCTCCCTGTGCCCCTTGATCTCTTGCACTTTATTGATAGCACTCACGTCTCCCTGTGCCCCTTGATGTCTCGCACCTTATTGATAGCACTCACGTCTCCCTGTGCCCCTTGATGTCTCGCACCTTATTGATAGCACTCACGTCTCCCTGTGCCCCTTGATGTCTCGCACCTTATTGATAGCACTCACGTCTCCCTGTGCCCCTTGATGTCTCGCACCTTATTGATAGCACTCACGTCTCCCTATGCCCCTTGATGTCTCGCACCTTATTGATAGCATTCACGTCTCCCTGTGCCCCTTGATGTCTCGCACCTTATTGATAGCACTCACGTCTCCCTGTGCCCCTTGATGTCTCGCACCTTATTGATAGCACTCACCTCTCCCTGTGCCCCTTGAT
The DNA here is from genome assembly GCA_947522985.1 of Lithophane socia. NCBI lineage: Eukaryota > Metazoa > Arthropoda > Insecta > Lepidoptera > Noctuidae > Lithophane > Lithophane socia. Next base: position 592,861 of record OX383270.1, on the reverse strand, counting down.
GTCTCGCACCTTATTGATAGCACTCACGTCTCCCTGTGCCCCTTGATCTCTTGCACTTTATTGATAGCACTCACGTCTCCCTGTGCCCCTTGATGTCTCGCACCTTATTGATAGCACTCACGTCTCCCTGTGCCCCTTGATGTCTCGCACCTTATTGATAGCACTCACGTCTCCCTGTGCCCCTTGATGTCTCGCACCTTATTGATAGCACTCACGTCTCCCTGTGCCCCTTGATCTCTTGCACTTTATTGATAGCACTCACCTCTCCCTGTGCCCCTTGATGTCTCGCACCTTCTCCTCCAGCTCCCTCGCTTGCGCAGCAGTTTGTTGCTGCGTCAGTTTTGCGCTCTCTAGGGCTACCTTCAGCTCTGCTATCTGCATCACAATTAAAACATTGTTTTTGAAAATAGTTTTTTTTTTTTATATTACACGAAACTAATAGAATATGGACGGCAGTGCTGCTTGCAAAGGAAGTTGTCAAAAACAAGACAAAAGCAAAAAGTACCGAACGGATTTTCATACGGTTTTAATCAATAGACGGAGTGATTCATAAGGAAAGTTTAGGTGTAATTCATTGATGTTTTGTGTAGATTGGCTGGTAAATGACAATGATTGTTGAAGATGTCAGAAAAAATTATACCGAATGGGAGCCTTAATGGCGTGCACCGCGTAAACCAATATATGTATTTTATGAAAACAATTATAATATAGTATTACGGAATAATTTGTCTTAAAAAGATAACGCAAGCATAACGCGGCAAACTGCTAATCAATACAAACGTTGCACCATTCAAGAGATTTACCACTGTGCAACAGTGCGTTCGCTATTTACTTTCCAAATATGTGTTTGAAAAAATAACTATTTAATAACCACACAAAGTTTTATACAGTTCATTAAGCGCTACAATTTCAAAAACAATATGATTTTATGTAATAATAGTAATTCCGAAATCAATTTAATTTACACATTTTTTAAGTTGATTTTGTGGAAATAAAATCAATTGAAGAACAAGGATGCGTATAGAATTCATGTCTGTGTACCTGTGCCCGCAAGCTCTCGATCTCGGCGTGCATCTGCGCGTGTGACGTGGTCGCTAGGCGCGCCTTCACGATGTTCAGCTCGTGAGACATTATCTCGTACCTGCCGGGCAAAGCTAATGCGTGAGAACGCCGAATCCTTTTTATTTATTTTTATTCATTAGGGATAAACATTAGTTACATTCTTAAGAAAATACAAGAAAAACTACAACGAAAATGTACCCACACCATTGTCCACATATTAATAAGTCTTAAATGCAGTGAAGGACAGTGGTTAGGAGTATACAATTGTTAGCTTTCTGTCATGAATTAATTGAAGATTTTTTAGCCCCCCATTCTGATTTGCCGCCAACTTTTGCTGTTATTTGGTGTCTATTATTCAGTTCAAATGCGGCAAATTCCAGTCAAGTGTATAAGACCATGACAACCGTAAAAAGACCCAATTTTTCTAACAAATCATTAACAACGTCGTCGTGGTCTGAATGGTCGAGTAACGACCGTTCAGACCACGACGTCGACGTTCAGTACCATTTTGATCTCTGAGGATTTCGATTCGAGACACGTCCTTTTAGTCGGTGTCTTTGGTTTTCAATTTTCATTTTTTGCCACCGACTTTCGAAATTAAAGTTGTTTTTCATTTTTAGTGTTTTTGTTGGAAGTAGGTTGCCTTTTTTTGTTGTAAAAAGTTTTTATTTTTTACACACAAATTCGAATACTACTACCTGCTATGTAAATAACAGTGACGGGAACTTAAAACATCATCCATGTAGGCTAAGTGGACAAAATACGTAACGCAAGCCAAGTTAATAAAATCTATATTGGACCACGTCTGAAGCATCCAAAAAAGACTCATCCAAATCAATTCATAATTGGCGGAGTAGTCGCGTAACAAACACACAAAAAAAAACAGTCGAATGGAGAACCTCCTGCTTTTAGAAGTCGGTTAAAAATTAGCAACATTGGAAATTGAGTTCCCGAACAAAGTTGCGCAAAATCATTTTGTGTTGCTGGCAACTGGCAATATGTTTCACACACAAACTTTAAGAAATGTCGCCAAGATTTGTTTGCCGCAACACAATTTTATATTTCTGAAACAAAGATGTGCAAATTGTTTTCCATGTATCGGAATTGAATCGAGTTGCACTAACGACAGACACCAATAATATGAATGTAACAATTATTAGTATGTAATAATGTACTTTTGTTGTGTAGCGGTGTATTTTTCTCCAGCTTGCTGCATTGACTGTAGTTCTGCAGTGTACTGCGAAAGCTGTGCCTTCGCCGTCTTATGATCTTGTTCCAACTGCTTGAGCTCTTGTAACTGGACTAGTACCGAGCCTCCCTAAAAAAGCAATGGTTTCATGAAATCGTTCCTATTACTTTTCATTGAAGTTTTCGCGAACTGCCGACTCCCAAGAGAGCCATGAACAATTTTGACACAATTTTGTAAATGTTATTTACTCGTGAAACACAAGAATTCAATATGTATTGATACGTACGGAGTCTAATTAAAGGATTATCACTAGTTATCTGGCATTCATACCGAACTGTGTCTATTTGGCGCAGCCATGAGGCACACAATACCGTCAGGCACATAATATTTTGTTGTTTTCGGTTTTTACATGAATATTGTGTGCCATATCCTGGGTAAAATAAATGTATTTTCTTTCTTTCGTTCATTCAATTAATTTTAAAACAGAGAACGTAACTGTGGACGCCCATTTGTGGTACAACTTACGAATAGGGAATATGCATGTACTTTTTTAATATTTTTATTCGATAGTTTACATCGTCAAATAATAGTAAAAAAAAATTCGAAAAAAAAGCAATTTAAAGTACTTATTTTTTTTTTTTATATCCAACCGATCCGGCCTGTTTAACCGCCCTCCATTTGGCGCGCTTGGTGTGGTGACGTCACAGACCGTGAAAACAAACAAGTCAACGTCAAACACTCCTTTTTGTAGGAGCGTTTGACATTGACTTGACACTTGTTGATTGACTTGACATTGACATTTTGATTGATATCCCGGATTGTTACGTCACATCAGCTCTTAGCTTTTCAAATGTTTGATTTACCCACAGTTTATTGGGACATTAAAAAAAAAAAATCTCGCTCAAAAAGAAATTTTATTCAAAAATATTGATGGAGGTTCTGAAGTAATATAGTTTATAAAAAAAAAAAATTGACCCATATTTGAATCACATGCATATATTCCCTATTGAGTGGTTAGATTTGGTTATTTAAACCCGAAAATCTAATTTTATATCACACTTAAGATGTTTTTCATTGGACAATTATTGAGGTTATAATAATCAATAACAATTTAATAATGCTGTTGAAACCAAAATTGTTGGAAAAAGTGGTGAGATACATAGTTGAAACCTTCTCAATAAGTACAGATAAACGTGTAATTTGAGTGATCGCGTTAGAATGTAACTTGAGCAAGGTTTGTTTACACTTTCAACAGATATTTAGTAGTCAGCGGACCGACCTTGAGCTTGGCGCCGCCGGCCAGCGTGCCGGCCGGGTCGAACACGTCGCCGTCCAGCGTCACGCTGCGGCGCCGCACGCTCGGGTGGAACGTCACGCGCTTGGCCGTGCGCAGGTCGCGACACACCAGCGTGCCGCCGAACACCCAGGCCATGGCGGGCCGCAGCTGGCTGGCGAAGGAGATCAGGTCCAGCGCCAGCTGCACGTTCTCGGGCCCGCCGCCCTGACCGGATACACACGCTCATTACAATTCAATAAAGTACGATTCCCTTGGACGGCTGCAGGAATCCACCGGATGTTTAAACGGACTCAAAAACTGACACTAGATATTATTTGGACGAAAGGAGTATTTGTTCGGGTCTGCAGCTTGTAGCGCTATATACAGTATGCAAGGGTAAACAACACGTTGTCAGTCAAACCATGGGTAGTTGACTTAAATATAATAATAAATGACCCAGTAACAAAAAAAAAACTTATTTTCATTAAACGCGTGCGGTGCGGGTCAGCTCCAACGCGATCCTGGCGATGATTGCTAACAGGCTGGATTGTCCCTACATGCTGCATTGCTGCAGTAGACATGTCCAGGCAAAGCCGTTTAGCAGGCGTTATTAATAATTGTGTGTTTTTGTACTTTATATTTATTTATAATTTTAATTCTATTTTCTTTTATTGTATAACTTTGACATTTATTATGAATGTATTATCTTTTTATTGTATAATTTTGACATTTATTATGAATTTATTATCTTGTATTGTATAATTTTGACATTTATTATGAATTTATCTTTTATTTTATTTTAATTATTATGAAATGGAATAATGTAATTGTCAGATATGGGTCTTGTTGCCAGAAATAAATGTTTTTTTTTTTTTTTTATTTATTAAAAGATATTGAAAAGTAAATATCCGTCACTGTCCCGATACACATGGATACGCGCTCGAGAGAGCTGCGAAACAGCTGACTAAAGAGGGGCCGCTCATGTAACGTCCCGCGCGCCTCGCCCGCCCCCGCCAACCGCCGCCCACCGTTTTGACGCGTAAGTTCGTTGCCCTTGCGTATAAAATAAATAAATAAAATAAATAAAATCTTTTTAATTCAGACATATTTGGTCCATAAAATTGTTAGTGGTACAAAACTTAAAAAAACTATGTTAGTTACATTAAAAAACTAAAAAAACTAATTTAAGTATTTGCCGCCCTCTGGGGCCCCTGGCATACGCACTTGTGCTTGAACCCAGTGCTCCAGAAGGGGGCTGTCCAGCTTGTGGCTGAGCACGTTCAGGATGATGTTGGCGCTCCCACGCGTGCGGAACATCAATGAAGCGATTCGGCGCCGCAGCACAGTGTGAAAGCCGTCTGCGTGCGCGTGCGCAAACATCGCAGACGCACTACAGTAGCGTGGGAGCCCCACCAGCACCCTGAACGCGTTATTATATAGTATAGAGTGAAATATTCTTTTTAAAAAAAAGTTGTTTTTTTCCACTGATTTTACGTTCTGTAAATGAAACCAAACCACTGGTTTCAAGGATAATGGTGTTTACGCTAACACCCTGTATACTCACAATCTGCTGCGCCCGTGTCACGGTGTTCCTGTCGATGACGTAGCCGCTGATCTTGTTGAGCGGTATGATGGTGGTGCGGGACTGCAGCTGTCCGCGCTGCAGCAGCAGCTTGCTGGTCACCTCCGTGTCCACGATCACGTTGTACAGCTGCAGCAAGGAAAGTAAGTCATGTCTCCAGCAGAATCGCACGGTGAATCGGTGACACTAAGACAGCTCAACCAAAGCCTCGTTTACACGAGTGCGGTACTATCATCTGCCTAGCCTCTTCCCAACTATTTTGGGATCGGCTTCCAGTCTTACCGGATGCAGCTGAATACCAGTATTTAACGGGGAGGAACTGCCTATCTGACCTCCACAACCCGTTATCTGGGTAATACGATACTCCTTGGCAAGACTACTTGTGAGACTTTCGGTCTCCTGACGAACCGAAACGTCTGTCAACGGGACCAACGCACTATGGAAAATCGAGGTCTGTTTCAGGTCAAAAATCGATAACTTTTTTTATTTCTAAACATTATGTTGGGAAATTTTACTTTTTTTAGCATGTACAGACGCTAAACTATTGGTTATCAGGTTAACGGGAACGCCCTTCGTTAGATAACATACTGTATATAAACCCGCCGGAATATATTCTCGAAATGATGTTGAAAACCTCATTAAAATCCGTTGCGTATTTTAGAAGAAGAACGTGGACATACCGACAAACGCGAGAAGCGCCTTTGCTTATAATATTTAGAGACTAGACATATTTCCTTACAAATAATAAAACAAAGTCCTCCGCCGCGTCTGTCTGTCGTCCACCGATTTTCATGCTGTTTTCACCTATGGATAGAGTGGTTGTCGAGGAAGGTTTATTATAAGATAATAACCGACATCCAAGCGGGCGAAGCAGCAGGCATCAGCTAGTATATCCTAATCCTAACTAATATTACAAATGCGAAAGTGAGTTTATTTGTTTTTTTGGTTGTTACGCTTTCACGCTAAAACGGCTGAACTGATTTGGACGAAATTTCGCACATGGGTAGACCATGACCTGGAATAGGACATAGGATATTTTTTATCCCGATATTCCCACGGGATCGAGACTTACGCGGGTGAAATCGCGGGGGGCAGCTAGTTCATAATAAAACTAAAACGCTTGATATAAGAAAGAAAATTATTTTAAAAATAAACCGACTTCAAAAACGCATAATTTTATCCCCGCACAGGTACGCTACAATAAAAAAAATAAAAAAATAAAAATAAAATTTATTATCAAAAAGGTGGGTACAAAATCATCTATCCTTTTTAAAAACAGTGTAAAAATGATTAACATTTAAAAGATAGAGTAAACGAAGATGTCCGTGCTAGTATAAACTGTGTGACGGACATCAGCGCCTTCCTCTTACAGATTTAAATTACAAATATTAACATAATTATTTTCAATATAACAATATCATACCTACAAGATTTTTATATAAAAATTTGATCTAAAATTAGTAGAATATATATTTTACATAATAAAAATAAAAATAGCACAATAATAATTACAATTTAACATAATTTGAGTTAATGAAATTGATAATAACAATAAATTAAAATAGAATTTGATTGAATGAAATTGATAATAATGATTATTTAAGATTTAACAATAAAATTAAAAGTTAAGTTAAAGGCATGCATGGAAATACTTTTATGTAAGTGAAGGAGAGTTTATAATAATTATTTTGATAGTAAATTATATATTTCTGTTGAATAGTCTTTCAGTTTCGTCGTATGTAAGACCCTGAAGATATTCACTTACAACACTCTTACATTTATTTTTCGGCAAAGGATATATTTTGCAAACCTTATTGAGCGCATTATAAAGGCGACCACTCAAGTTCGGAAAGTGTCGACTTGCTAGAGCAGTATTAGTTTTCATAGAAGGGCAAACCATGTCTTTACGACGTTTATGTGTAAAGAGTTCAGGATCATAACTCAGTGAGGAATGAGTACGTAGGACTATATGGAGTGCACAAAGTTGTCTGACAGTAAGCACAGCCAAACCCTGTATAGCTGGTTAGTAGGATAACGGTAGGGTTTGTGTAACATCACCTTCAAAACCGACCTCTGCGCCCTTTCAAGACGAAGCATAAGAGTTTTATATGTTCCGCCCCAAACAGGGATACAATAGGTCAGAATTGACTGCGCCAAAGCATAATAAGTGGTTTTCAGCAGTGGGGCAGTGACCACGGCTCTAAGCTTCTTCATTGGGAACATAAGCTTACGTACACGAGATACCGTAACGTCAATGTGTTTGTTCCAACTTAGAGTACAGTCAATGTACACCCTAGATACTTTACGCAAGATGTTCTTTGAATGGCAGGGCAAACGCATGTGTTAGACGCAGGATGGGAGCATCTATGCGCCTTTATGTACGGAATATTAGGTTGCGTAGAAGAGTTGGCTGAGAAGGTGACGTAATGAGTTTTTGAAACATTTAATGTGAGCAGATTATAGGAGAGCCAATCCATCACAACACCAAGTGCATACTCAGCCGAACGGTGAGCAGAGGCCCAGGTATCCCCACTTATAATTAGTGCCGTATCATCTGCATATACAATAATCTTGCAATCAGGTATAGAGAGTTGGCATAGCCTATTGACGTACACAAGAAAGAGAGTAGGACCCAGCACACTGCCCTGTGGAACTCCGAAAAATAAGTTTTCTTCATTGCTAGTATAGTTCTCAACCTTGACTCATTGGCTGCGATCAGAGAGGTAGTCACGAAAAATATTTAGAGCTGTCTCTCTTATTCCTAGCGTCTCCAGTGCTTGTAAAAGGATGGAGGTAGAGACCGTGTCAAAAGCCTTGGCCAAATCTAGAAATATACCTATGGTTTTCTTCTTCGTGTCAAGATTCTTTGCAATGTGACTTGATAGCTCAAGTACGTGTCAAGATTCTTTGCAATGTGACTTGATAGCTCAAGTACAGCATCTTCTGTTGATTTTCCTTTCCTGAAGCCATATTGGTTAGGAGCAATCGCATCATTGTAATCTAAATACTTAAGAAGTCTCTTATTTAGGATTTTTTCAAGGATCTTGGAAATAGTTGTAAGAACAGATATAGGCTTATAGCTTTCAACACGATCCCCCTCCCCACCCTTAAATATTGGCGTAACTAAAGCCTTTTTGAAAGACTTTGGGAAAATGCCATGTGTCAAACACAGATTGCATACATGAGTGATGGGAGGGATGAGAACATGCTTAGCAACTTTAATAACAGAAGCAGGTATGCCATCATATCCAACTGCACAGTTATATTTTAATTCCGAGATTATGCGGTCTACCTCATCAAAGTCAGTTTCGAGCAAAACCAATGAATTGCCCTGTGGGTTGGACATGGAACTGAAGACAAAGTCATTACTAGTTGCATGTTGACCTTGCTGTATCTTCTGAGCAAGATTACCTCCAACATTCGCGAAGTAATTATTTATAGCGTTGACAGAGGAATCCGGATCACTACAGATCTTAAGAAGATCCCTCGATTTGCTTGTGGGTGTGGTGTTTTTGTAAGTGATGGATTTTATGATATCCCAAGTCGCTTTGGGATCACCACTAGCTCTCTGTAGCTGTTGCTGTTCGTAATTGCACTTAACGGTCTTGAGCAAGTTGTTGCAGTAGTTCGTGCAGTATCTTGAATACGTCAGCCTAACTATGTTATTCTCAGGATCCTGCTTCGATTTCAAATGTAACTTGTCACGATTACGTATGCATCTCAAAAGGCCAGGCGTGATCCATGGCTTAATAATTCGCTTCCTATGCGGGACCCTCTTTAATTTGCTGTGTTTATCAATAGACTCAGATATAATGGAGATAAGTAGTTCAGCACTTTGATTTGGGTCTGCACTATTTGAAATGCTAGAAAAGTCCGATTCTTCCAAGAAACTAATGACACCTGCAAGGTTAATCTGGCGTATCAAAGTTTTAGGTTTCTCAACCAAAGAGACAGTCTCAAGACAAAGCAAGACAGGGGCATGGTCGGTAAAGAATGAATCTAAAACAAGCGCTGTTGAACATTTGTTTGTTTTTAGAAATACATGGTCTAGGCAGTTATCCACACGTGTTGGGAAGAGGTGGGCTGGCAGAAGCCCATGAAATGCCATTACATTTAAATACTCCTCAGAATTCGAGTCACTATTTCCTGGACCAATATTAATGTTCAAGTCTCCAATCACTGCAACCGTTTTTACCGATGTAAGAGAACTCAGTACATCGTTCAGGGAGCCAACGAAATTCTCAATATTCCTGACTGAAGGTGATCGGTAGATTGCAACAATCACTGTGTCTGGGTCCAGCTTCAAAATGAGACAGTTTGCATCCCGAAACACGGGCTCGGCAATCCTACAATCCAACTCGGAACGAATGTAGATTAATACACCGTCATTCTGGTTTGTAAAAGCAGACTTTGCGGAGCAAAATCCATCTAAAATAGGAATTTCAGTAGTTTTACTCAACCAGCACTCTGAGAGAATAACAATATCACACTTAACATCCATAGAGTGAAGAAGAACAGTTAGGCCGTCAAAGTTCCGGTTTACACTTCGAATGTTAACATGCAATGTATTCAGTGTTTTTTTACAGGATTGTAGGTGCTGCAAACTTTTGTCTGGCGAACACATAAATGATTGAGACACCTTATAGGATTCTACGGAATCCATAAACTTGTTTAAGCTATCCACTAGTGCAGTAGAAAAATATTAAGGTGCTTGTAAAAGGTTCAAGGTTTCGACTTTGGCAGCCATTTTGGTTAAAGTTTAATATTTTAGTTGCTGTATCAAGTTTTTCAAACATGTAACTATGCGCGACGAGAATGTAAGTGCGTCTAAGAAGAGTAGGACGTAAGTAAAATATGTGTGATTGGAATACAAAATTGCTATAAATGTATTTCCGTGTAAAAATATTAATAAAGATAAACCATGCATATTCTAAAACTATGATTACAATATTTAAAATAGGCAAAAAATAAAAAAAATTGTTGAGAAATAGTCAATCTTCAACTTTTAGGCACTTCAAGTCAGATTCATTGTTAATGCAATGAGCAGTTAGACCTTCCTTCTTTCGTATAAAAACCTTACCGTGGGCCGTCCAGCAGAAGGAGTACCCATTGGTTTTAGAAAAATCTCTAGCTAAAAAGAACAGGCGTTTAGCCCTGGAAGTTAGATGTTCAGATATGTAGACAGGGACATCCGGACCATTTATGTGCAGTTTAGCGGTTGAAAACTTGTTGTTTTTGTTTGTTCGATTGTATGATTTTATAGATTAAATTACTTTCTCCTTTGCGATTACCGTCGTAAAGTTGACTATGATGGGTTTATTTATTTCATTTTTTGTATTTAATCGGTAAACATCACGTATGTCGGAGGTGTTTATTGACACGTTTAAGGAATTACCAGTGTCAATAACAATATTTGACAATGACTTTTTGATGCTTGGAAATTCGAGTATTATTATGACAACCTTCTTCGAGATAAAAAAACAAGAGAGAAAACAAGAGAAAAAACAAGAGACGATGCGGCCGGCAATGTTACTATGAAAACCCATAGCTGTCGTGTTTAGCGGCCACACAAATTACTATGAAAAGTCATATCTGTCGCGTTATTTATAAAATGGAACGAACTTTTTACTTCAACACATGGCAACCAAGGAGGTAACTTTTTTGCCATATTAAAACAACCAGTGTAGTAGTATGTATGTAGTAACCATAATATCATCCAAACAGGTGTTATAATATTGTACTGAATTTCATAATGCAACTCATTCCAAAAAAAGGACATTGTCATTCATTAGCGTTTCACTAACAAAGCACCGTAATTTAAAAACAAAACATACATTCGAATTCGAAAAATTCGCATTCACGTCGTACCGCGCCATTTTTGTTCGATATTGGTATTGCAAAGAAACTTTTATAGAAGATTCATATCATGGGTGTAGATAAAGTCTTGTATGCAACCGTAAATAATTAGGTATTAAAACACTCATGTGATACTATTAGTGTTTTAATACCCCTTATTATATAACAGTTGCATAAATAACTATTACTCAATTTGAATTTCCGCGCATTATTTAAGAAAAGTACTACACAAGCCTTGGCCGCAACCAGGCATTGAGGGTCTCACGTATGTGTCCATCAATGCGCCAGTTGCAGGCCGCGACAGTAATGTACTAATGGTTTGATTTTTGAATTCTAATAAACATGACATTGTAAGCAACGTACCCGTCCTCCCGCAGTAGTCTCCAAAGCAGTGCAGTATTTCGGGTCACACACGTCAATCAATCTACAGATTATCCCTGAAACAACATAATTGTTACATTTTAATAATGTCTTTCCTTCTTTTCAATGTAGCCTACAACATAGCTGTGTTCACTGCATACCACATTTCAAGTCAACTGTTGATCTGGGTTTTCTAACAAGATACAGCTGGTGCCGAATAAGATGCCAGTATGCCTGATATTGACTCACCTTTATTTAAAGATCTAGCATTCCTAGTCTCAAAAACAGAAATAAAGTCTTAAGTGCTATAATGCTATCGGTTAAAGTGGTCGCCGACATTTTTCGCAACGATGTGTGTTTTAGATTCCTGCGAAGAGAATTATTAGGCTAAAAGCAGTGTGACTGATGGGATTTCCCATCAGTAAAAATGACGCACTTTTATACATACTTTCAATTATTATTTAGTTGAACTGCGTTCTAGTCGGTCACCAACGGCAGACAATACGAAGACATGATATATCCACCAACCCAGACTGAGCCGGGGCCCGCGTGGTTCATTAGGCCCGTTCTCTCATAGAGATGAGGCCTGTGTCCCAGCAGTGGGAACGTTAATTGTATTGTACTCGAATCGCGTTAGCGTGTCAATAGCGGTCATTTTCTAGCATTATTTTTTTATCTATCGTGATCTTTAACATGTTCCACGAGTTAACGAAAAACCATACATAGTTTATTTGTTTTAGTTCCTATGGAGAGATAATGGGGAAAGGGCAGTGATCGCTATTGCCACGCTAACACCATTCGGGTATAGTGAATAATTTAAAAATATATTATACGCACAAAGTCTCAAAGGAACAATAACATAAGAAGATTTGTACCACGTGTAGACACTTTTATTTCCAAATGTTTTTAATAATCTTCCATTCGTTTAAGAAAGCAGTTGTATCACATAAAAACATATTTTAAAAATAAATACCTTTTTAATATTTTTTGTCACCCTTACAATAGAAATTGCATAATTTTAAATTTGTACTTCAATTTCTCTGTTACTACTCAAATATCTTGCAAGATAAAAACTTAAGAAATACAGGTATTACTTGGATTTAGTGTAGGCCTTTATTTTAAGTTCATAGGTGAAAAAGTGTGATTTGATAATAAGTACTAATAAGGCCTCATTTACGGTGACGCGGGGCGTCGCTCGTTACGTTGGGCGGCGCGGCCCGCACTGAATTCAAACATATGGCGTTGTATGAGTGCGTTTACGGAGAAGCGATTTAGACGCGTTTGTTTGAAATGGAGCGTTTTTGCGGCCCGAGCCCGCGGGAGGCGCGCGGGTTGACGCGGCGGCGCACGCAGCGGGAATTCTCGATGAAGCGATGCCCGCCGCGGAACCTTCTGCCAGTATTATTTGGAAATCGCACAACGGTTATTTTTCACTTTTTTATGTTTTTTTTGGAAGTCGGTTGTTTTTTTTGTAGAAGTTTAAATTTTCACTTTTTAGTTGTGGTACCCACCCCACACGAATTCGAATACCACTAGCTGTTATGTAAATAACAGTGACGGAGTCACATAGAACATCGTCTAGTTAGACTAAGTGGGAAAAATACGTAATATTGAAGCTAACTCAAAACCAAACAAGCAAAGTTAATAAAAAAATTATGGGATCACCTCTGAAGAAGACCTACCAAACAAAAAAAGAATCATCAAAATCGATTCATAATTGGCGGAGTACGTACGTACGTGCGAAACGCCACGCTGCACGCGACGTGCGACGCCTCGCTTCTGTAAATGAGGCCTAAGGGAACTACGTCTGTCAACGCTTTGCAGTGTGAAAGAGGTGTTTGTATTCTAATAATGATGTCATTTTTTTTTTCATAAGTGTGTATACATACCCTCGACCCTCCTGCGGTCGAAGTCCCGCGCGGGCGGCTCGTAGCGGAAGCTGCAGCGCGTGAGGCGCGCCGCCAGCGCGTCGCAGCGGCCGGCCGCGCCGCGCGCGCCGCCCGCCAGCGTGCGCACGCGCTGCGCCAGCTCCGCCTCCAGCTCCGGGTTGAAGCTCATGCCCGACAGCTCCGCCTGCCCGGAGAGAATACTTCATTACTGTCGCGGCCTGCGACTGGGCTACGAAAGTAGATTTTTGGAAGATCCCGCATACGCGGGATTGAATTCCCTAATCAGCCCTAATGGTTGCAGTACTGACCTGCAGCGCGTCGAGCTGCGCCTGCGCGCGTACTATTTCCTGCGTGTCGCGTGTGAACTGCGCGCTGTGTCTGTTGAACTCTCTCTCGAGCGCCTTCAGTCGGTTCTCCGCGTGTTTGATCTCCATCGTGATCTGTGAGATTTGAGTGACGGCTTCCGAATCCTTTTGTTTGGCAGCTATAGAGAGGGAAAAGACGCTTTTTCACTTGGGTGCTAAAATAATGCGTTATTTGATAATATACAGGCAGTGGTGTCAACTTAAGGTTAAAGCTAAGCTATGGTTAAGCTAAAGGCGCTCCAGCCTCGACATTTCAATTATTTGTATGAAGTTCTATGCAAGTTCGTACAACCGTACGCGCTGCAGTCACCGCAGTAGCCGAGCGACTGAATTTCCTCAGCCGCAACTGATGACATCATTATTAATTACCGGTCAAAGGCCGAAGGCAATGGGGTTTAAAACTGTCATAATTTATGGCTCGTCATAGGTGACCGCACTGTTGTTAGTCCAAAAACCGCCATTTGTGTGTATGTATTTACTATTGTGACGATCACAATTAATTAACGAAAACCATAGCTACTGCGTTGGTTGAGTTTAGAACGACGAGAGAGCTATCAAATACTGTCATTCATCATCATCAGTCAAACCGACTATACGTAATACTGTCATTTAATTAATCATGCTTGGTCACAGTTGTACTCTTCAATTTAGCAATATTATAATTTTTTGACGATTAGAGAACCTGTCTTTTCAAGACAGATTATAATATATTATGTTATTATTATAAATTTAACTTAGGATCAGTTCACACCGCGACGTAAAGCGACGTGACGCTACGCGCACTTATTAACAATTATTATAGAACTTATTTTCTTCACGAAAAGGTAGATTTCAGCGCGAGTGTTGACACGTGTCAAAATACGCTGAGATGCGCGGTGCTGGGCTGCGAGTGTACCTTATTGTGTAGTAAATAAATTTGATATTGCATCGGATCATAAAAAAGTGCGCGTCGCATCACGTCTCGGTGTAAACTGACCCTAAGTAAAACAAAAGTTTGATATACAATATTATAAAAGGAAGTAAATTGAATTCGGTTATGAATGACTCGGTTCTCTGTTTTATGAAAAGGAGCATCACTTGTTTACGAATTTCTCCAATAAATGTCTTCAGTTATAAAAATGGATAGCAAATACTCTCGAGGTTTTATACTCAACAGCTGAGCATCGCGGCATATTAATTAATTAAGCGTCGAACAACATTGAAGTTTACCTTTTTTTTTAAACATATAGGTAACATACCCATGAGCTGATCTTGCAGCGACTCGGACGCGCCCTCGAGCCCGGTGCTGACTGCCAGGAACTTCTGCTGCGCCTCGGCTAACTCGACGTTGTAACATACCCATGAGCTGATCTTGCAGCGACTCGGACGCGCCCTCGAGCCCGGTGCTGACTGCCAGGAACTTCTGCTGCGCCTCGGCTAACTCGACGTTGTAACATACCCATGAGCTGATCTTGCAGCGACTCGGACGCGCCCTCGAGCCCGGTGCTGACTGCCAGGAACTTCTGCTGCGCCTCGGCTAACTCGACGTTGTAACATACCCATGAGCTGATCTTGCAGCGACTCGGACGCGCCCTCGAGCCCGGTGCTGACTGCCAGGAACTTCTGCTGCGCCTCGGCTAACTCGACGTTGTAACATACCCATGAGCTGATCTTGCAGCGACTCGGACGCGCCCTCGAGCCCGGTGCTGACTGCCAGGAACTTCTGCTGCGCCTCGGCTAACTCGACGTTGTAACATACCCATGAGCTGATCTTGCAGCGACTCGGACGCGCCCTCGAGCCCGGTGCTGACTGCCAGGAACTTCTGCTGCGCCTCGGCTAACTCGACGTTGTAACATACCCATGAGCTGATCTTGCAGCGACTCGGACGCGCCCTCGAGCCCGGTGCTGACTGCCAGGAACTTCTGCTGCGCCTCGGCTAACTCGACGTTGTAACATACCCATGAGCTGATCTTGCAGCGACTCGGACGCGCCCTCGAGCCCGGTGCTGACTGCCAGGAACTTCTGCTGCGCCTCGGCTAACTCGACGTTGTAACATACCCATGAGCTGATCTTGCAGCGACTCGGACGCGCCCTCGAGCCCGGTGCTGACTGCCAGGAACTTCTGCTGCGCCTCGGCTAACTCGACGTTGTAACATACCCATGAGCTGATCTTGCAGCGACTCGGACGCGCCCTCGAGCCCGGTGCTGACTGCCAGGAACTTCTGCTGCGCCTCGGCTAACTCGACGTTGTAACATACCCATGAGCTGATCTTGCAGCGACTCGGACGCGCCCTCGAGCCCGGTGCTGACTGCCAGGAACTTCTGCTGCGCCTCGGCTAACTCGACGTTGTAACATACCCATGAGCTGATCTTGCAGCGACTCGGACGCGCCCTCGAGCCCGGTGCTGACTGCCAGGAACTTCTGCTGCGCCTCGGCTAACTCGACGTTGTAACATACCCATGAGCTGATCTTGCAGCGACTCGGACGCGCCCTCGAGCCCGGTGCTGACTGCCAGGAACTTCTGCTGCGCCTCGGCTAACTCGACGTTGTAACATACCCATGAGCTGATCTTGCAGCGACTCGGACGCGCCCTCGAGCCCGGTGCTGACTGCCAGGAACTTCTGCTGCGCCTCGGCTAACTCGACGTTGTAACATACCCATGAGCTGATCTTGCAGCGACTCGGACGCGCCCTCGAGCCCGGTGCTGACTGCCAGGAACTTCTGCTGCGCCTCGGCTAACTCGACGTTGTAACATACCCATGAGCTGATCTTGCAGCGACTCGGACGCGCCCTCGAGCCCGGTGCTGACTGCCAGGAACTTCTGCTGCGCCTCGGCTAACTCGACGTTGTAACATACCCATGAGCTGATCTTGCAGCGACTCGGACGCGCCCTCGAGCCCGGTGCTGACTGCCAGGAACTTCTGCTGCGCCTCGGCTAACTCGACGTTGTAACATACCCATGAGCTGATCTTGCAGCGACTCGGACGCGCCCTCGAGCCCGGTGCTGACTGCCAGGAACTTCTGCTGCGCCTCGGCTAACTCGACGTTGCTGGACTCGCTCGCCGCGCGGAGATTCTCGAATGTAGACGCCACCTGATCCCAAGAAAAAGTAAAGTGTCATTGGTTACAAATCTATTCTTTCGTGTGGTTAGTGACTAACCTGGTGACACACAGACATCATCTGGGGTTGCTGTCATTATTAGTGACAAAGAAATTATTTGACTGTTATGAAGTACGTTAATGCTCTTACAGTGTTATTGCTATTTATAGTGCGAGAGAGGTACAGGGTTATACATACATGACCAATCCTTTATCACAACGGAATCATGATGGAATTAATCTACTTAATAAAAATCTTAAATTCATTCATTAACTGACAGTCAACATACCCTAAAAGATGGGTCCACAAAGGCACAAAGGAAGGATTTTTGGAAATTCATCTCCTAGAGGGGTTACATAGGGGATGACAGTTTGTATGGGAGTTCTTCATTTTTGCCAATGGGAAATCCCATCCGACGGACGTCTTGTACTTCATACAACATCCGCTGCCCCTGCAAATGATTCCCCTTGGGCCGAGACCTGATCCAAGGCGTCCTTCTTGGCGTGCAGCGCGGCCTCGTCGTCGCCGACGGAGCGCTCCAGCAGGCGCGCGCGCTTGTCGTGTGACGTCAGCGCCTCGCGCTCCGCCCGGTGCGCGGCCGACACGGACGCCTCCGTCTTCTCCACCGTTTGCAGCGCAGTCTCCGACTCCCTCAGGGCGCTGCCGCACTCCTGGCGTGTCAGCAAAGATTAGGTAAATCCGGAGTCACTCGTAATCTGTACCATTGATGCCCGCCCCCTAACACATGTACGAGTAACTCCGGATTTTGAATTTATCTGTCTGTGATGTTTAACCTTGTTAAACCTTTTAAGTTTTCATTTCATTGCAATGAAATGAAAGAAAATTTAAAACTCATATTCAAAAGTACACTTTGTAGGCAAGCTTATTACAAATTAGAGGATTATATCCAAGATAAGAATGCTTGGAAACATGGTGGTCTTGCTCCATAGGACGATTTACGATGACGATTTGCTAATTTAGTTGTATAAAGGCGAGTCTAGTCTGCTCGCTCACTCTTCGGCAAGTGAGTGAGCTACCGCGGTCGGCAGCCGCCGTCATCTCACTCACTCGCATCTCGTCGGCAAATCACCTCGCTATTAAGCGTCCCCATTATTTGACGAATACCTGGTAATGTATTACTTTATATTCTCATATCCTAATATGAATATACATGCTTGTATTATAATCCCTATTTCCCTACAGGGAATACAAACATTTCATTCGTAATAGATATTACGAATATATTATAGTAATAGTAATAGTAATAGTAATAGTAATAGTCCATTTATTTGTGAGAATATTGTTACATAGAGATGTTACATAGTTTTGAAGTACATAATATTCTGCCGTTTCCGGCGTACAAATACATTTTCAGGGTTTTGGTTAGTTAGTTAGTAGTAGGGTAGTCAGGGTTTTGGTTAGTAATTAGTTACACCTCTAGGCGGTGCGCCGTTACTCAGGACGCCCACTAGACATCAGTCTGATAAATCCGCTCCGCAATCCACCTGCGCGGTGCGCCGTCACTCAGGACTCAGCCTTAGATATAATGTAAACTAAATGATACTCTACCTCATCCAAGTTCTTGCTGATCTCAGCAATTTGTGTGTCAAATTCTTTGACTTCCTTTATGTTGTTCTTTATTTCGTCTTTCAAACTTTTGGCTTGATCTTGCACCTCTGTCACTTTACCTTCGGCCTTTTTAGCATGTTCTTCTGCTTTTATGAACCTGGAAATAAAAAAAAAATGATATCTAATCAGTAAACAGGAAGAGAGAGATCAAGTTTTTAGTTTCGCGTCGGACACTGCCTGCATGGCTCGTCGCTACACAACTAATCTGTCTCAAATGGGGCACGGTAAGGGTAAAAAGAGACTGCCATATAGGTATGAGTGACGGGAACTATTTCTATAAAGCAGAATTTTTTTTTCAATGTGTTATGGCATACTGTTGGTACGAACTTGAATACATTGTCATTTGAGTACGTAAATGGTCGCTTTATAACGGGTGTAAAACGAAACCGAGAGTCACTTGTTATTCCCGTCATTTTGTTTTTTTTTTGTTCTGGACCAATCTTGGATTCCTTCTGATTACGGATATAGTGAAGGTCAAAGTTTCAGCTTTCTTGCTTTGACATAAAATATAGCATCGCATCGCCCGCCCGCGTTGACAAGATTATCCCCTACTAAAACTCGCTCAGCTAAGTTAAAACCTCAACTAAAGAAATTATCACTTTAAAACCTCCTTTTTGAAATAGGTTGATTAAAAAGCATAAATTATTTGTGCAACGGACTTACGTAAAAGCTATATATAATCTAGTGAGATTCTCAAGCTCCCTCACAACTTTCTGGTATTCTTGAAACTGAGCTCTTTCATCTTGTAGTTTTTGTAATCTTGGTGCAATGTCCTCACGTATTATCTGAAATATAAGTACAAATAGTATGTTTTTCAACCAAGACGTTTTGATGTTCTGTATTGTAAACTATGCATAGTACACCAACGCAGAGATGGTATGACAAAGGTGTGTGTTTGTCTTGGTCTTTGGGAAATACAGACTGTTGTTGTTTACAGAACACGTACCTCATTAAGGTCTCTAAGTTTGGCATCCTTCTTCTCAATCGTTTTCTGAGCTGCTTGTTTCTTTGCTTCATACATCCTGGTGCCTGCTGCCTCTTCTACCATTGACAGGATCTATAAAAATCATACTTTGAACACAAATCTATACTTATAAATATTATTTACTAGCTGATGCCCGCGGCTTCGCCCGCGTGGATGCACCGATTTTCATGCTGGTTTCACAATAACCGACTTGTGAAACCAGCATGAAAATCGGTGCAGTAGGTTTTGAGTTTATCGCGAATAGACACACAGACTGACAAATGCGGCGGAGGACTTTGTTTTAAAATATGTAGTGATTAATAGCTTTGCCCGCGGCGTCCCTCGCATGGAGGTTGGAAATTATCCCACGGGAACATACAACCGGGATAAACAGTATCCTAGGAGATGGTGTGTCTATCCATGTGCCAAATTTCATCCAAAAAGGTAAAGAATCCATCAACACCTTTCAAACATTATAGTAGTTTACAAAACTTACCTCAGCAGGCTTCATATTCAGGACCTTGGTGATCCGACCCTGCATTATGAGGAAGTGAGGGTTGTTCACGTTGAGCTGCACAGAGCAGAACAGGTCTGACACTCTCTTGTTCTGCACGTTGATGCCGTTGATCATGTACTTGTTCTTGCCTCCCATTACAACCTGGTGAGTTTTGCGAATATCATCTTAATAATTCATGCTGCTTTCAAACAATTGAATTGTAATTTTGTTTGTTTATTATTTCAAAGAATTATCTATTATTAAAACAGACAGCATTACAATGGAACTTATTGATTCAATTAACACTTTGATTAATTCATCAAACAAAGAAATGGGTATTAGATATCAAAAAAATAAATGAAAAATATAAGACAAGTAGGTGTACCTACTCAGCTTGTGTATCTAAGCAAGTACTAATTATACATAGAGATGAGGTGTATGAACAGACAGACACCAGCTGCAACCAAATATAAAGTTCATGAAGTACCTGTCTCGTAACTGTGATCTCATCTTGATTCTCATACCCGATGGGGCACTGCCTCCTGTCTCGGTTGTCGAATGTGATGCTCACAGTAGCCTTGGTGATACCTGCTTGGCCATGCTTGTATATCAGCTCTTGCAAACTCCCCGCTCGCACCTAAGACATTCTTTGTGCATCATTTATCAAGAACGACCCACCAACCCAAATCTGGTATAATCTAACCTGCATCCTCCACTCTTGAACAGTTTAGTACCTAGCTTGACAATGTTGTCTTAGGGAAATAGGTCTAGGCAGCTAACCAAGAATACACATTGTGATAAAGTTTATTCTTTTTATCGGAGAATTTACGAAATTTCAAAAAGAAAAAGAGAAACTTTCTTTCTCTTTTTCTTTTTGAAATTTCGTTCTTACGTGAATAAAGACCCGCAAAAACCACAAAATTGGAACAAAGAAATGTATAGGCGGGAAAAATCTATCTAACACAACCCATGTTTGTACAGACAAATGCATGAAACGAGTAGGTACTTACGTTTGACAAATTCGTGATTCCTAAGACAAAACATATCGCATCCAATATGTTCGACTTCCCTGTGCCGTTCAGCCCGGTGATGGCATTGAATTCAGAATCGAACCCAGTGATCTCAACACGATTTCCGTACGATTTAAAACCGTCCAACACCATAGACTTTATATGCATCTTGACGATGATCAATTCATCGAGGAATTGATGATAGCACGCACTATGGCATCAATTAAACTAAATAGCAAAACAAAAACTAGAAAATAACGTAAAGCGGGAGCCGTTGGAAAATACAATTTCTTGACATTTTCTTTAATCAACTGTCAGTGTCAGTGGTCAGTGTCAAACGCAGCTTCATTCCCAGAGTTGCCAACAGTTAAACTAACTCTCCACCAGATTCAACTTCTAAAACCACAAAAAAAATCGGCCCCACTCTAAAATTTAAAAAAATTGTTTTTACGAAAGAAAACAGTACTTTTTTTGTAAAAAATGTTTAAAATAATAATAAATACCCAACTCCCGGATTCCATATACCTAAAAGCCCTCTCCGCATTCGAAACCCATAAGTATATGGGTATATCGGAAGCGTTAGGTATCAATGTTAATGACATGAAGCAATCGTTGAGGGAGCGCTTCTTTGGCCGCCTGAAGAAATTATTTAATAGTCTTCTATCAGGCGGGAACAAGGTGCGCGCCTTCAACGGCTGGGTCATGCCGGTTTTGATGTACTCTTTCGGCATACTCAAATGGACTTAGACCGAACTTGACGCTCTGGATAGGAGGGTCCGTACGCTGCTGACTGCATACCGAATGCATCACCTACGGTCATCGATAATGAGACTGTACATCTACAATCGCGAGATATGCAGGTTCAGGGAATATTTCGTAGAAGCCGACGCGCCGGTAGCTTGGACCCTGTTCCCGATACCGGTGGGATACTTTTTTTTATATTTTTAAAAGATTTTATTCTAATATTTAAAAATATAATATATGTGTATAGAAAATGAAATAATGAAAGTAATACCTAATAAAATATGTCAATCAACATACAATGTAATTACTAATTAGTAAATCAACGTCAAGGTCAGGAACATAAAAATTATTACAATAACATAATTTTTTTATCTGCACCATCATCATCGGTTTCCTTGGTACCATTATTTTATAAAAAATTCAACTTCATGTTGTTCCTCTGCTTGTTTTTCATTACATTCATACAGTAAAAGTAAATAACTACTCCTGAAAATTAATAATACTTATTTCGTTTCCGTTTTAGTGGTTGAGTGATAGCATTTTCGGTAATTTAAACTGAATTCTACTAAACCACTAGAAAAAACAATCAGCTACTAAAAGCATTATTTCGCCACTAAAAGGGGGGTCGAAACCACCAGTTTTAGTTTTCCACTAAAACTGGTGGTTTCGACCCCCCTTTCCACCATCTACTAAGTTGGTAACACTGTCGCCCGCGCGCCGTTCGCGGTTCGCGGTATTTGGTGCTTGGTGCTTTACGTTCCATTACAGTATGTTTTAACTAAGATACTGATAATAATGGGTTTTATTTTCTTTATTGTTTTTTAAAAAATGATCGAAAATGCAATCACCAAAAATGTCATTTTAATTATCAAATACTTAAGTAATCAATAATTATCCCAGGCAATGTACGTAATTGAAAAAAAAAATGATTTTTACGTCCGTGCACTGGAACGAAATCTATTGATCGTTTCTGTTTGACGTAGGCTGCTTTCCGAATTAGGAAATAATCGCTGACAGCGCTCACATCGATATCTTGCGTTCCGTTTTAGATATCACAATTATGACAGCTGACGGCTGTCATCAATTCGGAACGCTCGTGAACGCGCTCACAGTCCTCGCTCAATTTCAAAACATAAACATAACCTCAAACAAGGACTGATTGTATATTTTTTGAAAATGGAAGTTCTAATATTAGTTTGTTGGTTGACTCTATCGACTCTGGTCGCCATACTAACGACAGCATCAACGAGAGAGAAGAAGGGATGCGCAAGCGATAAACTTTGTCCAATAGGACAGTGTAATTTTAATAAACTTCTTAACATTCAATAAAGAGAGAAGGGATGCGCAAGCGACAAACATTGTCCAATAGGACAGTGTAGGTAATTTTAATAAACTTCTTAACATTCAATAAATGATCTAATTAAGTAATGTATAATCTATTTTGTAGTTTTACTTAGAACATCCTTTATCATTTGAATAAGTTTTATATTTAGGTACATTAATGCAACTGATAGGTAAGTAAATGTGAAATTCATTCTTGGCAAGTAGATTTTCTTTTTTTTTAATACTTCTTATTCATGTACTTAAGTATTTAAAATATTTGAGAAGGGAACTTGTTACCATTGCGCCATGTATTGGGATGGGTATGTAAATAATGTTCAACAATAATAGTAATAAAACATTTTTATTAACAATCAATTAGAATCACAGTATAATCAGACTGAACCTCAGGTATCCTGGTCGCGCTCCAAGCCAAAATCTTCTCCTTATTATCATTTATGCTAATATAAGAAAAATATCAAACAGTACAACAGTAACAAAATTCTTATGTACTTATATTATTAACTCCTTATCTATTTTAGTAAATATTATGTAAAAGCACAAACATACAGTGCAATTTAAACATTAATAAAATTCACAGATTTTACCAGGTATTTCTATTCAAACGGGTACTGTTCAAATCTTACAAGTAGAGCTATACTTAGTACGTATTAAAACAGGTAAGTACTTACTGATCAACAATCACAGTATACTACTAAGTCAACAGGTACTGATCAACTCTTAAAAACAAATAAAAAATCACAAGTAGGGCTACTAATAATTAAACAGGTGCTGATCATATCTATACTTACATGTAAAGATCTATAAAAAACTTCAATTTAATTGTTGTTGTTAGTCTTGTTACACAACAACTGCAAAATGAATCAGTTCCGTGTTAACAGCCAAAAAAAGCACAGTAAAGTCTTACATCAGAGTATCAGGCCATGTTGCCCTATCGTTTCCAGATGTTGCATTGTGATCCACTATCTTTTTATAATGTTTTTTTTAAGCTGTTTATTTTTGACTGGCACTGGATACCAGTAACATAATTATTGTATGTTGCACATTGTTCTTGCTATGACGTCATACACCATCTCAAGATGCATTTTTTTTTAATGTTCTCTATGCTCACTGTATAATGTGAGTAGCACAAAATGCATAACTCGTTCCAAATGAATAGAGGTGGTGACTCTTGATCTACTGAAATAAAAAAATAATATTAAGAAGGTACTTCCGTTCCTACTAACGCTGCAATAATATTGTTTGCGATGATTTTTTTTACTGAATTCTTCAATAATAGCTTAATAGATTTGAATGAAACTTGGCACATAGATAATCATATCCTGGAATAAAACAGGATATTTTTAATACTTATACTAAAGAAAATACTTTTATAACTTTAAATTGAGAGCAAGTTCTTAAGAATTAACTGTCAACATACTAATAACACAAAACCATAGAACACTTTTATCTTGCTTTTGTTATAGATTAATTATTGGAGTATGCGTAACCACATAAACAGTTGTCAACATGATGTTATGCAAAAACAACAGGCACATTCAGCTACTAAGTATCTGCACATAACCAGATAATAATATAAAATACTTACCGTATTGTTTTTTGGTTCATTCAGCAGTGACTCTGTTTCTCGGCTAGGCATATTGGCATCAAAGTCATTCACCAATTGCTGTGACTCTGTTTCTTAGCTAGGCATATTTGCATCAGTCATTCACCAATTGCTGTACATATTCAGTATCTGTAAACAGCAAGAACCAGTTAAGTAAACATTTATGATTGATCAGAAGACAATAGCTAAAGAGTGGTTGTATGCACTTTAAAAACTGTAAGATAGCTTTTGCAAACAGACAGCTAAGCAGTTGTGGGCTGTAAAACATTTCCATCATAATCGTTTAAGCAGTGGGCAGAACTGTAAGTGGGCTAAAATTCAGCACTTACCTCTCTGAGCCCTCTCGTATTCCTCTGATGTTAGCATAACAGAAAACAGTCGCCCGTGATTCTCGTCGGCTATATTCATTTGAATTTTCGTGGTTATTACAATATATAGGTACATCAAATTTCTTCTTCTTCACAATTTTGGAACTATTGGTACAACTCAAAATAAAACAATCCAACTGTCACGTCTGTCACTATGACACTATTTGACAGCCACATTGACAGCGCTCACAGTGATAATAATGTAGGGCATGGTCGGTGTTATCGCAAAATGGCGCATGTCATGACGTCATCTATGACGATTCAAGGGATATCGTTATCGCGGTCAAACTAATACGGTACGGGTTTTATCGCGCCAAAATCGATTACAGCGTAATAAGGAACGCACCCGGTATTTTATTTGACGTTTTGAAAATTTGAATTCGTTTGTGCTGTTTTGCTCTTTTAGTTTTACAAATTAAAAATGGATTATAGTAGCACAGGTGCGATGAGGAGTCCGTTCTCTCCTCGAGTCAGGCAGTCCATCACAGGACGACGGCCCATTGGGCTCTCGTCAACTAAAAAAAACCAAAGGTTTGTACATAACCTATTCTACCTAATTTGCATTGAAAATGTATTAATTCACGATATTTTCCACAGTAAGTTTATGCAGTCTGCGGGTGAACAAACTGGGGATGTTGTGTACAAGACTCCAGTAACCACAATAGAAACTTATGGAATGCCCCTCCCTGTGATGGTCACAGAAGCCCTTACATTTGGTAAGCACAATGCACAACTGACCTACTTGACTGTATCTTTCAAGAGCACTAACTCTATCACAAGGGAAACCTTATTGACTTTTAGATTTCCCTTGTGATAGAGTTCAGTTTGCTGAGAACACTTTTGGATGTATTATTTTGTGTTACTCTTAAAAATCAATAAACATAAACTGGTTCAATTCTTTCAGCCAGTGGTGAGGTGAGCGTGCGGCTATCTGCCTGTGGGTGGTGCTGGGTGGTGTCAGGGCGACGCATTATATCCTGGCCTCGCAACTCCACCATATACAGCAGTGCCTCAGCTGCACCCACCAGCACTATTGCTCGGGAGCTTTCACTGCCACAGACTGATCTTGCACATAAGGCTGATCTGGTTGTGCTGTTCTATATGGAAGGGGCACAGGTAAGATGACATGTTCTGTTACACCATCACTAAAATTAAATTTCTTTAATGTAAATTCTTTGTTAAAAGAGTACTTTTAAAATAAGATTATTTTAAACATTTCAAATCAATTTTTTAAAACTGGCCTATTGCAAGTCAGACTCGGACACAAAGGGTTCTTTATTTAAATAACACAAAGAATATATTTCATCCAAATTATATTCATAATGATACTATGATTTACAAAGTTATTTTTGAAAATTACCCATATTTAAATAAAATAACTTATAGATTTATAGTGTATATTAAATATGGCTGATTTTCTGCAAGTTAGTATTTGTTGTTTATATATGGGAAATGAAATGAAATGAAATTGTTTATTCTGTAAATAGGATATTGGAATCACTTTTACACGTCATATTAAAAAGTTGTAAAAATAAGCTAGATGAGGTCAGCGTTTCCTATCTGACTACTCTGAGAAGAAAGGCCGAAACAAACTCAGAGGTCACCGTCTCCTTTAAAGTCCAGACATAATCTTGGTCAGGCCATATGAGGACCATGTAGATTAGAGTCTGAAATGGTCTTTTGAGGAAAGAACCACACAGATTTGAGTGGACCTGTCCAGTCAGTGCAAGCATTTGTCAGTAATAGTGGAGCTCAACTCAGAACTTAAGGAGCTCAACGACTCGACAAACAATACCAAAGAAAGGACATTTGGGTAGGTCGCATAAAGTTCTCAAATTGCCAGACCTTCGCTAAAACTAACAGAACGAAAAATAAATATCCACATAGTCCTCACATTCACAATAAAACAATACTTTACAAGTAATCATCATGTCATTTTTTATATAATATTCAATAATGTCAATTTGTATATAAAAATGGTAGGTATATTTTTATGTTTTTCCATAATATTCAAAATGTCACAATGCTTAACAGAGCATATAATAAGTGCTACATAATAAGTGCAGCAATAAAACTTTTCTTTAGCATCTGCAATGGTTTTTTTTTGTATGTAGCATAATCAGCCTATAACATTCCCACTGCTGGGACACAGGCCTCCTCGATGAGCAGGAGAGGGCCGTAACCCACCACACGGGCTCAGTGCGGGTTGGTTTTGTATGTAGGAAATGAGTTAATAGAACAGCTTCTATTATATTAATTCATCATCTTTACTATTCCAAAAGAAAAGCAAAAAATCTGCGTCAATTTACGAACGTAAATATTAATATGACTCAGAGCTTCCGATAAATATATTTACTTCTGAATTGATGACTCGGCAACTAATGTTGTAAGTGGGCTACGATAAATATTTTAGAGATGCAACACCTGTCTACTAATAAAATCAAACTCCAGTCTCAAAATCGCCATTTTATTCAACATCATATTCTTTTTTCATAATTTTGTTGTATTATTTTTATTATGTGGCATAATTTCAAAAGTGGAGTGCATAATGTAAAGGTTGGGTTAGTTTAGAACTGTGACCCCCTATGAACGCCAAAAACGACTAGAATTTATAGAAAAAATACTTTAGTTAGGGTTAGTTAGTTGGGGTTCTGAATACTAGAAGGGTTTCCATAAACGCCGCGCCGCCGAGGTCCATTGTCGTTATGCGTAAATATATTTATGCTGTTGAATGTTATGCTTATACATTATTATGATTAGAGAAATTCAATCTGCCTAGCCTTTTCCCAACTATTTTGGGGTCGGCTTCCAGTCTAACCGAATGCAGCTGAATACCAGTATTTTACATGGAGCAACTGCCTATCTGACCTCCACAACTCAGTAACTGGGTAATACGATACACCTTGGTAAGACTGGTCGTCTGACGACCCGTAACAACTGTCAAAGATCCACGAATGACAGCCGCCGGGACCAACGACTTACACGCTTTCCAAGGCATGGAGGAGTCTCGATATGTAAAGATGGTCAACCATCCACGGACCAACCCTGGCAAGCGTAGCATAACCTGGTGGATCGGCCTGTGCGGTTGTTATTACTTAGCTTAGCTTTAAAGTGTTTTTTAATTTTAGAGAAATTATTCTTAAAATAGTTATGCATAAGCTGTTATGCGTAAATACAGTTAGGATAAACAAAAGTATGCCATGTTAAATTATGTTTTAAAATTAAATATTTATAATTTTAAGACATTCATTTACCATTATTTGATGACAATAATAAGGTAATTTTATGTTCAATTATAGTAGATTCACTCATCATCATCAATTACTTATGCTAACATATAAAAATAAAAAGTGGCCTATGTCCTTCCCCGGGATGCCATCTATCTCCTTGCCAAATTTTATCGAAATCCGTCCAGTGGTTTAGGCTGAAAAGGTAACATACAGACAGACAGACAGAGTTTCTTTCGAATTTATAGTATTAGTATGGATATGGACTTTATGAAATTAGAGTATGTTGAAATTATTTTATAGATGCAATTGATACACTTATTAGAAGCTGGCAATGCGTAGATATATCACAAATTGTGTTGCTTAAGAAATATCACCATGCCGAGTCATATTTACAGTAGCTTGTTTTACAATATATGGTTGCTTGAAAAGCAAATATTAGACGCTAAAAGTTTGTCGCTGACTTATTAATTCATTAGGCAACTAAATATATTGAAGAATTACATTTTAAAGAAGCTGCGTTAATTAGCACCCTTGATACAGTATGTAACAAAAACCCTGTCAGATCCGAAAGGGGCACGTGGGTACTGCTATAACATTACCAGCAAAAAATATAAAAATATATTATTATTGAAATTAAAGAAGTTTGTTATTTGCAATTTGTT
Organism: Lithophane socia; assembly: GCA_947522985.1. Taxonomy (NCBI): domain Eukaryota; kingdom Metazoa; phylum Arthropoda; class Insecta; order Lepidoptera; family Noctuidae; genus Lithophane; species Lithophane socia. The sequence continues at coordinate 564,151 of OX383270.1, read as the reverse complement.
ATTCACATTTTTATTACCAAAATTACCTCAATTTCATAATAAATTAGCAAATTTTCTACAGAGGTCACAAGCTCATAAGTTATGACTTGTAGACACCAGTTAAATGACGACGGCCGCCCGCGCCCCATGTACTAAACCGGTAAAATTAATTCGCCGCATTTAAAAAATAAACAACTTCTGTCCATAACTAGGTATGACCTGGTTGTATGAGGGTTAAATTCTTAATTCTTGAATCTCTCACAGATGCCATCCTGCATCGGAGTGTCCCCTGAAGGCACAGTCCGCTATTGGCCGTCCGTGGGGCAGGAGGGCGTGTACATAGACGTCTCGTGTGAGCTGGCCGGCCAGGAGTGCGAGAAGCTCGGAGACTACTCTCCAGAAGGACTGGTGCTGGCCACCACTACGTGCACAGTTGTACTCCTCAACCCTACTGTTATTGGTAAGTTATCAATAATCCTACTAATAATGTTATTCCACTGTAACGTCCGGCCCTCGCGACCATTTAACACACGTCTGCCGCGCGCACGCGCCAGTCCACGGGCAACGCCGCCCGCTCCACCGTAACTAAAACATATATAGCTACTAAACCTTAAAAGCTACAGTAACGAAAAAAATATCTGTTATGAAAATATGATCTATTTTTTATTATCATCTTTAATACTAAAAACGAGGTTAAACTAGTAATTAAGCGAAAAAAAGTGGCCATTTTTTTTCGAAACATCAATAACTTGAATGAGAATTAGATTTGATTTGTCACATAAAAGTGTGATAATGTAAACATCATCATAAAGCACGAATCTTCTAGTTTATTTTGATGAACTTGTAAGATTAAATAAAACAAACAACAATATTTACGACATATATTTGCAGACACACGCCAAATAACAAAACGACACACGCGTCAACTGCAGATAAAAAATTCTCATCCTATTGTCAAAGCATCTTACACAGCCATCTCGTATTTTTTAGTCGAACTATTTCATCAGCTATCCATATAATAATCTGTCAAACTGTGGAAATAGTATCGTATTTTATCACTAGATGACGTAGTATTATAATATCTGTGCTAGATGAAATTAAAGACGACTATTCGCTTCGGATAGTGTACTATCCGGGACGTATGACGTGACTTTTTTTTAGGATAGTATAGTATCGTTAGACGTGTGAGTGGATAATTAATGGTGGTTGGTTGCAGACGGTCGCGCGACGGTCACGTGTCGCACTCTGCGGCCGCCCAGCGGCTGGCTCGGCGGCATCGGGCGGCGCGTCTCGCTGCTATTCTTCGGATCCATGCCGGCTCATGCAGATACGGTGAGGAATCCTTTATAATGATCATACAATTTTTAGTAATTCAATTTAAAATATAGTGCCCTACTTTGAATGCTTTTGTAGGGTTCCGGACGCAAAGGGTAAAACGGGACCATGTTACAAAGATTAAGTCCGTCTGTCCGCGGCTTAGCGCAGACTGTTGGAACTAGAAAGCTGTAATTTGGTATGGGTATACTATACATATAAATCACGCCGACAAAGTGATAATAAAAATCGTCAGAAATATTTTGTTTTAGGGTACCTCCCCTACACCGCCTGCACGTAAAGTGTGAATGGTTTTTTTTCCCGTTGTTCCCATGGTATGGGGTATCGTTGGCAAGGTCGTTTAAAAATAATTAGAGTCAAGTGTTATACATACTGCCGTTAATTTTGTCACATATCCAAAACCAACCATTTATCTGGCAGGGGGCCCTACCAGCTATATGGTTGGTTTTGGATATGTGAAAAAATGAAAAAATTCACGGCAGTAGTATATATAACGAAATTAAAGGAAAACTATCACCGCTACGCAGGCTCCACAAGTTACCGAGTAATAATCGACCAACTTAAATTTGCAGTTGCAAAAACATTTTGTCCCGTACAGAATGTATATAATTAACAAGTTTTTCAACAATAACTTTAAGGTTGATGCGCTAGGGTAGCCCGCGAAATTCAAATTTTGTTAGGTTTTTTGCAATTTGCAGGTCATGATTTCATGCCAAATGTCATGATTTCATAAAATAGTCATTCAATACACTTTCATGAGCTTAGGGAGTTGTATTGCTGATTTTAATGTTTATAATTCAGTAAATCCATATTTGATACGCGCTAATAATATTTAAATCAACATACAACCTGATACTGACCTGCAAATTGCAAAAAACGTAAGAAAATTTGAATTTCGCGGGCCACCCTAGCGCATCCCCCTTAAGATTGTTGTATAAATTCATCCCAACTACCTCAACTACGGAACCCTCCATTGTGCGTAGCTCGACATCTACTTGGCCGATTTTTTATGTATACTGAGATGGTGAACTTTTCAACAAATCGGTGGCTGCAGGTGTGGTAACTAGCGTGTCATTGAAAGTGAAATTACATTATGCACTTTGCAGTAATCAATACTAAACAACTCGTAAAGTCCTGATCAATATTCGACCGCGATTCGATCCGCAATTAAACTTGTTACGCCCTCCGCGGCGTTAGGCAGACGTCTGCGACGAAAAACTCCCGCGAGCGTGTCCGTTCTTTCGGGAAAAATCAAGGACGACAATAGTCGATGTCCATATTATGTATTTATTGAATGTTATACTTATCAGCTTGTCTAAATTGTATTGTTTCAGAAATTAGTAGGAGTGGTAGTGCTCCCAGGCAATGAGGAGTCCGAGAGTACCATCGCGCTGGTGTCGGGCGGGCCGGCGCTGCAGCTGTGGCGCGGCGCGGAGCTGCACGAGCACTCGCTGCGGCGCGCGCTCGGCGCGCACCTGGCGCCGCACGGTGAGTACCATCGCGCTGGTGTCGGGCGGGCCGGCGCTGCACGAGCACTCGCTGCGGCGCGCGCTCGGCGCGCACCTGGCGCCGCACGGTGAGTACCATCGCGCTGGTGTCGGGCGGGCCGGCGCTGCACGAGCACTCGCTGCGGCGCGCGCTCGGCGCGCACCTGGCGCCGCACGGTGAGTACCATCGCGCTGGTGTCGGGCGGGCCGGCGCTGCACGAGCACTCGCTGCGGCGCGCGCTCGGCGCGCACCTGGCGCCGCACGGTGAGTACCATCGCGCTGGTGTCGGGCGGGCCGGCGCTGCACGAGCACTCGCTGCGGCGCGCGCTCGGCGCGCACCTGGCGCCGCACGGTGAGTACCATCGCGCTGGTGTCGGGCGGGCCGGCGCTGCACGAGCACTCGCTGCGGCGCGCGCTCGGCGCGCACCTGGCGCCGCACGGTGAGTACCATCGCGCTGGTGTCGGGCGGGCCGGCGCTGCACGAGCACTCGCTGCGGCGCGCGCTCGGCGCGCACCTGGCGCCGCACGGTGAGTACCATCGCGCTGGTGTCGGGCGGGCCGGCGCTGCACGAGCACTCGCTGCGGCGCGCGCTCGGCGCGCACCTGGCGCCGCACGGTGAGTACCATCGCGCTGGTGTCGCGTCTGTTTCGCGTAAATTAGAATTTCGCGGGCTACCTTGGCGCGTCCACCCCAAGTCCCCTCGTGCGCCGCACGTGCCCGGCGCGCGCCGCACGTGCCCGGCGCGCGCCGCACGTGCCCGGCGCGCGCCGCACGTGGCCCGGCGCGCGCTTCGCTCCCCGCTTGTGTCGCGGCGGGCTCGCGGCGCGCCGCCACTCTCCCGTCGCATCTCTAGGAACAACATCGTACATTGTCCGATGCGCCGCGACACGCCACGTTGCACGCGCCGCGACACACCACGCAGCTAGTTAGAAATAAATCTGTCTTAATAAACAATAATGGTTTACTGTGTTGCAACTGGCAGGCGACCTGAACAGTCTGGAGATCGTGGCGCTGGACGTGCGCGCGGCCGCGCCCGACACGCTGGCGCTGCTCGTGGCCAGCGCGCACGTGGCGCGCTCGCCCGACATGCGGTATGCTATCGGTAAGGACGTGACACCGTATTCACACTCAAACTCGAAATTTTAAATTGCCACTTGGAAATATGAAGAAAGTTGTCCATTTCAAAGCGAAGTGGGTACAGTCACCCCAAAAAAAAAACCGGTCAGATGCGTGTCGGACCACACACAATGAAGGGTTCCGTAGTTGGATTGAATTTTTGAAAACGAATGTGCGTTTTTCTCTATTCTCAGTAATATTATTAGGTAGTTTCGGGATTAATGTAAAGCCATTAGAACATCGAGACGTGCATGTCGTGTCCCGCAGCGCACATCTGCGTGGCCGACCCCGGCCAGCCGCTCGTGACGTCGCTGGCGGCGGCGCGCGGCTGGGCGGGCGCGGCGCACGAGCCGGCGCGCCTGCTGGCGCTGGGCGGCCGCGCCGTGCTCTACACCAGCAAGTACGTCGCCGTCGTGTCCGGTGAGTGCCCTATCTCTGGTAAAAGGTATCTTCTGGTAATATTAAACATAATAAAAATAAACAACCAAAGGGGGGGGGGGCAACATACGTTAAAATTATATAATCAAAATATACAAGGTTGCTCTTCCAAATTACTGGAAATAGAATTGTTTTTAGAAAATACTAAGTTTGATGTCATTTGTTTAACAGAACATTGGTTAAAAGACCATCAAGTAATGTCAATTAATTATGAAAATTATTGTGTCGTTAGCCATTTCAGTCGAAAACGTATGATACATGGTGGTTCATTAATATTAGTAAAAAAATCTATTAAATCAAAAGAACGAAAAGACATCTTTGGACTGTCTGTTGAACACACCATTGAATTGTCCTGTGTTGAGCTTGATAAGCATGTTACAGTATGTGTTTACAGACCGCCAAGCTACCAGAATCTATCTATATTGGATTCTGTAATGGAAGAGGTGCTAAAGAAACTTAGTGCTAATAGTAAGTCAATAATCATTTGTTTTGTCAATAATAATAGGTGATTTTAATATTAATTTATTAGAAAATAACTCGAATACTGTCAAACTATTAAGTCTTTTTAGGTAATTTGATGAGTCAAATTGTTTTTGTTGAACCAACCCGAGTGACAGCTTCTTCTGCCACTTGTATAGATAATATTTTTTGTAATTGTGATTACTTACATAAAGAAATTGTAAATAAGTTGCCATCTGATCACAGTGGTCAAACAATAACATTTTGCGCCTACATGCCTCTACAAAAAATTCAAATAAGGTTTAGGCCAATTACATGTAAAAACTTAGAGAATTTAAATACTTCTTTGGCCAGTAAATTATGTGTTCAGAGTAATAATGTCTGTGACCCAAATGAGTTCTATGCCGATTTCTTTTCACTAATAAACAAGCAATTTAATGACACTTTTCCACTAAAAACTAAAACTATTTACACAAAGTTCCTATTTAGTGATTGGGCGATTCCAGGTATTCGTAAAAGCAGGGAAAATCTTTTTGAACTTTATGGCCTAAAGTAACATATGAATAATACATCCTTTCATCAGTATGTTACAAAATATTCTAAAACTTTTAAAAATGTTTGCAAAATAGCTAAAGCTCTTTACATTAGCAATAAAATAAAATCAGCGGTTGATAAAATAAAAACTACCTGGCAAATAATAAATAATGAAACAGGCAGGAAAAAACAGCGTAGTACTGAATTCAATTTAGAGACCTCATCAACCTCAGATGTAGAAATAGCTCAGGAATTTGAAAACTTTTTTGGTAATATTCCCGTTAAAACTACTGAAGCTTTAAATTCTTCACCCGCCCTTTCTGCTGGCTTACTTAGAAAGAATGTAAAGGCATGCCCTTTGGAGTTAAGGTTTCAGCATACAAACCCCCAGGCAGTTATAAAAGCTTTTAAAGATCTTAAAAATCAACAGAAGATCTATGGGGAATGTCTGTAAAAGTCTGTAGGTCTATCATCGAAACCATTGCGCCTTATTTAGCTTTCTTATTTAACACCAGTGTAGACCAAGGAGTCTTTCCGGATCTCATGAAACACAGTAAAGTAGTGCCTTTGTTCAAATCCGGTGATAGTAAGGAACCCAACAATTATAGGCCTGTGTCAATTCTGCCAGTTGATGAGAAAAGTTGATGCTTAATCAAATGTTACGTCACTTTAATAAAGATTCCATCTTTCATGAACAATAGTACGGTTTCACCAAAGGGCGTTGTACCACCGACGCCGGTGTCTCCCTAATAAAGAACATTTTTAACGCCTGGGAAGAAGCACAAGATGCCATTGGAATCTTTTGCGATCTCTCGAAGGCGTTCGATTGCGTCGACCATGAGACACTTCTGCTGAAACTAGAGCACTATGGGATTAGGAATACAGCTCTTGATTTACTAAGATCATATCTGAAAGATAGAAAAGTTAAAGTTCAAGTAAACGGCGTAAACTCATTGGGTTCTGAAATGGCAATGGGCGTTCCTCAAGGTTCGATATTGGGTCCATTCCTCTTTTTAGTTAACATTAATGATTCACCCCAATTACTACCAAATCAACCGAAGATGGTGTTATTTGCAGATGATTGCAGATGATGCATTGATTTTTAAAATAAACCGACGATCACAAAATCTTGACGACGTGAATAGCGCTATTCTTCAGGTCCACGATTGGTTTACAGTAAATAATTTGGTACTTAATGAAAAAAAAACCAAATGCATTCGATTTAAACTACCTAATGTTAGAAGTAGCGAATGTGACATCATATTGAATGGAGAAAAACTGTAATTTATTAATCCAACAGTTTTCCTGGGAATCACGCTAGACAAGAAATTACAATGGGGATCCCATATAACATCTCTTGCGGGGCGGCTAAGCTCGGCCGCTTATGCTGTTAGAAAGATAAGACAGTTAACAGATGTAGAAACCGCGCGTTTGGTCTATTTCAGTTACTTCCACAGCATTATGTCGTACGGCATTTTACTGTGGGGTCGGGCTGCTGACATTTAATCCATCTTTGTTTTGCAAAAGAGAGCTGTCAGAGCCATTTATAATCTATCTCGCCGCGAATCTCTCAGGGAACTATTTAAAAGGATTAATATTATGACGGTACCTTGCCAATTCATTTATGAGAATATTATGTATGTAAGAAAAAATCTAAATCTTTTTAATAAAATAAGTGATAGACATAATTTTAACACTAGAAATAAAGATAAAATAGATCAACCATTTTTCAGATTAGCTAAAGTACAAACATCTTTTATGGGGTACTGCGTTAAATGCTATAACAAAATACCTAGTGATATATTGGAATTAAATTAAAGAAAATTTAAAACTCATGTTAAAAGTACACTTTGTAAACAAGCTTATTACAAATTAGAGGATTATATCCAAGATAAGAATGCTTGGAAACATGCTGGTCTTGCTCCATAGGACAAATTCGAGTCTGGACAAAATCAAACTGGTTGCTGATCTAGTTGTATAATTTAATATTTGTATATCATAGATTTTTTACATTTTATGATTATTACACTCACACACTGTCCTATTAGTATTACTTGTAAGTTTGTAGTAATATTGTATGTGATATCGTATACTTTTACAATGTTTGTAAATATGTGAGCACCATGTATCTATCACATACTTATTAATTTATTTGTCATTGCTCCATTTTTAATTCTTTTTTTTTAGCTATTGTGGTACAGTAATTGTATTCTCGGTGCATCGTCTTCACATGTAATTATATAATTGATGTATACCAAATATTGTAAAACATTTTTTTTTTAAAGAGTAACGGTGGAGTTTCTTGCCCATTCTTCTCCATACGAAAACTACCTTTTGGAAGGGGCAACTAGAATCAGTTCTATTTCTATGTATTTGACGTTCAAAAGTGCCTTTAATGTGCCTAGTTGAAATAAATTATTTGACTTTGACTTTGAGTCTGCGCAGCGAGCGGAGTGGGATGCCGTGTCTTAACTTACGTTCGCATTGTGCAGCGACGGTCTCGAACGACAAGGTGGACTACATCGACGTGTCGGCCGACGGCGACCAGCTGCTGGGCGCCGAGCTGTGCGGCGGGCTGGCGCTGCTGTTCAGCCGCAAGCACGGCGTGCTGGCGCTGAGCCAGCCCGACGCGCGCGCCACGCCGTGAGTACACAACGCGAAGGACCTTGTGGCGCGACCTAGTAACCGAAACGAACGCCGCCAACATGGTGGCGTTAGTTTCGGTGTTTAGCACGCGCTCTTTCAATCCATTTAACCTAACAATTGCACACATGTTTACCATAAGCGCCCCCTTGTCTACGCCAAAAGTTCCTTGTAGCAATGCAAACACAAAGCACTCGCGGGAATAAGAAGGACGATTATTCCCTTAAAAAGCATGGTATAGTCGACCTCGTAATTGCTTTACCACTCTTAAGTTGAATGTCACTTGCACGTCGTGAAACGTCAAGATCTATTTTTGCTTTAAGGCCAATGTGACAGTTACAGTTTCAACTTTAGCAAAATCTAATTTATTGGGATTTTTTTTAAGTGGGTACGCCATTACGCGTTCGGCTTTACAAACAGTGATGAAAACAAAAAAGCAAGGTATCAAAAGGAATCAAACGTAGCTCATCATTGATTCAGCAACATGACGTTGTGTTGCTGGCCATTTCATATCGCTACAACTCAACTTTTTGTTTACCATAAATTGGCTTAAATTAGCTCCTACGCCATTGTCATACTTTGTCTTACAAAGTATATGAAGAAGCAGACTGCCTTGTGCATTACAGATGAGATTAGTAAAATTTTAATATAAACTATGAGCCTAATAAAATGTTTGTGGTTTTGTTACCAGGTCCATGTGCGAGAGTCCGATGGGCTCTCCTTGTCCATCTGATATGTACGATGGAAACCTGTCGCTCTATGAAATCGATCCTCATGAGGTAAGTTTTCTTTCCAAGTATCAGGCATGGTACTGTCGTTATGAGTCAGACAGAATATCCCACCAAGTGTTCATCCATCCATCCAAGTTCCATCACTAACTTCCACTAATCGTCGATCAAAAATATTTCAGTTCAGAACATTTCAAATTCGTATTTGTGTGAAAATGAAAGTTTAGGAGGTATGAGGAACAGGGTGTAAAGCTCACTCATCCTCCGCATCCTCTATAGAAAAGGGAGGATCCTCCGAGCAGACGGGTCGTGTCTGGCGGCTACTGCCCAGCGATTGATGTTGGAATCTATATGTCCATCGCGCGATAAACTGCAGGAATTTTGTGTGACGTCAGGTCTTTGATACGTAATTCGCTTGTAGTCGCGCTATAGATGCCGCCACAAAAGTGCAGATTGATTATTATTAAATGACCTCTCTGACTACAGCAGTATTTTTTTAAAATTATTGTTTCACAAACCGGGCATAACAATATAACTTACATACTAGGTGAGCTTAAAGATACACATTAAAATAGTGAACACAGCATGCACATCACAATGTATGAGCTAGTTATGCTGCCATTGGACTAATCATTATTAGCCGAATGGTTACACAGGCTCATCTTAATTTTAATTTTGGCTGAAATTCCCGGAGAAAATATCAAAATGCTGCCTCACACTACTGTAGCTGGAAAACATTCTATAAAATGGAGCATGCTGTTTTATATTTGTTCTGCAATGAGGCATCACAAATGAGCGCCTTTTGCATAAATGACTGCTCTGGCGTGGAACAGCACAACAATTTCCACCAACAAAACTCATTCGCTCTTAGGACTCTGTACTGAATGATCTTTGCTCACTTCATCAGGTGAGCATGGTGACTACCGATGCGTGCGGCAAGCTGAAGACCGCGTTCCTGTTCCACGTGCGGCGCGACGCGGCCGCGTGCCGCGCGCTCGTGCAGGAGCTGTTCCCGAGCGCGCGCGAGCACGACGAGCGCGACGTGGACAGCGTGCTCGACCGCAGCGTGCTCCGGATAGCCACAGAGATGCTCGACGACATACCCGCCGGGGACCCCAGGTCGGTGGCCGCCGAAGCTAATAGCTCCGCTCATGAAGATTCCCACAGGAACCGCGCGTTTGTTGGCATAAAAAGTACCCTACGCCACTTGGAAAACACATGATTGAAAATGGTTGAGATCCACGTGTCATGTTCGTGAACGGGTGTCGTCAGTTGAGACTGGTCATCTCTTATCTGCCAGGGCTTATTTTTAATCTTACATTTGGAATTGTTTTTGATTTGTTTTTGTTTTACATTTTTCTCACATTTAGAAGTAACAAGGATACTGTACCCAGGATTTTGTAATATCTATATCCATATTCAAAAGAGCGTCCTTGGAGTTTCTTGCCAGTTCTTCTCCATATAGATCTACGTTTTGGAATGGGCAACCAGCTTCAACTTTCTGACTAACTGACCGACTCTTTGACAATTCAAAAGTGCCCGTAATGGTTTAATTGAAATAGTTGCTTTGAGTGGACTGAATACCTTGCTGTGGCCGTTCGCAGATGGGCGTCGCGCGGCGGCGCGCGGCTGGGCAGCTCGGCGGCGCTGGCGCTGGGCGCGCAGCTGCGCGACAAGCTGCGCGCGCTGGAGCTGTTCTGCGACTTCCTGCGCGCGCTGGGGCTGTGGCAGCGCCTCGGGCTCGTCACTAGAGGTACGCACAATTTTAATGTGGTCTGACATTTATCATGAAGATAACTGAGTGTCATTCTGAGGTATGACATTACGATGCGATATACGAGGTGGATTTTTAAGACGGGACAGTATTTTTGATCCGCATTCACAGATTTTGAAAAAGAAATTGTCCGCGAGAACATTTCACAAAAACTTTTTTGATGCCGATCGATCCTGTTTCTTATACTTAAGGTCGCACTAATCGCGGACTCCAACTCACTGGTGAGCGTGGCCAAAAAGCGCGCGGTCGCACCTAGCATTGTCCGACAATAATAGTATCAGCGATGAACAGTTAGACGCTAGTCTACAAGCACAGAGCAGTGGTGGGCCATTGTAAGCGGCCGCGACTTACGTAGGTAGGTTTCGTAGGTTCGAACACAGACAGGCGCAATACTTTGTGTAAATTATTTCATCACCACTGCTCTCAAAACGGTGCAGGAAAACATCGTGAGAAAACTGGCATGTCTTAGAACCAAAAGTTCGAAGTCATGTGACATCTACCAACCTGCACTGGGCGCACGTGGTGGATAACGGCCCACTCCCTCTGACCGAGAGGAGGCCTGTGTCCCAACAGTGGGAACGTTATAGGCTGATTATGCTACAAGTACAAGGTCTAGCACGCATGCACACAGAGAAAACGAGTGCGTAAAAAAATACGAAAAGTCCTTTGAAAAAATCGAGTTTCATGAAAAAACCACTAAATAAATAAATTACAAATAAAAGTACATTGTGATACGTGTACAAATAATAGTGTATACAGTCAAGGCGGTATTATTCACATTTTACCGCACTAGTGCGGTAATGTAAAGTAAAAAGCACGCTTCCATAATACACTGCATTATGAACCTAAAAGCGGTTCAATAAGAGCCCCTTTACGAGCAAGTGTGTTGAAAAGTATATTGAACTCTTCTATAATTGAGCTTTGTCGGTGCCGACTTTGTTTTGGAGATTTTATACTTTTTTATTATTTATTTTTGTCTTTTATTTATTACTCCCAAAGTTGCGTTAAAATTAGCAAGAAAAACGAATCTTTGTTGGCTCATTACTTTTTTATGGCTTTTTATTTTTCTGTTCTATTTTCGCCAAAACGATAACATGTTTATCTTTTGATGTACTATCACCTGTAAAATTGCATGGATACCTTAGCGTCTATTATTGAATGAATCTTTAGATCAGGTTTTCAAAAATCAAACTAGATGGCGTTGGTTTCGTTACAACTATGACTAAGTAATTTACGAAACGCACAGCTAATACATTTATCTAAATTATTTATGTAAGCTTTAGTGCAGAATTACATTTTCTAGCATACGTAGCTTAAATGATATACATAACAAAAGAAACCGATAGAAATATATTCATTATGCTAACGAGTGGGTATTTATATTCGAGTTGGTAGTTAGGGTACTTAGCAACAGGAAAAAAGAACAGTCATCGCAGGTAAACAGGCTCGCCAAACAAAAAGGAACTAAGTATAAAGCCTCTCCCCCACCGGAGCGTTTTTATCGCGCGATAATATCGTAAGCGTTATTGCGATATCTGTTTTCAGTATTAAACGCCACAATATGAGTAGGGCGCGCGTTTCTCCGTCCTGCGATATTCCGATAAGTGTTCTTAGAACATTTTGTATTAGAAAACATGAGATCTTACACTCACCTGCGTTATTATCGCGCGATAAAGACGCGGAAACTCGTTAGAAATATCGCACGATAAAAACGCAGCGGTGGGGGAGAGGCTTTATAGTTATTTTTTGTGTGCAAGGAGCCGGGACGCATTATATAGCAATAGGTAACGCTTGCGTTACTATCGCACGATAAAAACGAGCCGGAGGGGAAGAAAGAGGCTTTAAAATATAAAGTTGTTTATTTCTTACACTTTATTATTCTTTAATAGTCAGTTTATTAGTTATCGTATAACATTATAATATTATTTCTTACTTCCTAATGAGACCATAGCTTAAGTATTCGTTTCCAAAATCGGAAAGAGGATTGAAGCTTATGTAATCTTAATATAAACAAACTGGAGACCAGATTATTTTATCACAAAGGTCGCACGGATTAAATAGGTAGGTAGGCTAAAAACATCTTAAAAATCTACCTCTAATAATTCTTATAAATAATAAAACAAATATTCTTTTTAATATAATATGATCTTCATCATATAAATTATAAATTCCTATTAAGTTATAATCATTTGCTATTAAATATATTGTTAAACGAAAAGTATAAAATATAGTTAATCCAGTAGACACATAATATAAAAAAAAAATATTAAATTAAAATTACAAAATTGCACAAAAAACATCAAATGGTTAGTAGGTAACATAAAAAACTAAAAATGATGTTTTGTTTGAACTTGAATAGATTATACACACATAACCAGGTCTCCACTCTCCAGTTAATAAATAATAAGTACTAAGTAAAATAATATTAATTAAGTATAATTATTTTTTACAAATTTTATGACTGTGGTAATTCTTCCCTTGGATACACATTTCAAACGGTAGGAAACATAGTCTCCTCTAGCACTTTTACATAATTTGCACTATTTGCTTGACTTGGTAGTCTGACTAGTTCTCCCGGATCTGCTGCACTCATCCATCCCCACAATTTCACTGTTATATGACCAGATTGCATATTGGCCACTACATGACCATTAGTGTATCGCGTATTATTTCGACGCCACAAACATAAGCGCCCGTGTTCACTGGGCTTAAAAGTTTTATTCATCTGTAAAGATGAAATTACTCCAATCGAAGTTTATGTGATCCAAAGCGAACTGTAATCTTGCCATTTTATAGCATGCCTCCGATAATGCAGCCCTTCGTTATGAAGAGCACGGAAAGTGTCAACACTTGTGTCAAATAAACCAGTATAGTATAGTATAATTATTTGAATGTTTGAAGAGACAAAAAGAAACTACAATCATATTTTATAATTTATGACAAAGCAACGCCATCTTGTAACAGCATAATACATTTCGTTAGTCGATAACTGATTTTACGGTAGATGGCGTCATTTTTCGCTACACACGATTTTATTTCTGGACTATCCATGCAGTTTTGCTTCCGACTGTACAATTTCAAACAGTAGAGTACCTTTAGCATCAATAAACTATATCGGCCGAACTGAGGTTCGACTACTTGACTAGTCAGAAATAGCGTACGCAATAACTCACATCTGCAATTTGAAATATCAAGAATTGCTATATAACAAATATAGCAATTCTTGATATTTCTGTGTCAATAGTAGATTGTTATACAAGGGTCGAGAGGAATCAATTCCCATACGAGGTATTTAGAGGCTACTCTACTCGAACTGAGTAGCCGTGTTAAACACTCTACTTTTCATTTCGAACATAAAGATGTTAAAAACCAATAGTCGTTTTTCTATAGTAGATTGCTGCATCGAGCACAAAGTGAGTAATTAATGCACTCGTGTTAATTTAGAGCACCAACATAACCCTCGTGCTTTAATAACTCACTTTAGCAAGGTGCGTAATCTACTTTTCTTTCAACTACCAATGTACTCAACTCACCTCAAGTCAGGTCAACTCAGACAAAGCCGAAGAAACGAGCCTTAGTAACAGGGTCCCATTTTAAATTAAATTTCATTGTTGCACTGTTTTGCAGTGCAACCATTTTTGCAGTGCACAGTTTTGGTTCTAAGCAAAAAATACGTCCTTTGTGATCGGTTTTGTGGTGATTAATGGTAACATTACTATGTAGTTGAAAGAAAAAATATTTATTGATAACTACTTCCTAGCCCGCAACTTCGTCTGCGATCCAGGATGAAACATAGCCTATGTCCTTCTCATATTCTACCCCTGTGCCAAATTTCATCTAAATCTGTTCAGCCGTTTTAGTGTAAAAGCGTAACAAACAAACTCACTTTCTCATTTAATAATATACTAGCTGATGCTCGCGGCTTCGCCCGCATGGATGTCGGTTTTTATGTACTAAAACCAGGGGTGTATTTACCCTAGGGCCAAAAGGGCCATGGCCCGGGGCGGTAGGCTGCGAGGGGCGGCGTATTCCGCCACTCGCGCTCAGCTTTGGTAGCCTTTGTTTTTGAAGAAATTTAAAATAAGCCTACTTATCAAAAATTTAAACTCATTTGGTTGTAAATTTGATAGACATCATGACGCGGGACTATCGTATATAGGCCGAGTCACACCGGAATGGTAGCGGCCGGCAGCGACGCGGCGAGCACTTTCAGTGGGAAATAATTTTAAACTTTATCTACATTCTTAAAAGACCAGTATCGCTTGAAAAGGTAGAAACTAAACTAGTCAAGAGGAGACTAGGCGCGTGGGGTCTGGAGGCCGCGCGAGTCCGCCTACGGAGAGCGGGGACCGCTGCCGGCAGCGACGCGGCGAGCACTTTCAGTGTGAAATAATTTTAAACTTTATCTACATACTTGCTCACATACATCGCCTGAACACTTCCAATCCTCATAAATTCTAACACTGATACATTCACCCCCCACATCCACAGACCTCCATTCATACACTCACACACCCCCATTCATACACGCACATACCTCCACACACAAACTCAAATAATCAATGTTTTCAGCTACCTTTCAGCTTAATATTCCTTTCAGTACTCCTTAATTTCATTTTTAAACTATTGTTGTTGTTGTTTTAATTACTTATTGTTTGGTAGATCGACACAGTCCACAAGTTGTAAAAATCGGATCAAAATAATCTCTCAGCCGAACACTGTCTCCTAAAATACAGGTTACCCTAGTTTAGGAGGCAGGGTTTACCTTTTTATTGTATACAGATTTCTGCAACAATATAACTCATGGAAATGTTAATACCAATCCAATTTATCTATAGAAAAGTGTTAGTATAATCTATAATCTGTAAGTTTTTGCTGAAATAAATTTTTATTTTTTTATTTATTATTATTTATACTTAAAAGACCAGAGGGCCTAGACAAGTGACAATCGCTCCGAAAGCGTTCCGTATTTGTACAATGACTTTCAACAGGATTGACATAAGCTTTTCGATAGCTTATGTCAGTTCTATATATTTTTGCCTTTTCCATCTTCGATATCGCTGATAGAATGTCTAGGGCCTCTGTATCGCTTAAAAAGGTAGAAACTAAACTACTAACTAGTCAAGAGGAGACTAGGCGCGTGGGGTCTGGACAAAGACGGCGGAAGGCGTGGGCGGTGTGGGCGACCGCCTATGGCCTCGCGGTCCGAAGGGCCTTGCACCACGACGGTTTATGCATTACTTAAAAACCGTGGACGCGACGAAAAAATTGTACTTTTCATGAAACGATAAATATATTGACATGCTTTTATTTAGTTTAGCAACATTTGATAGCGTTGCCAGAGCTGGGGATTTCCCATTATGTTTGTTTACGTAGCTTTCAATGGCTAGGAAGTCAATCAAAGTATCCGGTGCAGTCCAACCAGGCCCTGATTCTGGGGGACCCCAAACCTTTAGAAATACTTTTTAATCAAATCCCAAAAAAGGCCAAAATATGTTCAGTAACTAAAAGGCAGTATTTGTTGGGGACCCCCTAAATATAAAAGTAGAGTACAAAAATTTTCGAGCTCGCTTAGCTCGCTCTTGCATCCTACTTTGTCTTTTTCTCTGACTTTTCTGTAATAGCCGACAAAGTAACTCCTATTTATGTATGAACGTATTGTCAAAGAAAACCTTATCTATCAGGGGCGGGGTCCAAAAATTTTCGAGCTCGCTGCGCTCGCTCTTATATCCTACGTTCCCAAACTATTCTGTATGGGTCGACAAAGTAATCCTATTTTTATATAAATGTTCAATTCAAAATGCACCCTATCCAGAGTGCAAATATTTTCGAGCTCGCTTCGCTCGCTCTTGCATCATGTATTCGTTTAATGCTCCAACTTTTTCGTTTAAGGTTGATGCGCTAGGGTAGCCCGCGAAATTTAAATTTTCTTACGTTTTTTGGGGCGGCAAACCTTTCAGGCCCAGGGCGCTGAATCTTAAAATACGCCTCTGACTAAAACCTTCCTCGAGAACCACTCTAATCATCGGTGAAAACAGCATGAAAATCGGTGCAGTAGTTTTTGACTTTATCGCGAACAGGACATACAGACGCGGCGGAGGGGGACTTTGTGTTATAATAAGGATTGTTTTATGTAAGGATAAGAATATAGTAAGGATAGGTTAATAACATGAGTAGTACCTATTTAAAATTAATTGAGAAGTTTAAAAGTTTAAATATGGATCAACCCGCGTCACCGCCGAGGGCCGTCCCACTTTAGACTTCTTGTTAACGACAACGGACAACGGTCCGTTTTTTATAACGGACGACGGTCCGCCGCGCTGTGTTCAATAGGTTAGTGTGGGTGTTTGTTAACGCGACGGGCACATACCCTTTGCACGACGCCGGTCGTTCCAATGCAGTGGACCACGTCATTTCATAGAAGTGTGTTGACGTCAACGGATGTGCGCCCGTTGACAAAAACGGTCGTTAACAAGAACGCTAAAGGTATGTTTTTAAATTCATGCACTCGCAAAACTGCAGCATTTTTTTTTTATCGATATTCTTATTTATGTAATATTTTTCGAAGCTGACTACCTAACAAAAATTTGTTCTATTTTTGAAATTCATTCCCGCCTTAGAGACGGTAGCAATTACTATGAGTCTTTCCCGCCCAAAGATGGGAGCAGCGTGAAGTTCATTTCAGTGTGAAGTTTATTAATCTGACATTGTAAGGAGCCTTCTCATTTGTCCTTCCTTTTTCCCATTATTTGTGGTCGGATCTCCTCATTCTTCTGCGCCAAGACAATCTGTCTTAGGTTTTCGGTTCAGGCAATCGGACCTGCAAAAGGTCTTTCGTTATATTTGACCAGCAAGGTAGTGAAGGCAGGTAGCCTGCCTCTTAGCTTCTCCCGTTGTGTGCAGAGTGCGGCGGCGTGGTGCGCACAGAGGCGGCGCTGGGCGCGCTGGCCGAGCAGCTGAGCGCGGCCGGCGCGCTGCGCAGGCTGCAGCAGGGGCCCGACGCGCAGCTCATCGACGCCGCCATCTACCAGGTCAGTTGGTACTGCATAGGCGGCGCTGGCCGAGCAGCTGAGCGCGGCCGGCGCGCTGCGCAGGCTGCAGCAGGGGCCCGACGCGCAGCTCATCGACGCCGCCATCTACCAGGTCAGTTGGTACTGCATAGGCGGCGCTGGCCGAGCAGCTGAGCGCGGCCGGCGCGCTGCGCAGGCTGCAGCAGGGGCCCGACGCGCAGCTCATCGACGCCGCCATCTACCAGGTCAGTTGGTACTGCATAGGCGGCGCTGGCCGAGCAGCTGAGCGCGGCCGGCGCGCTGCGCAGGCTGCAGCCGGGGCCCGACGCGCAGCTCATCGACGCCGCTATCTACCAGGTCAGTTGGTACTGCATAGGCGGCGCTGGCCGAGCAGCTGAGCGCGGCCGGCGCGCTGCGCAGGCTGCAGCAGGGGCCCGACGCGCAGCTCATCGACGCCGCCATCTACCAGGTCAGTTGGTACTGCATAGGCGGCGCTGGCCGAGCAGCTGAGCGCGGCCGGCGCGCTGCGCAGGCTGCAGCCGGGGCCCGACGCGCAGCTCATCGACGCCGCTATCTACCAGGTCAGTTGGTACTGCATAGGCGGCGCTGGCCGAGCAGCTGAGCGCGGCCGGCGCGCTGTACGCGTACATGTTTAGTTACAGTACATGTGTATCAGGTGGTGTGCGGCGACAACCCGGAGGTAGAAGAGGAGCCGGAGGTGGAAGCAGCGTTATCATCGGGAGCACTCTCGCCGGCCGACGTGTGCTACCGGCGCGTGTCGCGCACGAGCCGCGTGCTGCGCGCGCTCGCCCGCGCGCCCGCGCCCGCGCACGATGCGCGCGCTGCGGCCAGCCATGCTGCTGCTACCATCAATATACTTACTGTGAGTTAACTATTCTATACACTCTCCGCCGCGTGCGAGCTCACGCTGCACGCGGCTCCCGCGCGTTACCTCCGTGACTCGTTAGCTCACAACTGCAGTCTTGCGATAATAACTGGCTGGGAATCGGTGACTTGCTCGTATGATGCCTTTAAAAATTATAATATCTATCTATAACCAGTTGTATCCCGCCCTTGCAAACTCATTGAGGACCTTTCAGCATGGATTTTTGAAGGGACGGTCTACAACTTTTAATTTGATTCTATTTCATGACTTTATTACAGATGATTATGAACAATGGTAAGCAGGTTGATTTGGTTTATACGGACTATAGCAAGGCATTTGATCGGATCGACCACGATTCCCTGATAATGAAGCTGAGACACATAGGCATTCGTGGAGACCTGCTAAGGTGGTTCTCTTCGTACATTGATAACAGGTCCCAGGCGGTAGTAATCAATAACTGCACGTCTAGCTGGGTGAGTGTGCCCAGTGGGGTGCGCCAGGGTTCGCTGCTCGGTCCTTTCTTATTTGTAGTTTATGTGAACGACATTGATCTGTGCTTTCATGCATCCAAACTATATTATGTTTTGCCGATGACATGAAAATCTTTGCCACTATTAAATCGGCTGATGACATGCTGGCACTTCAGGCTGACTTATGTCGGCTTGAAGAGTATTGTCGGATATATATTCCATATTACTCGGCCGATTATCATCGCCTCTGTAAGATGTACCACCTGTTGCCACTGGTAGATCGGCGTCAAATTGCAGACTGTTTGTATTTGTTGAAAATCCTCTACAATAATATTCATAGTCCAGAACTACTTTCAAATTTTATTTTAATGTACCCAACAGAACATTGCGCTTTAATCCTTACGTATACCTCATTGATCATCTAATTATAGGCAAAATAGCTATATTGTGCGCGCAAGCAGAAATTTTAGTGAGATCTGCAAGCAGTATGATCTGGAACCTATCACAACTAGTGTGAACTCAGCCAGAAGGTGCTTAAGCCTCCAATTTTTCCAGTAGCAGTGGTTATGTTATGCTGATGGCTTATTGCAAGCAAATGTTTATATATTATTTATTTCTTACCGTTTAAATTTGTAACTTTCATTTATAATTAGCGTGTTGCCTTTTGTATGCTTATAACGTTAATTTTATTATAAGTCTAAACGTGAGAACTTGTTATTGGCTCTCTGGCGACTATGTATTCCTCTTTTTATGTTTTTATTAGCTGTATGTCCTCCATAATTTAAATAAATATTATTTTCTATGTAATTATCTAGTTCATTGTAATTAGTAGTAATAAAAACGAGGTTAAACTTTTAATTAAGCGAAACAAAGCGTCCATTTTTTTTCGAGACATCAATTCTATGAATTGAGAATTAGACTCGATTTGTCATATAATACTATGATCTGTAAACATCATCGTAAAGCACGAATCTTCTTGTTTATTTTGATGTATAACACTTGTAAGATTAAATAAAACAAACAACAGTATTTACGACATATTCCCAGACACACGCCAAATAACAACACGACACACGCTCAACTGCAGATACAAAAATCTCATCCAATAATGCATGTGATTCAAATATGGGTCAAATATATTTTTTTATAAACTATATTACTCCAGAATTATGCCTCCATCAATATTTTTTTATAAAATTTCTTTTTGAGCGAGAAATTAATTTTTAAAAAGTCCGAAGAAACCTTGGATAATTCAAATACTTGAAAAGCTAAGAGCGGATGTGACGTAACAATCCGGGATAACAATCAAAATGTCAATGTCAAGTCAATCAACAATTGTCAAGTCAATGTCAAACGCTCCTACAAAAAGGAGTGTTTGACTTATTATTTTAAATCCCATAATATAACCTCACAGGTGAACTCAAACGATTCTGTAGGGACAAGAAATCAGCTTTTTCGTAACTAAAAATAAAGGAGAACGGCAAGCGTGTATGAAGGTTTTGTACACCTAAAAAAACTCGTGTTTAGTCACTAAATATTTACATTTAATAGGTAAAAATATTACACAATTGAGGCTTTTATTTGTAGATTTTATAAAGTTGGGGTTCTTAACTTATATGCATTTTTAAGAAGTTAGGTTATGTTTTATTTTGTCTCCCATACAATCGCCATCGGCGGGCCGGGTGCAATAATTTATGATCATTAGAATAACAATAAGTCTTTATCGACTTAATAGTGGTTTCTAGAGTGAGGTACTTGATAGTTGAGTTTTTGGTTGAGTTGACCATAATAAACTAACTTCTATGTTCCTTTAAATCTTTAAAACTACTTTTCATATAAGGCCAAATTGTCAGGTGGCTAGCTTAGCAAATAGCGACTGAAATCGTAACCAAAATCAAAAAATGGTTCAGCGGTTTATGCATGAAAACGAAAGACAGAATTACTCTCACATTTATAATATTATTATGGAACTTGGCTCAAGCCTGACTTCACTACTTGAGTAGGTAATAGGTAGGATAGGTAATATACTCGGAATAAATTAAACAATAATTCTCAAATCATATAATGAATTTATTTTATTCAGCAGGTCTACCTTCTACATTCTTATAATAACCTCATCTAGGAAGGGAGCTGGTCGGGTCATACCCTCATGGCGAGCATACCCTAGGTACCAGATGACACTCATAACATGTGAGCAGCACCCTACAGTTCTAAGCCCCACAATGCAGTTGCAACAATAACTTGTTATTGCTTCCCGCCCATTCATATTTCTTTCTATTACAATAAAAACAAAGTACGTCTTTCCTGATGAATGGCGAGATTTTATTTTTGCTCGAAGCAACAAAGGATTTGTTCCCTCCAATTCAGGTATTTGGTCTCGACTCACTTCCAAGGTGTATATGCCATGAAATCTGAAGTGCTCACCTACATATGACCGTGCCTGTCTAATCTGATAGGTGCCACAAGCAAAAAGAATTAATTCGTCCATAGATAATCTTGGGAATACCATGGTTGTGCCATCAATAGGACTAAATATTGCACTGCGTCTGTTTAAGTTTAGTTCTGAAACTAAATCAGCAATCGTATTTTGGAGGAACATACGTTCATGTATAATATGACAAAGGCCTCTGCATTGGGAGAGTCTGTGAATTGCGTGGCAAATGCGTTAAGTAGCGCAGCAGCTATTTTAAAATCGTCCATTAAGTGTGGACAGGCGCGATTAAAATATTCGTGACGGAATATTTTAAAGTCTCTTTTGAAACGGCCATTCACAGCTTCAACCACCCATCTATTTATGGTCACACAGCGTGACCTGTTCGCTTCAAGGGTGGTCAACTGTGAATGACCGTCTTCTTTGGTTTCTGGCATATGGCCTATATAGCCTTTATCGTGTAATGCATCCATGCAATCCCGAAACCCGCGATCTACGATAAAAATATCATTTTCATTATAGAAATTATTAAAATCCGGATCATCTAACAATTCACGCATTATTGTCGCATCATTTGTGGTGGCACTATATGGTCCTCGAACATCAATGATGTACCCGTCACAACAGCACAAAATGAATGGTTTGACCAAATTCCTGTATTTATGGAGGGAATATGTATCCTTTTGAAATAAATAGTTTGAACTCTTCTGAGTGTATAAATATGTTGCATCTGCAATGGTAATAGCTGGTTTTTGCTGTGGTGGGACATTAGGGTCACAGAAAATACCATCAGCAACGATATAATTTTTTGCTGCCACTTGCTCTCTTGTCATGTGGCCAAATCCTATATTTCGGGGCACATAGTCCCGTAATATAATATTTCTGGCCACAGACATTAATGTTTCCAAAGTTCTTCGGGGAACTTGAAAAAGACAGGCTAACCTGTCTCCAGAGTCTCCTGTTTTTAATTTGCACAAAAGTGCTGTCAATGCAAAACTACCCCTATGCATATTTTTAAGGTTGGGCGTTTCATCCAAAATCTGTTGGTGTTGCCTCTTTGTGAAACCTATAAAATACAGGACTTGATGATCAGGGTAGTTTTGAATATTTTCATAATTCACATTATTTAAGCCTTCCATTAATATAAATACAATTTCTTCAATGTAGTCGGCTCTAAATGTATCCAGGCTATATTCTGCCGAGTACAAACTCTCATATTGCTCATTTTCTAAATGTTGTCTGCAGATACGTGCACCTCTTGGTATAAAATAATTATAATGTAGCAATACGCGGCGTCGAGTGTCTTCTGGTATAGAATGTCGCTCTAGCCCACTGCATTCTTGAAAAATGCAATGCGCTGGTGTTTCAGCTGCTCGTCTCATATTAGGCAATGAAATAAATTGAGGTTGCTGAACAACATCATTCTCATTTACATTTATTTGAGGATACTCTATTTCTTGTGCACGTCCCCAGCATGCACGACAGAGTTCATTTAAAGGTGGCATCTGTAAAAAACAAGTTTGATAATTGTTAATAAAACAAATTATTTAAAAAACAAAAAACCCGCCTGCAAAAACGCATAACTTACAGGCGGGTTTTTTGTTTTTTAAATAATTTGTTTTATTTCAAGCTTTTTAGTTGTATTAATTTATATATTTGGAATTAACTCATTACTAGCTTTTATTCGATACCAATATTGTAATTTATTAAAAAAAAAGCCTTCCCCTCCCTTTTTTTTTTGTTTGCAGATAAAATATATAAAAAAAATATAGCTTATGTCACTCCCACAATTAAGACGAACCTAACGACACCTCATGTGTTAAAATCCATCAAGCTGTTTAGGCTGCAGAGCGTGCCAAAGAAATAGACATACATACATACAAACATACATACAAACATACATACATACATACATACTCTCGAAAAACATTACCCTCCTTCTGGGGCAGTCGGGTAAAAATAGTCTGAATCTCAACAGGTAAGTATGTTATGTTATACCTAAATACAAGTGCATGTAATACTTAATGATATATACGTTAAAATCCACGTAAAGTTAACATAAAAAAGATAAACATTAACACTTTACCTGCTGGTTTTCCATCAAGTGGGAAATCGTTTCCATTATCCTCTGTTCTTCCGTGGCAGATGTTTGTCTCATAATAGCAAGCAAAGTATTTCCACATAGAAAACAGGTTGCGTTTGGATCAGGTTCACTTTGCACAATTGGATTTGTAGACTGGTTGTCTGCCTGTGGTGGGACCGGTGGTACATCCCTAGTTCTTGAGGCTCGAAGCCAACATGGTATACAAGCCTCGTCATTTTGGGTGAGCTAAAATCAGATGAAATCATGATAATTCCTGGCAGTCTGAGACCATTTACAATACTACATGTAGTTAGTATGGTGACATTAACTTCCTATAACCATACTGCAGGCCGTTAAAAAATATTTTTATAAATAGAAAAGATAAGAACTATATGCTACCTGCTGTGGTTGGATCCATTGAGATATAACATTGGATATTCTTTGTTGTTCTTCATTTGCTCCATCAACTAAAATTCTTCGTCTATTAATCCTTAATATAGATCGTCCACATATAATACAGACATGTTGATGACCAACTTGTCTTCTGGGTATATTATCAGAGGATGTTGACCCGTGTGTTGCTAGTTGCCAGCAAGCATGGCAAATATGGTCTGATGGTGTCATCTAGAAATAGACAATTAAAATAAGCTCAAGTTATTTATCTTATCTACAACATATTTCATGTGTAGGCAGTGTGTGTAGGGATGTTGTTGAATTGACAGATTGTACTTTTGTTAAACCTAATTATGCATTGACATATATTCTACCGATAGATCTACAAGAACGTTCATGGAAAATATTTGACCACCTACTGTTATAAAGTTCGCTGCAGCGGTAAGCCAGCATTAAGTGTTTAACCAAACTATTCAAGCATACAGCACTAGTCTGCTTAAAGAGTATAATTTTGATGTGACGAAAACATTCAACATGACAGTGCAGGCTGTGCCTGTACGGTTGTGCAATTCAGTTTGACAAATTGAGTGTTCGGAACGCGTCATCTAGTACATAGTATCACATGTATATCAATGTAATGATTATATTATGTTTAGTGTTCTTATTTTAACCGGACATTTGATATAATATGTAGTTACATTACAGTTTTATACACCGTGGCCTATAACCAATGTGAAGAGTAAGAAGTCATTATGTCACATTTTCACATGTTACACAGTAGTGAAATACCTATTATAATAGTATTTATACCTCTCTAGGATATGTCCATAGCCGAATAGTGTTCACCAGAACATCACTCTCATCTGTCAGGGCGTGCCGCCTGATGCGACTCAAACGAACGTTACAATTAATGCATTGAACATTCGGCATTGTTGTCACAAAATGATAAAACACTTCACAAACAACTCTGCGCCTGAGCAAAAAAGTGTCCTTATCACTAAGCGTCTTTGTCGCAACAATAATAAAAACGTCCTTTCGCGAAACAATCACTTTCGTATACGGAGGAGCAGAGGGCTCAACTCAACGTAGATATATGGTAGGTAGCTAATGTTTCGAAGAGCAAGATGCACATGAAACACAGCAAGACACAACCACACAATCAACAGCAGAACGCCATTAAAAGTAAAACCATTTAACAAGATATCGTGACAAGCTGTCATCTGTCAAAGTATTTTTTTTTAATATTGTATTTGTATATCGATTGATGAGGGCAATCGATTTAAGAAACAAAAATATGATTTTGTTTTATTTTACAAGAATCGGTTAATTATGATAACTAAAATCTTACATTAGTGCTGATTAATAATTAATTATCTATTCTGATATATTATAACAGTAAAAAGACGCTAGTTATTCGTTTGAAAGCTTTAACGATTTATTAATCGATTTAGTCTATGCATTACATCCATTCCAGCTGCGTTTTGTTGTCATTTTTTTCCGTTTTGTTCTATGTTACATTAATTAAGGTTTTTTTACTATTCCCAACTTTTAAAAATGTTTAGGCTATTGAAAAATTAACCATTTTAGTTGTTTATTAAATTGTTTAAATGTGAACCCAAAACAAACATTTTAAGAGGTGTACATCAGCTGCCGTTGTCCTTTCAGTGTTTCATCAAAACATTGCTGGTGCATTAAATAAAATGCAGGATTTAGAGGTAGCACTAAGTGAGCTGAATGATCTTAATGAAAATGTGGTAGTGGTATGCTTAAGTGAGCATTTCATTAAAAAAAGTGAAGAAATGTATTTGCATATAAATAATTTTTATCTCGGAGCAATCTATTCTAGACAAGAACGACGTGGAGGCACGTGTATTTTGTGTAAAAAAGGTTTCGAATGTACTGAGCTGGATGCAGTAAAGGAATTTGCTGTTGATAAACATTTCGAAATATGCGGTGTTGAAGTGAAACAGCTTAAGTTAATTATAATTTGTATATATAGGATACCAAACTCTGACATTAATATTTTCTTTGATAATTTTTCGAAAGCTATGACAAAACTGCAACACAAAAAATGTAATATAGTACTTTGTGGCGACTTTAATATAGACTTGCTTTTATCGGATAAAAATAGTACTAGATTTAAAGAATTGATGCTTAATTATGGACTGACATATCACATAAATGAACCGACTAGGCTTAATAAATGCATAGACAACATTATCAGCAATGTTCATAATGTCACTGGTAAGACATATAATTTGTACCTGTCCGATCATAATACAGCTCAACTAGTCAAAATTGAACAGGAAACTTCAAACAGAGTGGAAGTGGATTACTGTTTTATGACTATAAATGATTTAAGTAAAGAGAACGTATCAAAATTCGTGGATTACATCAGATGCATAAATTTTAATGAAATCTATGGTATAACAAATACTGATGAAGCCTTTGACAAGTTTCATGATTTGTTGACATTATTTTATAAACTATGTTTCCCTTTTATTAGGGTTAAAATGAAACACAATAGTAGTAAACCTAAATGGATAACAAAAGGCATAAAGAAATGTTGTAATACTAAGCGGTCATTAAGGTACAAGTATTACTTAAATAAAAATAATGAAAATAAGAGTAAGTACAAAGCGTATTCTAAACTATTACGGAAGTGCATGATTAACCTACAGTCTTTGTGTAATGAAAGATACGTAACTTCTTCTCGTAATAAAATCAAGGCCACTTGGGATGTTGTAAAGCGCGACATGGGTAACGAACCGTTTAGGGAATATATCAGTAAAATTATTGATGGTAGTATTACTTTGACATCTGGATCTGACATTGCTAATAAATTTAATAATCACTTTGTTGACATTTCTAATAATAATGATAATTGCTCTACTCTTAAAAATAATAAAACTGACATACATAACATAGAATCTAATGATAAAAGTATATTTATAGAACCCACAGACGACTCTGAAATTTATCGAATAATAATGTCTTTAAAAAACACGAAATCGGCTGGGTATGACAATATAACAACCGAGCTCGTAAAAAAAATTGCTAAACATATAGCATCACCATTGGCTCACATTATCAATTTATCCTTGGAACAGGGCTGCTTTCCTAATGGGCTAAAACTGTCTTTGATAAAGCCACTATACAAAAAAGGGTCAAAAACAGACGTTGACAATTACCGACCTATCGCTCTCACTCCCATTATATCGAAAATTTTTGAAAAAGTTATGTTCAGGCGAGTGATAAAATTTCTTAATAAACACAACATTCTTGTTGACCAGCAATACGGGTTTAGACAAAATAAGTCAACGACTTTGGCAATATTTACGCTAGTGAAAACTATGATGATGAATATAAATGATAAAATACCTACTTGTGCACTGCTCTTAGATTTAAGTAAGGCGTTCGATCGTGTTGATCATGCGCGGCTTCTAGAAAAACTTGAAAGATACGGTATCAGAGGTCCAGCAAAAAAATGGTTTCAATCTTATCTTACCGACAGGAAACAGATAACTAGGGTAACAAAATTAAACGAATTAAGTAACACTTTAGAAGATTTTGATTCTGAAGCACGGACTAATTGCTATGGTGTACCTCAAGGTAGTATCTTGGGGCCATTATTGTTTCTTCTGTACATAAATGACTTGCCTCAGTCAATAAAACATCAGTGTGTATTGTTCGCCGATGATACCACAATTATTATTAAATGTAAATATCTACAAAACTTTGACATTGAAATTAAACAAACACTAAATGACATTATACAATGGTTAGATATGAATAAATTAAAATTAAATTTTACCAAAACGAAAGTGCTTCATTGCAAAACATTTAAAAGTAAACCTATACGTCTTAATGTTGCACTTCATAATAATAATATCGAACAGGTATGTAATGCAAAATTCCTGGGTGTAACACTTGATGAACATTTTACCTGGAAGAATCACATCGAAATAATTTAAAAAAAAATCAATCAATTCGTATTTGCTTTAAAAAGAATTAAAAGTATTACATCTTTGCGTACCGCGATTATGGTGTATCACGCTTACGTCTGCTCAGTAATACGATACGGTATAGTTGTGTGGGGAAATTCTTCTGAAATCGCGAAGATCTTCATTGCTCAAAAAAAGTGTATTCGTGCGATGTTCAAAATGCAGTGGTCTGACTCATGCAGGCCTATATTCAAGTCGCACAATCTATTGACGGTCCCTTGCATTTATATTTATGAAGTTGCCAGGTTTGTGAGGTCAAATCTTGAGCTATTTGAACGGAAAAATAACACAAATAAAAGGAAAGCTACACATTTAGATTTCGAAATGCCTGTTCCAAAATTAGAACTTTTTCGGCGGAGCTGCGTTTATATGGCTCCCCTGGTCTACAATGCTTTGCCGAGGTCAATAACTGAACTACCCTTTAATAAGTTTTGTGTTGCGTTGCGGAAGTGGTTGTTGCAAGAGTGTTTTTACTCGGTAGATGATTTTTTTCAAAAGTATCCCTGTAAATTTTATACTTTAAAGCACAGACATATTTGACTGTATCATAAGTGTTAAAACTTGTATACTATTGCATGCTAATATGTTGGCCAAATGTGTGTTACCAAATATTTTATGTAATAAGAACTTCATGTACCTACCATATTTGATGCAATAAATAAATTGAATTGAATTGAATTGAATTGAATTGACGTTGACTTGACAGTTGCTTGTTTGTTTTCACGGTCTGTGACGTCACCACACCAAGCGCGCCAAATGGAGGGCGTTTAAATAGCCCGGATCGGTTGGATATTTTTAAACTTTTTTTTAAGTACTTTAAATTGCTTTTTTGCCGTCGATTTTTTTTAAACTATTTTTTGACGATGTAAACTATCGAATAAAAATATTTAAAAAATACATGCATATTCCCTATTGTCGAAGCATCTTACACAGCCATCTCGTGTTTTTTAGTCGAACTATTTCATCTGCTATCCATATAATCTGTCAAACTGTCGAAATAGTGTAAACGTGTGAGTGGATTTGTAATTATCATAACTGACTGATCTCTGACTGACTGATGACTCTTCCAAATGACTTTTCCCATCAAAAGCAAGTTAGTTTATTGATGAGTAACCGAACGTTGTACATCCCAGAACGTTCTAAGCGCCATGCACAACACGCGCGCGGCATGGTGCGCAGGCGGCTCGCGGCCCTCTGCGCCCGCACAGGGCCCCTGCGGGCCGGCCGCGCCCCCGCCGGGCCCCTGCGGGCCGGCCGCGCCCCCGCCGGGCCCCTGCGGGCCGGCCGCGCCCGCGCAGGGCCCGCGCGCGCTGCTGCCGGCGCTGGGCGAGCTGCAGCGACGCGCCGTGGCGCACGCGCAGCAGTGCCCCGACCCCACGCTGCGCGCGCAGGTGTTCGAGGCGGCCGCGTCGCTGGCGGACCTCATACTGACGGATGCCGAGCATCTGAATAGTTCCTCGCACACGCAGCATGTTTATGAACGCATCCGACGGGAGGCTATACAGCCCTTCGGTTAGTGTACCTCGAACGCCATTAACACCGAATCAATTAAAATCAAATAAAATGAACAATCCTCGCGTCATATTTGCGATGATTTTTTATTAAATACTAACTTTTGCCAGCGGCTTCGTCTGCGTGGATGTCGAATGCCGCTGAAATGTACTTTCTGAGTTTATCTTGGACATAACTGGCATTGGTGATAAAAAGAACATCACGAGGAAACCTGCACTTATACCTAATATAAGTCTGAAATCAATTATTTGTGAACCAGTGAATGTATGAATTTCCTTCAAAATCCTTTTTGTAGTGATTGTAAACGTGCACGAAATTTGGGTGCTGTTTATTAAATATATTTATGTTTTACGAGTAGACTAGTATAATTAAATCAAGTTTAAAATTGACACAGTTTGGAATGGTAGCTGTATATTTTGACGTGACTTTGTTTATTTCAGTCGATGAAGGCCAAACGGAGCGTGCGGCAGCTCTTGCTGAGAAATTCAAAGACTTTGAGTTGTTGATAGAGATGTGTGTCAATAACAACGATATGGATAAACTATTCACGTATATCGACAAATATTCTAACGAGGTGTGTATATTACTGTATTGTTGTGTTTAGCTACTAAATCGCTTTTAAGTGAGATAATGCGTTTAACGCGAAAGTAAGTAAACAATTTAGTAGTTTTAAATGGTAAATCTCCCGATATTGTGCGTACAAACTCATATTTACAGTTGGAAAGTATGGGAGAACATGTTTTTCAACTACAATGGGTAACATAATAAATTACGCCGAAAAAGTGGTAAAATAAAATCGAAAAAAAATGTTTTTTTGGAGTACCTCCCCTACACGTAAAGTGGGGATGTTTTTTTTTTCTCGTCACACTCCCATGGTGAGAGGTATCGTTGGAAATTTCGTTTAAAAATAATGGGAGTTTGTGACCATTTTTGGATTCAGTGAGCTTTAAAGTGTTAATTTTTGTTAGAGTCAAGTGTGGGTCCCCCCCTTTTTTTTGAGGGTGGGAAATCATCCAATGACTTCTCCCGCTCTGGGCAGAGCGGAAGGGCGTTTCAGACTTTTACTGACTAAAACCAACCCGTGTTCGTTCAGTTGCCTGTTGCCAAGGTCCCGATATCCCTTTCGGACTAACCCGCAACCCTAGCAGGCATCGGTCCTAGCGGACCCCGCCAATAGGGAATATGCATGTATTTTTTTAATATTTTTATTCGATAGTTTACATCGTCAAATAATAGTTTAAAAAAATTCGACGGCAAAAAAGCAATTTAAAGTACTTAAAATTTTTAAAAAAAATATCCAACCGATCTGCGGGCTATTTAAACGCCCTCCATTTGGCGCGCTCGGTGTGGTGACGTCACAGTCCGTGAAAACAAACAAGCAACTGTCAAGTCATCGTCAAACACTCCTTTTTGTAGGACTGAGCGTTTGACATTGACTTGACACTTGTTGATTGACTTGACATTGACATTTTGATTGTTATCCTGGATTGTTACGTCACATCCGCTCTTAGCTTTTCAAGTATTTGAATTACCCACAGTTTTTTGGGACTTTTTAAAAATTAATTTCTCGCTCAAAATGAAATTTAATTCAAAAATATTGATGGAGGCATCATTCTGAAGTACTTAATATAGTTTATAAAAAAAAATATTTGACCCATATTTGAATCACATGCATATTCCCTATTGTGCTGACATCTCTGTGGGTCCCCCCCCCTGCCAGCTAAATAGTTGATTTTGAATAATGTAAAAAAAAAATGACGTCAGTAGTATACAGTATGTAACAAAAACCCTGTCCGATTCGAAAGGGGCACATAGATACTGCAATAACATTACCAGAAAAAAATAAAAAATAATTTTTTTATTGAAAATAATAAAAATATTGAATGTAATTTTTTTTTTGAAAATAACAAAGTTTTTTTTTTAATTTGCTAATTTTCTGCAGAGGCCATAATATGTTATGGCTGATGTAACCCGCTAGACGACGGCCGCCCGCGACCCATGTGGTAGGCTAGGCTTCGCTCGCGTGGTAATTCGATAAAAAGTAGCCTATGTCCTTCCCGGGGATGCCATCTATCTCCTTGCCAAATTTTATCGAAATCCGTTCAGTGGTTTAGGCGTGAAAAGGTAATATACAGACAGTCAGAGTTACTTTCGAATTCATAATATTATTAGTATGATAGTAGGTATGAATTCGAATTAATGTTACGTTTACGTCCCGCGTTCGGGCTAACCCTAATGGTCAAGTAATTACAACTGTAAGAGTATTTTTTTGGCGCACGGTATAAACGAAACTAGCGCCGCAATCTTGTTTTTGATATAATTATCGAAATGCTGAAGCAAGTAGCATCGTCCCGCAGGGCATGGCGCCGGCCACGTTCGCGCGCCTGGCCGCGCGCGCGCCCGCCACGCTCGTGCGGCGCGTGGGCGCGCGCTACGCGTGCTCGCTGCGCGCCTGGCTGCAGGCCGCGCCCGCGCGCGCCGCGCTGCTGGCGCTGCACGAGCTCAGCACGCAGCACGCGGCGCGCGCCGCCGACGCGCTGCTGCTCATGGCCGACGAAGAGCTGGACTCCGTTAACAGGCTCACGGTAATTATACGATCTAATGTGTGAATACGCCACAGAAATTCGAAGAGTATTATTCACTTTCATCTCTAGTCAAATAATGTTTCCAATAAAAATAATATTAGTTTTATTATAACACATCAAGCTTTAAAGAGAATACACACGTGTCCGTCTCAAAGCTCCAATGTCACTTAAATTTTCTTTGGATATTCATCATTGTAGCAGTGTTCCAGACGGAACAGACAACGCTTATTCTTAAACACGGTCACGTTCTTTACAATCACAAGAGATATTAATTATTGACCAAAGTAATTATGAAACCCAACCCAAGACCTGCGCGTCCCTGGCCAAGCTGTGCCTGGTGGCGTCGGCGTCGCCGGGCAGCGCCCCGCCGGGCGCCTGGGCGCGGCTGGAGGCGCGCCTGGCGCTGGCCGAGCAGCACGCCGCCCTGCCGCGCGCGCTGCGCCTGCGCCACGGGCTGGACGACGCAGACTGCAGGGTGCTGCCGCCCGAGGACCTCGTGCAGGTACTGAACGTCACCATCTGCCGCGCGCGCTGCGCCTGGGCGCGGCTGGAGGCGCGCCTGGCGCTGGCCGAGCAGCACGCCGCCCTGCCGCGCGCGCTGCGCCTGCGCCACGGGCTGGACGACGCAGACTGCAGGGTGCTGCCGCCCGAGGACCTCGTGCAGGTACTGAACGTCACCATCTGCCGCGCGCGCTGCGCCTGGGCGCGGCTGGAGGCGCGCCTGGCGCTGGCCGAGCAGCACGCCGCCCTGCCGCGCGCGCTGCGCCTGCGCCACGGGCTGGACGACGCAGACTGCAGGGTGCTGCCGCCCGAGGACCTCGTGCAGGTACTGAACGTCACCATCTGCCGCGCGCGCTGCGCCTGGGCGCGGCTGGAGGCGCGCCTGGCGCTGGCCGAGCAGCACGCCGCCCTGCCGCGCGCGCTGCGCCTGCGCCACGGGCTGGACGACGCAGACTGCAGGGTGCTGCCGCCCGAGGACCTCGTGCAGGTACTGAACGTCACCATCTGCCGCGCGCGCTGCGCCTGGGCGCGGCTGGAGGCGCGCCTGGCGCTGGCCGAGCAGCACGCCGCCCTGCCGCGCGCGCTGCGCCTGCGCCACGGGCTGGACGACGCAGACTGCAGGGTGCTGCCGCCCGAGGACCTCGTGCAGGTACTGAACGTCACCATCTGCCGCGCGCGCTGCGCCTGGGCGCGGCTGGAGGCGCGCCTGGCGCTGGCCGAGCAGCACGCCGCCCTGCCGCGCGCGCTGCGCCTGCGCCACGGGCTGGACGACGCAGACTGCAGGGTGCTGCCGCCCGAGGACCTCGTGCAGGTACTGAACGTCACCATCTGCCGCGCGCGCTGCGCCTGGGCGCGGCTGGAGGCGCGCCTGGCGCTGGCCGAGCAGCACGCCGCCCTGCCGCGCGCGCTGCGCCTGCGCCACGGGCTGGACGACGCAGACTGCAGGGTGCTGCCGCCCGAGGACCTCGTGCAGGTACTGAACGTCACCATCTGCCGCGCGCGCTGCGCCTGGGCGCGGCTGGAGGCGCGCCTGGCGCTGGCCGAGCAGCACGCCGCCCTGCCGCGCGCGCTGCGCCTGCGCCACGGGCTGGACGACGCAGACTGCAGGGTGCTGCCGCCCGAGGACCTCGTGCAGGTACTGAACGTCACCATCTGCCGCGCGCGCTGCGCCTGGGCGCGGCTGGAGGCGCGCCTGGCGCTGGCCGAGCAGCACGCCGCCCTGCCGCGCGCGCTGCGCCTGCGCCACGGGCTGGACGACGCAGACTGCAGGGTGCTGCCGCCCGAGGACCTCGTGCAGGTACTGAACGTCACCATCTGCCGCGCGCGCTGCGCCTGGGCGCGGCTGGAGGCGCGCCTGGCGCTGGCCGAGCAGCACGCCGCCCTGCCGCGCGCGCTGCGCCTGCGCCACGGGCTGGACGACGCAGACTGCAGGGTGCTGCCGCCCGAGGACCTCGTGCAGGTACTGAACGTCACCATCTGCCGCGCGCGCTGCGCCTGGGCGCGGCTGGAGGCGCGCCTGGCGCTGGCCGAGCAGCACGCCGCCCTGCCGCGCGCGCTGCGCCTGCGCCACGGGCTGGACGACGCAGACTGCAGGGTGCTGCCGCCCGAGGACCTCGTGCAGGTACTGAACGTCATCATCTGCCGCGCCTGAGCCTGCACCTGCCTAGCCGCTTCCCGACTGTGTTCGGTTCGACTTCGGATCTATCCGGACGCGACTATACGCCGACAATTTCGTTGGCACAAGGTTCACCTGCCAGACCATGGACTGTCACCAACCGCGCTGTTAAAACAAAGGACGCGGTTAAAACAAAACGACGCTCAGTTTGTCGCACAAGGTTGTTAAAGATTACGAGTCTGCAAATTTCTTTAAGAAATATTTTGATTCATGGCCCTCGATATAAATCCGTTCTATAATTGCATAATACTTGTTATACATTTTGATATTATTTACCGTTTTATTCAATAATTGCATACCATGACTGCAAAAAAAAGAAAGATTTAAGCGAAAATAGACATCCCAAATTTTTGCAAAACTCATCGTAGTCTTTGATGTAAATCAGCCGTGATTTGTTGGGTAGCAAGTTTTCTACTATATCGGTCGCCCTCTCTTTCATAAACTCAGGTGTTAACATATCTTCTTCATCACTTGAATGCATTTTCAATCGATTCATTAATAAGTAACACTAAACTTTGTGTTCGTACAACTGACAGTATTCAAAATAGCACCAATTTACTAATGACAGCAAAGAACACAAAACAGTTTTTATTCTAATGCTAAACTCCTTGTCGAAAATGTCAACCAATCAAATCTCGAGGAGTTATTTGCACAAGGAGTTTGTATGTCTAGTATTCTTTGCACAAGGTGTTTGTATCGAGTATTTTTTGGGAGGTTGTATAGCATTGAGATGGAGGTCGTATATATTGGTGTGTTCAAAATTAAAACACCAAAACAGTGATTAAAAGTGCTTTTTATTGACTGTTTTCAGTGAATATTTAGCTTTTTAGAGGGGGAATGGTATAAATCTTTATTTTGCTTCAATAGCCCATGAATATACTTATGTTTTTCTCACAGATGTACGTTGAGTCGGAGAGCAAGGCGCTGACGGAGTACGATTACAAGAAGGCGCTCGACCTCACCGACTTCATACAGGACATGGAGAGACGAGACGATCTGCGCCTCAGGGTAATTATTGGTTCACTCATATTTTAGAGCAAGTCGTTGTCGAAATATAATCGGTCTAGTTTTAAAACAAGCCCTGCGCCCGGCTTCGACAAAAATGACAAATTTGCATGGAAATGTTCACCTCTAACTCCTTTAGGGGATGATTTTTCTAAACAATGTACCTGTATGGTCTCATAGCTGTACATATTTTTGCTTACTCTGTAACCTACTTTAGGCCGATAATGCTCGTCATAATTAAGCGTAATAAAATAACATGTCTAACGAATTTAAATACAGTGAACTTATAACTGAGTAGCTATCAACAACCGAGAGAAATAATCGTTTCCGCTCTAGTACTGTTACTTTAATAGGTAATAGGTAATACGGGCTGATATCCGCAACTCCACGACATAGCGCGTATTTTGCGTACGGGTGGGAAATCGTCTATTTGATCGACCCCAGCTCCTCCAAGAAGGCCAGCAACGCCTTGGTGTTGCGGACAATCTCACGTAGGGTACCTGAGTTACCGAAGTACTTTGCCCTGTATGTGGCTCGCACCGGCCAGTGTACAGCACACGAGCTGCTGTCTCGTCCTCCATGCAGGCGCTGCACAGCGGACTGTCTGTGACTCCTATGAGAAAGAGGTGTTTAATAAACGACCCATGGCCAGTTAAGGCTGCTGTGACCGTACGCAGCTGTTGTTTAGTTAGTCGGAGCATTAGTAGTACTATTACTTACTCTTAACTTAAACAAACATAACTAGTTAGTGCATATTAGTGGAACGTGTTTCTCTAGTATACTTATTTCATCTTACAAACCTCCACGACAAATCGGTGTACGGAGTTAACTATTACAACCCGAACAGTACTGCTTAATTCAAATAAATATTACTTAAAATTATAGTTTTTTTTTACTAATATAGGTACTTACTGTTTTTTTCTCGTAAAAACCAAAAAATTGTTTAGTGGAAATTTTAGTGATTTTTAGAGTAGGGCCGAACTTTGTTAGTGGTTTTAGAAGTTGAATCTGGTGGAGAGCCAGTTTAACTGTCGGCAACACTGTGCAGGTGTGGTGCGCGTGCGTGCGGCGCGACGACTGGGCGCCGGCGGGCGCGCGCGCGCCGCACGACGAGCTGCACGACAAGATGTTCTTCAGGCTCATCGACCTCGTGCACGTCATGGGTGAGCACTCACTCATTACAGTACTAACCCCGTAACAAAGAAAACAAGGGGTAAATTACCATCTCAGCCTCTCGCAGCTAACTGTTGGACACAGGCATTTGCCAAGTTGCCCGACCACTGAACGTTGCACATTGCAATGTTCATCACCATAGGGGCTATTTTTGTCAGCTTATTGCACGATAGAATGTGCTTTACCGACTCGGCATTATAATTATTTTACGTGTTAATACCGCAGAATGACATTTGGCCATTTTCTTTATTTAAATGTGACACTGACAGCCTCTGTTCTATTCTATCATAAACTTTATATCATTGTAAACATAATATATTTTTTGCTATGCATTTTCTGGTGTACAATAAAGTATAAATAAATAAATTTTCCCATGAGGCGGCGACCTGGAGCTCCTGCTGCCTCCCGTGGAAGACATTCTGACGGCCCCAGAGCTGGCCGAGCTGGTCTCCGACCCTCGGTTCCACTTCATCATCAAGTACGGCTACGAGTGCGTCGACACCACGCGCAACGACTCCATGCAAGACGAGTAAACTTAACTATCTAATGTGTATGGTCGCCTTACGAAAACGATGATCATTTTTGGACTGTCACATTAAAGTATTTCGTTGACGTGTCACATTTTTGACGTCGACATTATTATCGTATGGTATGACAAGGTTCTAAGGTTCTTTACATATATACCCATCTCTATCTTTCACTTTTGGTTTGACAGTTGTGCGACAGTGACAGGATTAACGCTTAGTCAATGTACGTAACGTTTATATAATCTCGTCTTAGTGAGGTAAAGGTTTTCGTAAGTTGACCGTACGATCAACCGCACGGCTGTAGTACCACTTTAAATACAAAAACCGCCCTTACCGTTACTCAGTAAAGCCGTTCTCAAAGTCAAATTATTACGATGACCGTGCGGTAAACTGTACGTTTACTGAGAAATATTATTATGTATGAGTAAATTTATTTATAAAGGCTATTGTATTATAAACCGGCGGTTGATTTAGTCACCTGCATCTGTTAAAGTGATTCTGTGTCAATTCCGTCAAACTAGATAACATTCCATAACTTGATTCGAGAAAAAAGCCTTGTTTAAAAAAGTTAATGGACAACATGGATACATGTATGAAGAGTATAACGGAAGCATGTGCAATCAACAGCTTATGTAACTGTTAGGATTTAAAGCGTCTTTTAAAATCCTTAGTTTGTACTGAGAAGTCCTTAGAATTGTTAGTGTTTTTATAATAACAACAGTAGGTCAGAGATAATAGTCAGCCAATCGCGAGGGCTGTTGCTTACCAAACGTTCATAGAGCTGGTTAAACGCATTCATAGTTATTGCGACTTTATATGCGGTTTTGGCAAATCATTCATCAATCCATCAAGTCATGAAAAAATTTACCAACTGGTACTTCTTACACATGCAAATGTAATACACAAAAACTTATAAAATAATAATGCTCCCCCGCAATAAATACATTGTCTTGAAAGACTTATTGAAGTCTGATAATTTAGATCTTAAGATAGATTCATAAAGCTTAGTAAATATAATTAATTAGTAGCAAGGCTTGTGAAACAAATGGCTTCGCTGCCCTTCTTGTTATTTCTTATCGTTTAAGCCAAATATATTACGAACAGTAAGCAACCGTAAATATCACACACATCGAGTTACAGGAAAACTTCGACCTTAGAAGAGTGTACACTCTACAAGGGCCGAACATCTTGTTTGTCTGTCATTCATTCCTGTGTGATGACTTATCTCGATGTGTGACCGGAGTACAATAGATTAAGTCATTTTTAATTAATATCAGTGGAGTTTTTCGCTATTTGGTTTATAACATCAAAGTTTTAATTCCAAGTACGTAAAGTACTTGGAATTAAAACGTTAGAGTTTGTTACTGTTAAGTTGTTTATTGTTTTAACTTTAGCAAGTAACATGAAGTGTTCACAAAACAAACGTCTAGAGTAACAGTATGCACCTTTATCTACATTTCTACAGTCACGAAATAAAATAACCAGAATAAGAAACATTTCATAACTGTAGCGTCGCTTGTACCCTAAACAAACCAACTGCAAAGTTGGGAATTACAATTCCTCTTTACACTGCAACGTCTCAATATAACTGTACCCCTGGTTTTTAAATGCCTGGTCATTGAATGTGGTGATCACTTTGACTTGAATTACTGTTCAATTGCGATTGGTGCCACAAAATTCAAACCAATTCATTCAAAACTGCATTTAATGGTATACCATAGTACAGCTTTTCAAAGAAAAGTATGCGTTTCGGGAATCATCGTCTATTTTCGGAAATACGATCGCTCGATGATGAGATCTAATATAGAGCTTTTACAACCATGGAAGTACTTGCCTATTTTGTATTAACATGTTTAAAAAATTATGTATAAACAACTCTATGCAATTCCAAGAAACTTATCACCCGACTAGAGAAAACTTCATACAAACGCGCAAACACTGCTACAAAACCGCGGTAGTACTAAACTTACAAGCATTGCCTCTGTGGCGCAGGCGCAGCGTCCGTGATGATTCGGAAAAACAAAGATTTCCGAAGCGTATACTTTTCTTTAGAAAGCTGTTTATTCCGATGGGGTATTGGCATAATAATGGAGGCCACAAAAGCCTCTAATAAAAAGTTGAAGTTGTATAACCAATCGCAAACAATAGATAAATTAATTGTCTTTTAGAAGTGTAACCAGAACCACAGAATAGATTATATGTTATTAATAGATTTAATTATTAAATAAGTGCGTAAGATGTAAGTTAGATAATTCCCGCTACGGCTGGGTTATCGAACCGCGTCCGACTGACATTCTTGGCTCACACACGAATTCTAAAACTACACTAAAGTTAAAGACGTTCATAGAAGTGTTCCTGTCGCTACAACACACATTGAAGCTGCAAGTGGCGGCTGTAGACCTAACTTGTATTGGAGCTGCGTTTGAGACTGGCCGTCATTCTTACTAACAACTTCTTATGGGTTTAAACGTCAAAAAATGTATGGCGATTTATTACTTTACTTTGAGCGACGTATACACAACCCCCATATTTAATATCGTGCGTCTAAACATTCTAAATATTATCATAACAACAGGTCCAACTAGAAAGACAGCAGCGTGCTACTCGAGTGATCCTTGTTAAAATGTCAAACAGTTGTTAACTGTACAGCGAGCCAAGAGTGTCCGTCGAATTGCAAATATATAACTCACCATTCGATGATGTGCTGTCAGACTGATTTAGATGTAATTTGGATTTGGATTAGTGTTCGGAACGTAGCTACAGATGTCGGAACTGCATAGAAGCAAGTACAGTCAGAGAAATTTATTGTTTGTCAGATTGACACACGACGCCGTGCTATGCCGTGTTATAGCCATTTCATACGACTGATAAAAATAAACAGACAATTGATAATATATTTATTTGCTCAAAACAAATTGATAAGTAGTAAATTTGCTAAACTATCCGTTTCATTGATTGTGATAATATCGTGTGGTTTTCAACTTCACTATATTGATTTTTAACAATCCTAGGATTGTAATACCTACCAATATGGTTGAGGGATCGGTAGTCTGGTGATTATTATTGAATTATTGGACTAAAAATGGTCACAGAAACAAATGATAATAACGTTAAGAAATAAAATTATTGTTCGAATAAGCCGTAGACGAAACCTCGCCGTCTGGCAGCGTCTAGAGATGGCGCCGAAAGCACTCGCTTTTGTATCGGACCGCCTGCAGCCGACAGTTTCTGTACGTCACTAGTGTCGTAGTGCGAGTGAACGGTGACACCGGACCCGCTTGGTTTGTATAGAATGTTGACAATCCCATCTCTACTAGCGGCCGCCGAGGCGTCTCCCTGCTCTGTGATTTATTCGAACGTTAGAAATAATTTAAACAAAAATGGAACATTGTCATCATTTGTTTCTGTGACGGCCTCCGTTATTAGTGGTTGTTAGTTTGTCAGTACGACAGACAGACTGTCAAGTGTTCTGGTTCCGATAAGTCCTTGTTATGTAATTAGATACGATTCGAACTTGTAATTTTAAATTTTAGGGCCTTTGCACAAACGTGTTCCCATGTTAAAAGGCCTAAAAACTCTTTAGAAGTTAGAACTGAATATAAGAATGAACTATCTATAATTCTGATGTGGCTCTCATAGTTTATTATTTTATTTTATTGGCCGTTACTGTCCCACTGCTGGGCAAAGCCCTTGTAACGATTAAAATAAAATATTTAATTATAAATTGTAGAACTTATTAGTCTCATTTAAAAAAAAAAAAACTATAAATTGATCCTCCACGGATGTAACGGGCCAGTAATAGTGTACCAACAAATTCGTAGTATGTACTAATCTGTTAGCGCAAATTATAAAGAGCAATACAATTTGAAGACTGTTCATTTTACATAAATTAAAATTTCCGCAATAGAATAAGATAAAAGATAGCTGTTCCAACATTTCGACCACGTATGTACTAGGTATTGCACTTTCTATGAAACAGCAATTTTTTATTGTTATAAAAAAATATAAAAAACAATCACTGAATCCATGTTTACAGTTCGCGCGTCGATGTCCCCGTCCGTCGTACTGTAGTTTATGTATTCATCTTATTATTAATAACTTAATATAAGCTATAACCTTGTTCTAATTGTAATTAAATTAACACCATTACTTACTTATAGTGTTTACTTTTAGCTATGGATATTGTGTTTGTTGAAATCTGTAATAATTTGAGAACAACTTTGTGTCATTATTTTGTTTATAAAATTGATGTTTTTTGTTGATCTGATTATTTTGAAATAAAATTTCGTTGAAGAAAATCTGTTGTAATTTCCCCCGTTTCCCGCTCGCGGCTCTCGGCGCGCGTCGCTCGGCGCCA
Organism: Lithophane socia; assembly: GCA_947522985.1. Lineage (NCBI taxonomy): Eukaryota > Metazoa > Arthropoda > Insecta > Lepidoptera > Noctuidae > Lithophane > Lithophane socia. Next base: position 523,044 of record OX383270.1, on the reverse strand, counting down.
GTGTGTCGGCGGCCGCGACCGCGCGCATGCGTGCTGCGTCCACTGCGAACCTTTTGTTTACATATTTCCACACGTCAGATATCGCAGCCGCGTCTCGGGAATCGTGAATAATAATTAACTGGGTTTTGGATCACTGGAATATAATTAATAAGTGAGTTCATTATCAGTGTGTGTTGGAAGTCAATAAGTTTTCTGTGCTCTAAAGGATAATAAAAGGGGACGGATTTTCTGCTCTGCGTCGCCGGCTCAGCCGTGTAAGTATTTATTAGAAATGTCTCTATAAATATTTATTTGTATTTATTAGCAAAACTAGGTGCATATTACATAGACAAAAAATTACTTTCATTATATTTTGTTGTTATGTTACTTGAAAAGCTGCGAAACCTTATGTACGTACATGTTTTTCATTCAGAAATCATAATCAATCTATTTGATTCGTTGTTAATATCCTACTAGATTAGGTATTGTTAGAAACTTAGAATCAAAGCAAGCAACTCTATGCAACATAACAACTTGTACATCATCAGCTGAATTTTATCATCATATCCTACCTACAGGTACACCTTTTATATAACATGACTAGTACCCTATGTCCTTCCCCACGATGCCATCTATCTCCTTGCCAAATTTTATCGAAATCCGTTCAGTGGTTTAGGCGTGAAAAGGTAACATACAGACAGACAGAATTACTTTCGAATTTATAATATTAGTATGGATTGGCAATAAAACTGCAGGACTGTCGCATTGACCCATATTGTCGAATGTGTTGGTTAAATTTATGTATCTACTTACCCCAATTGGCATATACCTACAATAATCTACAGGTTCATTTATTGAACGAGAGTTTGAAACAGTTTATTACATAAATATTCGAAATGATGAACTACCCATGACCAATAAAGTAATAGGTGGGGACTTACAATACTACATCCCTTTCATGAATCATTATGGCTTATATAGAGTTGTGACCTTGGTCTTACACCACAGCATCCCGTTGCGTATATCCGCAACCGCGGAGCTTCCGCATCGATTTGGAAATCTGCATTCGCATTCGCATCCGCAATCATTAATGCGGATGCGGATGTAGCACAGGTCGCAACAAGAAAGAAAATAGGCGGTGACTTGCGCGTGTCGTACGCACGTGCTCAAGCTCATTTCAGACTACGCTATAATATAATAGCATATAGTTCATAGCACAACAATATTGCTCGCCATACATATCCAATAATATATAGTACTAGCTGCGCCCCGTGGTTTCACCCGCGTAAGTCTCGATCCCGTGGGAATATCGGGATAAAAAGTATCCTATGTCCTATTCCAGGTCATGGCCTACCCCTGTGCCAAATCAAAAAAAAAACCAAATCAAAAAATCGAAATCCGTTCAGCCGTTCACGCGTGATGGCGTGACCAAGGGAAATAGGGATTCATTTTTATAAATATAGATAGCAAAGTGTGGAACGACGTGTTCTAAATAAATGTAGTCTGAAATGAGCTTCATTGAACAATAACAGCGAAGATTTCGTTCGGAGACAAGATCCGAATCCGACGCGTTTGTTATTGTTAATTTGTTTCTCGTAAAATCAGTCATAATGTGTTTAGTTGCGCTTATTCTATGAACATTTCCGTTTTCGAGTGTTCTTGTGAAATTGTGAATACCTATACAGTGAGCATTATGTGCTATGCGTGATTTCTGCACCTGAAAAGTTAATTTCCAATGCCCGGCAGCGACGCAAAGTGACATTTTCAAAAATCCGCATCCGCATCCGCGGATGTGAAAATATCTGCATCCCTGCACCACAGTATAATCTACCCTACTCGATTAAGTAGGTACTCATATTCTGTCATCATTGTATACCTACTGATGACTGATTATAATGGTCTCATGAGTAATTCTTTGAAGGCAGATGCTGGTACCTATAGCCTACCTACCTACAGTACCTACAGCTATAACCATATATCAACTTATTTAGGTTACAGTTTTAGCTCTTAAAAGTGCCATACTTCCTGCAAATTAGGGGTGAGTAGGTACCCGCCACTGGGTCGCGTGTCGTCGTTAATTCAGCGCTGTTTCCCAGTTAAGCACGCCAACCAGCTATAATTGGAACAATTCTCCACACGCTTTGTACAAGCTAAACTGTTGTTCTACTTGTGCTAATTTCTTTAGCAACAATTCATAATAAGTAGCTTCATAGGAGCTCGCGATCCGAGCTCAAAACACTAAGTCCTTTCAGGAACAGTCCCTCCTCCTCCTGTAGTCGTTTGCTCCATAGAATACTTTATTGTTTGCTCATTGCTGAACGTCGTGATATCCCTAGTAAACGTTTTGACGATCTACCTTCATTTGTTACGGTCGTTGGCAGAGTGAATAGGTAGGTACTAGAGGTGTGCGCCGATGCCTTTCTTACCGGGGCGGCGGCGTCTGTCGTATTTTTTGCCGGCGTCGTCGGCGCGGCGTAATCGGCGTGGATGTTGAAAATAAAAGTGATATTAAAATCACACCACTATAACAAAATAAAATATGTTTATTTAACATAATATGGCACGATTCGTCCAAGATCAGCTTTAAAAAAATTATTTAATACAAAATTGAATTCTTTCTCAACCCGCCGCGCCGCTGACAATGGCGGACGAAGTTCGTTAATTTTATTATCGGCAAAACGCGCTATTTAAATTTTAGTATGCAGTGCTCATATAAAATGGTTTTTAAATATTCAATTTGGGTAAATAAATTAGTCGTAGGTAATCTGAGCCATTTATACAAGTTGTTTTCAAGAATCATCACGATCCGCCACTAGCGCATTTTTGACAACTTTCAGCCACTGTTGGAAGGCCTCAACAAGATGGACAAAACGTCAAACAACCCATTATGATATATTTAGTGTTTAGTTTACTAGTATATCTGCATTGTACCTAAAAAAACAAATATTACATATTTTGACTTTGGCGCCGATGACGCCGCAAAAAACATCGGCAGCGGCGGCGTGGCGGAAATCACCGGCGGCGCGTACGCCACGCCGATCGACGCACACCTCTAGTAGGTACCCATCCATCCAATCTATTCAATTTTTTTGAGGATGGGAAATCATCAAATGACTTCTCCCGCTCTGGGCGGAGCGAGAGGGCGTGTCAGACTTTTACTGACTAAAACCCACCCGTGTTCCTTCAGTTGTCTGTTGCCAAGGGGGTAGGAATTTCGGACTTTCCCGCAACATTGGAAGTCTGCATTGCTTTGACCGCTCTGGCCTGTGTTATCACTAGATTATTTTTTAGCTGATTTTTTTGGAAGTCAGCTAAAAAATAATCTAGTGACCACACAGGCCAGAGCGGTCAAAGCAATGCATACCTACAATGAATACATCTAGATACCCAACAAAGTTTTCCATGAGTCACAGTCAGAGTCCATTTATTCTTTCTATTATAAGTACCTCCTTCAACATCATTTTCATGGAGACCGTGAACGTCTGATCAGCGATGACCGTTTAGATTATCGACACGCCACGCCAGTTAGCCGCCATTACCAGTCAAACACCTTGAAACGACCATACTGTTTCCATATCTGATACCCGACACGAAACTAAGCCAGAAGAATTTCAGCGAAATTATAACTGGGCAAGAATAGGTAGGTAACCTAAATGTTTGTCAATACAGAGAAACATTTCCAAGTAACTTAAGTAGTAGGTACTTATATTTATTTAAAAAATATATACCTATTTAAATAAACTTATTAACGTAATTGGCAGATCAAGATCAATTACTTAATTTGCAGGCCGTGGTTCAGAAATTGTCATACTTACAACATTATTAGCAGTTAAGTCTTGACTATTCTTTTCCCCTCTCTCACAAAGCACCGGCCATCCATCCATCCACTTGTAAGCAAGCAAGTTAGTGTGCCTGGCTGTAGTTAAGGCCGTGCCCTACCTCAAATTACTTAGCATGATCCTCCTTTATGCCGAAAATACTGCAAATATGTTGAGGATTGATGCTAGGTCCTCTGAAAAAAATCCAAACTTACCTCTAAACCGAACAATAAACCGCTGGTATTAAAAAAATACTTCAAATTAGATCATGAAACTTTTCTTAACGTGACTTCCGAGGCGCGGAGGAGTCTCGATATGTACGGATGGTCACCCATCCACGGACCAACCCCGGCAAGCGTAGCTTAACCTGATGGATCGACCCGTGCGGCTGTTATTACTTAGCCACGAGCTCCTCCAGCTGTCATTAGCAATTCCTATAAATTGACACCAAAGCAATTCATAATGTGTGGACCATTTTACGAATCTCCATAGAAAAATGTCAAATAGATGAATTATTTCGTAATAAGAATCGCATGCAGATCATTATTACAAATCGTCAGTTTGTGACATTTTACGATGATTCATAATATTTTCCTGTTATAATTCTGCCAAAGTGATTGTTTTAAGCCACTGTTCTTATGTTTATTTTATTTTTTTATTACTTACCTACCATTTTTTCTCCTTAAAAAGCATTTTAGCAATTACCTAAACTATTCGAGGCTTGAGAGCCGCCAGCACCCCACTCCGTTTTCGCTCTCACTCAGGTCGCGAGTAGTATGGTGCGGGCGAGATAAAATCTGAGTTGTTCATTGCTAAGGTGACGGTTAGAAAGAGATATACGAGTACCTATACTATAGTTTCTAAGTTACGAAGATATCTGACTCGGATCATTATTTTATTCATTCTTTTCATAATATGTAGTTACTTACATCCTGTCGGACGAGTTTTCAGCCTTTGTCGCAAAAATAACGAACTAATTTACATTTCAGTTACATTAATTAGCAACGACAATATATAAATTACATTGGGTACAGACACACTCTTATCATTAATTGCGAATTTCACGAATTTGCAATTCTATGTTACTTATAACGGGTGTTTTTTTTGGAGGTTTGGTTTTTAAATTGGCTGATGCCAATTTCAAGTGATTGTTAATTTGACAGTTGGCGGTATATTTGTGGTCAGTACGTTTTGCCATTTCACAATGGATAGACTTAATTCAGAACAAGGCTTGCAAATTGTAAAAAAAAATAACAAAATTAACATTCGAAGAGCGCATAATTTCGCGTAATAGACCTGTCAGCTGGCCTCCACGATCGTGTGATCTCACACCTATGGATTACTTTCTTTGGGGATATATGTGAAGTCACACGTCTACACAGATAAACCACAGACGTTGGACCACTTGGAAGCCAACATTTGCCGCATTATTGCCGATATACGGCTCCGTTTTATTACATTTTGAATTTGTATACCTCTAAAAAAAACATCCTTTATATTCGGCCTCTCCCTACACTGATCGACTGTTTACTGTTACTGAATGTAGGTTCATAGTAGAGTGCCACTTTATAGCCTGTGACGTCATCTAGGGCACATTGCACACGTCATATTTCGAGGGGAGCCTATCGAATGGCAACCTGAGAATATTCGCAGCCTACGACGACGGGATAGATTCCAAGACGTCAATGAATCGCTCATACAGTCGTGCTCAAAAAAAACTGCTCACATTTACCAGCAATAAGCATGCTTGTTTTAAGCATACTGATAAATAAGCATGCTCAAAGCAAACGTACGGACAGACGTCATCAGACGTGCTATTTGGCACTAGGTTCTCGGCCAAAAGGGATGAACAAAGATATACTTACTCGTAGTGACAGTGCTATCCATACAGAACTTAATAAAATAATAATATTGCTTGCAACGGAATTGTGTAAGAACATTTTGGTGAAAAAGAAATCCAAACTTTTGTAACATTCATAACTTCGATAATATAACACAAAGAGCAAAGCAAAATTCTCGCAAAATTCTCTAAACGTCAAATTAACTTATTAAAATTTTATAATTGAAGAAGTTACTTTTGCTCGTTTCCTTGGCTTAATTATTGATAATAAATTAAATTGGAAAGATCATATTGACGCTCTTTGTAAAAAAAATAGTATTTTTACCCGACTACGGCGAAGAAAAAAGGAGGGTTATGATTTTGACCGGTATGTATGTATGTATGTATGTATGTATGTATGTATGTATGTATGTATGTATGTATGTTCATCTGTTCCCTCCTATCTTCCAAACCACTTATCACAATTTGACAAATGAGGTATCGTTAGAAGCGTCGTGATTGTCCGCTGGTTATAGGCTATGTGAAGTCACATTAAATTAAAAATGGCGCCCTCTAGAGGACATAAAGTGAGGAACTTAAAAAAAAATATGGTTTAATCGTACCATGTTGGGTATCAAATGAAAGGGCTTAATGAGCACATTTCAAAAATATGTATATTATAACCCCAAAAGAATTTTAAAAAATATCAAGTAATAAAAACTAAAACCCAACTACGACTTAAAAGGTATAAACAAGACACCACAGACAGACAAATTAAAAATCCGGAGTCACACGTGTTAGGGCCTAAATCGAACAGATTACGTGTGACTCCGGATTTTTAATTTGTCTGTCTGTGGTGTCTTGTTTATACCTTTTAAGTCGTAGTTGGGTTTTAGTTTTTATTACTTGATTTTTTATCATATTCCCTATATAAACTATCTTCAACCATAAGCACAGATGCGCTACTCACGGCATATTATGGCCTAGTGGATTCAGTCTTGAGATATGTCATTATTTTTTGGGGCAACTCAACAAGCATTTAAAATGCAAAAACGATGCATACGTGGTATGTTTAGTATTCGAAGTGATGAAAGCTGTAAGCCTCTATTTATTAAGCATAAAATTCTGACACTACCATCTCTTTACATACTCGAATTGGCTCTATTTGTAAGAAGCAACTCTCATCTGTTTCCCCTGCTATCCGATATTGTACAACGAAATCGCCGTGATAATAACAAGCTTTGTGTTCGTCCTGCCAACAAGACAGCTTTGATGTACAAAAGTGTAGTATGTAGAGCCTCCATAGTTTATAATAAAGTCCCTAAACATATCAAACTGCTGAGTTCAAACCAATTTAAGAGAGCACTAATAAAACTACTGGCTGAAAAAGCCTATTATAATGTTAATGATTTTCTGACCGACTTATCTTTGTGAATGTTTGATTATTATTATTTTTATTTTATTATTTGTTTTGAATTAATATTTTATTTTATAATTTTTAATAATTTTTTCATCACATTTTTATATTATTAATTATTTCATTTTATTTCACTGATTTGTACACCAATTACTTATGGTAATACATGTTGAAACTAATTAAACTTTATCACCTTTAGTAAATATCTCTGCAAGGTAATTACTAATGTGCACATGTTTATGCAAATAAATTATCTTTATCTTTATCTAAAGATTTTTTGTTTGTTTGAACGCGCTAATCTCAGGAACTACTGGTTGGAATTGAAAAGTTCTTTTAGTGTTGGATAGTCCATTTATCGAGGAAGGCTATAGGCTATATAACATCACGCCACGACCAATAGGAGCGGAGCATAAATGAAATATGTTGCAGAAACGGGAACAATTATTCCTTTTTGAGAGAAAAAAAAGTCCACGACAGCATATGTCTATCTTGTAAGATTGACTCACTATAACCTTTTTTTATGGTAATCAAATTTGTTCGAAACTAATGCATTATTTGCGAAGGAGTTTTATCAAAATAATATTAATTCTTATTCAATTATATATTTTTAACATCAAGGGTATGCAGTAAAATACTTTTTAATTCATTCGAATCGGACGTTTAATTTCTAAGTTATCACGAGTATGAAAATGCAATACGCGAACCGTTCGACGCCGGCGCCGCGCCGTTCCCTACTCTAGAGAAGAGAGGAGAGGATGGGCACACGGGTAGATCATGACCTGGAATAGGAAATAAGATAAGTTTTAATTCCCACGGGATCGAGACCTACGCGGGTGAAACCGCGGGCCACAGCTAGTGTATAATATTGGTAAGGATTGACGCAGCAACAGTGTTGGATCGAGATCGAGTCGATAATAGCATGCTCATAAGCAAATCTGTTCAGACGCGCTCTGAGCAAGCCCCCTTCTACCCACACCTCAGGTAGCCTGCTCGAAAATCAAACGTCGGTTGATTTTTTAGCACGCTCAAAATAAGTATGCTCATTACTAGCAATGTTACGACACACGTGCTACTAATGAGCACTTGCTCAATAAAAGCATGCTTTCATGCTAGTAATGAGCACGTACGGTAAAGGCAAAGGCACGTATCCTATCGTATCGTATTATCCAGTTACTGGGTTGTGGAGATCAGATACGCAGTCGCTCCATGTAAAATACTGGTATTCAGCTGGGTTAGACTGGAAGCCGACCTCAACATATTTAGTTGGGAAAAGGCTAGACGGATTGATGTATCGTTGCAAGCGTCTTCATCGTCCGCTGGTTAAAGGCTATGTGACGTCACATTAATATGGCAGCCACTGGAGGACATAAAGTCAAGAACAAAAAAAAAAAAATAAGTAAGTAAGTACCTTTATTTTATTAAGCATAAGTATTTCAAAAATATACTATTTTTAAGTAAGTAAGTACCCCCCAAAATAATTTACATTTTAAAAAGAATTTAAGTAACTCTTTTTTTAAGTATAAAAAGAGAAGAAGTATAAAACTAAAACCCAACTACGATAAAAAGCCAACTAAAAACCTATAGGTACCTAAGTATAAACAAGACATCACAGACTGACAACAAAAAATCCGGAGTCACACACACGTAATCTGTTCGATTTAAATGCCCTAGAGTCTAGAGCGACGTGTGACTTCGAATTTTTTATTTGCTGTTTTTAGTGTGACTGTCTCAGCGACTGCTTTCTCTTGTCTCTTCAAAATACAAAATCCTATCCTGCATCTTCTTGATGTTTCTATTGTAATTCAACTATACTTAATCAATTCAACACTCACACCGAACTGATCAATAACTCCGATAGCTTGAACATAATAGGGCAGACCTAGTTAACAATTAAGTAACAACAATGCTTAGTACCTGCTACGACAAGCTCGTGAGAAAGTTGTCTAGTCAATCATGGCGGTACTACTGTGGCGCCCGCGCAGTTGCCCCACAGCACAGGCCGAATGTCAGTTTTTCTTCGCCTATTGTATGCTAATTAGCTGGCGTCTCGTCATACTGATATCTATAGCGTGATAGCTGCTATTAATTTGAATAAATATAGTGCTACTTGTGTCTTCAATAATATTAGATACTAGCTTCGCCCGCGGCTTCGCCCGCGTGGTATGTCGATAAAAAGTAGCTTATGTCCTTTCTCAAGCTCTAGACTATCTGTGTACCAAATTTCGTTTAAATCGGTTCAGTCGTTTTGGCGTAAAAGCGCGACAGGCAGACAGACTTACTTTCGCATGTATAACATTAGTAAGGATTATTATTGTAGCTTGTGACTGGATTGTACTTTACTTTTCATCTTTTGTCTTTATAAGGAGAAGAAAAGATTCTGAATAGCCACGTCACGCCTGTTAGTAAACAGCACCCTATTGCGTAACACACGATCAAATTATATAATTAATGTATACAAAATATTGTAAAACATTTTTAAAAGAGTAACGGTGGAGTTTCTTGCCCATTCTTCTCCATACGAAAACTACCTTTTGGAAGGGGCAAAGTAACTAGAATCAATTCTATTTCTTTGTTTGACGTTCAAAAGTGCCATATTATGTGCCTATTTGAAATAAATTATTTGACTTTGACTTTGACTTTGAATCATAATCTGAACCATTATAAGGATATGGCTAATAATTCGACGGCACGGTTGGCGCAGTGACTGAGCTATGGACTGCTGCGCAACGTGTCGCGAGTTCGATCCCCGCACGGAACAAATATTTGAATGATCTGCAAGTAGTTGTTCCGGGTCTGGGTGTTAGTGTATGTGAGTTTCTATGTTTGTAAACGCACCCACGATACAGGAAGAAATTCATAGTGTGGGGCAACGTTTTTTTAAAAAAAAAAAAAAAAATAATAATAATAATAACCCCACCGCCGTATCTCTACGTTGACGTCGTGGTGGGGCTTGCGCGCTCCGAACTCTAGGTCTGTGCCGGTAGAGTTTACTTTGCCGGAACGGATCTAGGATGAGGAGCCAGACCAAGAGAGATACAAAAACCCGCAGGGCAGCTTGTGGCGAGCTGTTGGGCAGTAGCGACCCCACGGACCCTACCTCCCGGGAGAAGTCTTGTTCCTCACCTCTGGCTTGCCTTTATTGGCCGGCTGGGGTGAACAATGACGAGGAACAGAGCTCCCACCTCATTCTTGCCTTGATTGGCCGGCTTGAGTGGAGACTCGCAAGAGCAAATGTGCTCGGAGGAAGGAAGTATTCCAGTAAGTGCTCGTAGGGATCTTGACCATCTTCCGGGCTCTGGGATTGTTCTGAAAGCCTTGGAATACCTCTCCACTCCTCAAGCACCTCAGGAAGTGTTGCCCCCTTGTCGCTTCGTCACTTTGTGCTAGCGACCGTGTTCGGGGGCCCATTATTGAGTGTGCAAGTCACCCCCTGCCGTCTAATCCGTGTATACCATAACATTGATCAGGCAGGGGACATAGTCCTTCAATAGTTATAGGTAACAAATCCACTAAACCACCCAAACCCATAACCCAATATGTTTTGTTTCCATGTTCTGCAATAGTCCTACACCAACCGGGGGTTGTCCTTGGATGCACTTGCATAGTGCGTACAGGGATAATCGTCGGTTGGTGCCTCATTCCTTGAGAAACTGTCTAAGGGGCCTCTGCGAGTTGGCTTCGGCCCCTCGTACGCCTTCCAAAAGACCGGGACCCCATGGTCCCGAGATATGTAATCATAAATAAAATAATAATAATAATAATCCATTGATTGCTTCATATGTTCGAAAAATTTGTCTGAAAACATAAATAACGCAATGAATGTTATTAAACTGTCGAAATAAAACAGATTCTGATTGATCGTGTGTTACGCAATGAAGGTGCGTAACACACGATCAATCAGCTGTGCTGTGGCTGTCCCGAATATTTTATCGCGCCAAAGCGTAGTGACTGCGTTGGTGATTTTAGACCACTAATGCAAGCTTTTCTCGCAAAATCTACTTATTCTTGTGAAGTTATTAGCTATTTTGCTGGCGTCTGCTCGATTACTCAATGTCTCTTATAACTCACGAATTCTCCTTGCAATTCCTGCAATAGCTTTACCAAATACGTAGGTCTGTACCTGTTCCATGACATTAAATTCACTTCACGTCAATCCAACAATACGTTTCCTATCACACTGGAAGTCTGAAAGGCTAAAATTATTCTTTAAAACTATTTCCAAAGAATGCATGACGAATTGTACATACATAATGCAATACGTGATCATTTTGAATGATAACTACCAGTCGTCTGTAGTTGTACAGTCAGCATGCATGGTTTTTGGGGGTCAATCAGCCCCACCACCACCAGCAAATGAATTCGATTACGTATCAGCTATGTTTACCTATTCCTATAGGAAGAAGCTAGTTATATGGTCTGTAAGGCAGCAAGAAACCACATTATTAACGTCACTTTAGGTAATATGGCTCATTCCAGTAAGGAGGATTTCCTCCATCGTTTGAAATCATCAGCTAATGCAATGATCTGTCGCCAGCATCTCTGATAGCTGTGACCTCCACGACAGATGATTAACTAATCATGTAGGTACCAGTCTTAATGGAACATCATCCACCCACTTATGCATTTTAGTATTCAACATCTGCCCCCGGTTGGAACCGGACCTGCAAACTGTCGTGCACACAGAACATTAAGTAAGTGAACAAACACCTAATCTATACAGGGTGTAAAAATACCCATTACATATCCGTCAACTATGCATTCTGTACATCAATTAATTAGGTAACATTGCACAACAATAATTGCTGGGAAACGACTTTTATTTATTACCCGACTATGGCGAAGCAAAAAGGAGGATTTGTATGTATGTATGTTCATGTTCCCTCATATCTTCTAAAATCCTTATCACAATCTGACAAATGAGGTATCGTTGGAAGCTTCTTGATCGTCCGCTGGGTTATAGGCTATGTGACGTCGAAATTGAATATGGCGCCGTCTAGAAGACATAAAGTCAGGAAAAGAAAAAAAGAAAGAAATTATAAACATTAAAATCAGCAATCCACCTCTCTAAGCTCATGTAAGTGTATTGAATGACTATTTCATGAAATCATGACATTTGGCACTTTAATGAACTTAGAGAGTGGTATTGCTGATTTTAATGTTTATAATTCTGTAAATCCATATTTGTTACGAGCGCTAATAACATGTACATCAACATACAACAGAATAACAAAAGAATATTTGAATTTCGCAGGCTACCCTAGCGCATCAACCTTAAAAAGTCCTGGCCTGACTATCTGGTGCACGCGATCCATCGCTATAAGTACATATATCTAACGTTGCCAGACGGGAGTAACACCAACGTCTGTCGGGTCAGCTTCTTCTTCTTCTTCGTCGTTCCTTCAATGCTGAGGATCGCGACCAGATATGACGCGTCTCCAAGCTATGCGGTCTTCTGCAGTGTGGACCGCTTGGTAGATGCTACCTCAAACAATCTTCTTGATCGCGTCTGACCATCATCTTACCGGTGCTCTGTCTTGAGCGCGTTTTCCTTCTACCCAGTATCAAAAGCCTTTCCAGACCAAGCTTAGGTGAACGCATAATATGTCCGAAAGAGCTGAAGGCACGCTCCTGGCATATAGTAGATAGCCGCTTGGTGATGTTGAGTTCCTCCAGTATGGATTCATTCGTTCTTCCACATTTTTCAGTGTTTCAGTTTCACAACATTTCGAAAGCATCGATTTTACTGCTTTCGCACCACGTTTTAGCGCCATTTAAAAAAACGAACTAGAGCACGGGTCAGCCGTAGTTATTTTGGTATTCCGACGGATGCCATGGTTCTTCAAAATTTTTTGGCCATCGGGTCAGCTAGGTTATAGTACACTCGGCTACACATCAAGCTATACATTTCCAGTATAATCTGACCTCGCATTGTACGGAAATCCTATACAATGCGAGATCAGCATTATCTGGAAATGTATGTAATGTAATGTATAGCTTGATGTGTAGCCGTGTGTACCTAATAGACGCTTCGCCAATCCAATCCAATTATTTCGTATTATTACTAGATAAATCAATGCCTAATATTAGTGCCATAATCTACTCAATTACTTAGCAGATAATGCTGTATCCAAAATTTTACGATACTCACTCTAATGTGTTGCGTGGCGGTAAAGCTCATAAAATAAGTAGGTATTTTCGCATAATTACTGAACTGTAGCACTTGGACACGCAGCGTGAGTGTAAGTATTGACTATTCATTATGTAACAGACCGCGGGTCTTTAATTCCTTCAGGTGTTATACATTTAATCAGAATAAGGTCTTACTTAGGAGGCCTATGATAGGGAGCCCGCCCGGCTGAATTATGATGGTTATACTCATTTTTATTAGGTCTAACATCAGGATTCACTAAGGCATGATTCATCTCTCCCCCAAACTAATACAATTGATACCTACCACTATCGGTGTGGATCGGTGCGCGGTGCGCAAGCGCATCCTACTGCATAATTCATTGGCTTTGTTTCGAGCCGCGCCCGGTTCCGCGTAACATGCACCACGATTTATTAGCTCATTCATAATTATAACGCATTTTGATGCCTTCTTGTTGAATTAAAGTCAATAATAATAAGAACGAAAACAGGAAGTGTTGTAAGCATAACATACGGTAATCAATAGCCAGATAAACCCTACAATTTCAATGTTACCTATCGACAAAACTAGACTAAATCATGAAAGGCGCCGTACAAACATTTTACAGCACGCAGTTTTTTCTTCCTCTTGACAAGTTAGTTATTTTACTCTTACGAGGTTTACTCTAATAGAAGGCCTCGCTAGTCGCTACGTAAGTATTTAAAATTCAGAAGTGCGAACTCGTGTCACTAATAAGCAAAGTATCGTTTGTGACGAAGCTTCGATTCCGACTCCGAAAGGAACTTCCGATTAAAGACATCTCCGACTCCAAACTTCGGCTCCGATAATTTTGAATCGGAGTTATACCGAAGATCGAAACGCAGCGATGCACGTGTCGCGTGCGTATCACCCTGGTAATTTTTAGGGTTCCGTACCCTAAAGGGTAAATCGTGACCCTATTACTAAGGCTATGTCCGTCTGTTTGTCTGTCTGTCCTTCCGTCTGTCCGTGGCTTAGCTCAGAGACTGTTGGTACTAGAAACATGTTCTCAGAACAAGTTTTTCAACTACAATGTTAAGTTTGTTGGATAAATTCATCCCAACTGCGGAACCCTTCATTGTGCGTGGTTCGACATGCACTTGGCCGGTTTTATACACGCTCGCGTTAGAAGTCTCAGTTTATTGTTTTGTGTGTCAGATCGGTGTATATTGTGATAACTGATAAGTTAATTTCAATATGAAGCCAAAAAAGTGTTATAATATGGAACCTCTTTCTTCTACCTCGACTCCGACTCCGGATCCGAAACCGCTCAATAAAATTAAAAACCTCCGACTCCGGTTCCAGTTGCGGTAAAACAAACTCCGAACATCTCATATGAGTTGAACTGTTAATAGATAATAAGAATTGTCGCTTTACATGATAATTGAACCGGTACATAAAGATGTCGTAATTTTCTTTTTAGTGTATTATGTAATTCGTCAATGTCAGTTATTTTTCAGTAAATAGTCGTGAGTTCTACGACCTTGTTATGTGTGCTTGTAAATTAGTTGCGAAAAGAACGCATTAGTTAACCGAAGTATCGCTAGTTAGGGGGCGCTCCCTCACCGAGAGCATTCGCTTGTAATGTAACAATAACAATCCAAGATTTGATTTGGAGCATCACTTTTACTATATTACCAAGAACTCGGTTCTTCTCAATCACATATGTAATGCTCGAATCTGGTGCCATGTTATGACGTAATTAATGCCACCATTTTTCCAGTGTGAGAGTGAGATGATAGCTCCATCTCACTCTCACACTGGAAAAATGGTGGAAGAAAGAAGAAAGAAAGAAGGCCGTTAGCACCATCCTTTTTTCGCAGTGGAATAATGATGGCACTAATACTTCATAATAGGCGCCTGAACTGTTACATTACAGCTCTCGGCGAGGGCGCGCCTTTACTTACCTGTAACATTACAGCAATAAACAGAAAAACATTTCTCTACTCTAGAGTTTTCCAGTCACTCTCTCTCGTTTCACTAGAACTGCTTACTAACGATTATCTTTTTCAATTTAACACTATCAATTTATTGATCGAGATCACAGTGATTGCGACACAAACCGCACAGACTTTTCTCCGAGCAAACTTCACATACCACCGTATCACAAAATAAATAACAGTTTGCAAGCCCACACCTATCTGTTGGCCATAGCCATAGAGCACCTATAGGTACTAGTATGGTCATAGGTATTGTGTGTTCTGATAGAATGGTGTTGAATGAGGCATTATGTCCCTGCGAGCAGCTGTGGGCAGGCCGGACGCGGCTATTCAGCGGGTAGCGACGTCGCGCCGTGCAATGTAAAGGGGTTCTATATAAAAATGTATGGTCGTCCGCATAGGCACGTCTTTTGTGTCGGACATGACTACAATAGCGTTAAAGTTTGCACCTGTTGTGTTCTCTCTGTTGACGTAACCAGTATGCATATCTGACGGATGAATAAGCTGCTTTTGTGATTGAGAATAGAAAGAATATACTGTTTGTAGAAAAATGAGATGTCTTTTCCTTACGCAGAGGTTTGTGGGAACTGTAGGAAAATCTAATAAGATTGGCTTTACTCATTGGGCCTGAGGTTTAAACAAGACTTGTTATAGCCGAACTTTTTGATTGAGTTTGTTGAGAGTTGACACCAAAGAGAGGCTATATAGTCATTGGTTGAGACAGTACACAAAGATCCTGTCAAAAACATAAAATGCGTATCATGTAAACAAATGCAAGTCAAGAAACGCAGTTCTTCTACCGCAAAAAGGTGTGAGATTTAATGTAAAACCAAGTCTGTTAATTTAATCTGTTCCTATATATTTTTTATAGCTGCGCCCCAATTCTCGATCCCGTGGGATAAAAAGTATCCTATGTGTTAATCCAGGTTAAAAACTACCTGTTTGCCAAACATCCAAATCCATTCAGCCGTTTTTACGTGAAAGAGTAACAAACATCCGTCCATCCATCCATCCATACTTACAAACTTTCGCGTTTATAATATTAGTTTAGATTTAGATAAAGGGTCATACTCAGAAAAAGTGTACATTTGGTATCTTTTCTTGTCCCGCTACTTCATATTAATGTAAGTATCTAATATTATGATATATTTTCTTTTATCCCCCCTTGTTGTTTTATTGGTATATTAATATGAAGATTTTTCTGGTATTTTAACTTTAATTTTCATTAGAAGAGTATATTTTTTGAGTGCCAAAACATTGTTATAAATATCACCATACATTTTTTTAGTGTCCCAATGACCATTACACATTTTCAGAGATAAATTGTTACGAATATTCATAACTTTGCTTAAAATTGACTGTGGCTATATTATTCTTGATGAATCAAGTAACTAAATAGAACCAATTTTATTCGTAAATCATTTATAGAATAATTTATTTTAATTAATTAATTTTGTCCCAAAATTACGAAGTTTCGTTACTCAGGGTTAGTAACACGCAATAAAATTTGAAACGCAATTATTTAAAGAGGTATAAATATTTTTTCTTATTTTGGCAACACTATTTCTTACGTTAAAATCACTGTCGCGGCAGCCATGATGTTTTCGCCGTGGTCGTGAAGTCAAGACGTGTATCAAGTGAATATTTACAAAAAAATACCTCAGGGTGATAAACGACTATTGTTGTGGTAAGTTTATTATATTTATTGTTTAATAACTATGCTACTTTGTTATTTTTTGTATCATCTTAACGAATACGCTCAGTGTTTGTGTGGTAAACACGTGGTTTACGTAAAAATATTTTTCGAGGTTATAATTTCTCAGATTTTATTCTCATTTTCGTTATATTGCGTTACGTTACGAAACTGAGAAATTGTTAAGCTTAGTTCACACAAAAAGTGCGTAACTATAGTTACCGGCCCGTAAGTTGACCAAAGATTTTGTAGTGGAGGAAGTTCGCGCACACGCAATTTCATACATTTTAACATGCGCGAACTTCCTCCACTACGAAAATCGGGTGTGTAATGTCTGGTATAATAACAGATAGTCTAATTTCATTTGACATAACTTTCATATGATATAATTTTCATGTTATAAAAACATTTAACCTAATTTCATATGATCTAATCTTATATTTGATATAATTTTCATTTTCTCTAATTTCATTTTTTCAAAAAGCATAATTTGTAAGAAAATTTATAAACCACCTAAATTCGTTTCAGTAAAACACCATGGCTCCTGTGTCAAATGCCGAAAGACAAAAAAGATACAGAGAGCGCCTTAAACTAAATCCAGTTAAGTATGAGGAAATGCGAAAAAAACATTTGGAGAGAGTTAAATTAAATAAATTAAAAATTAAGGATCAAAACCAAAGCCAAAAAGAAAAAACAAGACAGAAGTGGAGAGAATACTCTGACCGCTACTATAAAAAGAAGAAAAATAAATCTATTAGTGAACCGACTGCAGAAACAATTCCAAACGAGCATATTATAAAGAGGTGGAAACTTAAGACAATCAAACTTCGAAAAGAATTAAAACGTTGCCAAAATGCATTAAATATGTCGTTAAAAAAACAAGAAACCATGAGAAAGCAAATCTACCGGCTAAAGCAAGAAAGGAATATTAACAAAAACCAGTCAAGACGACAAACAATTGAAGAAGAGCAGTCATCGACACCTACTGAATTTGAAATTCTATCCGAGTCTCTCAGCTCAGTATACAAAGAGTCTACAAATAAAGAAAAAGCAGTTATTAAAAAAATTGTTAATAATTCTTTAACTAAGAAGTATCGTATGGCCACAAAAATGGGACTAGCTATCGGAATTAAAGGGAGAATTCGCACTAAAATGTCTTTTTCAACAAAAAGGAAGTTACTTATTCAACAGATTCACAATTTTTATATGCGCGATGATATAAGTCGTGCTACAGCGGGCAAGAAAGAATGCAAAACTAAGGAAAAAACTAAAATGCAAATACGTTTTTTAACTAATACTATATTAAATTTATATACTATCTATAAAAAAGAAGGAGGCAAAGCATCTTATTCCACGTTAGTCAGACACCGTCCGTTTTATGTGTTGCCTCCAAAACTACATAACAGAGAAACGTGTGCCTGCATACGCCATGCAAATATATCTTATAAATTAACAAAGCTTTACAAACTTGGACTTTTAAAAACAAATAAAGTTGAAGAACTTCTGAGAGATATTGCTTGTAATCTAAATTCTAAAGAGTGCATGTACGGAAATTGCCAATTATGTGTCACTAAGAAGATTGAAGTTAAGGATTCGTCTAATGAAAAAACCGTGTGTTGGCTACAGTGGTGCGTGAAAACGGTTCCTTACAGAAAGAAAAATGAAGAAGGCGTAGAGATTGAGGCATTAACTAAAAAACATACAAGAGAAGTAGTGACTGATGATTTGAGAATTTTAGTGCAAAAATTTCAAGAAGAGGCTAAATTGTTTAAAAGACATTATTACAATATGATGCATCAACAAAAATCATTTCGAGAATGTGTTGACAATGTTAAAGAAAATGAAGCTGTTATTATAGTTGATTTTTCAGAAAATTACCAATGTAAGTATAATGTTGAAATACAGAGTATGCATTTTTCATCGTCACGTAATCAAATAACTTTGCATACTGGTGTAGCATATCTTAAAAATGAAAATCCAGCAGGATTTTGTTCAATATCTCCGAATACTGAGCATAGCCCGCTAACTATTTGGGCTCATCTTTTGCCAGTTTTAAATTCAATAAAATATCAACACCCTGAAATAGATACTCTACATATGCATTCTGACGGCCCAACAACACAATACCGGCAAAAGACAAACTTCGCACTTTTTGACAAATTAAGTAAACAATTGGGGTTTAAACATGCTACATGGTCTTATTTTGAGGCTGCTCACGGTAAAAATGCAGCAGATGGTATAGGTGGAGTACTAAAGAGAACGTTAGATATGCACGTAGGATACGGGAAAGATGTTCCTAATGCCATTGAGGCTTTTAAACTGCTTAAACAAGAGACAAACGTCACACTGTATTATGTGTCAGATACAGATATAAACGTTATAAAGGAAACATGTCCCTTACCTAATTTGTATCCTTTAGTAGGAACTATGGAGGTCCATCAAATTATAACAACCGATGAGCCTGGAATAATAAAACATAGACACGTAAGCTGTTTTTGTGGCGGTGATAGGGGTAACTGTTCTTGTTTTGATGTTAAAATGCATAATCTGTTCAAGAAAGCCAAAAAAAAAACAGAGACTCTAGCTAATGTTGAAGGAAAAATAAGTATTGCAACGCCAAAGATTTGTAATAGGAAGAAAGAAGAGAATGATAGAAAAAAAAGTATTAAAATACAAGAAAATAAATCAGATAATGTTCAGAAAATAATTGAGCCTAGTACCTCTGGTATAATAAAAACCAGTAAAGTTAATAAAACACCTTCAACTCTAGGGACAACTACTCATCCTAAACAAAAATTGACGTGCGATAAATATAAAAAAGTCTCAAAAGAAAAAGAGAATAAGGCACCAAAGAAAAGTAAGAAGCGTATACTATTTGATATCGACTCTTCTGATAGTGAAAGTGATAAAGACGTCGTCTATGCCGAGAGTGACGATAGTCCCTATGTTAACGAAGAATGTAACTCAGTATCACCGGATATTATAATGAAACCCAAAAAGGTAACTATTTTGTCGGATATCCGGTTGCATCCAGACAATCAACGATACTTTAATTTTGCTTCACCAGGACTTTCGACCATGCATATGATTGATCCTAACCATGACCTATCTTTGTTTAAAAATAATAGTAACGATTCCGGTGATGATGACTCAAATTTGGACATTTTTTAATAACTGCATTCAACTTTATGCATTAATTTTGGTTCATTCGTTTATTCATTCATTTTATTTCTACTGCTTAAACTCAAACATAGTTTCAACTAGCTAGTTCTATTAGATCTATGTATTTTCTAAAAACATACGATTTAGATTCAGATAATGCTGACTATAGACCAGTAGACTTGGCCCCCTGTCGGGTCTTTCTATTCTCATTAGTTATACTATCCAGCTACATATGTAGTATAATAATAATTAATGAGAATAAACCTACTATTTATGATCCTCAATGTTAGACTCAAGAATATGTTCCTCCCACATTGCCCCTTTTGTTGTTCACTAACTTAACTAAATTTAATTTCAGTGTATCTTTTTCTTTCTATTTCATTAAGAAAAGGACAGAAGATAAATTTTAGTTTAGTCCTGTCAAATTAATCAGCGCCTGACGTAAATTAACGTAATTTTAGTAGGCATTTTTTTAATCACGTCTAAACTTGTATGGAGTAGTGACCGGCGCTGATTATTAATATTTGTGATTTTTTATATTGAGATTTTATTTTGTGAAGAAATTAATATTTGTTACGAGTGTTGTCAA
The DNA here is from genome assembly GCA_947522985.1 of Lithophane socia. Lineage (NCBI taxonomy): Eukaryota > Metazoa > Arthropoda > Insecta > Lepidoptera > Noctuidae > Lithophane > Lithophane socia. Next base: position 502,461 of record OX383270.1, on the reverse strand, counting down.
TCATGGCATCTAATGTAGCTTCTAAATCATTAAGTCGTTCTGATTTAGCCTCATATTGTTTCTAAATAAGTTTTAGATTTGATATCATGTATCTATTTCGCTCACTCACGTAAGTTTAATTAAAATTAGTTCATTAATTCGGAAAAATTAGGGTTGAGAAAAAATATGGGAGACTGTAATTGATAAATACTCTTAAGATTGTGATTTATAAATACTGTGATTGATAAATACTACTGAGACTGTGATTATGTGTAAGATTTATTAGTAAAAAAACATTATGTGCTCGTAATAATAATATTGAAACCTCTTTCTGATATTTTTAAATATATAATTTTATTGTCGATGTTTATACTATTGCCGTCTTACTAATAAACACAGAATTCAGAATTCTTCCATGTTTAAACCTGTGAAAATGTATGGTTATTCCTCTATTATTCCTGGTATAACTTTATTCCGTGTTTATTAGTAAGAGGGTAGAAGTATTTTTTAAATTACCTAATTTAAATAAGACTGATAAGCCAAATATAATCACGTGTTTTATTTGCCCAATCCATGTGTACTATGCCTTATGACATCAGTTTCGTGACGGAGATTCTCAGTATCGTTACCTTATCAGTTTAGTAACAAATTTAAAATGTACACTTTTTCTGAGTATGACCCTAAATAGAATATTCAGGCTTCTAGCTTTATCCACAACGGAGTAACAGGGGGTCGAAAATGTCGTGAATGGCTTCGAGTAAAGATGGTGTTGGTGGATGGCTGTGCCTTTGTTGTTTGTTTTGCTCGACTTGGCGCAGATAATCGGAGGTAAATAAGATTATCGCTGTTTACCATGTGTCGCGTAAGTCGTTCGCAAAACCGAAATATGAATTCTTTTTCGATTTATTTATTTTGTTAACTATATCAAACAAGGTTCATAACGGCTGACTCAGCCCGACACCCTGGTGACCTAGTTTCGAAACTTGGTGTCCCACCTGCCCCGACTCGCGGCGACCCTCCGCAAGGGTGGCTGGGTTCGATAACCTCGTCTGAAGGTCAACGTACCCCAAGTTTGCTTGTTCTAATTACTTTGATTCAAAGTCTTTGATTTTTTTGAAAATATTTAAGGGAGTAACGTTTTTGGTTTCAGCAATGTAAACAATTTGCATTTGAAGAAGATAACTTTAGCTCTACCACGCCAAAGTCAATAAACGAAGGCGATAAAAATCTTCAGCAAAACCTGCGAACTCGTGAATCGAAGTCTCAGACCAAATAAAAAACAAGCACAGAGAAAGCACCTACATTCTGAGCAAATAAATATTGTATTCTATTCTAGAAAAGAGCACGGTCAACACTAGTCAACAGTGACGTGAGGCCGGTTTCGTAAACATAATGTGTGCACTTAGTGAGGTGTAGTTTCATTGTAAAAGGTTGTAAATGTGTGCGTGTGAGCGTGTAATAATTATGCACAAAGCGGAGGTGTAGTTTTGGCATGCGTCAATGTATTTTTTGCAGCACTTTGTCTTGGTTTTTTATTTAGTCTGAGACCTATGTTTAACGTCATAGATATACATTCAGGTACACGACATCACCATTCCTGCACTGCCCATCCCGTAACATTGTTTTAAATGCCGTGTTATAATGACAGATGAGCTATCGCGTTGAATCCGATCAAAGTCACGGTTGGGAGGCGCTGGTCCTGCATGATTCATTGGCACACTTCTGTGGACAACGAGACGGCGTGATCGCGTAGCTTGAGGCAATATTATTATGCCTTAAGAAACACTGAGTAGTAAGAGAATGGAGTGTTAGGTAATGTGGGCTAAGGCAGTTTTTCAATCTTTTTAAATACGCGACCCCCTTAGAAGTTAATTTGTCAAGCGACCCTCTAGGCCCTAGGGTCATCCTTCTGATTGAAATTGTATTTTTAGTGTGAAGTGTGGGACCTAGAAACATGCCTTTTTTGTTTTGTCCACGACCCCCTGAGTAAGGTTGAAATACACTGGGCTAAGGTATCGGACCTGCGCGCCGATCGTTGTTTGTTGGAAAGCGAGTGAATTGGCTACTGATGTGTCCTAGTCTAGTTTGATCATCTAGCTTTCAGCGTTGAAAGTTTTCTACCAGATAATTGGGTGAGTTCGATTACTTCTCCATTTTTTCCCCACTCCGCGCAGTCTGTTTAGTCATGGTCCATGGGTCCCGCCGAACGGTCCCGAGTGACCGCCGCACCTCGGAGCTCACTGGAGCGTGCCAGCTGCCAGTACCACTTGTTGATGATGCCAATAGCTCCTGACCTGACTGCCGATACTCCGATAGACATTACTTTCGCGTGCTACGTACGTGATGAAGGATGTTTATTGTTTACGTTTCAGAAAAACACATCAAAACTAGCCATCTTCCAGTCAAATATTGAAACTGCAATCTGGATATCACATCAATCAAACAAAATACGGAGAAACTCACTTTCGCACATTTATGTGAAGTACGGTAGTGTTCTACGCTACCCTTTTTTAAATAACGCTGTCTCTAGCGATGTTGAACGATATAAAAAGGTACGTACTTAGGTAGGTATACCTGATATCTAACATATGGTGGAGCGCGTCGTGGGAGCAAATTATGGTGATTAATATGGGTCATATTTATGGGCCGTATTAATGGTTGAATGGGCCGGTGTAAATGAGAGCTACTTATGTTGCGAGCTGATTGATACATTTGATACGCTACGCTGCGCAGGCACATGCTGATTCATAGCGGACGTCATTGTTCTACGTCGTCATTCGAAGACTAAGTCTTATTTACAGAACAGGAACAGCTTCCCACAGGAGCGCATTCTCATGAACTTCTGCAGATGGTCTGCCTGATGTGTTGAGGTCACTGAGCTTGGGATCTATCTACCTCGTAGATCTCGTTTGTTTCTGACCTAATTAAGTACCTATGCATTTCCCCAGTCAAAAGCAGATTCACGTAAGATCCTAAAACGTTTCAGGAACATATAGGTATCTAAAGAATAAGCCGTTGGTCCCAGCTGTCATTCGAGGATCTTTGACAGTCGTTACGAGTCGTCAGAAGCCCTGAAAGTCTGACAACCAGTCTTACCAAGGGGTATCTTATTGGTGTCGGCTCAGCTCGCCCTTGGATCTTGGCCCTAATTGCCTAAGTGTATCTACTAGCCCCTTTGCGATTACCCAGTTACTCGGTTGTGGAAGTTAGATAGGCAGTCGCTCCATGTAAAATACTGGTATTCAGCTGCTTCCGGTTAGTCTGGAAGCCAACCCCAACATAGTTGGGAAAAGGCTAGGCAGATTGATTTTGATAGGTATCTAAACAATAAGTCCAATAACGGTCGGTAAACTATAGAAATCGAATAAAAAGTTTGAATAGCCGAAGTGACTCCTTTTCTTACCGTTAGGTACTTACCTATCTACTGCAAAAAAAATAGACCACAATCCGCTATCGTTCAGTGTTGCAATTTTAATGATTGCTTTTTTTTTGAGAAAGACCGAGTGATAGAACAAAATGAACAACGCGAAATTCAACAGTAAACTAGTTACTTACTTATCAGCAATTTTTGCTTTTTTTCTTCTGTCGTCGATCACAATGACCACTCTCTAAGCTTCCCAACAACGTACTTGTGCTATTTCTTTAACAAGTTTACTTTAATACCAAAAGTAGACAGTACTTCTTAGTACCTAACTATCCCTACCTGGGATAGAAAAGAGATCTATTATGCAAGAAAAACACTAAACAGTTAAAAATAACTTTAAGTCAAAATGTATGGAACAGCTGCAGTTTCTTTTTCGCGATTTCAGTCTTGGTCCCGTAGTGAAAGTTGTTCATAATGATGAGTACAATGGCACCTTAAGAGATTTCGAGTGCATTAGTTAGGGCAAACCAAGCCCATATTAAAATTGTACCTCTTGTCTGCGTCATTCCGGAGACATTTCTCACAACTACTAGTGTCTCGTTTAAGTTGTCATCACGCACTCTTACTATACTGTCGTAAGTATCGCAACATCGTAAATCCTAAGCTTATCACCGTTCAAGTTGGCTCGTACGAAGCCGGCCACACCGTCACACCGGCACCGGCGCAAGGGCTTGTCGAGATAAGATAACAAGTGTCACTAAACCGTAGCACGGTAGCACGGCTTTTACACGTGAACGTGCATAAAGAGGCAAAGTTTTCGTTACAGCTTTCTGTCAGCTGCAAAACAGTGCCTTGTACTTGTCATAATAGCTACGGGTATTTTCCTACCCGAGGAAACCCAGACAATGTCATGAAGACGGCATTTTAATTACCTTCATTTGAAGGGCGCTAAATTAGAATCCTAAACCAACATGTATTTCTCCTCTACCCTCTTACTCTACCTCGTACTAAATACCCACTCTTCGTACATAGCTTTCAGCATAATAACAAGAATCAGTCGTTCTGAATCAACCACGGTGTTGATAACATCTTAGTTCCAATCATCAAAGAGCCGCATAATTAATAGGCAGAAGATCAACCACTAAGTTATATCCAGTAGCCGCGGAGCACCGGTGTGCATGACAGCGGAAGAGGAACGACCCGCGAGTGTCACCTCACAAAGTCGCGGACATAAATAAATCATTTATTTTGGACCAAACACTTGTACATTTTATAAACCTACCAAACTGCGTGATAGTTTGTCGGCAGGATTAGCGCATATCTAAGTACGACATGTCATTCTTTGATATGTCGGACGCAGGCGCTGCATCTCGTGCCGTCTGAAGTCTACGGGGAAACTGGGCCAGCTCTGTGTCATAATACTGGATTGGAGAACTGCAATAACTGTGTCAAATTCAACAGATTCTTCTCGTCTGTCAGCACTTTGAAGACGTGCTTGTGTAACTACAACTAACATTATATTCATAAACTGTGTTTGATCGCTTGCATGCTGCTGTGTGTGTAGTGATTCCTTCGTAGTTGAAGTTGAAACTGTAGCTACCTAAAACTGTCAAAATTTTCTTGTGTACGAGAGGTAATTCTACTATAAAAATAGAGCCACTTCACTTCAAGATCAAAACTTTACGGTGTTTTTATGTGTTCTAATAAAATACCGATAAAACTTTCAGCAGTCTTCATCATTTCCAATAATTTTCAAAGAGGTCTCTAATAAATCCGAAGGTGAACAATATTTTTAGTTTACGCCAATCTATCGGCAACATTTTATTGATCTTTTTATAGGTGGGTGAGTGGATGCTGTGAATAAACGATGGTCCTTGAAGCTGCATTATAATCTGAGATCATCGGAACACTTCGTCTAGCCACTTAACATTGTCGTAAATCGCATTCTCATAAAAAGTAGGAGAGTAATAAATTCAAACACTCATTTCGAAACTTCACAAGTTCACAATATGGTTTATACAAATAGGTACCTAAATGGAGTATTATCCTAAAAATCCTTATGCTGAAAGTTGTAGAATAAGGATAGCAGTAGGTACTCGATAGAATAAGCGGGCGCGACGAAGGTCGCGCTGCCTGTCGCGCCCGCGATATCGGGCCAGCAATGACTATGCACGCTGCGCGCCAGTCTGCAGTCTGCACGAGCCTATATTCTTCTGACATATTTTGCTGCTTTCAAAGTAGTCAAAGCGTAGGTATATACGTATTGTACCTATTTTTAACTCCTTTGACCATCTGAAATAATAACCGAATGTTTGCAGTCATCGTTCACAATACGTTTGATTTATTGAACCATATCTTTCAGCGTGTTTATAAGATCGTTAGAAACAATGTTTACTATAACATTTGCAAACATTACTGTAATATTTACAACGATTTCACAAATATCTTTATGAACGCAAACATAAGGTTGTGGCAACAATTTGAGTGTAACACAATTGTAAAATAACTGACAGTATTACGGAGAGTTTTTCTCAATCGGTTTACGTGTTCGGTTGTCATTTTCTGCGGGAAGTTGATCGAAGGCCGTGTCGACGATTGCTCAACTCAAGTAATTTGTCTCGGATCGATTCTCACAACGAGGCTACTTATCCATTATTATTGCTATTTAAGAGGTTTTCATTTCACTTGCCGTATTTACCGCGTAGTGAAAACAGAAAGCGTTGTATCTACGGTAAGACTTAAAACACTGCGTATAATAACATGTTTTATTGTAACGGTAATGACTACTGAGTCACAATGTATAAAATTACTTCATTATGATAATATCTGTAGTTGTGTAGCTTCATTGATTCCCTGTACTTGTATGTTTGAAGAATGAATAAAAATATTAGGGTGTTCGATATCGAAGTACCTACCTATCGTATACCGAAATGTGCAAGTGACATTCACAGCAAGGAGTAAGAACTTTATAATGAGGAACGGTGTCAAGCTGTCAGAAGGTGTATCCACACCGTACGTGCGACGAGACACGCCGGGCCCTTAGACCACTGACCCAATATGTGTGACATCAATACACGTCGATTCAAAGTGAGGCATGCCCTTTGTTAGTTGGTAGTAATAACTTTCACAGTGTAATCAGAAAAGAGAGCGGTGGTCAGGGAAGGCGCCTGCCTTCCCTGACTGCTCTCTTTTCGGACATGATGGATCTCGAGAAATATACAACGATCGTTGGCAGATGAAGATTAACCAGCAATATCGCTCATTTCGCGTCGCGCGTAGCTTAGTATAGTATGGAGACACTGTTTATCTTTTCGAATTGCTTTGGTACAAGCTAGCAAAATTGCCTTTTTAAAACTTTACAACTAGTAAGCAAAACTTAACATAGGAATTGAGCTTCAAATATTTGTTTGCTTACTTCATAAATAAGTCAAGAGCGTAGAACAGAACTCTCCCAAGATTCCAGTGTTGCAGTGGTTTGACTCCGGCGTACTAATCGGGTAACCTTTGAAGTGCTTGGCATGCTTCACAACGGCTAGCGGGAGTCGCACGCGCAACGCATTCGTAAACATTCCTACTGCATATTGTGCACTGCGCAGGAAGACTAATATTAACTGCAGAAGTTTTAGTTCAAACATCATCATTCTCGCCTTTATCCCAATTTATTTGGTGTCGGTGCAATGTCTTTTTCTTCCGTACTTCTCTATTAGGAGTTTTACTTCAATAAAAAGTCCATAATTTTTCTGCCATAAAGTAAATTCCGTAGAAGGCAGCAAAAAGATTATCAAGATTACAAACAAGTAGCTGATACGCAATGTTTTCCTAACAACATAGCGCGAGCGGTCTGGACACGGAGGACAGAATTCGTGAATCCAGATCAACCATGCAAACGGGTGTCTAGCAAACACAATTTTTTGACATTCCCTCCCCCCTCCCTCATTAAATTGTTTACCGTTACAAACTTAGGAGGGTCTTTATTCAGCAATTTTTCGTTGTTACGGTGACATTTCTTTATTCCAAGGACATCTAATTATAGTGTATATTATTATTATATCTCTTTGCTTTATGGACAAAATATTTATTTACATCAAGATACATTAATTAATTTTATTTAAATGTAATAAAATAATCCTAATCTACCTATACCTAAATAACTTTTAAAAACACGTTATGTATGTACAATTACATAATATAACAAATTAAAAAGAAAAAAAAAAAAAGGGGGGCTCATTGAGCTTTGCTTTATTCATTTGCCTATGATATTTCTGATACTTCTTATTTTAGTTGGCAATCCATGTTGCTATAGGACATGACAATACGCGCTCGGCAGTACTCAAGTAATGCAGCTATTTGTACGACTTGCAGGCTTGATTGGGTGACTCTCATGTGCTAAATGATACTTAATGGTAGAAATCGACACATGATTGCAGTTCGTCGGCAGCCCACAATGCCTGCGGCGATGGCGTAGGTATAACCATTGTTATGAAAGTATGTGTGAAGGTGACAGGATTAGATGCTGATGTTGTCGTTACGTCAGAGAAGGACGTCAACCCTCGATATTCTTAAGTTATACGAAAAAGAAATGTGAGAATAAGAAGTGGGTCTTTACGTGAAGTTTTGTTGGTGACTCTTGAATTCCGCACAGTTACATCTTATACGCTGGCTTTGGCCCAAGAGGTACATGAATTGTTGCTAATGAAATATGCCTCTGACCCTTTAGAACTTAGATAGTATTGAATCAGTGTTATGCTCTAGCAGGGCACTATGAGTAAAACTGTTCATAATAAAAGTGGACGTTACCCTCAACACACATATAAAAAAAGAAAATTTTTCAGAAACCCTAAATATATTTGCTGAAATTAAGAAGAAAATGAAGAAAGTTTATGACCTATAGAGTTAATTTAGTAACAAACGAATCTTTTATTGTTGCAGTGTTGAACACGCACTTGCACAAGCGATGGTATGGTGTCTGCGCGGCAGCATGGTGTAGCGCGTGCGCAGCTGTGCGCCGGCGCAGCACTAACGCTGCTGGCGTTGCTGCCCGGACCTGCCGCCGCCGACGTCATCTTCAGAGTGCCTGAAGTACTGGTGAACCATACTTTATTACCTTTATTATCTACGACCTGATTGCTATTAAAAGTGCTAAGTTAAAGTTTTTGAGGTTCTTGATTCAGATCAGTTACAGAAGTAAAGGGTTTAGTGCCGTTGAGCCGAACCCACTAGAAGTTAATACTTCTTCTTAGTGCCGATTTCACCAATGAAACTGAACGCTTCTAAACTGCGTTTAAGAGCTGTCAGTGTCAATATTACAAAGCAATTTTTACACTGACAGCTCTTGAACGCGGTTTAGATGTGCTGAATGCGTTCAGTTTCTTTGGTGAAATCAGCCCTTATAAGTATTGTTATCTTGCAGTCAGTAATTGCATCCTTTATTTCGGCAACTACAATCAACATCAATCAGCAAGAAAATGTTAGTGGTTTTGGTTAACAAATCTGACCATGATTAAATATGACTCTTACCCCTATTTCTAAAAAACTCTGTCTCGTAAACTGCAGGTGCGTCACGCGGCCGCGTCGAAGCCGGTGGGCACGGGGCGCGCCAACGGCACGCGCAACGACTCGGTTCACGCGGAGCACTGGGGGGGCTCCGACGACACGCTGCTGGAGGTGCGCTACGAGGAGTACTTCGTGGAGCACGACGTGTCCACAACGGCCGCGCGCCGCGCCGTCGAACAGCTGGATGTCAACGATAGTAAGTAGCACAAACAAAACTCTTTTCTGGTCAGTTGCTGAAGTGGGTGCGGACTCGTGGTCACACCAGGTTGTAACACCAGTGTGACTAACAGGAATAGATTTCCTGATAGTCACACTGCTCATTTTTCTACACCATGTACCACTGAATTATAGTGCGGTGAAAAAAATGCATTTTAACCATTGCAATAATTGTCAAAGTACATGCGAGTCTTGTAACTGCTGGTGATTGGATGAGCTCGTCGGTCTCCCATAAATTGAGCGAAGTAAGTGACGCAACGACAATTGCTTGAGTTACTCCAATTAAACACCATCAGCTTGCGAATTAGAGCAACATTCAAGGATGCGGGATAAAAACGTGCGCCAGGCCCCAGAGGTCACGGGCCACGGACGCGGATATCGTTGTGGCATTGAATATTCTAAGTCTTCAAGGTTTCATCAATAAGCTACCTAACAACGAGGTTGTTAAGGAAGAAGCTCTTAACGCAGACGTACAACCGAATTGTGTTGAGTTTCGCAGCAAACAGTGGCCTTTATGTGAAGAAATGATGAAGTGGAAGTTTGATAAAGTTTTGCTTTCATATGAAAACGGTGAACAGTCACACAATATCGGCTGTCTAAATACAGAGCGTTCTTCGACACATTGTTGTCAAATACAAGTGACAGGTTTTCATGACGGAAACCAAAGCTAAGGGTCTTATATTCATCCGAGACGGTACGAAAGGCTCCAAAAATAAATTCTATGATGACACTATTATATTACCCAATCGCCGAATGCGTTGATAATAGCTACCTAATCATAGCAAGTTAATACTAGATTTGATCTAGACTTCAGACAACGGTAGGCGTGTCATCGTCCAAATAGCCGATGAGTAAGCGCGCTTCTAACTACTGCTATCTGGAAGAGAACCGTGACTTCCTCTAATTGATCCATCTGATGTACTCTAATGTTAATTGATGGTAAACTCGCTGATCAATAAAGTCTATTCAATTCAATTGGTCTTTATTGCATTGTTATTTGTTAACATTATTATGTTCATGTTTTCCATGAACGGAGCTTAAATTGCAAACACGAAAAATCTGATTTTTAAACTAGGCTCGTGGTAAAGTTAAGAATTGTTTCGGAAACGTTTTCGAGATTAAACTTTGGTAGACGTCCTTTTTTGTCAGCGTGATTTTTAAGAACTTCTAGATTAGCTAGCAATTCCAATTTCTTAGCGTGACCTTCCTTTCCTAGCATCAACAAGCTGTATTAAAATTATAAACTTTGTCCTAGATAAACTAACTTTGTACTTGATATTAGAATGAGGCTGAAAACGCACTTTTCTAACGCCAACAGTTACCTACAATTAGAGGGCCCCAAAAAGCCCACCCTTCACCGGCTCCCTCGGAAGAAAAGCGCTGAACTAAAAACCAACTCCCAGTAACAATAAAACACTGAGCTGGGGAATATTTGAATTTCTGAAATGTTGATAATACATAACAATTTGAAGGTGAAGTTAATTCCCCGCATCGGCGCCAACAATACGCGATCATACAGTGGTTGAGACCATTAGCTGAAGATGATACGACGTTAGCAACATATGATACCCGAGGACGTGCACACGTCTGTTATTATATTGCTACTGAGTACATGTTTAGTGCATTCTTCAATGTTATTATAATGTCATGAAGACAGCTGAAGTTGAGTTGCGATGCCTTGAGCTACACTTTGTTGAAAACGCAACTAAGTTATGGGAACACAAAATACTTATATACTTAATCCTTATCCTTATCCTATAAGTTTAAAACCAAACGTAGGTAAGTAGAGCATGCAGCGTCTCATAGTGGATCGTATCGTACAGATGGACGTATATCAAAAACGTGTTCTTTCTTTCTTCGCAGACATTCTTTTCTTCCATGCTCCCCTATCAACAGGTTTACTCTCTTTTAATGATCTTTTCTTTGGTATCCCTTCCATCGCAGCAAATTGATCGAATTGAATATTATAATATCTCACTGAATATCTTTTAAAATATAGAAAGAATGAGTCATTGGGATCTGTGCTATATTGTCGCCAGCAACAACCTACCTAATTAGTTGGACGACGATTAGTCAACGCGATCCGCATGAAATGTTATCACGTAGGCAAGGTTGGCGATTAGGAGTAAAGTGCAGTATCATAGCGTAATGTCACTATTAAGCTTGCACAATTAAATAAAAGATGACAATTGGCTTATGAGATTATATCATTTCGTAGAATAATTCAAACCAGAAGTACCACCTACCTTATATAAGTAGACTGTAGACTTGTTGATCATTTTCTATTTTGTTTGTTAAGTTCCTGGTACTTGTTAACAGGCCTACACTGTCCTCCCATAAACTCTAACTCAAAGCATTTATTTCAAATAAACCAATCACAGGCACTTTTGAATTCTCAAGGGGTCGGTCAGTCAGAAAGCTGAAGTTAGTTGCCCATTCCAAAGCGTGACCACAGAAATACCTACCTATTAACGCTGTTATTTTAAAACATTGTAAAAGCCAAGCCAATAAATAAGAGAGTAACGTTTCTTGGTGGCTCTTCTCCATAGATAGGATACTTGCAACTAGCTGCTAACGTTGCATAAGTGCCCATGTCCGCCATGTCACATTATTTTGATTTTGATTTTGAATGTTGCAGTCGGAACTCTAACTCAGACTAATGCGGTGGAGGTGTATGTAAAGGCAATTATAACGCTTTTCTTTTCAATTGTTCTGTTTGATGTTTGTTTCAAACAATAAAATGCATTCTAAGATCTTTAAAAATACTCGCCGACCGACAGTATGCCATATGCAATTTCTCTAAAAACTAGACAGACAGCTCTTTGTCTAGATTTGTCTTTCATCTAATTTTCCAATTTGCAGAGCTATTATTTTTTCCATTGTGTAAGAGATCATTGTACATGAATAGGTATGGTCCTCATCATCCTAAAACTTTTGGTGTTCACAAGTGTATAAGGAATTCTTCCTACAGAGTCTTCAGCTGTCTCATATCACTCTATCATTATAAAATATATACCTCTTACCAGAACCTAATTCAGCTATTTGTTTCCTCCGGCTGACAGCCGCGTATGATGGTATACATTAGCGTGAGCTGAAGGTCGGCGGGCGGGCCGTCTCCGTAATGTGTACCCTGGCAAGGTCTAGGGGCGTGCAGCCGGTCTGTCACACCATTGTCCAGCCAGCCATTGTGTGACACTGTATGTCAATGTTACTCTAGGTAAATACGGTGCGGTGGTCTGAGCTGAGTTTTTTTGGAAAACTTTAATTGGCCTAACTTTTGATTGGTCATTGGGAGTTTTAATTCTATTCGTAATGTATCGCGATAAGTTTACACGCGAAGTATGCGAAAAAATTCACCCTAAAACAGATGTCGTTACGTGTTGATTTGACCGATTGCGATGAAACAAAATATAAATGGTACTCCAAGTTATACACAATATAAATAAATAAATAAAATCTTTATTACGTAAAAGGAGCTGTAGTAAATACAATAAAACAGTCACACTTATAAGTATAAATACTGGTACACTACAATGGATGGTTTGGGTACTGTCCTCTTAGATAGGCTACATAATAGCCTGTAGTAAAGAGAAACAGTGCCGTGTCCCTCAAGAGTATAGAAATTAGCCAGTGTTTTTAAGTAACAATTTTAATAACTACATCAGAATGAAAAGAGCAAAAATGCGTTAAAGTATATGTATCAGATGTGAGTAGGTGTGTTTATGAGTAGTGTGTGTGTGTGATGTGTGTTTATGTGTAGGTAGTGTGTGTGTATGATGGTGTGTGCATGTGATGGTGTGTGTGTGTGATGGTGTGCGTGTGTGTGATAGGATGTGTGTGGGTAGTGAGGGTAAGTACGTGATGCGTGTATTTTATGATACTGTAAGAAGAAATGATTCTGTTTTATCATACGTCTTATCTTGTAGGAACGAGCGAACTGCTGATTTGCATTCATGATCTGATAAACAATATATTGGGATATTAGCGTTAATTTTGTTGTACATGAAAGGGCCAAGGTAAAAGAAAAACTTTTTCGTAAAGGAGTAACGGGCTTGCAGAAGGGAACAAATTAAATCTTTACGACGTAATATTTCGGTATAAAAGTTAACCATGTGTTTTTTACGTGATACCTTAAAATTTGAATTTCGCAGGCCAACCTAGCGCATCCCCTGCGCTAGGGTGGCCTGCGAAATTCAAATTTTCTTACGTTTTTTGCAATTTGCAGGTCAGTATAAGGTTGTATGTTGATCTAAATATTATTAGCGCTCGTAACAAATATGAATTTACAGAATTATAAACAATAGAATCAGCAATACAACTCTCTAAGTTCATGAAAGTGCCAAATGTCATGATTTCATGAAATAGTCATTCAATACACTTACACTCATTCAATACGCTACCCTGGCGCATCAACCTTAACAATTATTCTCTCACAGACAAAAGACAAACAGACAAAAATTTAAAAAGTGGTAGAATAGAAATGGCATCATCTCATCATCCTTTAGCACCCCAACAATTTTTTTATCTTATATTTTCGATGTACAGAAATGCCTCGTCTACAGATTTATTATATGATAGATATAGATAATTATATAATAGTTAAAGATATAGACTTGAATTAGGGTATATTTTGGCTCGTAACTCAAGCGCGGAGCTTGAAACTATGAGCAACAAGTAGGTAACAAATTAACTACATGAATCAGAAACCTTCTGCCCAAAGAGAATTAATAGTGATTGCTTCTGCCCTGCCGACTGACTGACTCAGCGCCGCCCAAACGATCTATTGAGCAGTTAATGTTACATTGTGACAGCGTCACATTATGATATCAATCTGATTATCATTCAGGAAGGAAGTATTGTATTATAAATAGCCCGTGATCTTAGCGCTATGTAAACATTGTTTGGTGGCCGGTCACAGCCTGCTGGTCACATCTATTACGGTTTGTGTAATGGACCTTCGATTTGTCGCCGTCACGTCACTTCACGACCTTTACGCGTCAGCAAGCGTCTTATTGAAAACGTTGCCTTTTTTGTTATTTCGATACCTCCATACCACTGGAACAAAAATATTGATAGGTAGCTTTACCTAATAATTTTTGTTTGTTAAGAAATAATAGTTTAATTGGTGATACCTACTTAAATATCAAATTCGTAAAATACCGACTTCAGAAAGATATACGAGTGTATTGCGTATCTATCTACATTAGAATCAGGAGTGCAGAAAGCTAATTACTTAAGCCAGAAGTTTCTTACCTGCAATCAATTTTTTTTAAGCTACCACATAAAGGAAGAGCGATACAGCTCCGACACAAGTACTTCTGTAACTTATTGGGGCTGTCTCAATTTATGTCTGACACAATGTTTACGATGAAATAAATATTTTTGTATTGTATTTTAATCAATATGCAAATGAAACCTCTGCAAGCTTTAAATCGTGCTGTAACCAAGCATCCCTGCGCCCTGTGTGCAATATCGACCGCTCCCACTCCCGGCGGCCGGCCAGGAAGGGAGGCACTAGGTAGCCTGTCCGTCTAGACCTGTATCGGTACTCGCTCGTAAATCAATATCAGCCGCTTCTGCACATGCGTTAACGTGACGTTCTGACCCACACCCTTCCCGAGCTTTTCGCCGCTGCATTGCCCGCCGGGAACACGCATCGCAGATACGCAGGTACCTAATTCATTTAAATATTATCTAAACTTTTTTTAATTTGTTTGTTTCGAACCAATGTTTGATTAGCTAGCTAGAGATATGTACCTATCAATAATTTGTATGTTAATTTCGTAAAGATTCGTTTCGGTTGTTCATAAGTCGCCATTGCCAGGGTGGGTGTTCTTAGTTTCGGCGTCGTCTTGTCATGTCATGACATGACAAGACAAGATACGCAGAATGGCGATTGATTACATTGCAATTGCGGCCGTGACGTAAGATTTGCATTCATCGTGTGAATAATAACTACGCATGCGCCTACTTTTCCAAGTAAGTAGTAAGTAGTCGCGCAAGTGCCCCTGGCGCTTTAAGGATCAAGCCCATGCCAGAAAAGGCGCCGAATAGGGCTGATAATGATGACGGTTTTGTGACGGTGCAAAGGAGGAAGCACCGATCGCGAACGAACAAGAACCGCTGCGGCAAAGCTCCTACGGGCCCCGAAGTGAGCCTACGTGCCGCAAAGCCGAATACACCGGTGTACATCTCCCGCCTGCACTACACCACTAAGGCGGAGGACATCGTGGAGTACGTGCGCCAAAAGACGAGATACGCGCCGAGGGTGCAGATACTTGAATCGCGCCGGAACGTCAACTTCAAGGCGTTCGTCGTGCGTGTGCCAGACTGTTATCTGCCCCTCGTCATGGAAGAAGACTTTTGGCCGCAGGACGTGGTGTTTCGTCGTTTTCGCGGACAAGTTCCACTGGACAGCACAAGTCTAGCTAGTGCAGATTGAAGAACTACTAACATAGTCTAAGCCTTATTTATTAACACAAGTTTTGTTTATAGAATATGTATGTTTAAGTTAAGGTATTTATCTATGGGCCTGTGTCGCCTGCAATAAATGGTTTATTATTATTTTTTTATATATGATTACATATCTCGGGACCATGGGGCCCCGGTCTTTTGGAAGGCGTACGAGGGGCCGAAGCCAACTCGCAGAGGCCCCTTAGACAGTTTCTCAAGGAATGAGGCACCAACCGACGATTATCCCTGTACGCACTATGCAAGTGAATCCAAGGACAACCCCCGGTTGGTGTAGGACTATTGCAGAACATGGAAACAAAACATATTGGGTTATGGGTTTG
Source organism: Lithophane socia (assembly GCA_947522985.1). Classification (NCBI taxonomy): domain Eukaryota; kingdom Metazoa; phylum Arthropoda; class Insecta; order Lepidoptera; family Noctuidae; genus Lithophane; species Lithophane socia. The sequence goes on along the minus strand of OX383270.1, from coordinate 486,555 downwards.
GGTGGTTTAGTGGATTTGTTACCTATAACTATTGAAGGACTATGTCCCCTGCCTGATCAATGTTATGGTATACACGGATTAAACGGCAGGGGTGACTTGCACACTCAATAATGGGCCCCCGAACACGGTCGCTAGCACAAAGTGACGAAGCGACAAGGGGGCAACACTTCCTGAGGTGCTTGAGGAGTGGAGAGGTATCCCAAGGCTTTCAGAACAATCCCAGAGCCCGGAAGATGGTCAAGATCCCTACGAGCACTTACTGGAATACTTCCTTCCTCCGAGCACATTTGCTCTTGCGAGTCTCCACTCAAGCCGGCCAATCAAGGCAAGAATGAGGTGGGAGCTCTGTTCCTCGTCATTGTTCACTCCAGCCGGCCAATAAAGGCAAGCCAGAGGTAAGGAACAAGACTTCTCCCGGGAGGTAGGGTCCGTGGGGTCGCTACTGCCCAACAGCTCGCCACATGCTGCCCTGCGGGTTTTTGTGTCTCTCTTGGTCTGGCTTATCTCTCTTGGTCTGGCTTTATTATTATTATTCTCTTTATTTCATTTTTTATACATATAAATTATATTTTTAAATATTAGCATAAAAAAATATATAAAACATTTAAAAATATAAAAAATAGTAGCCGGTATCGGGAACAGGGTCCAAGCTACCGGCGGTCAGGGCTCCAGAGAGAGGAACCTCCTAACAATGCGAGCCGTGTCCAGGAGTACAGCTTTCTGAATCAAGCCCTTAATCCAGCTGCCCAACGAGAGCCTCCTTAGGTGTTGGTCAAGGCTCTTGGCAATTAAGCCATTGGCTGATACGACTATCGGCACAATGATCGCAGAGTCCACATCCCACATGTCGACAACCTCGTGAGCCAAGTCAAGATACTTGATTTGTTTATCTTTCTCGGCCTTCACAAGGTTCCCGTCATGCGGGACCATTATGTCAATGATCATTGCGCGCCGCTCTGTTCGATCCACCACCACTATATCAGGCTTATTGGCAACAACAGTCCTGTCAGTGATGATGGATCGATCCCAGTACAATGTGATATTTCCATTTTCGAGAACTGGATCGGGCACGTACCTGTAGTACGGCACTTCCGATTCCACTAGGCTGTATTTTAGAGCAAGTTGCTGATGGATAATCCTGGCTACAAGGTTGTGTCTATGCAAGTACTCTCCGTTAGCTAAATGAGAACACCCGGAGATAATGTGACGGATTGATTCTCCCGGTCGGTGGCATGCCCGACAGATGTCAACCGTGCCGTCCTTCACAATAAATCTCCGGTAATTGTTCGTCATGATAACTTCATCCATAATTGCACAAACAAAACCTTCGGTTTCCCCAAAGAGATCACCGAAACGCAGCCAGGCTACGGACGCTAATAAATCTACATCGGGTCCATGCAGGGCCCGGTAAAAGCGTCCGTGAAGCTCCTTACTTTGCCATACCTCCTTGCGATCGTTAGTGTCAAGCACTACAGGCTTGCGCCAGTTCTCTTTCGCCAAGGAGAGCGGGGTGAGGCCCTTGTCCACCGCGACCACATCTCGATGCATTCCCACGTCGGCTTCTAGAAAGTATTCCCTGAGACTGCATATCTCGCGATTGTGGAGGGTCTTATTATTATTATTATTACTTTTACACTGAATATGATGTGCACAGTTGGTAAAACGGTAGCATGCGCAAACCCCAAAGAGCGGCTTTATGGTTTTTCGACTTGCTTAAAATTCAGGCATGCGCAAGCCAGAGTTGTACAAACTTTCTCTTGACAAGCAAAACTGTGCACGTGTGGTAGGTGCACTTAGCTTGACTCAGTGTGATCTTAAATACAACGGATGAGTTCCGAATAAAACTTAATTCCATACTTTGGATCACATTTATGTTTGGACTAGCTGTGCCCCGCGGTTTCACGCGCGTAAGTCTCGATCCCGTGGGAATATAGGGATAAAATTTATCTTATGTCCTATTCCAGGTCATTATCTACCCGTGTGCCCATCCTCTCCTCTCTTCTCTAGAGTAGGGAACGTCGCGCGTCGCGGCGGGGCGGCGCCGGCGTCGAACGGTTCGCGTATTGCATTTTCATACTCGTGATAACTTCGAAATTAAATTTCCGATTCGAATGAATTAAAAAGTATTTTACTGATACATAAATACCCTTGATGTGAAAACTATTTTTTTGAATAAGAATTAATATTATTTTGATAAAACTCCTTCGCAAATAATGCATTAATTTCGAACAAATTTGATTACCATAAAAAAGATTATAGTGAGTCAATCTTAAAAGATAGACATATGCTGTTGCGGACTTTTTTTAGGACTTTTAAAGAGGAACAATTCCATCATACATGATATTTACGTAACATAAACCGTTTACGCAGCGCACGCAACGGAAGCTCTAAGCAAAAGGAATATTTTTTCCCGTTTTTGCAACGTATTTCATTTATGCTCCGCTCCTATTGGTCGTAGCGTATGTTATATAGCCCATAGCCTTCCTCGATAAATGAACTATCCAACACAAAAAGATTTTTTCAATTCCAACCAGTAGTTCCTGAGATTAGACTGAGACTGACTGAGATTACTATGTAGATTACGGAATACTGTTAAACAAACTAGAAACATATGGTATTAGAGGAAACGTACTTAAACTGTTCGAATCTTATTTGGTGAATCGAAAACAGTTTGTGGAAATCACACAAATATGTACCAATAACGGCTACGAGAAAAAATATCGATCCAAACGTAGAACAATAAAATACGGCGTACCACAAGGCAGTGTACTTGGACCACCCCTCTTTTTAATATACATTAATGACCTTCCCGGACACATAAACCATCCCATGGTACTATTTGCTGACGACAGCACAGTAGTAGTTGAATGTGACAATAATATGACTTATGAGAATGAAATAAATATGACATTAAATACAATAATATCTTGGTTCAACAATAATAATCTTGTACTTAATTAATTTAGATAAAACTAAAATCATGCATTTCTACCAGAGAATTCCAAGTAAGATTCCTGAAATTCAGTATTTAGGGAGTCCAATAGAGTCAACTACTGTCGCCAAATTCCTCGGCATCGTAATTGATAATAATCTGACATGGAGATCACAGACAGATGAAATTTGTAAAAAAATTAATAGATTTGCATACGTTCTATTTAAGCTATCAAAGACTGTCAGCCTAGAATCGGTACTAACGGCTTATCATGGTTATGTTGCATCAACACTTAGGTATGGCATAATGTATTGGGGCAACTCCGTCGATAGAGATTTTGTATTTAGAGCTCAAAAAAAATGTATTAGATCCATGTGTGGCCTAAATAGCACCGATAGTTGTCTACCGTTCTTTAAAAGCCTGAACATTCTTACCCTACCATCACTGTATATCTACGAAACAAATATATTTGTCAAAACACACATCTCACAGTACAAATTAGCTTTTAAAAGTCACTATCGCAAACTACGTGACAAAAATGAGTTAGAGCTTGAAATCACGCATGGTAAAACAGCCTTAATGAATAAAAGCACTTTCTGTATGGCCACAAAAATATTTAACAAGCTGCCTGAGACATTGAAATCGTTAAACCTGGACAAATTCAAAAGAGTGCTTATGAAAATATTAATTGATAAATGTTACTACTCGCTAAAGGAATATTTGCACGACAGGTCTATAATGCCTCCTATAGATAATAAGTGTTAGGTCATCTATTTTGACATTACTGTATTTATTTTAACTAATCTACATTGCAATCCATTGACATTATTCTAATACATTTTATTGACATTTAACATTTATGTGCTCCCTTAGATTTAATTGTTGACATTGAAGGAATCCAAACTAATATTATAAATGCGAAAGTAACTCTGTCTGTCTGTCTGTCTGTCTTTCTGTCTGTCTGTCTGTCTGTCTTTGCTTCACGCCTAAACTACTGAACCGATTTGTGTGAAATTTGGTACAGACATAGTTTGGAACTTGAGAAAGGACATAGGATAGTTTTTATTACAAAAAATAAAATAAAAAATAAAATTTATTCCGGACATACAGCGCCATCTATTGGTCAAGAGTCGGCATCAATTCAGTACTGAAAATTCATCGGAAAAATGTAAATAAATAGTAAAAAGGTATGAAAAATATAATATAATACAACTTTTAGTACATAGAAAATGCTCTAACGGAGTATAGATAATTCTATTAGTACTATATGTCGAGTTGGTGATCGCGCAATGGTGTCGATCGTTACACGAGTTCGGTTCATGTTATTGTTTTAATTCACTGAAAAAAGTAAATAAATAGTAAAAAGGTATGAAAAAAATAATATCAATATAATAAAACTTTTAGTACAAAGAAAATGCCCGAACGGAGTATAGATAAATAATCCGAGTTGTCACTATGCTCGATAGATGGCGTTGGGATCGAAATAGATCGCGCTATGGTTTCGTTACACGCATTTGGTTGGGTATCGGCCGAGCGCTTCGGTACTGTCGTGGAATTGTGGATTGATCGTTTCGTTAATTTAAAATTGGTAATAGATACTAAAATTGTATGTCTAAATTCGTTTTAATTTTTAAATTAATAAGATCGTTCCTTTTAAATTTTAATTTTAAAATTAATTAGATCGTTCCTTTTAAATTATTTAGTTTTAAGCATAGGTTCATAGGTTGTAATATAATTTCTTTATTTTCTTTTAAATTGTTATCAAGTTCGTAAATTCGTAATTCGTATTTTTTTTAAATTCTTTTGTTTTCAGTTAGTTTTCAATTTAAGTTCGGAAAGACTGTAATATTTCTTTAGTTTAAGTTCTTTTTTAAACTACTATTTTCAATGACGAGAAAACGCAAGTCCAATTTAGGACGTAGTTCCAGCGGAGCTCGAGCTAAAAGAGTTGCAAGAAGTCACGAGTCTCAAGAACAGACTCAAGCCCGTTTAACTTTAGACGCCGAGCGTCACGCTGCTCAAAGAGCTGCTGAGACTGAAGAGATGGCTCGGGAGCGCCGGCTCTTAGACACCGAACGTCACGCTGCTCAAAGAGCTGCTGAGACAGAAGAGACGAGGCAGGAGCGACGGCTCTTAGATGCCGGCCGTCATGCAACTCAAAGAGCTGCTGAGACCGCTGACATGACTCGGGAGCGCCGGCTGTTAGACACCGAACGTCATGCTGCTCAAAGAGCTGCTGAGACTGAGGAGGTGAGGCAGGAGCGACGGCTCTTAGATGCTGGGCGTCATGCAACTCAAAGAGCTGCTGAGACAGAAGAGATGGCTCGGGAGCGACGGCTCTTAGATGCTGGGCGTCATGCAACTCAAAGAGCTGCTGAGACAGAAGAGATGGCTCGGGAGCGATGGCTCTTAGATGCTGGGCGTCATGCAACTCAAAGAGCTGCCGAGACAGAAGAGATGGCTCGGGAGCGCCGGCTCTTAGATGCTGGGCGTCATGCAACTCAAAGAGCTGCTGAGACAGAAGAGATGGCTCGGGAGCGCCGGCTCTTAGACACCGAACGTCACGCTGCTCAAAGAGCTGCTGAGACTGAGGAGGTGAGGCAGGAGCGACGGCTCTTAGACTCCAGGCGTCATGCAACTCAAAGAGCTTCCGAAACTGTAGATCAAACTCGAGTACGTCGGCTTTTGGATGCTGAACGTCATGCGTCTCTGATTTCTGCAGAGTCACATGAAGAATCTCAAAGACGACGTGTTCTATTAGCTGCACGGCAAGCACAAAGACGAAATATATTTACACGTAATACGTGGGAGGTATTTCATGATGCTGCTTTTGATTACGACCCTTTAATCGATTACATGAACCATCGATTAGTGCTCTTAGGACGGATGGCTAAAAAGTGCACATATTGTATGGCACTAAAATGGAAAGAGGAAACTCCGGGTATGTGCTGTTCTGGAGGTAAAGTTTCACTTCCATCACTTGGTATTCCAGAAGAACCCCTGAAAACATTCCTTTTATGCGATAGTAATGAGTCACGACTCTTTTTGAACAGTATAAGGAAATATAATAGCTGTTTCCAAATGACGTCATTTGGGGTAGATCATGAGGTTGTTATGCCTGGATTTTCCAGTACATTTAAAATACAAGGTCAAGTTTACCATAGGGTTGGGTCTTTACTGCCTACAAACGATCAGCCTAAATTTTTGCAAATTTATTTTATGGGAGACGAAAATAGTGAAGTTAACCGTAGATGCCAGAATATTAATGGAGTTGTAAGGGATACTGTCTTAAAAATCCAGAGAATGTTGCACGAGCATAACAACCTCATTAATACTTTCAAAACAGCATTAGAAAGAATGCCGGGAGAAGAATACAAGTTGATTATGCACCCTGACCGTACACCAACTGGGGAACATGAAAGACGGTACAATGCACCGCTTATTAATGAAGTAGCAGCTGTAGTCACAGGCGAACAGTTTGCTTCCCGTGACATTATTTTGCATGCCCCGCGTAATGACATTTTAAGTAGGGTACCAGATACACACAAATTTTACGACGCATTGCAATATCCGTTGATATTCAGCAAGGGGCAAGAGGGGTACCACTTTCAAATATCCCAAGTTAGTCCTGTAACAGGTTTGCCTGTAAACAACAAAAAAGTCTCATGCATGGATTTTTATGCCTACCATATCATGGTTCGAGAAAATGATTTTAATATAATATCACGATGTAGACAACTGGCCAATCAGTTTTATGTTGATATGTATGTAAAAGTTGAAATCGAACGATTACGATACATATCATTAAACCAAAACAAATTAAGAGCGGAGAACTATGTCCATCTTCAAGATGCTGTGGCAAATGATAGTAATGTTAACCCTAACGATTTTGGTAAATTGGTAATTTTGCCATCATCTTTTGTAAATAGCCCCCGATATTTACACGCTTATACACAGGACGCATTCGCTTACGTACGTACATATGGTCGCCCCGATTTGTTCGTGACTTTTACATGCAACCCAAGCTGGCCTGAAATAGTTGAAGAGTTGCTGCCGGGACAGAGGGCAATCGATAGACATGATATTGTTGCAAGGGTTTTTCGATTAAAAGTTAAAAAGCTTATGGAAGTTGTCAATAAAGGAAATGTGTTCGGTGAAGTACTATGCTTTATGTACTCGATAGAGTGGCAAAAACGCGGGCTTCCTCACGTGCATATTTTAATCTGGCTGAAGGACAAGCTGAGACCCGATCGAATAGATAATGTTATTAGAGCGGAAATACCGGATCCAAGTAGTGACCAGGCACTTCATGAAATTATTATTAAAAATATGATTCATGGTCCTTGCGGTTCTGACAATCCTCAAAGCCCCTGCATGAAAAATGGAAAATGCTCTAAAAAATATCCTCGCACGCTTATTAAAGAAACTGTCCATAATGACAATGGATATCCGCTGTATCGAAGAAGAGCACCAGGAGATGGGGGACAAACGGCGTCTGTAAAAGTTCGAAATGTTTATGTTACTATTGATAATAGTTGGGTAGTTCCTTTTTCGCCCGTATTGTCAAAAATGTTTAACACCCATATTAACGTAGAGGCTTGCAGCTCAGTGCGCGCTATCAAATATATATGTAAATACATAAACAAAGGTAGCGACCAAGCTATTTTTAATTTTCAAAACACCGATGCTGCTAATCCCATAAATGAAGTCCAAACGTATCAGTCTGGTCGTTATGTTAGCAGCAACGAAGCCGTGTGGCGGCTTTTAGCCTTCCCACTACACGAAAGGCACCCGACAGTCACACACCTGACTGTACACTTGGAAAATGGTGAACGTGTCTATTTTACTGCAAACAATTTCCAAGAGAGATTAACCTCTGCTCCAAAAACAACACTCACCGCTTTTTTTGAGCTCTGCACAAGAGATGAATTTGCAAGGACGCTCCTCTATGTTGATTTACCAAGATATTACACTTGGAACGCAACAAGGAGGGAATGGAAACGACGAATCCAAGGAGTACCGGTTCAGAATTGGCCTGGTGTCAAATCTGGAGATGCCTTAGGCCGAGTTTACACGGTCCACGTTACTAATATGGAGTGTTTTTGTCTGAGAATACTGTTACACCACGTGCGGGGGCCAACTTCTTTTGCAGATCTCAAAAAGCTAAATGATCAAGAATTCTCGACATTTAGAGAGGCATGTGAGGCAAGAGGACTTTTAGAGAACGATAATCATTGGGATCTAACTCTAGAAGAGGCCGCACAATGCAAATCTGCGCCACAGGTGAGAGAGCTTTTTGCTATATTAATAGCAACGTGTGGACTCTCAAACCCTGAATATCTGTGGGGCAAATATAAAAATGATATGGCGGACGACATTTTACGCAGATTTTAAGAAGAGGACCCAAATATTTCGTATAATGATGTAATTTACAATGACGCTCTGACCAAGGTTGAGGACCAAGTGATAACTATCACTGGTAAATATTTGTCCGATTTTGGTATGAGCAGACCACAAAGAATTGGGGAAGTCAGTAATGATTTAATGCGAGAGCTAAATTATGATCCAGTTTTGTTACAGCAACAAATAACAGAGGCCCTTCCTCTTTTAAATCCAGAACAAAGATTAGTCTTTGAGACAATCATCAACAAAGTTGCCAGTGGTGAAGATGGTTTGTTCTTTTTGGATGCTCCAGGAGGTACCGGCAAAACCTTTCTTCTAAACTTATTATTAGCTGAAATCCGGAAAGATAAAGGAGTCGCTGTGGCAGTAGCTTCATCCGGAATAGCTGCTACGCTGCTTAGTGGAGGACGAACGGCCCACTCAGTTCTGAAATTGCCACTAAATTTAGCTCATGAGGAAATGCCAGTTTGTAACATAAGTAAAAGTAGTGAGCGTGGAAGAATGTTGCAACAATGTAAACTGCTGGTTTGGGATGAATGTACGATGTCCCATAAAAGAGCAATCGAAGCACTTCATCGCACGATGAAAGACATTAAAAACAATCAAGGTATTATGGGAGGAATGGTGGTTCTATTGGCCGGTGACTTCCGGCAGACCCTGCCGGTTATAGCAAGGGGCACACCGGCAGATGAAATCAATGCCTGTTTAAAAGCATCTGTGCTATGGACACATGTGAAAAAGGTTTCACTGTCGACGAATATGCGAGTATTACTCCATAATGATTGTCAAGCCGGGCAGTATGCTGCTGCTCTTCTGAAGATCGGCGAGGATCGTATGCCTACCGACTCCGAGAGTATGATCACGCTGAGCAGCGAATTATGCCAAATTGTGGATAGCACATACAATTTAAAAAATAGTGTCTATCCGGATTTACGCGCTAATATCGAAAATCGGGAATGGTTATGCGAAAGGGCGATATTGGCGCCAACAAATGAAATAGTAGGCCGGATAAATGACCAAATTATGTCTGACGTAGAGGGAGATGTCATCGAGTATCTATCAGTAGATAACGTCGTGGATACCGAGCAAGTGACATCTTACCCAACAGAGTTTCTCAACTCCTTAGAGTTATCAGGAGTGCCTTCTCACAAGTTGAGGCTGAAAGTTGGAGTTCCTGTGATGCTTATGAGAAACCTAGATCCACCAAGGCTATGTAACGGCACACGGTTACAAGTAACCTATTTAGGACGGAATGTCATTAAAGCCGTTATTATGACTGGAATGGCAAAAGGCGAAACTGTAATTATTCCCCGCATTCCCATCATTCCAACTGATTTGCCATTCCAATTCAAAAGAGTTCAGTTTCCGTTGAAAACTGCGTTTGCAATGACCATAAATAAAGCCCAAGGGCAAACCCTTAAAGTTGCGGGGGTACATCTTGAAAAAGACTGTTTCTCCCATGGACAACTCTACGTTGCGTGCTCAAGAGTGTCAAAACCACAAGACCTATATATTTTTGCAAAGGATGGCAAAACCAAAAACGTGGTATACAGAAATGTCTTGGTGTAAGAAACTTTAATAATCTTTAAAGCCTAAAATAATAGAAAATTTGTCAAGGGAGAAACAGTCTTTTTTTCTGAAATGGCAAATCAAAATAATATTTTGAAAATAAGGGAAAAATAACATTTTCGCCTTTTTCGATCGGCAATAACGGCTTTAATGCCCTAAGTGAGTATACATATCTTCAATTCAAACGCAGAGCTCATTATGTTGATTTTTGAAGAGTTCCCTAGAATATCTTCCACATTTCGTTTTTGAAGAGATACCGCGAGATCGGGAACTATGTGGGTAAAACCAAAAATCTGCCGGAAGTCACTATTCCACGCGAACGAAGTCGCGGGCAAAAGCTGCAAGCAGCAAGTAGCTTAATAATTGCTTTGACATTTCTGTATTAATTTAAAATTTTATGACTGACATTATTTTCTTTATTATTATTATTTTTTTCTTTTTCCTGACATTTTTATTTTTATTACTCGTATTTCTTAAATTTTATTGTTGACAATTTGAAAATATTTATGCATCGCTTACACTTTAGCATTCTTGTTTTTTATAATTTAAATTGATAAAAGTATTTGTTGCACGTAGATAATTAATAATTAAATGTAAAATTGATCATCATATTTCTACGCCAAATGGCAAAACATAGAGCGCATATGAGAATGTAACACCTGTTTGTAACTACCTATGTTAACAAATAAAGAATCTGAATCTGAATCTGATTAGCGCGTTCAAACAAACAAACTCTTCAGCTATAGAGTATAGATTTATTATGCTTCTCTAACGAGATTTGAACGTGGGAAAAGTATCTAGTACAGATATTAAATAGTTTGACGTCTAGCAACATCAGCTGCTATCACTTAGCAGTCACTCTGTTAGGGCAAGTTGATTTTTTCTGCATCTCCTTTTGCAGTATCCGACCAACCCGTCTATCTGGATGTTGGCAGATTAATTCCATATAATTATCCTACGGTAATATGAATGGAGTAGGAACAACATTATATAACGAAGCAAAAAAGCCTGTCAGCTCGGGGACAAGCGTGGCGGGCTTGTCCCTGCCACTGAAACTCCTGAAACCTGAAAGCCTGCTCGCAAAATTTTACCCGCAACCAGAAACATTCAAAACCTCCCATGTATCTGCCTTCAGTTCCCCCCACGCGGCCGGGCTGCGGCGCGTGCAGCCAGCGCGAGCTCGAGTACTGCGAGACGCGCGTGCTGGCCGACCACTGCTGCTGCGAGCGCCGCTTCGTGCGCGAGCCCTTCCCCTGGCTGCCGCACACCTGCTACGTGGGCGCGCGCCGCTGCCGCCCGCTGGCGCACGACTGCGGACAGTACGCGCGGCTGCGCGACTGCTGCTGCTACAGGAAGCTCGCTGAACGATGTGAGCCAAAAATGAACATCTCTTCTTTTTATTCTTCTTTCTTTCTTACAGAGAGAAGAGAATCCCGCTGTTATACCGCATTTACTGCAAATAAATGACTTTAACTTTGGCCGTTTGAACTTTCTTTTAACTTTTTTCATCTAAAGTTTGTCTTAAACGGACACGACACTCGGCTACGTAATTCCTTCCTAGACCTGATAGCAAAAACTGAACCAGCTGTAACCATGTGCCAGTACCTACGTACAGATTGCGCCAAAAATGTGTACTAAAGAAAGTATCTGGGTATCCGGAAAATCTCTCGGATCACCCGAGTGACTTAGCCCGGGCATTTACCTACCTGTTTGCCAGCATTTAAAATCGCGTTTCACTGACGTCCACAGGGAAGGGCATCCTGTCCGCGTCGTCGCGCCTGCGCGTGGGCGGCGCGTCGCTGCTGCTGCTGTCCATGCTGTTGCTAGTAGCGCGCCTGTGACGTCAGCAGGCGCCGCGCGCCGCGCTCGCGCCCGCGCTCGTCTGACCACGCCCGCGCTCATCTGACCACGCTCGCGCTCGTCTGACCACGCCCGCGTTTGTCTGTCCACGACCGCGCTCGTCTGACCTCGCTCGCGCTCGTCTAACCACGCCCGCGCTCGTGTGGACACAACGTAACACCATCGACATGAAACTTTTCATAACCTACTATTAGGTACTTGAACACATTATTTTTAAAGAGTCGTTTTACTAAATTAATTTTTAATTTTCCTTTGTCTTATTGAAATTCATGAAAACAAAACCCACATTTTAATGAATTTTTAGAATAGAAATAAGATTAATGTACTAAGTATTATATTTAAATTAAATTAATTTACTTAAGTGTAGAATAAGCATATTAAAACGTGTAAAAACATCAAAAACCAGAACCTTGAAAGCAGAATTATTTAAATGGAATTTCTTTAATATTTTACATTCATGAATGAGTGCGAGTTGTTTTGATTTAAGCACATTTAACAAATTATTTTTAAACGTAGTTGATAAAGGCTCGTGCAAGACGCGTGACACCGGTAATATTGTTCTACCGTGAAGTTTTCTCAGTTTTTTTTTTATTAAAGTCGCTTCTCTCCTGTTTTCGGGAGCGTACTAATTTAAGTTCTTAAAAACCGGGCATGTGCGACTCAGACTCGGACGAAGGGTACCCAGACTACACACACTACCATAGGAATATATAATCTTATATGTTCCCTACCGTACAAACGCGGAAAAAAGCGTATTGCGTCTTAGCGTCTTGTATGGGACCCCCAGTATTAACTTTATTTTTTTATTATTTGTTGTTACAGCGGCAATAGAAATAATCTGTGAAAACAAATGTCTACCTTTTACAGTTTGCCACCCATCGGGTACGGAACCCTAAAAATGAAGTCAAGTCATAGTTTTGCTTTATTTACTTGTTGGAACACGTTGTATTCTCATAACGTAAAACAAATCTGTACGAGCTAAGTTCTGTGTAAGGGAGGTGTAGGTACACTTATACCTACAGGTATTTCTCTACATGGTAGGTATACCTATAATTACATTTTATTAATGTAAAGTAGATAGATAACCCATAAAAATGGTACTGCGTAAGTTATTCTATGTACAAAGTAATTTATTTTTTCTATACTTACATGGTGGTGTAAGTAGTTATAAAAATGTGCTAAGATAAGTTACAAATTAGCAAACAAAAGTTGAAATAGAAAGTGTTTTGTCGGATAAATTGTTACAAATATTTACTAGAACCACATCGTATGTATGTAAACATGTAGTCTGTACATAATACATAGGTATATATTAATAAGTTAGTTCTCTGAACAATTAGTATAGGTTAAATATAAGTAAATTAATAAATACGTATCAGTTTTCCATCGAGACAGCGGCCATTACGATTACCAATACCCTAACATTACCAATATTATCATCATAGGTCAAACCCGGTCACCTTAATTATTGTATACCTTATTATTATTCCTACTTTTCCTGTGACATAAATCTGGCTGACATGGCTTGCCTGGTGCCTGATTCCCTTGATAATCTAAAATAATGGTTAGTTGTTATGATAGATTCAATTTTAAAATAAGTAATAGGTTCATGTAATACGATCGGACCCAAAAATATACTTTTAACTTTAGTAAAGTTATAAGTATAATTTAAAGCCCGAGCATGCGTCAGATATATTTCTCTACGGCATGTGAAGCCAAGTCAGAGGTACATGGGTGGCTTTAAAACTCTGACACCAGGTTAGTCAATAACCACGCGAAAAGAAGAAGAAGTAAAGGACATCCAGTATGTTTAACATCAACAGATCAACAGTAATAATACCTGCTACACATGACAGTTAACATCAACAGATCAACAGTAATAATACCTGCTACACATGACAGTTAACATCAACAGATCAACAGTAATAATACCTGCTACACATGACAGTTAACATCAACAGATCAACAGTAATAATACCTGCTACACATGACAGTTAACATCAACAGATCAACAGTAATAATACCTGCTACACATGACAGTTAACATCAACAGATCAACAGTAATAATACCTGCTACACATGACAGTTAACATCAACAGATCAACAGTAATAATACCTGCTACACATGACAGTTTTATAAAAGAAGAAGAAGTAAAGGACATCCAGTATGTTTAACATCAACAGATCAACAGTAATAATACCTGCTACACATGACAGTTTTCTAAATACAATCAGCGCTCAACATAGTTTTAGTGTCCATCTGACTCTGTCAGCTTCAAACGATTGACAGGAATATACTGTAGTACCCAACTGATATGGCTTACCGATGTACCTGCGCAGAAGATGAATTTTCAAAGCGCGGGAAATGCTATTGACCAATCGGCGCGCTCCACGCACCGCGCTTCTTTTTTCCTGCACCGCTATTGGTCGGCAGCTGTCGCCATGTTAGCGCGCGCCGCGTGGCATGTTAGTCAGCCGCCATACTTGCGAGTGAGACGGGAACTAACAGGTGCAGTGTATTATGAACCTTATAGTATTGATCTAAGGTTGATTGTAAGTTTTAAGTTCTTTCGTTAATCTTCGGGGCCATACTTTCTTTTCTGCGCGAACGATGATTCACGACGCGCCTTATCAGTTGGGTACCACTGTACCGATTTTTTAAATTCTTTTACCGCTAAGTATTTATTGACTTTTCATGCAAATGGGCCATAAATACTCAGTAGTAATGTTAAAGAATAAATGTAGCATAATATGCTACATTATGCCAAAGTGTTTTAAGCAAGTGGAGAAGTAAGAAAAAAATAACGGAACGGAAGTAGTGTTTATAATGTAGGTATGCTTGTAATCTACTACATAGTTATGATAATGTAAGCTTGTAATGTACTAGTTATGATCGAGTGTCCCACTCGTACCTACGCAAAGTTCCGAGTTGCCGACACCAGCCCGTTATACGTTATACTTACAGTACAATACAACCCTGTGTAGGTACTTGTTGCTAAGTTACAGTACCTAGAATAAACTAAAACCGAAGCTATTTTGTAATTAAAGAGCTACGAATGAAAAGATTGTCTCTATTAAATTGTGAAGTAGCTAGCATGATAATGTAAGGACTGCGGGAAGTGCTGGAACCATTGTATTATTACTTTACTATCACTATTTGTGATTTGGTGTTCAGCATTGCTATTCTGTAACCATCTCACCGTAAAAACTTAGGTTAAGTGAGCGTGGAGTGAGCTGTCATTGTCATCGATACCAACTGATGCTAAGGCAGTGACAGTTCACTCCAAGCTCACTTCACCTAAGTTTTAACGGTGAGATTTTTAAAGAATAGACCGGAGATTTTTCATGTACATACCGTACATGAAAAATCTTGATATTATTCTTTTGAGAAACAAAATCCGAAATTCATGCGAACGAAGTCGCGGGTTAAATAGTAGATATGTAAATATGAAGTACTTTGTAACTATCTGATAAGTATAAGGTTCAGTTTAGATAGCATGAGGTCCTAGCAGAGTACGCAGGCTATGCGAGTGTGCCCGCCATCTTTGTTTCCATAGGTTGATACTATCGGTCTATGAAAACTGTCAAATTGATCGTTGAAGACAGTTTTGTTCAAATCTGTGCAGTCTTACAGTTAGCGTGGGAGAGCCTACAAACATCCGACTACTCAACAACTGTATCAGGTTCATATTCAACCTTAGGAAATATGACCACGTGTCGAGCTATAGGTCTGAGCTCAAATGGATGTCAATTCGCCAAAGAAGAAGTTTGCGTGCTTTGACCACGCTTTACTCCGTTCTCAACTCTCCTACTCCTCCTTCTTATCTTGTTTCTCACTTCCAATATCTGTGTTCTTCACACACTAAGACCCTGCGTTCTTCTAACAATCTTCTCCTACTCTGTCCTTCTCATACTTCTGACTTTGTTCATTCTTCTTTTCATATTCAGTCCATTCTTCTTTGGAATGCGCTTCCTCTTGATATCAGGACGGCCACCAGTCGTTATGCATTTAAGCGGAAATTGCGGAGTTTTTTCTCAAAATAAATAGAGTAGAGTCATGTCATCACCGCTCACCCTTGAATTTGTATGTTATATATATATTATAGTATTTATTATAGTAAATATATGTGTAAGTATATGTATCATAAGTTTATAGCTTATTTATGTACTGTTCTGCTTTATCTATAATGCAATATGATATATTATTATTTTTTCTCTTTGTTCCTCTCAATAGAGCACCTGCCATCTAATCTCTTCACCACCCTTGGTTGACTGGTAGAGAATGCCTCAGGCATTAAGTCCGCCTTTGTACCTTTTTTAGTGCGAAAAGTTTAAATAAATAAATAAACATCTGATATAGTTCGTATTCATATGACACTTATAGTAGTACTTAGGTGTTAAAATATAATAAGTTTATGAAAATTCTCGCCATTGCATGTAAATATTCGAGAGACATAAATAAAAAAATGAAACTGGAACCAGGTTAATAGATTTATCTAATTAGTAATTACATATAACGGTAGCAAATAATTACATTTAGGTATTAGATATAGTATAAAACTATGTTGACTACGGAACCCTAAAAACCTAAAACAACTTTTTATAACATCAAAAAAAAAAGAATTCCTGGTTATACTTTAAATTTTAAAAAATTGAGCGAAGGCTATAAGCCGATAGATTATACGCCGGATCAGATTAGAGAGCAGGTAGTGAGACGCTTGTCAGCGCACTACCGGCATTAGTGTATTAATTATATTCTCACAGTCTATAATGTACCTATTTTGTAATTGTCCGTCAATGTGCTATCATATTATTATCTTAATAGGACGCGATCATCATCTGCCAAATCTTTTCCCAACTATGTTGAGGTCGGCTTCCAGTTTAGCAGCTGTATTATCAGCAATTAAAATTAGTTTATCGGATTACAGCCCGTACGCAAACGCGCTCGACGTGGAGTGGCGGACACCAGCCTGGATGAACCGTTTGGGATAACCCACTATTCTTACATTACCCGTAACATACCATTGCGCATGCGTGTGACGCTTACTTGACGCTCGCCGTGCAAAGTTAGTGTCTATTTAAATATTTTGGAATTTATAATAACTTTCAGCGCTCGATGAGAGTCATCACACCGCTGGACAACTCCTGCGGTGTGATGACTGCACATCAAGTGTGAAAATGTACCGTTTTATTAGAAAAGCAAAATATTCACATGAAAACATGAGTAGGTATAATAAGTTATATACCTATATTATAATTATTAAGATTTGTACATATAGAACATGCGTGTCGCATACGAGCTTTTAAATGAACCTAAATGACCTAATCAGTAGCTAAGTAAGTATTAAGACACAGATCAGTTAGATATTATGTTAAGCCAAAGGCTCTCGTGTGAGTTACTGTTGATTGTTTAACTGTTTATTATTTATTGAATCATTTATTTCGTTGTGTGCAGCGGCAGGGAAGGGTTACCACTGGACAATGTCACCAGAGTGTAGATAACAGGAGATTACCTGTTATAGGTAGTTATAGGTGTAATTGATTTCGTAAAACATCTTACCTGTATTTTTCAAACATTTATTTTATAGCCGTAAAAATATTATTATTATTATTTAAAGTAGGTAAAAATTATAATTTCATTCGATATTTTGTAGGTACAATTTTATTACTTGATAAACAAGTAGGTGATAAAAATTATCGTTGGCATCATCGCTTTACCTGAATGCTATACCTACATAACTATAAGTAATTCTAAGTGTATATGTATGAACATCCAAAGAGCTCATAAAACAAGCAATCTACTGCTTGTTTTATGAGCTCTTTGGATGTTCATACCGTACATGAAAAATCTTGATATTATTCTTTTGAGAAACAAAATCCGAAATTCATGCGAACGAAGTCGCGGGTGAAATAGTAGATATGTAAATATGAAGTACTTTGTAACTATCTGATAAGGATAAGGTTCAGTTTAGATAGCATGAGGTCCTAGCAGAGTACGCAGGCTATGCGAGTGTGCCCGCCATCTTTGTTTCCATAGGTTGATACTATCGGTCTATGAAAACTGTCAAATTGATCGTTGAAGACAGTTTTGTTCAAATCTGTGCAGTCTTACAGTTAGCGTGGGAGAGCCTACAAACATCTGATATAGTTCGTATTCATATGACACTTATAGTAGTACTTAGGTGTTAAAATATAATAAGTTTATGAAAATTCTCGCCATTGCATGTAAATATTCGAGAGACATAAATAAAAAATTGAAATCGGTACCAGGTTAATAGATTAGTAATTACATATAACAGTAGCAAATAAATACATTTAGGTATTAGATATAGTATAAAACTATGTTGACTACGGAACCCTAAAAACCTAAAACAACTTTTTATAACATCAAAAAAAAAAGAATTCCTGGTTATACTTTAAATTTTAAAAAATTGAGCGAAGGCTATAAGCCGATAGATTATACGCCGGATCAGATTAGAGAGCAGGTAGTGAGACGCTTGTCAGCGCACTACCGGCATTAGTGTATTAATTATATTCTCACAGTCTATAATGTACCTATTTTGTAATTGTCCGTCAATGTGCTATCATATTATTATCTTAATAGGACGCGATCATCATCTGCCAAATCTTTTCCCAACTATGTTGAGGTCGGCTTCCAGTTTAGCAGCTGTATTATCAGCAATTAAAATTAGTTTATCGGATTACAGCCCGTACGCAAACGCGCTCGACGTGGAGTGGCGGACACCAGCCTGGATGAACCGTTTGGGATAACCCACTATTCTTACATTACCCGTAACATACCATTGCGCATGCGTGTGACGCTTACTTGACGCTCGCCGTGCAAAGTTAGTGTCTATTTAAATATTTTGGAATTTATAATAACTTTCAGCGCTCGATGAGAGTCATCACACCGCTGGACAACTCCTGCGGTGTGATGACTGCACATCAAGTGTGAAAATGTACCGTTTTATTAGAAAAGCAAAATATTCACATGAAAACATGAGTAGGTATAATAAGTTATATACCTATATTATAATTATTAAGATTTGTACATATAGAACATGCGTGTCGCATACGAGCTTTTAAATGAACCTAAATGACCTAATCAGTAGCTAAGTAAGTATTAAGACACAGATCAGTTAGATATTATGTTAAGCCAAAGGCTCTCGTGTGAGTTACTGTTGATTGTTTAACTGTTTATTATTTATTGAATCATTTATTTCGTTGTGTGCAGCGGCAGGGAAGGGTTACCACTGGACAATGTCACCAGAGTGTAGATAACAGGAGATTACCTGCTATAGGTAGTTATAGGTGTAATTGATTTCGTAAAACATCTTACCTGTATTTTTCAAACATTTATTTTATAGCCGTAAAAATATTATTATTATTACCTATTTAAAGTAGGTAAAAATTATAATTTCATTCGATATTTTGTAGGTACAATTTTATTACTTGATAAACAAGTAGGTGATAAAAATTATCGTTGGCATCATCGCTTTACCTGAATGCTATACCTACATAACTATAAGTAATTCTAAGTGTATATGTATGAACATCCAAAGAGCTCATAAAACAAGCAGTAGATGTAAATATTTTTCAATTTAAGTCGTTAAAGATAAGATAAGATAAGATAATATTTATTTATTTTTTTCGTTGTCTATTATATATTTCATTAAATTGTACATTGAAACATCACATTCTAAATTTTATTGTGCATTACATAGTTTGTAACTCTGTTTACTATAGAACAATATTGAAATTGTATCACATAATAACAGCATATTCTCAACGTACCAGTAATTATGTAGTGGCAGGCACATAAATATCAATATTCGATGTGAAATAAAAGTTACCAAAATGTATCACGATTTGTTTATTTAACGCCAATTTTATTTTTTGTTTGTCTGGAACGCCATACAGCAACCATACCAATGGACCAAAATATTACTTCATCTGCTGCTGTCCACCCAACCGGCGGTCGCACAGCATCCGGCCACCACTCACAGCTCTATAACGGGGTGATGTTTCATTTACGAAACTTGAACAAAGTGTGTTATGTAGGTAATTAGGGTGCGGCAAGTAGTAGTCTACCTACTCGCGTAGTACAAATGAAAAGGTTCCTACTAGCGAGTTGCTACACAGCGTAGCGGCGCGCGTAGCGCGTAGCGCGCACTGTGCCGAATGCTATAAATGCTATGATATTATTTTTGATTGCAAATTCAAACGAAACATAGGGAAGGGAAGGGGTGTGAGGGAGACAGGGAGATTAAGATGCGATTTAGTAGTTCTTGTTTTTTGTAATTTGTATAAGTTTAAGAAACATCGTGTAGGTATGGTAATAGTTTGTTTGTGGCACCTACGGACATTCATAGCTTTAAATATATCTAATTAAAATATCGTAGGTATACGTAGAGATCTATACAGTGATTAAAATATTAATTATTCAAAGACTGTCAATTACTATTTCAGTTTAAAAAATTGATTCTAGTCACGAAAGCACTATCGTCCAAGTAACGTGGCTAATCGGTGCAGACACGCCAATAAAATAAATATACTGATAAAATTGTCAATGTTGGATAATTACGAATTGAACTCGTGATCACACCAAATAACTAACGGTCAGCTGGATTTCTGCCCTGCATGTATCCAGTTTATCCCAGCAGCAACTGTCCCATCCTAGATCTCATAAACCAAAATGCGTACAGTGGACCCAGAGCTGTGGTCTCATAAGGCCAAGAGACCTGGCGTCCAGATGACGCGGCGTATGAGGTTCGGGCAGCAGCAGGCATCTTGTGGGCTGGAGAATAGGCTCAGGGAGAGCCTGTGGGACGCCGCCGAGGAGTTCTGGCAGAACTGCTCGCTGGCAGCCGCCCGATGCTTCCAAGTCGACCGGGCGAATAAGTATGAGAGGTGAGGAAATAGTGCTCACTGAACAAAAAGCGCTCTCCAAACTATTGCCCGATACATGCTTCGATGATTATGCATGTGGTTGTGGGGCATCAAAATGTGACGGGAATTTGCGAAGGGCGTTGGAGGATCTAAGGCAAGAGTATTCTATATCAGTTGATCAGGCATCAAACAGTTAAAACAAATGCTGCATTATAAAAACGTGGAGTATGTGTTATGATTATGACACTTCTTTCTTTATGGGCCTGGTCTTTCTGCATACCTACCATCTAAGTGCACTCTAGTACCAATACAGCAGGCGAACGAGAATAACGGGTGTATAAAGATGCCACTTGTTATTCCCGTCATTGTGATATTTTTTTTGTTCTGGACCATACCTGTGAACCTTCTGGTTACGAAGAAGATGATGAAGGTCAAAGTTACAACTTTTTCAGACGTTTTTATAGAAAGCAAGTCTTAAATGTCATAACTTAATTTTAAATATCCACGAATCTTGAACTGATGCATGCACCCATAAACACAATGTTTTGCGCGCGTTACGTTGCGTGCGCACTACCGTAAACAGTGATTTTTCACACCAAATTGAAAGTCGTTTCCCAGCAATTATTTTTGTCCTATGTTACTCAATTTGATGTACAGATTGCGTAGATGACGGCTATGTGGTGGGGCTTTTTATTACACTCTGTATATTTCGCAACAAAAATAATTATCACAAGCGAACCTATTGCCATCAATCGGACACAAATTCAGACTCCGGGCTGCTGCTGAGAAATTCCAGATGGAAAACCCAATAACACTTTGCCCGACCCGGGAATCGAACCCGGGACTTCATGATCAGCAGTAGCACTTTCGATCACTAGCCCAACGAGGCTAGCTAGATGTCCAGCCCATTTCCAGTTTAATTTCATATAGTGAAGTAGGAATGCCAATTGTTTTGTTCTTTGTGTGGCGTACTTTATCTTTCTATCGTATTGCTAGAATGGATCTTTCAATGGCTGCTTGACATATTGTCCATGTCTGTGAACCGTATGATAGACAGGGAAGGATGTATACCTACCTACCACTATGTTACTTTCAATGGCTGCTTGACATATTGTCCACGTCTGTGAACCGTATGATAGACAGGGAAGGATGTATACCTACCTACCACTATGTTACTTTCTTTCAATGGCTGCTTGACATATTGTCCACGTCTGTGAACCGTATGATAGACAGGGAAGGATGTATACCTACCTACCACTATGTTACTTTCTTTCAATGGCTGCTTGACATATTGTCCACGTCTGTGAACCGTATGATAGACAGGGAAGGATGTATACCTACCTACCACTATGTTACTTTCTTTCAATGGCTGCTTGACATATTGTCCACGTCTGTGAACCGTATGATAGACAGGGAAGGATGTATATCTACCTACTACTATGTTACTTTCAATGGCTGCTTGACATATTGTCCATGTCTGTGAACCGTTTGATAGACAGGGAAGGGTGTATACCTACCTACCACTATGTTACTTTCCTTTTCACATAAAGTGGTTATGTCTCCTTTCATTATTTCTCTGTGAGATCATTTTCACTTAGAACCTTGAAAGTGCCTGGCCCAGAGCACTTCCGACCAAGCTTTTACCAACTCCTGTCATCCCGCTTAGACGGCGCCATGTGTCCCTGCTGATCCTGACGCTGGTCGCTGGCTGGGCGCTGCTGATCCACAACAGCGCTCAGCTGCAGGCGCGGCCGCCGCTCATCGTGAGCCTGCAGACCGAAGACAATTCCATCACCGACTACACGTTCCCCGCCGTCGCGCTGTGCAGCAACATGATCATCAGCAAGGCCTCGCTCAAGAACTTAACCAGATACTTATTTACGTACGTGGCCGTATGTATGACTTGAGAAACTTGGATGTTAATTATGAAGATGGATGAAAAACTAATAACAAGAGCTTGCTTCACAAAACTAGAACCCACTTGCATGACCCACTTTACGACTAAACTAAACCGACTCAGGTCTGATTGAATGAAATCTCGACATAACATTCTTATCCACCACTACTATTTTTATTCTCATGTATTTTTTTAATTCTTATCCATTACCATTTTTATGTTCCTTGTTTATTTTTATTTTTTTGGGTAAATATTGTTGCCTTCAATTAACTTTGGCCCCATTTCTTTCATTTTACTACCACGATGATTCTATTTTCTATGGCCTTACAATATGTTTCTGCAGCCACCCGAGGAACAAACATTACCGTTACCGAGAGAGTCAGATAGAACACAACTTGCTAGACATGGGCGCTCTGCTGACCCTCTCGCTGCCGCCCATCAAAGTGGACTTCGAGCAATTCTTCCGAGATGTGGAGCCGAACTTCAATGTCACCGACATCATGTTCAGGGTATGATGGCGGTCTCAGTAGTGGTGGTACTGGTAGCACAGTTTGAATAAAAGGGCTATAATTTGAAACTTACATTTGGTTAGGTTTTGCAGAGTCTTGCTGGGCTATATTGCACAAATCCTTTTAAAATGCCTCAGAGTAAGATTAACTTGTCTGTCCTTTAATTTTTTATTATTCTGTTACAGGTTATTTAGTGCCAATCCGGAAACTACCAAAACTATTCTCTGTTCTGTTCTTAGTGAGTTTTAAAACTAATTGTTGTGTGTTTTGTCAAGTTGTCTGCCAACTGCTCGACAATCCTGCAGCGCTGCAGCTGGCGCGGCGAGCTGGTCGCCTGTGAGCATCTATTTGCGACCAGGCTCACAGCGCTCGGGTTCTGCTGCGTCTTCAACTCCAGATACCAGTGAGTTTATAACTATTACATTATCATCTTGATGCCCATCTCGCAGGCGCAGCATGTCCCCTTCTTCCATACATCTCTATTTAGGCGTCATCCTACATGTTTCACACATTCCATCCATTGGTTCTGTGGTCTTCCCCCGCCCTATATTTTCCCCACGGCATGATCCTTTGGATTCATTCATTCTTCCAAGGATTCTTTTTAACAACTGCAATGTTTTATCTACCAGGCCTGCAGACCTGGGACGCGAGCCATCCGTGCTGGACCTGATCGGGCAGGACTACGGGCTCGGCATGGTCGTGCGTGAGGTGCGGGACGACTTCGCTTTCGTGCGACGGCCCGCTTTTGGAATGGATGTATGTTACAATATAAATAAATATAAAGAGCCCGTCTTGAATGCACACCCGTCACAACGGGCTCTTTGTATTTATGTATGGGGATGCGGTGGAGATGAAATATTAATTTATTTATACTTTCTATTCGACGAGCCAAACATATATTTATAGAATATTAATCATATAAATTGCCATTACAACGAATTGTATTACGGTCGCGAATCACATTTTGATTAACAAAAAACTGTTAATGACTTTCAAAGGAAGAATTTCGCGGGCAATCCCTCCTTTACCTCGAACCCTGTCCACGCTATCTACTTACTATGTGCAGATGTTGTTATTCGAGGGTGATGAGTACCCCCTGATCGAGAGCGGCGACGTGCGCCTGTACCCACTCCCGCGCAACGCGTCCATTTACTTCAACATCCGCGCTTTCTCGCAGTACCCCGCCGACGACCTGCGCTACTACACTGAGGAAAGGGTAAATGTTATGTTATGTCACCCCAAATTTCAAAATGATGTGGCCAAACGGAATGGCCGGCAGGCAACTGATTGGACTGCACTTTATTTGAAGAGAATTTGCTATGTTAGATTTTGAAGCCATACTATAAAGTGTTGTTGCACAGCGCGGCTGCCGGTTGCGGGGCGGCGGCATGTCGCAGTGCCTGGCGCAGTGCCGGCGCGACACTGCGGAGGCGCTGTGCGGCTGCGTGCCGTACGCGCTGCAGCCGCAGTTCGTGCCGACGAGCGTGCCCACGTGCACTCTCAGCGAGCTCGGCTGTCTTAACAAACATAGAGGTAAATAACAGCCTGGTGACCGCTGGCTTTACAACAAAACTCTTAGGCCTAACATCCACGGTGCGTAGCTTCATAGACGCGTAATCGTCATCATACGCTAGGTGTAGCGCAGGCTTGCTGCTTACATACAAAACGTGCAGCTGCACTCGATGAAGTTCAGCGTATGATACGGGATGGCAGGCGTCATGAAGAGGTGGAGTTTCATAGTTTTGTATGTAAGCCGCAAGCAGGCGTTCAGTAAGCGTATATAACCACGTTAAGGAAGCTACTCTTTGTGGAAAGTATAGGCCTAAGTCTAACTACACACTACTATTGTACTGTAGAGAAGTTCATGTACGTGTTCCCGGGCGAGGACGCACACCCTGCCCTGAGCCAGGAGCTGCAGGACGCGCTGTACTGCCCCGACTGCCTCGTGCTGTGCCGGCGCCAGCTGTTCTCGGCCTCCGTGTCCTATTCCTTCTACCGCAACAAGACCAACATCTTTCGGAACTTTCTCTCGTAAGTTCATGAGAGCTACCTATCAGTCAATTTTGGTAGTGTAGGTGCAGTCACGACCATAACATATTATTAAGTACTATGTGGTAGCCCGAAAGTCTGACAACCAGTCTTGCCAAGGGGTATCGTATTACCCAGTTACTGGGTTGTAATGGTCAGATAGGCAGTCATTCCATGTGAAATACTGGTATTCAGATGCATCCGGTTAGACTGGAAGCCGACCCTAACATAGTTGGGAAAAGGCTAGGCAGATGATGATGATGGTCTGTATGGACAGCTCGGCAATAGGTACCTAATAAAAAATAAATAAAACACTTTATTTCGGATAAGCAACATTCATAATGGGTTAATAATCAAAAATTTAACTTATGTTAGATTCTATTTGGAAACAAGACAAAACTATCTGTTTTTCAGATTTATCCATTAACTGTCGTCAAGATGACGGCAAATATATTATGATCATTTGTGGAGGCCTAAACAAGTGGCAGCACAAATATGACACATCGAAGAAAAACCAAAACTATCTGACGAGATAAGCAACGCTACAATATAGGATGCTGCATCGGCTTCAAAAAGATGTGTCCTCTTACTGACTGTACTGTACCTCAAACTTCGTCTTAGTAAGGTATTAATTTGTCAGAAGCACTTGGCTATCATAGATAAAGCTCTGGAATAGAATACGGAATTACGACGCACAAAATATCGATAAATGCTAGTTGTGATCTCATCACATCATCATCATCTAATTAGCTAATTGGACTGACTGGCATGAATGATCCTATAAGAACTTTTTCTCCGGTGTTGGCATACTTCCTACTAGTAATACGACCATGGGCATACGTACCCAGCTTCTGGCATAGGGGGGGGGCAATTCAGATTTTTTAGGTCGGATCGTCCGCGGCTGTTTTGTCTTACACATAACACACTACACAAACACACCTACATGAAACATATCATCATCATCTGCCTAGCCTTTTCCCAACTATGTTGGGGTCGGCTTCCAGTCTAACCGGATGCAGCTGAATACCAGTATTTTACATGGAGCGACTGCCTATCTGACCTCCACAACCCAGTAACTGGGTAATACGATACCCCTTGGTTAGACTGGTTGTCAGACTTTCGTGCTTCTGACGACTCGTAACGACTGTCAAAGATCCACAAATGACAGCCGGGACCAACGGCTTAACGTGCTTTCCGAGGCACGGAGGAGTCTCGATATGTGAAAATGGTCACCCATCCACGGACCAACCCCGGCAAGCGTAGCTTAACCTGATGGATCGACCCGAGCGGCTGTTATTACTTAGCCACGAGCTACTTACCTACAATTATATTAAATCTGTCTAAGACAAAATGCATGCATGTACATTCGCCACACAACCTACGAGCTAAAACTGTATACAGAGAAAATCTTGATGTAATAGGACATACATACGAGTGCCTGCATAATGATAAGATTAATTGCGTATGTATGAAATTGGAGTATGTTAGCACGTTTAAATATTTAGGCCTTAATATTGATACTAGTTTCAATTGGAAAACGCATGTAACTGACATATGTAACAGATTGAGATCGGTATTGGGGAAGTTCTATCAGTTGAACAATGTGGTGAATAAGCAGACGCTATTGATTGTATATTATGCACTTGCCGACTCACTAATCAGTTATGGACTTATTGTGTATGGGCGAACGTTTAAAACGTACTTACAAGACATTAAGAAAATACAGATAAGACTAATCAAGTTCCTAGTCAAGAAAAAGGTTAAGAAAAAATGTAACAATGAATATGAAAAACTATTCCCGATTTGTAAAATCCTACCAATAGATAAGAAAGTTGATTATTTGATAAGCCTAGAACACTATTTCAGTGATGAGTATAAAGTACCTATTACTAACAAATATAATACAAGAAGTGTAAGAGAGAAAAGACTGGTTCAACCAAAAGTAACAAATTATTATGGGGAAAGGACTACAAAATATTTGGTACCAAAAGTATTCAATAGTATAGACTTGTTAAGACAAAACCCTAAAGTAAGTAAAGGTATGTTAAAATCAAAATTAAAGAGTCTATTCCTTGATAACGACGATTCTGCCTGTACCGCGAAATAAATTAACACCATAAAGTATAATTACATTAGTGCATACCTGGTAGTTTTAAGGTTATTTTTAGTAGATTATTTGTGTGAATGAAATACAAGCGCTTCTCGCCATCAAACTGTAACGTTTGGCGAGTGAAAATGTAAAAAAAACAACAAATAATGTACATGTTTATAAATAAATAAAAAAATAATACATGAAACATCAGGTATAAATATGTAGTGTAGTGTGCTATCGTCGCGCGCGGTGCATTTTGCCAGTGTCTACTGCGCGGTTCATTTAAAAGTTAGAGCATAAAGGCCCCGTTTACACTTTGTTTAGTAATTAGGCGAGTTCATACATGTTCTGCGAGATTTCCAGGGGGGGGCAGCCGCCCCCCCCTGGGTACGCCCATGAACACGACCTCGGTTGCCTGTTGTTTGAAGACTACAGAGGCCACCTGTATATGTGAGATGGTGATGATGATAGACTGTACGAGCCAGTATCGCTCACACAGCACGTACGGTTATGCGTAGGTACCAAACTAATAATCACTCAACTCAGTCGTAACTACTCGAAGTCACGTGCTAATGTACGGGTCGATCTCGTAGTCTGAACTGTTACAATAATTTCTTTTTATTTAAGAATTATTGGTCTGAGGAATTAGGTAATTTTTTCAAAGGAAAAGATCGACCTATGTTATGAATTTCATACAATTTCTCGTTTCCAGTGCAAACCTGGGCCTAGTGAACTCGACGACGATCCGTTTGTTCTACAGCATCGACCAACAGGAGTGGTACAAGGTGGAATCTTTATCACACTGGTCTGAAACCTTCGGTACGTTACCTTTACAAGCCGACTCTCTAGGTCTTATTAGAATTAGGATAACTTGATCATCATTTCAAGCTTTTCTACAACAAATCAAACTAGTGCCTTATTTAGCACTATAACCTATAAGACGTAAATAATTAAAAAAACTAAAATAATGCTGTTGGTAGATCTTTATAAATTGGTCTAATCTTTAATCTCTTACTTACAGTGAAACTAAGTACTCAATGGATGGCGGTGACTGGTGTGTCGATCCTAAGCTACTCGGAGCTCTTGTACCACGGCACCTTCAGGTGGCTGCATCACTTCATACGACGCACCAGGATCGCCAACATGCAACCAGTAGCGACATCTATGTAGATTTAAGAGTTAACCATGGCAGATTAGCGCCATCTAGTCGTGACGTAATTGAACAAGCAACAGAAATAGTTCGAGAGATTAAAATAATGTTACAGATGGCGCTGTATGTTTTCAATTAGGGTGTAACAGTGTAATAAACAAATTGTTTTGATTATACAGATTTGATTTCATGTAGAGAGCACTTTAAAGAATTGGACTTTTTAACAGTACCTAGTTTGTATATATTGGTAATCTTGAATCACTTGGCTAGGAATATTCATGAGTATGAATCTCAAGAGGAGCGTAAGATAAGAGAAAGCACAAGAAGGAAAGAATTTAAACACAAGATGGCACCGAAATTTAACATAGCTAAGCATTGTTCCAGATACCAAGCAGTAGAGTTATTTAATAGGTTACCAACTGATTTAAAATTATTAATTTATAGCTCCCACTCTTTTAAAACTAAATTAAAGGCCTTCTTGTTGGAAAAATGTTTTTACTCGGTATCGGAATTTATTAATGATAAAAGTAGTCACTTAAAATAATAGCAGTGAACAGATTTAATGATTCTAAATTGTATAATTATACTATGCTCATTACTAAAACCTTAGCGAAATGATTTCTATATTTTTTTGACACTGAATTCGACATACTTGCTAATAATTGGACATTGAATTTGACATTATACTTGCTTTATATTTGACATTGTAATTGACATTATACTTGCTTTATAATTGACATTGTAATTGATATTTTACCTGATAATAATAAATTAGACTTTATCTGACACTGTACCTGCTATGAACCAGATATTGTATTTAATTGTGTCTTTGTATTATTTTGCTGACATTGTATTAATTTGCTTAATGTAGTTGTTTCTGCATGTGTTACTTCTCTTTTTAATATGTAATGTTCAACACAATGTAAATTGTTAATGAATAAATAAATAAATGATTTTTATGATTTGTTTATTAGGGTTCCGTAGTCCGTACGTCCGAATGAAAGAACGGAACCCTTTTACGATCAATAGTGTGTCTGTCTGTTTATTCGTTTGTCACTGCCAATTTACTCCGAATTTAATGGACCATTTAAGTTAAAATTTGGAACCATAATGAATTTCTGTGACCCAAACACGGACGTGTAACCTAACATGTTGAATATGGGGGTCAATTTTGAGAGAGAAATAAGAAAACTAAAAAAAGTTTTGGTAGGTATCTGTACCGTGTGACATGTACTTAATATCTAATGAAAGGGCTTATTGGGGTCGGCGGCCTCTATTTTTTTTTTTTTAATAAATATTTATTTTAGAAAATTGATCATTCAGCCCTTTTCTCCGGAATTACTGTACAGAAAATGGTTCTATGCTTATAGCTAAATCAGTAACTCACCTTTAAGATATCTATGGTTTTAAAATAACATGACAAATCTCTCAATACTGTGCATAACTATAATGCAGTTGGAATGTATGAGAGAACATTTTTTTCAACTACAGTGTTAAGTTTGTTCATGGGATAAATTCATTCCAACTACGGAACCCTTCATTGGCGTGGTGTTCCGACACCATGAAAGTAAGTAGATGCAATGATTGTATCAAAGTAGACGTAGATAGATCAGCGCAGCAAAGAAAAACTCAAGCTGATTTTTGGAAAGTTCCCGTTTATTTAACTTTCGAACGAATTAGTAGGTAATGGGTATATATTATATAGGTAGTAATACATAATAAGTGGCATGTGACATGGCATGGCATGTATTGTCGAGTTGGTGGTATCACCACCATACATCAGATGGAACACGCCCGCGTGGGCGAGGCTGTGCACACGATACCGTGACACGCTCCCGGCCTGGCGTGACGTCACAATAAATACCAACCATACTTGTAGTGTTGAAGTTTATTATACTCTAGTTGAGCTTGTGGCTCTGTCTGAGAGATAAGGATCTAATGTTTAGAATGAAAAGTAACTACTCTAGTCTAGACTATAATGTATTATCACTTATTTATTATATGAGGGTATCTGTATCTACCTGTCTTTGCCAAAAACCTATGACATATCTTTATCCAGAAAACACTGACCAGAGAATTTCGCGGTTCTAAGGTTGGATTTATTAAAAGGTGAGCCTTTAATAAAAACTTTTTCTTTCAACTACGTATTAATGTTATCATTAATAACTACAAAACCGATCACAAACGACGTATTTTTTGCTTAGAACTAAACAGTGCAGAAATGTTATATGAAATCTCATTGTTGCACAGTTTTTTATTTATCACAAGTCTAGTTTAATATAAAAATGTAAAGTTGGTTGGTGTTTTGTCAATGATATTAACTCTAGCAAATAAAACGCCGATAAACTCTATTAGCATATTTTGTATAGTCAGAGCCACATAGCTGAGCTAATCTGCAGCTATGTCGTGTTTTAGATTATTTGTTATAACGAGCTAATCTGCAGCTATGTCGTGTTTTAGATTATTTGTTATAACGAGCTAATCTGCAGCTATGTCGTGTTTTAGATTATTTGTTATAACGAGCTAATCTGCAGCTATGTCGTGTTTTAGATTATTTGTTATAACGAGCTAATCTGCAGCTATGTCGTGTTTTAGATTATTTGTTATAACGAGCTAATCTGCAGCTATGTCGTGTTTTAGATTATTTGTTATAACGAGCTAATCTGCAGCTATGTCGTGTTTTAGATTATTTGTTATAACGAGCTAATCTGCAGCTATGTCGTGTTTTAGATTATTTGTTATAACGAGCTAATCTGCAGCTATGTCGTGTTTTAGATTATTTGTTATAACGAGCTAATCTGCAGCTATGTCGTGTTTTAGATTATTTGTTATAACGAGCTAATCTGCAGCTATGTCGTGTTTTAGATTATTTGTTATAACGAGCTAATCTGCAGCTATGTCGTGTTTTAGATTATTTGTTATAACGAGCTAATCTGCAGCTATGTCGTGTTTTAGATTATTTGTTATAACGAGCTAATCTGCAGCTATGTCGTGTTTTAGATTATTTGTTATAACGAGCTAATCTGCAGCTATGTCGTGTTTTAGATTATTTGTTATAACGAGCTAATCTGCAGCTATGTCGTGTTTTAGATTATTTGTTATAACGAGCTAATCTGCAGCTATGTCGTGTTTTACAATTGCTTCACCAGGGCGTTCATCTTCATTTCAATTTGCGGAGAATCTCAGATGGCAATTAAAATGACTGCATAGTTCTCATTAACAATGCTAATAAACCGGTACCGATATATCTATGTATAACTCAGAAGATGAATGACTGTGTTTACAATAGGTTTTACAAAAAAACTGTAGATATTCAATAAGGACGTATTTCTGAGCAGTCTAACCTATGCATGGAGTACCTATTCTATGGAGTATGGAGTACTCCGTAGTGGATTCTTTCGTAATTTCTTGGTCATTGATTACATTTTCGTAGGCTGATGCTTAGTCAGAAGTTTGTGATCCGATATCGACGATCTACGGATTGGTTGAAAGGGTTTCTTTTAATTTATGCTGTTTTTTTTTGTCCTTTGAATGGGTTTGAAGAATTTGGGAAGAGGCACGACTGACAGGGCCTATACTATATATAGGTACAATAATTTATTTACTTGAGGTCTCCCATGCGTTCCATGTGTTAATCCTCAGTGATGAGGGTTTGATTGGAATAAGTATTGTAGAAAATAATATTTCGATAGGTATTTTAGGTTCCAAAACATTCAATTTTTAAATGACTATGAATCACTTCGTGCATCTCCCACTCGGAAACGAACAATCGTTTGCTTATTGCTTAATTAAAACCTTGAAAGATACGAGAGTTCACCTTCAGCTATTATATAAGAGACCCGAATGGTTCCGAGTGGTTCCGACCCGGTGGTGGTGGCAAATCATACAGCGGTCATACTAGAACCGGGTCAAGGAGCCCATACTCAAAGTTGAACAAACTCAAAAACAACTCAACTTTGACATTCATTTGAACCGAGATAAGTATTTAACAACAATTTGTCAAAAGGTTTTGGCAGTGTTTGGTTATTTTTATGCATTTTCTGAGGTTGGTGTTGAAATACATAGCAGACTACTTCTTACTGTGTGAGTTTGTAGGTGACATTTAAATTGAGGAACTGAATTACTATTTTACTGTGATTTTAAACAGTGATTTAGCAAGTCATAGTAAAAGACAAAATAATTAGCAACCTCTTGTGAGTAAGCTATCATTTGGACTCTGACCTAGGACGTCACGAATACACCTACGAATTATGTAGTTATGTAGAGAGCCATTAATGAAACTAATTGCGAGATGAATGGACGGATTACATGTAATCAAATTCATCACGATGACAACGCATTGACGGCGACAAAGAATCCCAAGTCTAATTATGTAAATACGTCTATAACCACGGACATGTCTATAACTTATCACAAAAACAATAAGTTTTAAAGTGTAGTTGAGCAAAATAAACTTGAGCATTCGTTCCCTCTTTAAAGACTGGAAATCCCAGTGAGTTACAGTAGTGAATACGCCCAGAATTTAGAATAAATCAGGCAAGGTAGATGTAGGCAAGATTAAAAAATAAATAAATAAAATTTTCATAAAATCTTTTGGTCTTTTGAAAAAAAAATAACGTTACAAAATGTTCATTAATAATTTGTCTGTCCAATAGTGTCAGCAGCAAAACTAAATATAGTTTACTTGACGAGAAGATGCATGTTATCAATCATTAATGAAAAATAGGTATACTCCTTAAAAAAAAAAAGAAATGCATAATTTTGGAATCAAGATTATGTAGAATGTATTTTTATTATTTGAAGGTAGATAACTCCTAAAAACTACACAAAAAGCGGCTAGCGTGGCGTTGTCCTCAGGGCGTCAGGGTGGTACCCTGAGCAAATCGGCCGCTAGCCACTTTTTCCGCTTTAGCCTCCATAAATGCTATAAAATGTCTAATCGTCGGGAGCCAAGGGTTCTAAGGTGCCATAACCAAAATCCCCGACATAGAACCTGTTTGCTTTCAATTCCATAAATACACCGTCTGTCATCTGCGACCGTTGCCTATTTCCAGCCTTAGAATCAGCCTCGCCAGCAGTGATAGGGAATTTATTAAGGCGCAGTGCCAGCCGCCCAGCAGATTGCTCTATTTGCACGGCACTGACGGACGGTACCGGTAGGTGTTCCACTGCAGGGAACGATCATTAGGTACTTATTTATTCACAAGCTCTCGATAAAGAACATGGAATACTAAACCTCGCGCACAGGAGATGTTCATAATATCGTACCTATTTACAGTTCAGTGTCTGGGCATATAAAATCTTGTAGATAAGTATCAATGTTTTTGACGATTTGGGAGTAGGAATTCGACTTATTAACAATTCATGTGCAATTTATTAGGCAAGCCTTCTAGGTCTTTAATAACAAAGCTTCTAAGCAGGAAACATGTACCTAATCCTAAATTATAGAAACACAAAAACATAATGTAGTATGTTATCGATGACGTGGCCACCATACATCATGCAGATACCGGACATATTTCATCCTCCACAAACATTACTCATCTCTATCTCCTCCCATACATATAATATGTATATACATACACGCGGATACATACGAACCACTACATTTCCATACATTTAAATAAATCTGATTGTTGCAAATATTTATTAAACCTTGACTAAAAAACTTACATAATTATACGGAAGCCGCTAATATTTACATTGTTAAACCCGAATATTGCACAAAGCATGAACGAACACTATTTCTAGATTTATGATCTTCCAAGATTAACAAAAAAAATACTGCTTCAGTAAAAACACTCCTTTTTAGGCCGTCGTGTATCGTGTATCGTCGAATTTGTACGAAAAATGTATCGTTCGCAACTTCGACCTTGTCTGAATATTTCTGTAATAATGATGAGCCTGGATCTGATGGCGAACACTACGATCGAACGGTGAAAGTACGGCTACCTTTCCACGGCAAGAAACTACGTTCAGCAGAAGTAACGACAAACCGTGGAGAGATGGAGTACCTTGGGAGTACCTGACCAACTTCGTCTTGATACATTCTTGGAAGTCATTAAATAAAACTACGTATCATCTAAGACTGCCTGTCGATATTGACAGCGTCGTTGGGTGTTTCGACGTCACCGCCGCCGCTCGCCCCTGTGTCGCAGTTACCGGGAGCCACCGACTCGCCTATGATCGCGGGTATCACCTGAACAATCAGAGGAGGATAATCAAAAATCATTAGCATATAAATCAAATGAATAACTACTGAACACGGGCGCTACGTAATGATTCTTTTTTTTAACGACTTCTGAAAGGACGAGGTTATCAATACGGATATTTATATATATATATTTTTTTATGTTTGTTCCGGCAAAATTATTTTTTTGTTTGAAACGGTACACTTCCGAGATGGTTTCATAGTCAGCAGGTCAGGATCTGATGATGGAATCCTGGAGAAATCGACGGAACTCTTCAATTAATATAGGCACACCTATAGCGATTTGGGCATTTTTTATAGTAACTCTGCAGTTGCTCTCGAAAAGCACCATTTGGTGAGATAGAACTGATGATGAAGGCCACAGATGGCTACCGGAACTACTCAATAATAAGTATTTCACGGGTTGCAATTCGATTACTTCAATATTTTATGGTTGCCAAGCAATTTATGCTCGTCACAAAATCACAATGTATATGGTGAAGTGGAGCTGATGGTAAGTACCAAGAGAACTCCTCGACGATTAATGATGAAAACGATGGATGAGGATTATGATGGAACGAGCGTGTCCAGATCATGCCTGCTTTCACTCTTCTTTGAAGGTTGACCGGTTATACGTGGAAGGGAACATAGACGTTGGCAGAGAGTTCCACACTTTGGCTGTGCGCATAATAAATGTTGAGAAGAAGCGCTGAGTACGACTGAACTGATATCAACCAAGTGTGGTACCCGCAGTACGCCTGGCAGTCCGGTAATAAAAGGACGATGGTGGGATTAGGTCGTGGAGCTCCTGCGCACACTCTCCGAAGAAGACAGGCAAGCAACATAACGAAAATGAGCCAGGCTTTGTTTGAAGCCTGTGAAAAAGGCTTATTCATAGGATTATAGGCGACGACACGTTGTAGTACAACGTTTCGTCGCCTATAATCCTATAAATAAGCCTTTTTGCTCGGCGTTCCTGGTTGAAACGGGGCATTTTCATTATCAGCCACGCGTTTGACGTCAAGTCGGATAGCTGACGTCA
The DNA here is from genome assembly GCA_947522985.1 of Lithophane socia. Lineage (NCBI taxonomy): Eukaryota > Metazoa > Arthropoda > Insecta > Lepidoptera > Noctuidae > Lithophane > Lithophane socia. The sequence goes on along the minus strand of OX383270.1, from coordinate 450,994 downwards.
GTATGAGCACTTACTTACGTTAGGTATCCGGCATCCTATGTGCTATGAACACTTATGACACCGCTAACCCGCTTTGCGTAGTTCCTTTGTAGCATTTTACGAGAAGACGAGAAGTTTTTTGTGCAAATATGGCCAAAAAAATATACAGTGGAAAAAAATACACTAAGAACTTTGCAAAAATGTTGAAAAGTAGGCAATCATTCGCAAAGGAAGCCATTCTTTCACATGAATTAGGAGTTGTCGCCGATGAATAGCAAAAGGGTCGCGTTTAATTTGAACCCTTTTTACTTCGGAATCCGATACCTTATATTTATTGGCGAGAGGTATACGCGTATACAATACACATCTGTTCTGTCTATCACGCTGGGGATTTAAAGCGTGACCCGACACGCCGGTAATCCTTTATTTGTCACGTCTGTCACTTTATTTATTTACGATTTATTGTTATCGGCTTACTCTGGACGCACAATCGTAATATACCTCTGCCTATGCTTTTCACAAATCACTCCGTGTTTTTGGAGTGTTCGGGATAACGTTCTTTATAACAAACCAGGCTTAGCCAGGGTTTTGGATGTGAGTCATTGATGGGAACAATAACTGATGAGAAAATAAGTATTTAAAAGCAGATGAAAATATGTATGTTCATCTGACCAGCCTTTTAGCTAGTTTCTCTCTTTTTATTGTTACCTATACTTTATTGTATACAAAACTACAACTGCTATTTAAACTATCATACAATATCTATTGGGTGAACGTACCCTAGCCAAGTACCTGTTGTCCGAGCATGACGAGGATCTGCGCCACCTTTTTGATTGCCTCTAGGTCCTGGGAGGAAGGTAACGAAGGTAACGAGGGCAGAGCCAGGCGCGCGGCGTCCTGCAGCCGGGAGGGATGCGAGCCCAGGCGGGAGGTCAGCTCTGACACCAGGGTCAGGGGATGCGGGGAGTCTGACTGGACGGGCTGCAGAGAAAAATGTTTTGTAACGAGAAGATCCTTTTGTGGCATTCTTACACACACACACAACCTAACACCAAAGAGCTCATTACAAAATTTGAGTGATGAGTGTTTGATGCAAAGTCCCAAGATTCATTGTATATCTCCTACCACAACAATATATAGTTCCTAGAAGCTGTACTCGTATAATTATAGCAACCGTTGAATCACTGCGCGACCACATCCACCACTCACCACGGGCTCTCCCCACGCTTGACCCACCACCAGCCCACTGACGAGGCAGCACAGCGTTACTGGCGACACCATGACGACAAACTACAGTTAACCATCTTACTATCTTCTTATATCCATAACAGGTAATAGGCCAATCTCACCGCAATTGGAACCACTCGGCAAATTGACGCAAATTGGATATTTTCCCTCATTACACGTCGTTTGATACGTAATCATATTGATTTGATTGTATTGTCAGGATATTTATGGTAGTTATTTGATGAATAGCTGCGGTAAATGGCTATTTATACACTTATTGAATAATTGATCCAGTTGAGCTGGTCTGTTATACGTTTCGTCCCTTGCTCTATTTTCCCCATTATGTTCCCCAGGCCACGCTATACAACTGAGACAACTTAAAATAAAAATATTCCGCGCTTCAGAACAATAGACAGTTGTGAAGTAGGTACTGAAATATACAATTCTATAACACCAACTGAAAATCAGGCAATGATTTCAAACGCTAACTTTAAAAGTAGTAGTAGTATTAAGTAGCAGTAGTAGTTAGTAGTGGTAGTAAGTAGAACCTATTTGTATTTAATTAAAAGTGGCTACATCTAAACCTATGGAACTCGAGCTTTTCTTTTCTTTTTTGCTTCATTATACCTGTCGTGAAAATGTGACAAGGTATATTTTCACAATTATTTTTAAGTATGGCTCTGAGATTAAAGTTAACATTAATTATTATTTATCGATTCGTAGATAAATATGATCCATTCGAACTTGACTGCCCATGTAAACAAAGCCAAGTAGGGTTGTATCAATCCCCCCGTGCGTCCCGCCGTTTAGCATGATGTTACAGTCGTGCACAGCGGCTCTTCGGCCAGCCTCGGAAGTTGCCGACAACTGCCGATCGTGCAAATTGACCGCCAATCAAACATGCTGACGTGAGCGTATAATACAGCGTGATGCGGCATGTTTTGTGCTAATTCTACCTTGATGCACTTAATGTCACGTCCATGGTTAAAATGTGGTTGATTAAGTTAACACGGTTAGTTTGTGATTTAGACAAAGCGGTTTTAACCAAAAATAATAAAAAAACAAACATGATCTCAATATGTCTTGAAAACCGCTGTGAATAAATATTGAAAAATCATGCAATCAATCGCGGCGGGACGAAATTAAAGTGACGTCAGTATATTTATAACTTCATGATAAGTAGGTAACTAGGTTCTTAGACTTGGCCGCATTTAATGGGACCATTAAAAGGAAGAGAGACAAATGCTACGACTGGCAGCAACTACATACCCACCTACTAGAGTGCGTTTCATCAAATAGTTCCTATGACGTAATGTTGGCTCTACGGCGCTACCTAACAGGTTCATTACATAATCAGCCTATAATGTTCCCACTGCTGGGACACAGGCGGCCCCTCTCTGTGAGAGGGAGTGGGCCGTAATCCACCACGTGAGCCCAGTTCCGGTTGGTATATGTCACATGTGTTCGAATATTTGGTTCTAAGACATGCCGGTTTTCTCACGATGTTTTCCTTCACCGTTTTGAGAGCAGTGGTGATGAAATTATTTACACAAAGTAAAGCGCCTGTCAGGGTTCGAACCTACGACCTACAAGTCGTCAAGTCGCGGCGGTTACCACTGGGCCACCACTGTTCCAACAGGTTCATTGTTAAAGTCAACATTACGGCATAGGAAGGAACTATTAGATGAAATGCACTCTACAACTCATTTGTATTCTTTCAGTGTCAAAAACCTTTTCCCTAGCTCGACTTTCACGAGTACATGGTTTGACAAGCCACTCTACGTTACTCACACATTCCATCAATCAAGCCTTGGCCGCTAACAGATTAGATGGGATCAGTTTTCGATATGATACGTCAGAGAGCTCACAGGCGATCCAGTCCAGCTGGACCGTCATGGCGGCTCGGATTACTATGACAGCTGCCGTCAAACGAGCGGAGCCGGGATAATTCATTCGCTAGCGAAGATCGATTAGTTGACACAACCTTCTTTCTTGTTTGCCCTTGTGCATATTATTTCTTAAAACTGTGGAGAATAATTTGTTGACGATTTCTTTACCAAGAACACTTCTTCATCAGATATTTATTCTTAGCTACCGTTAACTGGATGTTCACATTGTGGCTGAGACTTTGGGAGGAGCCTGCGTCGGCGCCGCAACGTAACTATATAAGAATTTATTTTTAAGATGTTTAAAATTACAAAGGGAATGCTTCGCCGCTGTTTCGTGCAATCGCGGGCTGCGAGCCGGCGGGAATGTGACGCGGGAGGGGGTGGGATGGGGAGGGGGGTGGCACGGGGTGCGTGCCGAGCGTGCCAGCACAGCGTGCCGATTATCAGCAGCATCCGAAGAGCGCCGCGCCGCCGTCACGAGCGACCGCAACCCTACCCTACCTAGGCACGTACTTAGGTACGCCTACCTGAGCCATACTTACAGCCGGCAGACTTACCTACAATAATACTTCTCTGTCCTCAGGTCTGCGACCGCAATGCTAACTAATGCTTGGGAAAGGTCAAATAGTCTCACGAAACACGATTGTACCCGAATGTACTAATTTATTGCAAATACGACACGGGAATGTTGTATTAAACGGATGATAACAATCGTATTAACTATGCACTGTTTGTTTGTTGTAATGTGGCGCAAACTGTAGTTATAGAAATGCAATGAAAAGCACAATCAGTATAGCTTTTGTTCTGTCTAAAGTTTGCTAAGTTCCGTTCCGATGCCGCTTCGATGACGCTGTTCAAGGCGTACACAAACGAGATCAATGTAATAAACAGCTTATCGTTGATCATGCCGATAGCAACGCATACGTAGCGTTAGTTATCTTCAGTCACATCCTGAAGCAGCCCACGTACGTGAGAAACGGCTGTCTGTATATATCACCTCGGAATCTCATATCGCTACCGTACGGAGAAATTTTATGAAGGACGGTCGTGCCGACATCCCTATTCTATCGGATTCCTATCCGATGATAACTACTGTTCATAGAGAAGTTAGTTTGGTCAGTAATTGTATCTATTAAACTAGTAAAGGTTATCCATTGTGTCAATGACCTTCTGCGCATGTGTGTCAGTGTGTTCGGTATCGGAACAGGTTCACCTTAAAATGAATACTGTATCAATATACTGATCGCGGTGAACAGATGCATCGCATTAGTTCCGGCCGCTAATGGTCTTCAAATACTAAGGTCGAGCCTCAATCGTCAATGTTGTGATCTAATATCAGATGTCCGCATATTTTTATAAAAAATATGTTTATTTTTAAAGACTGCGGTGCTGAGCGTGTTTTAAATTCTTGATCTGAAGCGGCGATATCGGCTAGCCAGAGGCATCTAACAAACGTCTATAGACGTAAGAGAGCGGTCGTGAGTTCGAACCTCGATGCATGTTAACACACTTCTGTACGTAGTATTATAATATCTGTGCTTCTGTCTAAAAACTGTAACTGATAGTAGTCATGTTATTCAGTAATTTTCTTTAAAAATCTTTGTAACTATGAAAAGTTCAGTCGATTTATTCCACAATATTTGATTTGTTTTTTTACCTTTTGTGTAAAATAGCTTTAAAACAGTACGAAAGAGGCAAACACAACTCAAATAGTTCTTTCTATCTACCTAGGCTAGCCATTCATTTTTAAACATGCATGTGTGTATAATACAACGTGCCGCTACAATGGCGACATTAATTTAACACACGGGTAGGGCCAGTGGCCAGTAAACATAAAATTCGTTAATTGAAATATTTAAATTTTCAAACAAACTAAATAATAAAAACATAACCAAAATTGAGATCACTCTGTGTAAAAGATTCATTCATGAAGCTACCTACCAGCTGGCTTACGTCGCCGTCGGCGTCGTTCTATCGGTAAAATCCTTTGTCGGCCATAATTTCTAAGAAATTGCGCGGCTTTCCTTTTATTCGCCTACATATGATCCGTGACCCCGGCAAATGACCTCTTCGTTACAGTTCTTTAAGTACAGGTTGCTCTAAGATAGTAATTTAGAAAATTGTAAATAAATCAATAAATAATAACGTTTAATGAAATTCAAATATTTTCATAAAACGAATACGCGAAATCGTATATGTGTGTTAAATTAATGTCGCCATTGTAGCGGCACGTTGTATATTATTAACTAACTTCGGTCGGTACCCCACGGGTATGTACTACCGAGATGAAAAGTATCCTTGGTCATGGTCTACCCTTGAGCCACATTTCATCCAAATCCATTCAGCTGTTTTAGCTTGAAAGCGTAACGAATAAACAAACACAATTTCGCATTTATTAGTTATGATGAGTTATTCTTAGATAGTAAGGATTATGCTTATACATAGTAAATAGCCACAACACAACTGTACTATGACTAAGCAGGACGTATTCCTGAGATAATGGCGTGGATTAGGACTGAGAGACATTACCACTGAACATACAACATGTTCAGTGGTAATGTCGTCTGCGGTAGCGGGGCAGCGAGACTCAGTATGTGGACCAGATTTTATAATGCGTGGCTTTTACGACATAAACATAGTGTGATCAGAGTCATTCGTGAGCGCTCAGAGACGAGGTCAGTCATAGATGAGTGTGTTTATTACTGAAACTTCAATGATAATTTGGTATTGGTTTGGGTTGCAGATCACATCTGCGAGGTCCCAGGGTGCTGCATTCTGTATCTAAACCTGGATCTATTTGTTGCGCAATTAAAACTAAATATTTTTGCATAACATCTTACGGTTATGGATTTCGGCCAAGTACCTAACGCCTGATTCCATAGCTTGTCAAGATGTTGATTCATGTGTCAGTAGCTCTTACACTATTACAGGAACTTACTGCGGGCGAGGCTTAGCTTCCAGTTTGGACAGATCAAATTAATTGTTTGTGCTCTGAACCTACAGTAGCAAGAAGTTTATTATTATTGTCTAAGCGGGAGGTAAAGGATCTGCGACAAGAGCAACCACTACACAATGTGATTAGATTATTATGTTATATTCGTCGAGGTTCCCAATAGTTTTCTGGACTGAATACATAATGGACGGTGGGTTTTTTTTTAAACATGAGGAAGTCGTATTTGACTGTTCTGTAATCCATTGTTTGAAATGAGTCAGTTCTACAAGAAAACAACTTAAAAAAACTAACATTTAGTTTAATCTAGATTGAGCGAGACCTTCGCCCCGCTGCTCCGGCCGCGGCGCAGTGTTTACTTACATACTTACTAGGAGTACGTCAAATTACACATGTATTAGTTTTGCATTGCTGCTGTTTAATTAACAGATGTGGAAGGTAATGTTGTGAAGGTAAGAAGAAGAGAGAACGTAATGTGTTCACCAATCAATATGCTTCATTATGTGGGTATGTATTGCAGTGTATAATTATATATATGCAGCGTACGTTTTAATGTACTTATATTTGGCTGCTCATTTCCTTGGTTATTAATACAAACACTTTTAGCTTATGGTTCAGTTACCATTACATGACATATAAACAAACTCACGGCTTTTTCCAATGAGGCTAGGCAGCTTCTACAGAACGGCATCCGTGTTGTGTATCATTAATTTAATTAAGGTTGGAGGACATTTTTATTATAAACACACATTAGAGAATATTCAATGACACACGTCATTATGAAAAAAATCAAGTAATAAAAACTAAAACCCAACTACGACTTAAAAGGTATAATAAACAAGACATCACAGACAGACAAATTAAAAATCCGGAGTCACACGTGTTAGGGGCATAAATCGAACAGATTACGTGTGACTCCGGATTTTTAATTTGTCTGTCTGTGATGTCTTGTTTATACCTTTTAAGTCGTAGTTGGGTTTTAGTTTTTACTTGATTTTTTTTATTACTTGATTTTTTTTTTAAATTCTTTTGGGGTTATAATATATATATATTTTTGAAATGTGCTCACTAAGCCCTTTCATTTGATACCCAACATGGCACGATTAAACCATTTTTTTTTTTAAGTTCCTCACTTTATGTCCTCTAGAGGGCGCCGTTTTTAATTTAATGTGACTTCACATAGCCTATAACCAGCGGACAATTACGACGCTTCTAACGATACCTCATTTGTCAAATTGTGATAAGTGGTTTGGAAGATAGGAGGGAACAGATGAACATACATACATACATACATACACACATACATACATACATACATACATACATACATACATACATACATACCGGTCAAAATCATAACCCTCCTTTTTTCTTCGCCGTAGTCGGGTAAAAAATAATTTAAAAGAACAATTTTTGCATAGCAATTACGATGATACTAACCGTGCGTTTGCACTGGCGAAACATTACAACAAAACATGTTTAAATCTCGCTAGTTCCTGTCAAAAATTGTATGGAACATTGACAGAAGATAGAGATTTCAACATGTTTTATCGCAAATGTTTCGCCAGTGCAAACGCACGGTAAATTTTAACAGGAAGGATATCGCTACTAATTTCTTTAAGATGGCGAAAGCAGAACAGTTGTTTGTTCATATTTAATCATTAATTAAACCAAATATGTAATACGGATTGTGGCAGATCAACGTGACAAACGTTTTAATTGATGTTTTATTTAAGCCCGTACCCTACCTCAGGTTTTCTCTCGCTCGCACCATACTACTCGGCTCGCGTAGTTACCGAACTCAGGCTAACTACTAACTACTAGAGGTAACTTAGGATTTTTTTTTTTGTAATCTGGTTTTCGCCAAACATGGTACCTAGCATCAATCCTCAACTTTAACATCAATATATTTATTTAAAATTCGTCATAACGGAGGATCATTCTAAGCAATTTAAGGTAGGTAGGGTAGGGCCTTAATAACCTAGTTGTTTTAGGAGAGAGTTTATTGATCTTGGGAACTGTACATTGGCAGAACGGATGGCGACTGGTGGATGGGGCTGTTTACTGCAGGTGCTGCAGCAGACTTCTAAGTTTCAGTAAACAGTGTGTAAACGAGTGACATACTCTAAGGGAGTGTAGTAGGTACTCGTGAAAATGAACAACAATGGAAGGAATAAAATCTGCGTTCCCTACAAAATGCAATAGTACTTATCTGCGCGATCAAATCAAAATGTATGGAACACGTTTTATTTTTCATATTTCAGTGTGGATCCCTCATCCCTTAACCTAACACACTGTATGTAACCCATCTAGACATTATTATTTTATATTGACGTAAATTACGTCACAAATAATAAAATTGTAGTGTAGATCGAAGTACAAAACACATGATAACTGAAGTAACCTCGTTGTTCATGAAATCATGACACATCATATTCAGTGAACTACGTCCGTCAAATACTTGTGATGATTTACTTTTACACGTTGATGTGAAAAATATTTCTGCAACTAAGTACGACATCTAAACAACTATTAGCGAAGAGAACAAAGCTATAATCCGTGTTAATTAATAATCGCTAATTGCTTTTAAGGCTTTCGAAAGTTCAGTTTTCCAATAAAATACCTGAAATGAAGAAGATTGCCTTTCCAATTTAGGCAACATCATTAGAAAAGTCGCGAAACGAATTTTGCAAATTATCTAGATTGTTTTGGAGGTGTGCCAAATGATATCGGTGTCAGTGAGGGCCGGAGTAACGGTGCGGGCATTGCGTCCGGGCGTTGCCCACAGATATACATAAAACTGGGCATACATTGCCCACATATGCTTAACCCGTCGCTTTGTATGCGGAGCCGCGGGCAGAAGCGCGCGTGCGAGCGGACGCGATTTTTGATTTAGCGGCTCTCGACCGCAATTTCGATTTGGCGAGGTTTCAATACTTGATAGGATTTGAGTTGGTACCTATGTATAATGTATGGCGTGTATCATACTGGTACAGGGTGATGCAATAACGGATAACGGTAGGTACATGCAATTCGATTTACTAAACACGACTCTGGTTCTTCGATACACTAACGGGATCAAATTGATGGTGCAGTTCACCCATAACAAGTGTAGGTTAACCAATGGGTAATAAGAACTAAGTAAAGAAGTAACTTATTCATAGAATGAGGCTGTTTGCATTCCCTACCAATGGACATGGACAACCTACACGTTTCAACATGTTTTTTACTTACTTTTAATGTACGTATGCAGCCTTTTCTAATAACTACAATAAGTACCAGGTATGGCTGACGTGATGAAGTGATATAATTGGAGATTAAACGAACTTACCTGAAGTGAAGTTCTATCCAAATTATACGAGTTGCTTCGTCCGAAGAGATTAGGTAACATTGTAGTAATACGTCTAAGATATCGCCTTTCACCCACTAAGTATTGAGTTTTTTTTTTTTTTTGTTGGTATACTTCCTCTTCCTTCTTGTTATATCTGTGGTGTCATTCATTTAGTTGAAAGTCTGGAACCTTTTAATATTTCATTAAAGATATTGGGAGTTACAGGGTTGGGAGGGAACTAATCTCTTCGGACGAAGCAACTCGTATAATTTGGATAGAACTTCACTTCAGGTAAGTTCGTTTAATCTCCAATTATACTTCGTTGCTTCGTCCTTCGAGATTAGGTAACATTGTAGATTTTGAAAGTTGATGAAATATTAAAACAATCATAATTTACTATTAAATGTATAATCAACAAACAATAAATATTATTGTTTTCTAAAACTTAAATGTAGTATCTCACTAATTAAGGTTAACTTTGAGTAATTAAATTATAATAACATGTTAAAATAATGTATCAATCAGAAGTAAGGATTGATAAAGCGAATTGATCAGATTGTTCATACTGAATATCTCTATGATAATATCTAGCGAAGACATTGGAGGTGCCACTCCATCCAGCGGTCTTTCGTATCGTGTCAATATTAACACCAACTCTATGAGCGGCTGAGGTGGCTGCGTGTCTGGTGGAGTGAGCAGAAAATATTGAGGTGTCAATTCCGCAAATTGATAGCATATCTTTTATCCACCGGCTGATAGTATTTGTGGATACCGGTTTATGTGGTTTTTTAATACTTAGGAATAGGCTATTCGTATTGTTTCTCAAAGACTTTGTCCTATCTATGTAAGCTACCAACGCCTCAGCCGGACATACTTCCGGACGGTCTTTATAAAATGGAATATTAAGACAAGGTTGAGCTGAACCTGGGCGAGATGTTTTTATAAAATCGCTTATCTTGATTAGTATAAACTGACCACGCACAGTTATATTCTCTAGTGTTATTTTTCTAATCGTCTGCACTCTGTGTGCAGTTACTAGCATGAGCAAAGTTACGGTCTTTTTTGTCAATTGTTCTAAACTTAAATTACAATTTGGGTACCATTTCGAGAACGAATCTAAAACTATTGAGGGGTCCCAAGTGATATTATATTTGGGAGCTGGAGGACGAAGTCTGTAAAAACCTTTAAATAGCCTAGTAACACGGTCATCAGAACCTACTCTCGATCCTAAGATCAATGACAGAGCGGAGCGATGACTGTTTAAAGATCCGTATTGTAAACCAGAATTAAATAATCCAGTGAGAAAATAAATTACCATCGGAATTGATGCCTCATGTATTTCAATATTCTGACTTTTACAAAAGCTAACCCAACGTCGAATTGCAACGTCATATTGTTTTATTGAATTTTCAGAGAGGGAAGCTATCATAATATCTAGAGCTGACGGTGGTACTCTTCTGTTCCGTAGTGCCGTCCTGATAACTTCCCTGCAATCAACGTGAGCTTCGGGAGACTGTTGGAAATGGACAATAACACATTATCAGAGGGTGTAAACTGAATCATTTCAGAACAGAGAAGTTTTTGAAACAGTGGAAACCAGGGTTGCGTGGGCCAAAAGGGGAGCACAACAATACCTTCGGTTTGATCGGTTATTATTTTTCTTAGCACTTTTAAAATAACCGCAAACGGAGGGAATGCGTAGAAAGAAAGATTTTTCCAGCTTAAAGTAAAAGCATTCACAGCGAATGCTCCAGGGTCTCTATTCCATGAGATGTACTTATCACATTTATTATTTAACCTTGATGCGAAAAGATCAATCTTAGGTTGCCCAAAGGCCTGTACAATCTTTTCAAAAGCGTGATCTTTGATCTCCCATTCGGTATCTGGATGAGATTTTCTAGACTCCGCATCTGCTATTTCGTTATCTTCTGAACTTATGTATGAAGCGAATACAAATATACCGCGAGCTTCACACCACTGCCACAAAGATTTTGTGATTTCAGTTAGATGTGGAAATCTTACTCCACCCATACGGTTGATGTACGAAATAGCAGTTGTGTTGTCAATACGCAATAAAATTTGACAATTTCTTAATTCCTTAGCGAATATTTGTAAACCCAAGAACGCTGCCAGGAGTTCTAGATAATTGATATGTTTGACACATTCTGAATTACTCCACTGGCCACTGGCGGTCTCCTCACCGCATGCTGCCCCCCACCCTTTTTTGCTAGCATCTGAAAATATTTCTAGCGTGTAGCTGTCTTGTCTAATGGGATTGACTGCATCATCAATTGATTTTAACCACCAGGAAAAATCGTCCTGCAGGTACTGTGGTAAAGACATGTGGCTATCGTAACTACTCGTTTGACACAATGCAAGGTATTTGCATCTTTCCATTTGCTTAGTATAAAGCCAACCATACTGAATCGCGGGACAAGATGAAGTGAGGAGGCCTACCAAGCGTGCAAAATGTCTTATTTTACAACGAGGTTTGAATTGGAACGATTGCAATTCTTGTTTAATTAAATCTCGTTTATCTTTCGGTAGGCTAACTTGAAAATGACATGACCAGTGGGACTATGGGCGCCGGCATAGGTGTCGAAATCAATGTGCAGCAAATATTGTTTTATTTTTGCAATTGTTGTATTCTACAGTTTCCAGACAAAAAAGTTTCACGAGTCTAAAAGATCAGGAAACTGAGAAAAATAAAGATAAGTATTCACTAAATAACTCTGGTTTTCGATATGAGATGGCGCTAGGCGTTGTGGTAATCGAGTTTTTGACAATAATTGTCGCTGAGATGAGATTGCGACTTGAATTTGAACGTTTTTAGTTACGGGGATTAGGCAATCACCGCCGCCCATAGCAGGGTTTTTGCTGATGCATTGCCACCCTTTCCCCAAATAAACGCTGCTTTATTAAGTTTTGCTGGCTCACATGCAATCGAACCGCTATGTCAGACTTTATACCTGCAGTCTTGTTGTTATATAGTAGGTATTGTTCCAATGTAGTTTAAGTACATACCTGATTATTCAACCACCGGGCAAGTCTCGCTTGCAGGGGTAAGGTTAGCATTGACATAATATGCCTTTGAACCCGCCTTACGAAATATACCACAGTTTATGCATCTCATCATAATATCCATTTAATCGAATCGTAGAGCAAAACCGAAGAATCCTTTTTATATAGCAATGGTAATCAGGCTTTGAAGATAATTATCAGTTCGTAAATAATAGAAATGGTCGCTAGAAATAGAACACAATAATCGCACAGTACACAACGAATATGTAAACACAACGTGACGCCAAGATCGGATTGATCGGTAGGGATGGTGAATGGCGATCTGAGATCGATAAATGATACACAATTTTTTCTCGAACCTTAAACACTAAAATCGAAATCATTTGATTGCCTCGTTGGTCTAGTGGTCCCAAGCGCTGTAGCGCTGTGCCGGGGAATCGCACCCAGGACCTCATGCTCAGCTACACCTGAGCATTAGGTCCTGGGTGCGATTCCCTGTTCAGGCAAAGTGTTATTGGGTTGGTTCATCTGGAATATCTCAGTAGCAAGTGGAGTCCGGATTTGCGCCCGGTTGATGGCAATAGGCTCGCCCCCTAATGCACGAGACTTACAACACAACTGGCAAAATGAGGGTGTATAGGTACATCTCTCCCTTCAGGCATTAGAAGCGTGATGTTATGTTATGTTATTATTAATCAAACACAGTTAAAAAAATATTTTTGAATTGATATATTTTTCAAAAATATTTTTTTAGTGAATCGATTTCATGATCTCTAATCGATTAATTGGGGATTTTCTGAAAAAGATTCCTACATTGTGCCTTTGGTCCCGCCACTAATGTCAGATGCACTGTCAAAGAAATAACAGTCCTTTATACACCAAATGTCAATAAAAACCTAACCTGTAGGCGTGCAAACTTAGATTATAAAATGTAAATAAATCAAATTAATCAAAAACAAAACATGCATTATAATATATTATTCCATGTCATTTATTCTCTTGACCGAAAATAACTCGTTCTTATTTTATTTTTCCCCATACTGTTTAGCTTATTATGGTTACCGGATGATTATGGATACAATGGAACGTCAAAATCGGAAAGTACTTATAGAGTGCTTTTCATCACTAAAGTTCTTATGCCGTAATGTTGGCACTTTGACAACGGACCTATTAGGTGGCGCCGTAACGTACAAAATTCGTCATACAACAGGGGAACCAACACTACGGCATAGGATGAAACGCACTCTAAAAGAATAGCGGAAGCAATTAAACTACTGTTTTTGCAGATATTTGAACCTTGGCTTTATTCGGTATAATTTATCCATGATAAATTAGATCTTAATTTTTAAATCATAGTGTATAACACTGTAATCCTGCACAAGTTCCTGAATTCGAGTGCAGGAACTGGTCATGTCCTCTATCACGAATCCAAGGTATTTACAAACGTTACTTGGAATCATACAGCTCTTTTCTATATTAATAATAAATCCTAAGGACTCTAAAATAATTCTTGTTTTTAATATATTGTCTAGGCAATCTTGATAATTGTTAGAAATAATACAAATGTCATCTAAATAAATAGATGATAAATAGCCTAATGATCTCAGTAAATAAATTACCGGTTTTAGTAGTTTGGTAAAAACAAATGGGGCCGTGTTTAGGCCAAACGGTAAAACATTGAATTCGTAAATTTTACCCTCATACTTAAATCGTAAGTACTTTCTGCAGTTCTGATGTATAGATACGAGAAAATACGCATCCTTCAAATCAAGGGTAGCCATGAAACTGTTTTTTGACACTAGTTTTAAAGTTGTTCTCAGATCTTCAATTTTAAAATGTTCTGTTATGATGTGTTTGTTTAGAGATTTTAAATTTAATATAAATCTGTTTTTACCACTAGGTTTTTTAATTAGGAAATAACTAGAAAGAAACTGTCCTTCACATGGTTCACAATGTGAAATAGCTCCACTGTCTATAAGATCAGTGATGGCCACCCTGTATTGAAGGGATTCTGATGAAGATAATGCAGGTAAACTAGGTTCGTATGACTGATAAACCGGTTTCGTAAACGGTATCTCGTAACCTCTAATCCATGATAATATAACAGAATCCTTGGTTATCAATTGCCATTGATCATAAAAATATAATAATCGTCCTGCGGAACGTACCAGGTCTAGCGCCGGGGGGCTGGGCGCTGCTGCAAGCGCGGCGGCTGTCGCGGTTGCTGCTGCGGTCGCGGGCGCTGCGCCGGCTCGGTCCTCCTCGCTGCTCCCGCTTGCCGCGCCGGCGGGAACGGAGGTCTTTGGTTTAAAGTCTGAGTAGGGGCCTGTCTCGGTCTCTGTGCTGGTGCAGGTCTTCTGACTGGTGTGTTATTTTTAATTTCAGCGCCTGATTTGGAAATGGCTTTTGCAGCTCTTATAGTATCGGTCAGCTGTTCGCCAAATAAGAAATTATCGATTTCTGTGTTAAACAAATGATCCTTTATATCTTTCTTGATTGTAGAACATATAAAACTACGTCTTGTCATGGACTCGTTGTGTTGTGAGTCACACATCAGCCGACCCGCTTCGATCAGCAATTTTATTACAGTCTGGTCTTTGTGATCCGAAGAAAACAATGTATTGAGAGCTTCACTTATACAGGATATACTTGCTGCGACCTGTACCTGTTTATTCTCCAATGCTTTGTCTTTTTTGATGAGTACATCTGATAAAGCGGCTTTTATTTCTGGATTTAACTTCGGTGCATCAATCTTTGTGCAATTTTTTGGAACAAGATGCTTTTCAAGTAGCTCTTTTCTGGCATCCTTTGTCAAGCCTGTCGTAGCGATGTGTTCCCAGCGAACCGATAATTCACCTCTAATATCCGGTCCATATTTTTTTTCTTTTGAAGGTGTTTCACCCAAGAGATTCAGAATCTCATCATCCAGGTCAGGGGGATCGAGCGTTGCTTCAACTGGTGGTTCCGACTGCATTGGCTGTACCACATCAATAGTTGAGGTGGACGTACCCGGTTGGGGCTCTTCCGTATCCACAATTGGAATTGACTCGACTTCGGGTTGAACTTCTATTGCATCTGGAATATAATAAGTGCCAGATGTAGGTATTGGAGAAAATGGCGCGGAGATAGTCCTTAAAAACTATCCACAACATCGATTTCATCATCCATACCAATATTTTGGTAGATAAGTGATTATGATCACTACCCCTGCGTAGGTATAGGGTGGTATAACTTTACCACCCTATACCTACGCAAATAACTTTTAGAGCGGCGATAGTCCTTAAAAACTATCCACAACACTATAATATTTAATCTATACCTACGTACCTACATAAGATTTAAGTAGGTTATGTGAAGGTAACATTCCTTTCAAATGTACACAATCACTAATATGAAGGTAGGTATAATTTACCCAAAGATTTGGGTATACAAAATTATGTGAAGGTAACATCCCCCTAAGATGTACACAGCACTATTTGGAATAAGACATCATGTCAGGTTATGATACGGATATAGTCCTAAAAACTATTCACAATATCTTTCTTTTGTTATAAAATTGATAAGAAAACACTTTAGCTTACCTTCATGATCCGATAGCTCAGGCGTTATAAAGTTATTCGCCGGTGAGCTACTGCTTTCAGAGCACATTCGAACTCGCAACCGTTTGGCACGTTTGTCGATTTTATTTTCAAGTTTTCGAATCTTTCTTCTCAAATAATCACTATCCTCGTTTTTGTGACAACGTTTCGGCATCTTATTTTTAATTTTTCTTAGAAAGTAAGTGGTGATCGGCGACGCACTAAAACGCGAATGAATGACACCACAGATATAACAAGAAGGAAGAGGAAGTATACCAACAAAAAAAAAAAAAAAACTCAATACTTAGTGGGTGAAAGGCGATATCTTAGACGTATTACTACAATGTTACCTAATCTCGAAGGACGAAGCAACGAAGTATAATAACATGCAATATTGTCACCCTTGACACAGTTTTTAATTATCATCACAATATCAGCGTGTAAACGTGCACTGATGAACATGGAACTTGCACATCGCCTTGTCAGTACATGGAACTTGCACATCGCCTTGTCAGTACATGGAACTTGCACATCGCCTTGTCAGTACATGGAACTTGCACATCGCCTTGTCAGTACATGGAACTTGCACATCGCCTTGTCAGTACATGGAACTTGCGCATCGCCTTGTCAGTACATGGAACTTGCGCATCGCCTTGTCAGTACATGGAACTTGCACATCGCCTTGTCAGTACATGGAACTTGCACATCGCCTTGTCAGTACATGGAACTTGCACATCGCCTTGTCAGTACATGGAACTTGCGCATCGCCTTGTCAGTACATGGAACTTGCGCATCGCCTTGTCAGTACATGGAACTTGCGCATCGCCTTGTCAGTACATGGAACTTGCACATCGCCTTGTCAGTACATGGAACTTGCGCATCGCCTTGTCAGTACATGGAACTTGCGCATCGCCTTGTCAGTACATGGAACTTGCACATCGCCTTGTCAGTACATGGGGAAATTATCGTGAACACCGCACTTTGCTCGGAATATTTATGGCATCATTTAGTTTGTTGTTAATATTACAGCCTCCAAGCGCTGCAGGCATGAGCCAGCCGGAACGACAGAAGACATTAACAGACAGGAGGGTACTGCTTGTACTGAAGCCGACCCTGACATAGTTGGGGAAAGGCGACGCAAATGATGAGAAGGGACCTGCCGACCATCGGCTTGGAATACTTGGACGACTATGACGAGATCCTTCGGTGGGACTGGACTCTGGTGAAGAAGTGATTTCTTCTTCTTCACACCGTCAACACAGTCAACAGCTGGACCAATATCTGCGAACTCTTCATCATCATCGTCCCTAGGTATTTAGTTAGAATGCGGCGGAAACGATTTTCTGACAAGTGTCACTCCACCACTACGACATAATATTATGTCATGGTCCGAAGACTTGTCGACTGATGACTGTGTCTGCGCAGGCGCGGTCACGGTCACATCCTCATACGCGCCAGTTTTAACGCGTATGGCAATATTAGAGATTTATCGCCGGAAATAAGTATCAATGTCACAAAACCACTTGTCTAAATTATGAATTAATTAACGTATAAGGTCAATGAGACCTACAGGGCGGGGGCGGTAAGCTAAACAACTACTCGACTTTGACGGACGGAAAAACACCAAACTTCATACTTGCCCGACGGAACTCTAAAAACAGAAACATGATGTTAGAAACATTATAAAAACTTATAACTGTACACAAATAACAACGCAAAGATCGGTTCTTTAATTATGCAGAAATCCGTCGGAAACAACACATCTCAGCACTTTTTACAACTATGTATCATTATTCTAAATGCCTAAGTTCTTATGGCATTACAACCGAAAAAACATTCACAAAAACATGTATGATTTTATAAATACAATACTTTAATAAAATTCATTGCAAAATTAACATCATGAACAAAACATAGTCACAGAAGGTTCACTAAGAAAATAATTGAAAATTAGAGAGAAACAATGCACAACTCCACGACATCAAATGGCTTGTCCACTCTTTACATGCACGTCGCCGTTTACGTAAAATGTGGTAGTGGGGCGCGTCATATTAACCTAATTGATTATCTGATTGATCATAATAATTATAATTCTAGAGTGTCATTTTAATAGGTACTGTCTTATGTGCAAGCAGCAAGCAACACTCTGATCCACTGCTGGAAACAAGAACTAATGTATTTCCGCCAGTATCCAAAACACTAGCTCATGGCTGACCTATATGCGACTTCCTGACGGCTGCTAGTGTGTGTGAACTTTGCGCACACGCTATAAGGAGTGGATCTTCTAAACTCGCTGTAATCGCCGCGTGTCCGTGGTTCAGTATCAAGGGTACCGGCCGGCCGCTGGTCGCCGTTGTTTATAACTAACAGTTACGTAAGCGCGCGCGCAGTGCCGGCATGCGACGCGCGCGGAAGGCAGCGCGGGCGCCGGCGGCGTCGCTGGCGCTCGCTGTGACAATTGTTCTGGTGGTGGTGCCTACAGCAGCAGCTTCTACTGTACCAACTCCTGACACCCTCTCAGCGCTCGGCGCCCTCTTACCGCCCTTCGTCAGTGATCACTTCGATGAGCTGGTGAAGGCAGCGTCTGCTAGCTGTACGTGATGTGATCGTTATTGTTTTGATAAGCAAGAAGTGATGCAGTGTGATGTGTGGTGTTCGGTAGTTGTTAAGTACCCCGCGTAAAATGTAGTTTTCAATTGTGGGGACAGTGGCTGTAGAGTGTAGGATCTCTGATAGTAAAGAATATAACCATCGTCCTTCTGAGGTTCGTCTCCAAAATTAAAATCAACACTACTTACCCTTTCATAAAACGAAAGCGTGAAGACTTTTATGAAATGTCTCTGAACTTGAACTTATGGCTTCCAAATAAGTACTACACCACTAGAACTCGTCTAAGCTGAAATTACGCGCCCAAATTACCCACTACTTAATTATGTAGTATACGTACACTATGGTAAATGTATACGAACACTATGGTATTACAATATCTGTGACTATGGTAAATGTATACATAAGTACACTATGGTAACTGCGGTAGTGGGGCGCGTCATTTCAGCTCAGACGAGCTCTACCTACTTATTTGTTCAATCTATGCAAAAAGTGTGTCACTACTACGTTGTACGTGTGTTCTTCGTAACCCCTCAGATTCCAATGAAAAACATGTGGCTTGATTAAAGAATTAGATAGACAAAGATGAAGGCTAATTATATTTCCATAGAACTACGAGAACTACTAGAGCTCTAAAACAATTGTATTGTTTTTTTACTGTTGAAGTAAGACTTCCAATTTAGTAACAAATAACTTACTGGTGAACCTTCAAATAACGGGCGAATATTTCGACCCTCGCAGGCTCCCATACCAAAAGCTAACGTCCTACAATCCTACAATCCGCTTATTTGTATGACGTATTACTTCAGCTGAAAAAAGGCAATTTAGATATAATAACTCAGTCAATCATCATCATAATATTATCATCCTACACAAGTCCATCTACTTCATAAAACAAGACTGTAATTAGGCAGGGCTTGCTTTAGTGTAGTTCTAGCGACCCGCCCGTCTCTACCAAGCAGGCAGGGCTTGCTTTAGTGTAGTACTAGCGAGTAGTCTCTACGAAGCAGGCAGGGTTTGCTTTAGTGTAGTACTAGCGAATAGTCTCTACGAAGCAGGCAGGGCTTGCTTTAGTGTAGTACTAGCGACCTATGAGAAAATTCAAATACCTCATCAAAATCCGTTTCACCGTTTCGAAAAACAACGCGGTCACACAGGCAGACACGAAAAGTTAAATGAAATTAGTCATAATTTATAATATATGTACAGTACACCTAGAAGTAAAACTCGAGTAGCATAGCGTTATTAGCACTGCGTGAGTTGAGTAGGATCTGCTATAGTGAACATCAAGACATTATCATTATTATAAGCTTTTTTAATGAAATATATTAAAATAACAACTAATAATTTAAACTTAGAGTAAACAGTGGCTAATCTTTTCCAAAGTAACTACAAGTTAGTATAGAGCATGACATTAAGTGGACCTCCAGACATCTCGCACAAGATCACGCTTCAATGTTCTATGATGCTCCAACTACATAATTTACCTCAATGGCATTTGTATAATGAAATGTCATTATAATCAAATCTTAAATACATAACTTTATTTTAATATATATATTGCGTTCTAATATTCAGTATATAAAAAAAACGAATGACCTAACATAGAATTATAATGGATCTGAATCTATTACGTACAAAGGTAATAATTTAAAATACATCGACAACGGTCAATGTTAGTAAGTTAAACAACACCAACAAAAGATTCCCGCTGCGAACGAGTTGAGTGGGCGAGTGCGCTGCCCAGTATAACGTGAACCGCGGCAAACAGACAACTGTACTGAATTTGGCAAAGTTTAAAACACTCGCCTTTACAAGTGACGCGCCACGAAAGTGCCAAGATGTGCTGGACGCTTTGAATCTTAAACAATGTATTAAACCGTGATTTATGGACGATAACTGCAGATTACATTGAAACTTAGTAGTTAAACATTATAATCAAAATAACTTCATGATCATGTTAATAATTTTATTTTGATGAGAAACACGTTTTCCGTATTTTCGTTAGACGCCGACGTGGTTTACGCAGACAAGCATCAAACAATTTAAGTTAAATCAATCGAAATCCACCTAAAAATGATGCACCCAAAAATTAAGATTTCTAAACTTGTATATTTAACTTCTGAAAGAAATCTCAGTACGAGTACCTTGGCCTTCTGTATGTGACTGAGTCTGTAGCGTTACTTGTAAAATGTTCCAGGTGAGGCTCTCCCGCAGCAGCTTCTGTTCTCGCGCAGCACATCTCTGGAGGCGCCGCAGACGCAGCTGCTGAGGTTTACGCACGGCGGTCAGCGCGCGCTCAGCGTGTCCAGCGCGGCCGAGCGCGTGCGGCGCGACGACGCGCTTGTTCTGTACGTGCCCGGCTGGTGGAACACGCCCAACGACGCATCCTCGCGCGCCATCGTGCACGCGCTTATCACCAAGCACTCCACCGTGCACCTCCTCGACACGCGCCTCTCCTTCTGCCGAGGATACGTCACTGCCGTATCCAACGTGTCACCGCTCTCTCATTTACTCTTCAACTTATTCAAGAAGCTACACAAATCAGGATACCCTCTATCCTCAATTCATATCATAGGTTTTAGTTTGGGCGCCCATGTCGCCGGCTTAACCGGAAAACTGGTGCGAAGAAAACTGAACACTACATTAGGTCGCATCACTGCGCTAGACCCGGCGCGGCCGTGCTTCGCGCGCTCCGAGTATAGGTTAGACAAGGAAGACGCGCAGTTCGTGCACGTGATTCACTCGAGCACCGGCGTGCTGGGCTTAGAGGACCCGGTGGGCCACGCCGACGTGTACGTGAATGGCGTGAGCGGCAAGCACCCCGAGTGTCGCGACCGGAGCATCAGCCTCGAGTGCGACCACGCGCAGGCCTGGAAGCTGTACTCAGCGTCGGCGATGAACGAGAAGTCGCTGATAGGCCGCCGCTGTGCCAGTTGGGACGAACTGCTGCAGAACGAGTGCAGCGGGCAAGAGACTGTCCTGGGGTACTCGTGCAGTTCCAATGAGAAGGGAATGTTCCTCTACAAATCAGAGGAGAAACCTCAGCCACAGTTTCGAGAACGAGAACTGCAGGTGTTCAATCCGTTTAACTTACTGAGGTGGCCGTTCAGGAGCTGGCAAAGTAATGCGTAACAAAACACAATAAACAAGTATTTAATAAGTATCCACTTAAAATAATAAGTTGTATCTGTGATTCTGTGTTCGTGAGTCGTGACAATTTTTTGCAGTATAATCTATGATTAATTGCGAATTAATTTGCCCCTTTAATATCTAAGTACACAACTTTGTGATTACGTGACTGTGATATTAGTTAAAATATAAGTTTACGTTTGTAAAATGCAGTTTTGTTGTAAAAAGAAAAAATACTGAACAGCGTGTTTTATTTTTACGAGCATGCAGCGCCATCTAGTTAGTTGAGTTCATATTTGTATGTACCTAGCGTTTCTAAAACTATCCGCATGGTGCCGCCACGGGCGACTGTACTTAGTCAAGATTGATGGGAGGGTTTGCTTACCATTAAGTTGGACAGAGATTTGTGCGACGGATAGGTATTTACATTATTTATTTAACCAGACACATACATTATGGTTATCTGCCGGTTAGTAACATAAGAAACTGCTAAGCTGGAACCGTTACACCAAGTTACAACAAAACTTTAAGTAACTACTGTAAACAAACACTAAATATATCAAACTAATTGTTCGGAGTTCCAAATGAAAGTAAAAAAAAAAGTAGGTGGTAATTCGCGCGCGGTTGGTCACAGTTCCAACCTAACTTATAAACAGCCGAACTATTTATCTAATTGCCCATTCCAACATTATTTATTACATACTCTACTTGAGTATTTTTGTATTTACATTGCAGCATGAAATAACCGAACAATTTTCTTTTTTACCTTACTGTTCATGTTTTACTGTGACACTACCAACCGCCGAAAAATTAAAATATAATCCGTTACTTTTTTCAGCTGATCGTAATAACCTCACTAATGTTTAATTATCAGTTACAAAACTTATTACCCATCATTTTATTATATAATCTCAAATCCAAAGCAAAGCATTACTTGTTGTTTCTTTCTACCCAGGTAGGTACTCACACTTTCACAAAATTACCTCAGTGATTATTTTGATGACAATTCTTTGACATAATATTATTTGTATACTCGTAACGTATAAATGCATGACACATTATATTATAATTATGCATGACGACTCTAATATTATAGTGATTCTGTGGATAATGTTAATTTAAAATATTTTTCTTAACATCATAATTATATTGACATTATAATTATTTATTTTTGACATTATTGCATTTCATTAAGTATTTTTATTACCTGACAAAACTATTATTGCATTTCTATTTAATTATTATTTTTTCACTTTTTTATTGACATTACTACTGAGTTATTATAAATGAATTTTAGTGATTGACAAAAGCCTTCCATACATGTATATTTGTACGCCAAATGGCAAAACATAGAGAAACTATTATAAAACAACTGTAACATCTTGCACACTACTGTAACCTATGTTTACAAATAAAGAATATTGATTGATTGATACCTCAAACGTAGCCCCGTCAACGTGGCGTCTCCAAAACTATTTAAATCAGATTGATAGCTTTCCTTTTGGGCGTGAAATTTCATTAACCTCGCTGTAGTTGAAGCAGCAATTTGGTAAAATATCACGTTTCTCAGGCCATTTATATTCCATCAGAGCTCATCAATATATCCGGGGGCAGCACATCGTGTCCATGACGGCTGATTAATGGTACTCAGCGGGTCGGGGGCCGGCCGGGGGCGGCTGCGGAGGGGGCGGGGAGCTGCCTGGCCCCCGTGGGTCGGGGGCAGCCGGCGCGGTCGCTGATAGCAGACCCGTCGAGTCCAGATTGTATAATAACTAGTCCGTCTATCTATTTTTTATTGATTTGGTTTGGGATACCGAGACAGTTGAATGTACGTCGGCCATTGTTACGTCGGCACGTCATTGCTCAGAGGTCTTTGTAAGGGACATGACACATTGTTGTTATTGTAAGTATTCGCAAGTCACAACGTATTAAATGTATCAACTAATAAAGCTCTATTCAAAATACCTGTGTAAAAGTGTAAAAGTTACGCTTTTTACAGATAGGTACCTATCTGTAAAAAGAGTAACTTATAAATAAAATAAACTAGAAGCTAGCTAACTAGTTTCGTAACTAAACAATAACTTGAAAAGACGTCAAACTACAAAATGTTAATCAATAGGTAACAATATAATAGGTTCATCAATAAACCTCCAACTGTCACTAACGAGGCACAATAGAATTTTAATTGTTATCGCCTTCTTAAGGCCAATCGACAGTTGAGCGGAGAACTTAGTTCACAACTAAGTCCATGTTTTTCTATTACTCCTGTATAAAACTATATAATTCCTGTATAATTTTCTCGATAAGGGAATTGTTGGGTATCTCATATGGCATAAAGCTATTCTTAGGTACTACTTGTTATACTTACTTACTATAATACAATACTTAGTAAACTTACGAAATAGAACAAATCAAGAGCGCGGCGGGGCACCTTGTAACTGTCAGGTAGTATTAAGTTCCACACTGACAACTTTGCGCATAGATGGCGGCAGGTGTTCCGACTGTAGTATTCTGAACAGGCACAGTGAACAACTGAACAACTTCTGTAGACTCGAGCGAGGTGACGTCAGAGTGCTGAGTGCTCAACACTGAACTACAGGGGTGCGGCAGAACAGCTCGAGTTTGTTGGCTATTCTTTGTGCCGATTATTTAAGCAGTCCGAACTATGTACCTAGTTGTAGTTTTGTTTGACATGTCTTACTTGTCTTGTTGCAATAAGGCTGTAAAAGACATAAAAAAATGGCCTGTGAATCAACACCTTGTGAAACCTGTACGATAATTAGTTACTAGTTTATTTAATTATAATTTTCATTTAAATTATTACAATAGAACGGACATTTCATAATTTCGAAAACATTTTAGAAAGTAATATTCGCTTCGGTCCTATTCCCCAGCGCCATAAGGTACTTTTTTTTTCGATTTGACGTTTTGAATACCTCTGATAAGGGCAATAGCTCATACAGCCAAGTCTTTGGACGCAGCGGTATAGTGTGCAGTTGTGCACGGTAATTACAAAGCTCAGCATCCTCAGCGCTTGATATATATCTATGAATAAGGTTTTTAGTTATAAAGCGATTGAAAGCGCTGTGTGCATAGAGATTTAATTTAGATCTCTATGGCTGTGTGAAACGAGCAACATCGGAACTGACAGTCGATGAACTACATATCAGTTCATTTTACGTATGATAGTAATGACAATGGTGCCGATTCTCTTGTACACCGAACTAAACTAACTAAACTATCACTAAAATTCCTTACTTTTTGCTATGAGAATCTTAGAGCTATTCTGCCAACAAAAATCTCTAAATTTAAAAATTATTTTGACAGAACTAAAATCGAATTTGACAATCGCGACTCCACTTGGTACCTACTTGTTTGCCTACCACGTGATTTTTTTTGAGCCGGAGAGGCGCGCAATGTGGCCGTCTCGACGTATTTTTATATGGAATTTTTCACTTTTTGGAAGAAAACAAAAAAATTAAATTACCAACATGTTAAATATTACGGGTTTGCGGCTTGCAAAGGGGGTCAAAATTTTCATTATTTTTGCGATAGGACACACCGTTTTCGAGATATAAGCAAAAGAAAATAAAAAAAAAATACAGTACCGTTTTGCAACTGAATTCGAGGTGTTGGTTTGAATTTTAGTTCATGACATCTAATTTTATTCCACACATTTTTAATCGTGATTAAAAATAGTCAGAGTTAGAGGATTTTAGATATAGAACAAAAATTTTGGTTAAAACGTCAAATTCAGAATAGCATTTTCACTAAATTAAAACTCAGTACCATCTTAGTGCTGTCAAACTAAATTATAGTTAAGTTGTGTCGCTTTAGTCTATTTTCAGAATAGGAAATCGTTTGACAGGAATAAACTAAATTTTAGTGGTTTTTAGTTTAGTTTAGAGAATTTGTGACAAGAGAATCGGCACCAGTGTCGTTATTTTGTCACTCACTTTTATACAACACTAGCTGATGTCGGTTATTATATTATACTAAAACCTTCCTCGAGAACCACTTTATCCATGGGTGAAAACAGCATGAAAATCGGTGCAGTAGTTTTTAAGTTTATCGCGAACAGGACGACAGACAGACGCGCGGCGATTTATTCCATTCTTATACCAAAAACTTATACCACTGATATTTATTTTCTACTAGCTTCCGCCCACGGCTTCGCCCGCGTGGTATGTCGATAAAAAGTAGCTTATGTCCTTTCTCAGGCTCTAGACTATCTGTGTTTCAGTAGTTTTGGCGTGAAAGCGCGACAGACAGGCAGACAGAAAGACAGTTACTTTCGCATTTATAATAAGTATTATATTATTATTATTATAAAACTTTATTTCAGACTATCTTATACAGAATCATCCATATTTGTGTTAGTAAGTACTTAGGAACTATGTTAGTAAACCACAAAAATAAGACAAACATAATCACACAGACACATGGAGTGCGATCCAGTGTCTTAGAAAAGGACCGTCTAACCGGTCCGCTATTACTTTCAGGATGTTATTGGAGCTTGCTCGAATACGGTGCAATATGGAGGCCGCTCTCTTTCTCATGATGGCATGAAAGCCATCAATCTGAGCCTCCATAAACATGCCAGACGCACTACAGCATCTCGGCAGCCCCAACAACATCCTAAAGGCGTTATTGTATTGTACACGAAGGGCGTTGAGTGTCCGTTGAGTACAGCTGACCCACAAGGTGCAGGAATAAAATGATTGGCAGTATGCCCTAAACATTGTGCACTTTACTGCGTTCGGGCACCGTTTAAACCTGCGAGCCAGCATGTTCCCACGGACAGCCAAAGCCCTCCGTTCCCTCTCAACGTCCACGTCATCCGCAAGGTTCTCCGTGACCCAGTGACCCAAGTACTTGACCTGCGTCACTCTGTTGAGCGGTACACTATTTAGTGTAACCGAAGGGACGGAGTCAACTTTAAAATTCCGCGGTAGGAACACCAGCAACTCACTTTTCTTCGCATTGTACCTGAGCCCATGAGCCACGGCGTATTCCTCACATTATAGTAAGGATTCCGAACGGATACCATTGTTTAAACTAATACCAAAACAAGTTCAAAGATATAAGGTACAGTCAGTATAAATATGAGTTTTAACAAATACCCAGTGGTATTAGATTTAGAGAATGGAAGAAATCGACGCGGCGGAGGACTTTGTTTTATAATATGTATAAGGATACCATAGCTACAAATAATTAATTAGGTACGGCAAGAATGGTTCTGACCTCAGTTCTGACTACCTAATAATACATAATATTATGTAGGTACCTAACGAAACGTTTGAAGATATAATCCAATGTATTTTCACTAATAAACGCTTCTATTGGCCGAATTATAACCTGAAAATCCGAGAAGTGTCCGTGATTTTAATTTAGTTTCAATCGAATGTATGCATTATTTAGAACACAGAAAGTAAATTCATGACTGTGTTGGTTCTGATGTATGTACGCCGAACAATGTTGAGTTCTCAGAATAACACGTTCTTCTTGCATTTTTTTATTGCTGTATCTTTCTGGATCGGCTTTCTCTTCAGGGAGAATGAATATGTTAGTAAAAATTCAAAGTTGTTACACTAACATACAGGGAGAAAGATGTTTATCGGTGTGCCTACATAAACTACTGTACCAATGTAGATAATAATGTACACGAGTCATTTTACGGGTTTAATAAATAGAGGTTAAGTATAGGTCAAACGTCAAACAGTACAAGTAGCGTGATAGCGTTACTTACATAAACACCCATCATTACAACCGACACGCAAAATATTTAGAATAAAAGAGAAAACAACGCTCAAGTTCACTTCAGTAACAAGATTATGAGAACACAACCTAATGACTTTTACTGAGAATCGCAACTATCTTGAGAGTACTTTAATTAAGGCGGCCCATCTTGCCAGCAGTCCGTCCGTTACCTCGGGGCCCCCGGCCCCAGGCCCCGCCAGGTACCCGTGTTTCCACGAAGCCGTGGAGGCTGCCCCCCGGTTGCCCACGTTTGCCCACTCGCGCCCCTCGTCTGGTTCTAGGAACATGTAATTAGGCGCGCTGTGACGTCTAGACACGCCCAGATACAAATGTATTGTCACCGCACGGATTGCAGCAGAAGGTTTAGTCTGCGTAAATTGTTAATATTCCATTTTGATGCAAGTGCGCGTTTTTTCAAAGTGCAATGATTGACAAAGAAACGTTTTCACGCTTTCACACTTACAAGGAAAAAGTCAAACAGCGGAACAATGAATGGCTCAGAATCACCAAGGTGGCAAATTCCAAGACTGGTTTTATGACAAAAATACAAGCTATAATTACGAGTTACTTTTTTGTTTGCCACAAAACTTGTGCTAAAACAAAAGAACTTTAATAGAGCGAGGCGCCTTTGATTATTTCGTGAACGTTTTTGAAAATTTTATGAAATGCCCGAAAACTGCTGAAGTGTTTTTTTATTTGCGTGTGTTTTTTTTTAAATTATTTTTAAGCCTTTATTGCTGATACCAAACATTATAAGTACCTACATTTTATACATAGTAGCAAACTGCTTTAACTATCATCTGTCCATCTTTTAGCTTGTCTGTCTGCCTCTGTTTCTTTTGCCAGCATGTGGTTGCCATTCAGGTATGCTCTTCGTCCATTTTAGACTGCCGTCCCTTCATCCCTTGTTATGTGGCCTGTCCATCGCCGTCAGTCTTTTAGCGTCTCGCCCAACATAAGTATTTCTTTCAATTCCCCTTTGGCACGTTCAGTAGATGTCCCTGAGTCAACGCCCAAGTTTGGCATGCATATGTCGTGAGACATTCGTGAGTTATACGAGTTGAAGACTTTTCCCTTCGCTGTCATAGGGAAGTGTTTAGTGTTTAATTCTAAATACCAGAAGCTTTTCCAAGCAGAAGTTCTTACTATTTCTATGTCTGTTTGTGTGTTGTTATGTTTGTGTTTGGTCTTTGAATGATATCTGCATGTGTACCTAATTTCTAACATACTTATTCGATATCTTCATTATCTACTTTTATGGCTATTTCTTCTCTGTTTGTCATTGCTTTTGTTTTTTATTTATTTATGGTAAGACCGACTACGTTATCCAAAGTTGCCTGCCGTTGATATTTATGCCAAAATTGTCCCACTCACTCAATACGCTGAATACGCTTTCCAAGATTGGAGAGAAAACTTTTGGGGACAGCGGATCTCCTTTTCTCCTTGCCCCACCTCTCAAAGTTATTGGGTTCTCTTCGCTGATTCTAGTCCTACTTGTGCTATTGAGTAAGTATATATTTTTTATTATACGTATACTTATATATATTTTTTTAGCACTCCTTGCTGGATTAGAGCCCTCCAAAGCGAATCATCTTTTATAGAATCAAAAACTTTACTAATTCTATAAATGCGATACACACACGGCTACATATCAAGCTATAAATTTCCAGTATAAGCTGATCTCGCATTGTATAGGATTTCCGTATAATTAGAGGTCAGCTTATACTGGAAACTTATAGCTTGATATGTAGTTTCATTGTGTGTACAAGACCGACCCACACCGCGGAACAGCGCATAACTTGGAGACGCGTCGTCTATGTGGTTGCATTATTATTGGAGCGAACGACGAAGAAGAAAAAGCAGAATACATTCTAATTCCATGGACTCGCCGAACCGCTGTTTCTGTTATCTGTGGCCTGCTAAAATTCCACCAATTTTGGATTTAGGCGGCATATTTACGATATTATTTATCGTGTTTTTGATGAAATTACATGAGTTTAGATCGTTTATGATACAGCAGGCGTAGCATGGCGCTTTCTATCTCTACGAAGAATAGACATAGAAGAAAGTTTTCTATCCTTACTGTCAAAATCACACTGACAACCGATTAATCCTATGATAAAACAAAGAATTCTGAGTCGAATTATGTAAAAGAGTGAATTTCGTAAAAAGTGCAGCCGACTCTTTCTATTTTGCTGTCGTCTCGTACTGTCTACTGGAAACGTCATTTTTGTCTACTCTTCCGTCGACAAAACGGTGCTCATGCTACGCCTGCTGCACTTAACTAGGTATGAAAACATTCGTGTGATACTATATCACTACATATTATATAAAACAAAGTCCTCCGCCGCGTCTGTCTGTCTCGTCTATTCGCGATAAAGTCAAAAACGACTGCACTGATTTTCATGCTGTTTTCACCAATGTAAAGAGTGGTTCTCGAGGAAGATTTTAGGTATACCTAATAACTGACATCCACGCGGGCGAAGCCGCGGGCATCACTCATCAGCAGGCTAGTGTATTATAAACTGAGCTGCCACACTCGTGTTTTAACCCTTGTTATGTAACAACTATTTATGCAACAGTTTCATAAACAAACATTCCAATGTGGTTGTTAATAATTAATGCAGCTGCAAGTATCTATGTATCATTAATTCATTACGCTCTAAACCGATACGTATAATAAGTCTCTATGTAGTGTAGTGCTGTGCGTTTCTTCCACAGAACAGATAAAAGAGGTTAGAAAGGAAATAGTCCCTGATTTCTATTAGAACGCGTGTCGCCGCTTGTTTCCCACTCAAGATCAAGAGACCAATACGTACGCGCATTACGCACACAAAGAAACCACTCACACTTAGATCAGTAGTTTGCTATTGGTTGTCACACTAACGCAAACACTGCGTTTGACGTACACTCACACACGCTCAAAAGCAATTTATTTCTCATACATGTTACGGCGACCAAAAGGTCGATTAATTATATCGATAAAATTGCTGTAATTTTTAAGTTGGAAATTTTTCGCTATAATTTTGGGAAGGGGGACAATTAGCGTGGACTTACTAAATACATATAAATAATAATGTACAATTAAGGGGGAACATTCGATAAAGCCGCGAAATTCAAATTTTCTTTAGTTTTTTGGTAATTGTAGCTCTGTTTTACATAATTCATGCCTTGGGCTTCAGCTAGTAAGTAAGAAAATTACACAAGTAAAAAATACAAGAATATTTTAATATTGAACAATAATATTTATTTATGAAACTGTTGGGTATTAAAACTAAATTAAGGGGTATTAAAACACGAAAATAAAATTTTAAATGTATGTTTTCATTATACACGGCTAACCTCAAACACACATATACTTAGTATCGACATTGTGTACAACTTGGTACAACACTATCGATAAGCATGGATTTCGCCGAATTTCAGCTTTGGCTCGTTGCACGCAACGTTCGCAGTGAACGCAATACATTGCGCAATCACTCATCTAGTACAAGATGGTACCCATGCATTGAAAGCAATGTATAATTTTGAATCTGTTTGCGATTATATCGTTTTTGTCTTTAAACTACATAATATTATTGTAATAATTACAAATATCACTTGTATTTAATGGTTTTTGGACTTACCGGTGAAAAGAAATCCCTTCCCGGGCAACAATACACACCTGGCTTCTTTTCCGACACGTAATAATAGCACAAGACGGCATAATTCTTTTTTTTTCGCGGAGCGTCACACGTTGTCACAATATGAGCGCGACTGTTGACCGGTGAACCAAATTTCGGTTGACTTATGAGCGTTTGCTCATAAGTGCGGCGCGCTTGCCCCGCCCACAAGGCCCTTCTAACCTCTTTTATCTGTTCTGTGGTTTCTTCTCAGCAGTGAAATCAAAGTTACAAAGACATCTTTTATATCTTTGGTCACAAATTCCAGTGTCGATTCAAAAGTGAGTTTTATTTTTATATTGCTATTTTTAAAACATTTTCCCGCTATTCTTCCTTCTTTCTCGTCCTTTCTGTTCCAAAATTATTACCCTAGGAATATTCATTAATATTTCTTTAGTTATAGAAACCAAACCAGTAGACACGAGCATATAACGGTTTTGTAGCCTGTGATGTGACTCGCCGTGACCATGACCAAACGTCGAGTATCTATCACGATTGTTTATTATTAATTGACTAGCGACGCGCACCATAATCGAGTAATGCACGATCGGTTAGAATTGGAATCGGTTTGAAACAAAATAATGTCGAATCCATTGTTTTAAAAGTTTAAAAAAAAACCACTGTTTTACAAAACCGGTAGTTGTTTTACATAACAACTCCGTTTTGTAAAACAGCTGAACGACATTCAGCTGGATTTTAAAACTGCTACCCACGTGTAGCCGTAATCCAGAATGGCCAAGTCGGTTACAGAACTTAGCGATGGAAAGTTCAAAACCCACATCAAACGGGTCCTTATCAAAAAGCATATTATAAGATTAAAGACTCCGTTGAAGACAAGGAAGTTTGGCAATCATTTCTTCTGCACATGTGGCTTCCCTGGTACCTCATTAACGGCATATTCAGGCTGTAAGGGTAAACAGTCTTGTCATTCAAACCATGGGTAGTTGACTTAAATATAATAATAAATGACCGAACACAACAAAAAAAAAAACGTAATTTTCATTAAAAGATTTTAAAAAGTTTCTATCCGACACCGTGCTCTCTAGCGAAACAGCTGACTGACTGAGGGAGGGGTCGTGCTCGCGGCCGGTCAGGTCACATCCCGTACCCCCCGCCCGTGTTGAGACGCAAGTTCGTTGCCCTAGCGCATAGGACAACGAACTTGCGTCTCGTGGTAAAATGTAGATTGAAAAAAAAAGTTGTAATTTTCCATTGATTTTACGTTCTATAAATGAAACCAAACCACTGGTTGCAAGGATAACGGTGTTTACCCTAACACCCTGTTTATGTAAGAGTCTATTAACTGCTCCCAAATTACCATGTTTATTTTCTTAACATTCATCCTTGACATATAATCATTGTATTTAACATTATATACCTCCAATTAATTTCAACTCTTAGTGGCTTTTGTGGACAGGATTATAATTATTCAATTTTTTACAGTTGTAATAGCAATCACGTCAATAGGTTTTTATTTGAATTTGAATTTTATTAGTCTTTTAGATAGATTATTTTCTATTTTGTGAATGTGAGAACGTTGTAGGCATATTGGACCGTAGATTTATTGAACATCTTCTATTTTTGTTAAGTACCTGGTACTTACTTGTTGAAAGGCCTACATTGTCCTCCCATGCCTACCAACACTGTAATTTGAAAGTATTGTAAAAGCCAATTATTTTTAAAAGAGTAACCATGTAGTTTCTTGCCAGCTCTTCTCCATAGGAAACGACCAATTGGAGCCGTGCACCTAGCTTCTGACGTTTCATAAGTGCCCATGTAGGTTTATGTGAAATAAAATATTTTGATTTTGATTTTTTTTGATTTTGGCTTTTAAGCAGTCACAATAAGAGTTTGGTGTAGGGCGACCATGGTGAAATAAAAAATGAAAGTAAATAATTACTATTACAAACAAATATATTGAACTTTAATAAAGGTTTACTTATGTAAAACATCTACAATCTGACGTTTCATTTCACGCTGTTTTACATAGCGTCTAATCGTTGACCCACTGAACAATCCTGCGTGTTAAAATTCAGAAATTATGTAAAACCGCTAAACGTTGTTCAGCTGTTTTACATAACGGAGCTGTTATATTATATTATATATCTTTATTTCAGACATACGTCCATACATTTTTAACAAATAAAACGTTAGTAGGGTTGTTAGTATAACACATAAAAATACAAATAAACAGGGTGTTAGTAATTTGTTAGTACAAAATCAAAAACAGTACATACAGTCTATTTCCTGTTACTGAGTAAGTGAACACTCGCCCAGTAAACAGTGAACGGACCGTTTATTTTGCACACTAACGTTCTGAGGACAGTGTTGGTGCTACCACGAACCCTGCTCATCATCGATGCGGTTCTTTTCCTGATGATAGAGAAGAAATAATCGATGGAAGCTCCCGCAAACATTTCGGAAGCACTGCAGTACCTGGGTTTCTTCAACACTGCCCTCAGAGCGTCATTGTACTGAACACGTAGGGCATTGTAAGCCCGCCGCGTAAAATTGATCCACAGACTGCACGTGTAAAATGACTGACAGAAGACTCTGAAAAGTAACAGTTTTACATCCGTAGTACATCGTGCGAATCTCCTGGCCAACATATTGCAGCGGACTGCCAACGCCCTCCTTTCCCTCTCTAAGTCTGCATCATCCTGTAGGCGATCCGTCAGCATGTGACCCAAGTATTTTGCTTCAGTCACCCTCACTAGTGACGACCCCCCGATCCTAATTGGTGGCACATTTGATGGAGCTTTGTTCCCCGCCTTGAATACCATGAGGACACTCTTACTAGCATTATACTTGAGTCCATGTGACGTGGCATATGCTTCACAAATGCCCAGAAGTCTTCTAAGTGCACTCACTGACGGGCTCAGCAGAACCATGTCGTCCGCATAACTAATATTATTTATCATGGTTCCGTCTATCGAACACCCGACCATAGCCCCGCTGAGCCTGCCAATCAGCTGGTTAACAAATAGGTTAAACAAGCTCGGAGAAGTCAACCCACCTTGCCTGACACCGCATTTCAGAGGATATTCCTGACTAAGCGAACTGACCCATCTGACCGCATTTTTTTGATTGCTGTACCAATGCTTGAGGAGGGATACCGTCTCTCTCGGCACAGTCGTCTCCTCAAGTAATTTATGCCACAGAATATCATAATTAACCAGGTCGAACGCCCTCGACAGATCAAGAAAACACGCATATATCGGTGTATTCCTGTCAGTATAG
Source organism: Lithophane socia (assembly GCA_947522985.1). Lineage (NCBI taxonomy): Eukaryota > Metazoa > Arthropoda > Insecta > Lepidoptera > Noctuidae > Lithophane > Lithophane socia. Next base: position 416,618 of record OX383270.1, on the reverse strand, counting down.
TACCGTACAGTCTGTTTCAGACACATAATCGCCATTTCCGTTGACAGGTTGGGTCTGAAGCCAAACTGCAAGTCATGGATTTGAAGGTGTTTGCTCAGCTGTGCGTTCAAGAGACTGTCAAGGACCTTCGCCACGGTAGTGGCCAATGATATCGGGCGGTAGTTACGCTTGTCAGATGGATCCCCGGTCTTGTTCTTTATTATAGGAACTACTACTGTCTTCAACATATCATCCGGAATACACGAGTGGCCTACACAAAAGTTAAACAGTAGACTCAAGACTCTGGGCAGATGTACACCTGCGTATCGCAAATGTTCTATACTTATTCCGTCATGACCTGGTGACTTTCCACGTTCCATCTTTATTATGACATTCTTCACATCTATTGGCATAATCCGAGTGTACTTATCACCAGGTCTGACTTCTGGTTTACATAAGTTATCACTCTCACAGGGCATTGGTTCTACAGTAAACAAATCCCTAAAAACATTTGCAATATTTTGATCACCTACTACACCATCAACGCTCACAGTAATGCTCGGCCCAGGGTTCAAATGCCCCGTATTTTTCCAAAAACCGCAAAAATCTTTAGCCTTGTGCTTTGCTGCCAGTATGTCCATTTTTATTTGAAAAACAAATTTATGTAAAACAACTAGCGGTTTTGTAAAACAGCGGATTCTACAATCCATCTGCGACATTATGGATTACTCACATGAATAAAGTTAGGGTGAGGTTCTTGAGTTGTTTTATTTTCAGTATTTTCAGTACCTACTTAGTATTTTGGGAAGGAAGGCTAAGCTTTCTCTTTAGTTCCAACACTTTATAGTATTCGAGAATTTAGTAAATCAACTGTGTCAGAGTTAGCGTTTGTTTGTTCGCTCTATTCTATAGAAAAGACTTCACAAACAAAGTTGTAGATCGAAGATCTCGACCATTCATTACTTCCCATTGTACTTTGTATGCTTTTGTATGAAAGAAAATCTATAGAATATATAAGTAACATTATTCTTTGTACTCGTAATTCATGACATGACTGAAGATAAACATACGACACAAACATGGATAGTTTTATTCACAGATCAATTAATATAAGTACACTTTATATTACCTACTATACTTAATTATTGTTAACTAAATTTATTTATTTATTTATTTAATACTTTAAGCGCACACAAATGTACAGAGGCGGACTTAATGCCATAGGCATTAAATACTACTACACTAAACCCCTACTATACCACTAAATACACACTAAATATACTGGTACTAAATACCTATATCTATTGTATATATAGTTATGGTTTCGACGAACGCGAAATATCAACTATGGTGGAAGGTGGAAGGAACTATCAACTGTTTTACTGATTCCATAGGGATTACTCATTTCTGCGGAATATTTGAAGTGATTACAATTTGATTGTATGTTGTGTATCTACATTAATATTACTTCTGATGCAGGCGGCAAGTCAGCTAAAGGAAACAGGTTCTGACCGCTGATCCTAGAGCCGCGCGCGTGTGCCCGACCTCTGGACCTCTCGTGTTCTTACATCTCTATACATAAAGGTACCTATTGGTATTATTTCAAATATAGTCTGTTTGAAATCCATTTTTTATGTCATTTTTAGTAGGTGAACATTAAAATAAGCCTTCACTAGCTCTACTAGCCGTGACCTACTGAAATATTGTAATTCATAGACGAAATGGTGAAATGACGTCTTATATCGTCGTCGCGATATCTGTATAAAAATTATGTGATTGAGAACAATGAGCTATCTCGAAGGTTCAATAAACTGTCTAGTGAACATGAAATGAAAAAAATCAATATCGTTGTTAATTTGTTGATGAAAAGCTTCTTCACGGAAAACTATTTGCGTTTAAACATAAGAACGCAGCGACTGATGAATTCTCCATACAAACGTAGGTAATATCAAAATCATTTGCAATTTGAGCATTTTTCGACCATAATGTGTTGTTATTCGGATTGAGACAGTATTTATCTAGGTTTTTTTTCTACTATTGTTTAACAGAAAAGTAATGAACAGGGAAAAAAATTGCTCATGTGACGGTAGCGCATCGGAGATGCCTTTTTTCATAGCCCACTCTCTTTTTTCGTATAATATAAGTAGGGATACGAATATAGTACAGTAATATTCTGAAAACTGACGAAAGCCCCGTATACTTACACTTTTATCTCCTAAAAGTAGTTTTTTTTTATTAACCTAAAACACATATATTTCCATTTGTAAAATTATAAAGTCTGTGTATGTGTAATTGTATAATTTTCAGATCTCCAGCATAAAATTAAGTTTGTATAGAAAAACCCACACAAACTTCCATCCCCTAATTTAAAGGGTGGGGGTGATTTACAAAAAAAATATAACAAGGAGTCTGTATATTGTTCCAAGTTCCAAGTTTTAGAATTTTTTTAAAGCTTGTGTACGTTCTAATACTAGCTAACATACCAAATTTCAGTTTTCTAGGACTTCAGGAAGTACCCTAAGAATTTTGATCATTATCAGTGAGTCAATAGGTAAGTGATGAAATCGGGCTTTTTTAGATATCAATAAAATCTAAAGTATAAGAGCTATGCAATTAAAACTGTATAATAAATATGTTTAATAGATAAGTCCACTATTGACATCATATCCCGAGAATTTTGTAAATTGTTTATCTGATATAATCCAAACCAAAATTATGAGGGTAAAAAAAACGACAAAGCGCTTCGAGAAAAGGTAGGTAGTGCCCTTGCGCTTCGCTTGTCTCGTCTTGACTAGAAGATTATTTATATTAGTGAATGGTCGGTGTAATCGCTCATCTAAGGTCATCAAATAGGATCATTGGCCAGTATAGTGTGGCGTACACGCCGCCCGAGACGCGTGACGCCACAAATTGCAATAAAGTTTAACGATGCAGGCTGATGCAGCACGAGGGAACCTTGTTCGACAAGCACTTGTATTACAGATATTAAGTTGCACGACAATCAAGAGATGTCGTGTACCTGCTATAGTTATGGCGTTTCCATAGAGGGCAAAATGTCGATTCAAAAGCCTTTCAACATGCAGGGTCTGTTCAAAGTCTTTCGAATAGAGATTCTCTTCTTTATTCAATCAGGAGCTTATAATTTATTATTATGCAAATGTACATGATTGCATCTTACGAGGGTAGTTTGTATAATCTCAACGCATTAGTACTGTAGTCTAGTGTAATCAACTATGAGCATAAGTACAAAAAAACGCAAACATGAGTTAAATAAATACTTATCTGGCAAATAAGCATTTCACTGCTTTTGTTACTGAAAAAGCCAAAATAAAGGTCAAACTACATTCAATCAATGTATAAACTTAGAATAATAACGCAGTATGAAAATAAAACATTTCGTATTGACAAAAGATTTTTTACTGTTCCAATTTTAAGAACCGAGGATTAAATTATCGTAGTAGGGTATCAGAAATATAACAATAGTATGGAATTATTATTAGTGGCACATTGTGCCAGCCGCGGGCACTTCCCGAAATGGCCGGGTCACGCTCGGCTGAGCCGGGCATTGTGGCAGCAGGATTGTAGCAATGAGCTGATATTGTGGGCCGACAGGTTCCTGATGAGAACCAAGTCAAGATTAAAGTTACTTGACAGAATTTGAGTAAGTATTTACAATTGATTCACGATTTGTTATGTGAATCTATTCCATCCATCGAATGACGGTTATTGTTGTCAGGCATGTCGTTGTCATCAATGTCATCCACAGTGCCACACAATACAAAAGGTATTATTTATTACTTCCAAATAACTTTCTATCAGGAATTCAGCTGACGCACAATGCACCGCTAAATTGAGTTCACTTGTAAATGAATGGACTATAATGAATAATACCAACTAGGCGAGAGTCCTAATTAAGGCAAACCATAACTACGTCCTTTGCACGAGATAGGCGGTGCGTAAACTTAGTGCTATGCAAACTTGGGATTACAAATCTCGATTTTAGGCCATGCGTAGGATTAGTGCAAATTTTAATATTCATTTAAGTGACAACGATCAGTCTCCATGTAGCTAGTTCGGCAACAATTTTGTTGGATCGTACTCGTAAGAACTGGGCTTTATATCTGCATGGTGATGTTCCATCAATTTAATTGTTTTCTGTTGAGAACTAGATAAAACTGTATAGTCAGCTGCCTGTCTTCCCATACGAGTTGTTATTAACGGAAGGAAGTAGGTGAACGTGCTTCTCTTACAAGTACATGTATACCGTGTATGCACCGACGCCGACGTACTTAGGTACCCCTTTATAATGTAATATTGAAACACGTGTACTCGAATGCATTCAGCAGCGTAGCTTTGTTGAACGAGTAAATCCGAGGGTGAATACAAAATGTACCGTACCCACCTAGCCAGGCATCTTTACAACAATCTTTAAGAAACTCTCAACGGATCTAATGCCAGAGCTTGTTACTCCGGACGTGACGTGCATAGCAACCCTGAACTCAACTTTGTGAACTAAGATCGATATACTTACGAGAAACTAATGACATTCGTACGACGTGCCTCTAGTATAGCCGCACAGGCGGTGTAGGCACACAGGACTGTGCGTTTGTTCTCTAATGGACTTTTGATACGAGCCCCTTGCACCGGACGCGGCTGACATTAGGCGCGACTCAATTGGACGCGCCCAACTAGGAAATTATCGTTTTAGCTGCGGCTATTGCTCCTACGATTATTTTCGAGGTTTCCAGAAAACGAATCCGTAATTTAAACAGAGTTCGTTAAGAAATCATTTACCGTCTGTGCGTGCAATTTATTCCTTGATGACAAAACTCGGACGCATTACGATGTTCTCGTTAAAAACGTTTACAAAACACACATTTCTGAAAATCGTTCTGTTTAATGTCATTCTAGCTACCCTGTTATTTATTGTTAGTCGGTGCCACACAGTGCCATATTACCCGTTGCTATTTAAAAAGTGTAATGTGTGCAATTAGTGAGATAAGGGCGATTGCAGATAGTCGCGCCCCCTGCCGTGTCGCGGCATTAGGTACCGCGCGTACGTGCGCGTTAGGTACATGTGATAATGCGACGGAAGCGCGCGATTTAATTGTTACCCTCCGAGTAGCTGCATGTCGCAGCGACAGTCATGCTATTAGCACAATAAGTACCTATTGCACACACAATACGTACTTTTGGTGCAAATGTGCCCCTGGCATAAGTTCCGTTATTTAGCAAATGACTGTCACACATTAGCGCTCCCACTCGACTCCCATAAAAATGGGCAGCAGAAACTTAATCTGTTGTCTGCAAGTGCCATTTTGTAAACAGGATGCAGTGACTTATCACTAAATCTAGCAAGTCCGGCATCGCGATTCCCCGATATCTAGATTTTCCTACGTTTGCTTCCGCCAAAGACTGACAGTCGCCCAATATCGATGCAGCATCGATGCAACCGCCTCTGTGGTCTAGTGGTTAGACCAGCTGTCTCAGACCCAGAGGTCTCGGGTTCGATTTCTAGCCCCCAGTTGGGGCTTGTTCTAAGTCGGTCTGGCTTGCTACCACCATCTTATCTGTCGCCATAACAACAATGTTAACAGCTTTGTTGTGTTTTGGCAGTTAGAGGTAACAAAGCCAGTTCCTCTGTGGTCGAAGATTCCGGGTGAAGCTGGCTTCCACCTTCGGCCAAGAGCTCGTCGTCGTAAAAAAAACATACTATCGCGAACTTGTGGATAGCGAACAAACGCTGATTCATTGAAACGCAATACAGAATGAATGTACTCGAACGTAGCATCGAAATCGTTAATTGCCGACGCTGACGTATCGCGTGTGTGCCGGACGTCACCGTCCGCGTCTGCCCTGTCATTTGCGTTCCGTCGTAATTGGCCCGAAATGATTGGTTACTTACTATTCCCTTTCGTGTCGCACCGACGTTTTTGGACTAGCAAATGAACTGTCTATGTCCGACTTGAGCGGTTGAAAAGCAGTCGAGCTATATTTAGAGTTGCGATTTATACGCGTTTTGCATGCGGCCGTGTTGTATAGGCAGTCCGGCCGCTCGTAGCCTATTGGCAGTCTGCGGCCGCGCGGCCCTTATAGCCAACGTTTCCTAAAAAGCGCTCGAACCACAATGGAGTTGTATCGATGGCTCGCTTCTCAGAAACATCGAGACTTGCCTTTGGTGCGCCGACGACGATGTACCGCCTGTATGCCTAATGGGAACTCCGTGTGAGAAGTTGCCGCGTTGATGTGTTGTTGTAGGGCGACCACGCGGGACCCTGCAAGGAATTGTACTGCAGTCGAAATGTTATTGTAATGAAAGCCTATAATTTGTCATCGAGTCCTACCATGACAGATGGCCCAACCGCTACAGTTCTCAGGGCGGAGTTACAAATAAGGATTTATAATTAACGTGCCGGTTCCCTCGCAGTATTTGTGCCCTGAATCCGGTAATTTTAAACAAGTGCGAGTCGGTAATTACCGCAGTCGTGTCCGATACCGATACCCTCAACCGCAGGGTTATCACGAAACTGTACGCCGAGCAGCAAGGCATCGCACAGGATGTGGCCATGTGGGGCATGCGCTACTGAACCGTGACACATACATCATTTATTACATGGAGTGAGTCGACTGTTCTTAATTATGAACAGAAAAATTCACGCTCCAATCCAGTTTAACGATGCTCTTGAACATGAGTGCTAATGCAATTAGAAGCAGATATAAGAGCTGCTCGATAAATTAATTAGAGAAGCACCGCGCCGAGCCGAGCACGCCGCACCGCGCGCGCCGGGGCCGGGGTCCGGGCGAGCGACCTCGGGGGGAATACTGAAATATACTGCCATGTTTCATATTTATGCGAATATTATATTTAACTTTCAAACTAGTTTTATGCATAACGCATTACACGTACGTAATTCCCAAAGGGGCGAACCAGTCCGTACTCCGGCCATTACCGATGACTGTGTGGCGATATCACCATCACGACCGCAAAGCATAATAGTACGACGTGTACCTACCTACGTAGCTATGGACCGCATTTAGTATGTTTCACAGGTGAAACCAAACACATTTTATTCATTAGAGGCCCATAAATGCATTAAGTAATTATGTCTTAATGTGACTGACTTTCACCTATTTCGTTTATTCATCGAACAATTTAATTAACTTCTGGCTACAGTTTTGGAGCTCCAACAGGCCAACTTACATTGTTTGTCGTCAACTGCTAAATGATAAATGATAAATGATTTTATTTCTGTAAGTAGGTTTGTACAAACACTTTTACACGTCAATCACATTTTTTAAAACTTGATGAGGTCGGCGTTTCCTATCTGACTACTCTGAGAAGAAAGGCCGAAACAAACTCAGAGGTCACAGTCTCTTTTAAAGTCCAGACATAATCTTGGTCAGATTATGTGAAGACCATGTAGATTGGTGTCTGAAATGGTCTTTTGAGGAAAGAACCACACAGATTGAGTGGACCTGTCCAGTCAGTGCACGCATTTGTCAGTAATCGTGCAGCTCAACTCCGAATTTAAGGAGCTCAACGATGCTGTCCTTAGAGGTCCGCTTCTAAAGATGGGGCTTCCTGAACGACCGCTACTTTTATTCAAATAATGCAGTACAGTGAACTAGACTTGGATTCATACTTCTACTTTTTCATTTTTCTACACTTTCATATTTCTATTTCACATTTCTACACTTCTTCGATTCATATTTCTACACTTCTTTCCATCACCCCACACAATATGATTACAACAAACTCCACAAGTAACGCAGTAGGCCTCATGTGTTTTTGTTCTGATTGATACATTGAGGTACATAATAATAAGTGGTTGCTTTGTGTCGCACATAAGGACGACTGATGGCGTTGTTGGTTACGTTCTACGGGTATTTCACAAAATTACCGACTTTACTTAAAATGCGGGTTTTTTCAATGCGTATTGATTTGTATGTTGTGTAACAGTGAGGAGTAAGTAAAAGTTGGCATATCGGTATATGCCTTGCCAAAGGCAAAACAAAACAAAAAAAAAAATTAATTGGCGACTTTATTATAACAGAAAAACCGGCCAAGTGCGAGTCGGCCTCGCGCACGATGGGTTCCGTACCATTCTATCCATATTCCATCTATAAAAACGGCAAAAAAATCACGTTTGTTGTAATTATGAATACTTAAGGCGTAAGCTTCAGGGTAACCCGCGAAATTCAAATTTTCATACGTTTTTTGCAATTTGCAGGTTAGTATCAGGTATGATACTAACCTGCAAATTGTACGTATGATACCGTATGAACCGTATGATAAGTGTATGTGTGCTAAATATTATTCGCGGCCGTAACAAATATGGATTTACAGAATTATAAACATTAGAATCGGCAATACAACTCAATAAGTTCATGTAAGTGTATTGCATGACCATTTCATGAAATCATGACATTTGGCACTAATTAATATAAATAATTAAAAACAAATATGTAATTAGGGACACTACTCGTATGTGCCCGTACCAAGTCTAGAGATACAGAATTACATTTATTTATTTATTTATTTATTTAACTATTTATGTACACACATAATAAACAGACAAGAAGAAAAGAACAGAAAAAAACGTACAAAGGTGATGCTTATTTCTAAAGAAATCTCTTCCAGCACACATATATACACACACATATACATACATACACATACATGTATATACATTTTGTGGATTTCAAAAGAAAATTATGCTTAGTTCAGCAACATTTTATTTCAGTATTTGTGAAGGGATTCATTTCTGTTTTAATTATAATTATTGATACTTATAACTTTCAGTTTCAATATCTTCATTATTGTAACTCTTCACATTGGCACAATCTTAGCATCGGCCACGCCTCGATCTCAAATTACATTCATGCCTTCTGATTTATGGAACGTTATTGTTATATTTTTGATACACAAACAGGAAGTGCTTTTGCCCCTATGCTTGCTAAAAAACATTACAAATATCTTGTCTATTGTGTCGTCACGTCCACGTGACTAGTTGTGTCATTGTGTGTCGGGACACTCGCGACTCTAGCTCTACAGGGCTAGGGGTGCGCCCACTTGTCCCCAGCCCAGCAGATGCATTGTCATCATTTTGAAAGTAAAAAGTAATCGTTGGATCCATTACATTGGTGGCAATTACACCCGACCGCGTCGACCAGACCTTTAACAAGAACACGCTTTAGGTAAGGGTTGCTAATGAAAAGATAAAGTAATTTAAATGTAACACAATTTTTCAAACTGTTATTCTAATACAAAACAATGACACGTAACGCGGGGAACCCCATGTCGATGTTGAGCTGCGCCTACAACTGGATCGGTGGTCGGGCGACCTACAGAACTACATAGTTCCACTACTGCTACTTTACTTCAAAGGTGTCTGTTTCCAAGAAGACTGCTAAAGTAATCGATACGACACAGTACTCCTGGAGCCGCACATAAATAACGGGCGGCGGCGGCGTTGTCCGGGAAACTTACATTTTTGACCCGGACACGGACACCGGACACGGTAACACATCGGACATGAGTCATGATGTATGTGTTGAGGATTGTAGATGTCGCTGTTGAGGGAAACAACGTCTTTAGAAATATGTGTTGAAAAACAAACGGTACAAACGTTTGTAATTAATTAAACAAAGTTTGTAATTATTAAAGACTAGCGACCCGGTCCTGAACGGTTTTTATGACTTGAAAAAATTCGAGATTTCTTAGTTTAGTAACTTTAATATTAACGTATTAAACCTTCCGGAATAAATTCTCTAAAAGTCTAAATGATGGTGAAAACGTCATCTTTGTTGCGTAGTTTAGAAGAACAATGCGAACATACAGATTACAGACAAACACGAAAAGCGACTTTAATTTATGATAAAGATAATTATAGATAATAGATATAGAAGTGACTGATGTTAATTAACCAAGCAGGGACTCATTTACTGCAGGGATTTATATATTGAATAGTGAGTGCTCATCATGTTAATTTGCGTCTAAAAATTGATGAAGCTGCCCAATGTTCTGGGTGTTTGACTACTGATTAGCTAGGAGCTAGTTACCGATAGTGACCTATAGGTAGCTACGTTATTCGCATGCTGGGTAGGTACTACTGGGTAGGTATTGATCGTTACTGACTTATCTAGTACTTAAACGTATAGTTGGCATGCAACGGACAAGGGGCAATAGTTATGTTTTAGAAAGTCTGATACAAAATCTGAAAGAAAGTTAATTATTCCATGCAGGGTTGGGGCGCATGCACACAACGCCAAACGAGCAAGGTTTTCAAGTTTTGCACGATAGTTCGTCGATTGTCCATATTTTCAAGAGGAATTTATTATTTTGACAGGTAATGCGGAGAATGGAGATGCAAATATCTTTGTAGTTAGTTTTCTTCATAGAAATGTAAAAAAAACAATTGATGTAGGCGGAACCTTATACATAGTGGCTCGTGCTAAAATGGTATTACCTATTTTTAAAAGTGGTAGGAACATTGTGAACAACAAATTACCTATACCGATGTACAATATAGCCATTATTGTAGCTCATAATATACCCACCCATACATAGATTACTCGCAAGCAACTCTAATAAAGTATGTACATTCCTTCAGCAATTTTATGGGCAATAGCAAGTCATAAATGTGATACGATCCGAGATAGCTTCCATTGCTCAGCTCTTGTTGGACAATAACGGGCAATGCGGCCGGTTTACAAAGTATCCACATTTCATGTAAATGCCAGTGGTGGCAGGCGATACCCTCATCACGTGATCACGTCAAACAGGTGACGTATTTAAGCGGAATTACTTTAATTTCGTCACAGGGCACTAGTCAGCTACTTTACACGCTCTGCCCAGCCACTGTGGGAATGGTAATTACCCGCTTTGTTCAGTGCACTGTACCTCACAAAGGTAGCAGATGCGAGTAAATAAAAGCTAAAAATACTAAGGTACATACAGCAGTTATCCACGCATGGTAACGAGGATATTAGTGTTTGAATAATTTGTGACTCGTTATGACTGCTGCGTTGCTAGTTTAAATCAGCTCACTTGGTAAGAGCTGGCCGCGCACGCCAGTCGCCACCGCCTGCACCACGGGGGACCAGGCGTAAAGGGAGGAGGGCTGGCGTACACTCACGAATGAATGCTTAAAATATTTAATTAATCATCTCCGGCTTAATGATGCGTCTGCTGGGCGTTGCCATGACGATCTCAGAATATTACCAAATACCCCGTAGTCAGACACCGGCAGGGAACACGATTGGCTCCTTAACTCCGTAGTCCTTCACGACTTTAAAATTCAATCTCCGTCTGATCGTCAGCGCGCGACGTGTGGGACCTTCGCATTTTTTTCCTGAGAAACGCTTTCGATTCTACAAACCTATGCAGGAAAAATACTCGGAAAACAAACAAATGTTTTACGACTAGGTACTGCACCCATTCGCGTTTGGCACATAAAACAATATTACTGCAGTTGCCAGTTGCGCTTGCGACCATTTTAATTGCTTTCCATCTGTAAACAAAGTCGTTCCATCCTCGACAATCAGGCGCTGCAACAATTTGTGTTGGATAAGGTTTTCAGAATAGAATAACACTGTATGGGGGAAGGGGGTGTAGAGTTGAGTACTTTACTACCTAAATAGTATAGTACTTTACTACCTAGGTGGTACATGGAAATGCACGCTATGTGTGTAAGTTTTGGATTTCGGGAAACTCTAAACGAGTCTCAACTAAGAGGAAGTTTTCTCGCTATAGCAGATACATAAAGCGGTGATCGGGCGAGTGCCCGGCTGCCGGCTGCCGGCGACGACTGACTCCTAACGACTCAATATAAAACGGCTCAGCCGTAACTAGAGCCTCCGACGAACAATGCTATAGCTTTTAACGGTCATAATAAAAGGAGAAAGCCCATAAAGTGCGAAATATAAAACGCTCGCCGTAAAAAGGTAAGTTAAATAAGTTTATTGCGCGCCGTTACTTTAATTTGGATCTCCCGAGGTACCTAATGTGCCTATAGGTACAGACAGCGTACTCGACCTAACAATGGTGTGAGACCGTGAACAATAGCAGCCGTATGGTGCACTTTGTCGGCCCCGTTACGTGTTAAATATCAGGCATTGTCCTTTAAATAACACCTCCCTTTACTTTCCTGTTTTTTTCACACTGGCGTATGGCGTTCGCTTGAATAGTCGCTGCTCGTGGACTATTAAAAACATAAGTTGTAAAATTGCTTTTCTGCAGACGTGGAGCGCCTTGGATGCAATAAAGCCCTCACACAATAGTTGGCAGAAGTTGATAAAAGTAGCCCCGAGTGGAAACGAACTAGAAACTAGAAAGAATCCCTACAAACGTAGCAAGCGTTGCAGGCGATGCATGCATGTGTGTCACTATGTATGTACAAGTAAAAGGTAGGTAAAAGTAATGACATGAAATGGCGCCGGCTTCCCCCCGTTTATTGGCAGTGGATATAACACGGGTGCCAAGTGCCAATGATGATATTATACAAGTATCCGCCGGGTGTCGCGTCAAAATGAAAGGGTATACTTATTTCAGGATTCTTATTTACGGTAATCTTGGCCCTCATTGCGTCTCCATTAATAATTTCGGACAGAATGTAGGGTTTTCGTAGTTTATGTACCTACCTACATAATACGTGACCTAAGCTTTTCTCATTTCTGAAACGCCAAATCCTTACTGGTGGCTTCGTGTAAGTATTAGTCATCTGGTGGTTTTTGCCATTTCGCCCAACCACCTTTAATTTAGAACCTTACACCGACTTTAGTTTAGGTTTAGTATACATTTAGAAAGCAACTACAACAAAGTAAAGATATTGCAAATGAGATGACGTGTCGTCAGCTCGCCTCGTAGTCTGTAGCTTACAGAATAAACCGAAGTAGTCACGCAGTAGAGTACCGAATAGTTCCTGTAGTGGTACCTGTCGACAAACACAGGAAACTGTGACGTCACGACACATTTCTAATAATAAAGTGACCAATTTTTTTGAAAAGTTATTTTATATAAGTAGAAAAAATAATAAATATCTTTTTTATATAGGTACGTATTTTTAAAGTGATAAAGCCAAATAATATTAGACAAAAGAAATTCTTAACTTTCTTTGTCATATTAAAAAGTTATTCTAGAATGAATAGAAAGTGTTCAATCCGTCGAACACATTTTCTTCTATTCCCAAAAATCGTAAATTTTGACTTGAGTCACTTTAGTTCTCAGCGTGCGATATGTAGACGATGTTTTAAGTTACTCCGTTACCTATTGTTATTTACATAGCAGGTAGTGGTATTCGAATTTGTAGATACCACAACTAAAACCTGAAAAATAAAAACTTAAAAAAAAAAAAACAACCGACTTCCAAAAAAACTAGAACGTGAAAAATAACTTTAATTTCGGAAGTCGGTGGCAAAAAACGAAAATTGAAAACCAACGACGAAATTAAAGTTATTTTTCAATTTTTAGTTTTTATTGGAAGTCGGTCGTTTTAATTTTTTTTTAAGTTTTTTATTATTTAAAGAAGTAGTGAACGTGTACAGTCTTTATGAAAAAATATTGGTTTGGGCTCCGCTCGCTCCTTGGATCTTCTTGTGTCTTAGATCTAATTGTGTCGCTGTGCTTAAATCCAAGTTTTTAAAACTTACATGTACTTTGTTGGTTTTAACCACAATTCATGTCGGAGAAGCTCTCGCCACACCGGTATACCCTTGAGAGTGCTTGTTTGAACAGCTTCCTCACGCCGAGTACATACAGTACATAGGCAGATTAGATTAGATTGATTCGATTAGTCTCGGTTTGTTTGTGTTTGTTCGTGCACACGTGTACTCTCGCGAGTACATACCATCACACGGGATGAGAACCGTCTTGTGGATGTTTAGACGCCACTCGATCACGCTGCTACGGAGTTAAATTATTTAAATTGATCAAGGATGCTGCATTAGCGCACGATTTCTTAAATTATTTTTATTTATTTTGGAAATACATACTTTTAGTATTCTTCAATGTGAACTTAGTTGGTAGATGTCCAGTATTTGGTTATTGTATGCGGATCCTGTCGGGCACAACAAAGTAGGACAGAGGAACTGGACGCGACTAGTAAATTAAACACAAGACTATAAGGTGACGCTTCTTTTCACTTTAAATTCTAAAGAATCTCCTCGCTTTATGAATAAAACACCTACCTACCAAGGCGGGCAATAGAAGCAAGAAATCCTGTCTCCACTTGCACCGAGGCCTTACAGACTGTCCACACGGGGCGATATTCCGGGAAGGGGGACTTTCAAGCTGTGTGCAAACACCTTTACTTTGCTTTGTGTATTATTCTCCGTAGCGCGGTCAGGTTACATTGTTAGCGGGTCCCATCGACCCCACCTCTACCTTGACTACTTTGAAAACATATTTTTCAATTAAGATCAGATAAGGTTTCTGTGAGACAAGTCCTTGGCTTTTATAAAGAAAGTGTTTTAATTCTTATGCCGTTTTTAACTGGAAGATTTATTCCTAGCAATAACTGGCTGAGTCTTCTCCAATGCTTGTGTCATCAAATACAGGTAACAGGACAGTAAGGTCCTCGTGTCAGCTACTTACACCTGCGAAGACCAATCTGTTTACGAAGCATTACGGCAACTTCCCAAGTTCCCATTACTTTGGGGCCCTTGTTCCGCTGTAGACGGCTGTTACCCTCTTTAATCACTTAGTTATGGTTGTGAGGATCTCACGGCTAAGTAATAACAGCCGCACTAGTCGATGTATCAGGTTAAGCTACGATTGCCGGGGTTGGTCCGTGTATGGGTGGCCATCTTAACATACAGAAAGCACGTTAAACCGTTAGTCCAGGCTGTCATTCGTCGAAATCGTTCTTAGATAGTCGTTATGGGTCGTCAGAAGCCCGAAAGTCTGACAACCAGTCTTACCAAGGGGTATCGTATTACGCAGTTACTGGGTTGTGCAGGTCAGATAGGCAGTCACTCCATGTAAAATACCGGTATTCAGCTGCATCCGGTTGTGGTTCACTATAATATAGTGTGTTTTCTGATGTTTGAACCCCAAACGATAGCTCCACAGTATAATTTACATTCTTATAAAAAAGTCAATCTTCACCTTCATTACATAATTATGAACGCTTTTTTAACTATTAAAATGATCAAGTCATCTTCGGCGCGACTATTAGTTCCATTCATAACAGCTTCGAACGAAAATCGATTATTTTGATGTCTAACCGACTTCTTTTGTTGTGCACATAATGGAAAATCCCTTCAAACTACAAGCAAGCTTAGGTTCCCTTTCCGCGCCCAGCCTACCCCCGAACCTTCATCAGGAACTTGGTTATGATTTAACAGAACAATCAACAAAAATAAAAAGCCAACGGTTAAATAACTAGCGTGAAACATCGGCATCGTCAGAACACAGAAGGTCGTGTATTCAAATCCGCCGCAGAGCAACCATGACCAACTATTTGTAGAACAAGAAGTCGCTAGGGTTAAAGTATTCGCGCTGCATCATACTTGAACAACTAAAATAATATTATGATTTTATGGCTTCGTGACCTTTAGCTGTTCGCTATAACAACTTACTTTAAAGTGAAAATATATTGTGTGAAATTGCAATATTAAATTAACGACTAGTTGTTAAATTCATGGCTACAGTTTAATATACCTCACAATAATAACAGAGTATAGGTATAAACACCATCCTTCTTATCAAATGGTCGCAATAACATGAGAGGCATTCAATGCAGAATGCTGACAATGCACAAGATGGTTCGAAGTGCATTCCACGCGGAGACGGACAATGGAACACTGCGAGCAGCCGACTATCACCAGAACTACGGAGACGTCATTATTTACCTACCTATGTTCTGCAGTACTGCTGCAGTACACATAACGTAGTAGGTACTAATAACTGTATACACTCAGTCTCATAGCTCGACACTATTCCGATATAGTAGGTGCATTACAAACGGAAACCACGGATTGAAAGTGAAACAAAGCTGGTGGTCATAGAGAATCGTATTGTTCGCGATGGAATCGTCAAGAAATGCCGTCTGCGGCAAACTATCGATAACGTCAGACAGACATCATATGTAACAACTGTACCTACACCATTTTGTCGTATAAGCAATGTAATATATTTATATCTACCTCAGACCAACAAAAAAGGAAAGACAGATCACGCCGTACATCCAAAGTGAAGCCACAAAACCAAGCTCCTGCAAGTAAACACACAGGCTCACGCACACACCTACACTAAAACCAAGCTCATCGCTCCTAGTACGTCACGAGTCGTCGTCTAGCTAACATCACCAAAACAAATATAATTATGCCTTCCTGTGTAGTGAAAACGTGTAAAAACAATACTAAATCACAGAAAAAGTCTCACGGAATCACTTTTCACTTGTAAGTACTTAATATAACATCGTTTTTTAATTTACATAACTATGAATTTTAGGTTATTTGGAACAAAAAACCTGAACGAATGAACGAACGAAAACAGTGACATTTAAAGAGCGAGGGTTGCCATAATATGATTTCAAATTTCCCCATTCGATATTTTTTACTTCGAGTAATTATATGTCTGTTTTTTATGCATTTAATATTTTAGATTTCCATGTAATACTGAAAATAAAAATAAATGGATAGTAGCTAATTTACTAACCTATTTATACACATATATATATATTTTTTTAACACTCAATTGAAAATTAATGGATAATTCTAAGTGAAAGAGCGGAGTCTCCTAACACAAGCAATTCTTGCATAAAAGGTGATCTCATAAATGCACTTTGTACTTAATTTGTGTTTTATTTAATTTGCAATGTAAAAAAAAATGATTTTGTTTCGGAATTCTTCCTAAAAATTGAGGTACAATACCATACTCAACAATATCTTACTCGTACAATATTAGCCTACCCAAAATATTATTCCCCAAGTTATAGGGAAAAACTTTAACAACTGACAACCCTTTTTACACACACATAGATAAAAAGGTGGCTTCACTTTTGACGTACGGCGTGATCTGTCTTTCCTTTTTTGTTGGTCTGAGATATCTACTAACCTTTTGCGGTCCGGGACTATCAAATTATCAATAACATCTCTTGCCCAAGGGCGGTACACACTACACACTGACAGACAAATATTTCGTTAGGGTAGTGCTATGTCGTCGCCCCGCTCTCTCGCCCCGCACTGGCTCCCTTCCCCCGGGCCGCTTTGATCTCTCTGTTCTTAATTACTGGCTTCAAAAAAATCCGGCGCAAGTTTTATGGAAGTTATAAACGCTCCGGTGTAGCTACCGCACCTCCCATACAGAGTAGATAAACCAGAAGGACTGAACGAACACTTTATTTGTTTGAAGAACTTAAAAAAAATCCTAAGAGCGATTTTAAACTTGCCGTTATCGTTTCGCTGGTATTTTATGCATTCAGGGAAGCTATGAAGCTAGGACTTAGAGATGACAGATTATTTGAGATGTAAGAGTACAAAACGGTCACACACGAGCTCTATTTCGGAGAAAACTAAACCAGTAACAGCACCAATCCATAATAACTGGCATTTGTGTTGAGTACTGATGAGCCTTCTGTGCCTTCCACTCAGTGGCCGCACCCGCCGCTCCGCCGCGATCGATCCTAATGAGATATTTTAAATACACTGTACTACCTGTAGGCTGGGGTACACAGATACAAAGTGAATACCGTCTCGTGTAGAACACAGCGCAGGTACTGAGGAATACCGACTATGTAACTATGTAGAGCAGGCACAGGCGGGCGGTAAACATGATATCTTCGTGCACGTACATACGTATTACGTACAATGTGTACCTAGCCGTTTCTCACACAAATAGCTGTACGGAGAGAACTTTTAGAAATACATACTCCTGTGTTATTTATTCCTTGAAACCTAACTTAGTTGAACAAATCGAAGATGAAGACTTATTGTCTCTATTATTAGATTACTGAAAATCTACAATAATATTATAAAGAGGAAAGATTTGTATTTTTGTGTGTATGTTTGTAATGAATAAACTCAAAAACTACTGCGCCGATTTCAAAAATTCTTTCACCATTAGAAAACTACATTCACCCTGAGTAACATAGGCTATAATTTATAAAGATTACACGCGGGCGAAGCCGCTGGCGGCAGCTGGTCTTTGATAAAACTAACTTTAGCGTTCGCAGAAACCATCGCAATTTATAGAGCTAAGAAATCCCTATTCTCGTACATAAGTAATACTCTTTTCCTATGTACTACACTTCATAAGTCCCTGCAAGGCTGCGCTCATAGTCATTTATAATTAAATAGCGTCCCTAAGTCTCCACTGAAAGAAGCTCTAGTAATCTAAGTACCAGAGGGAGCTCTTGTATAACACAATGTAATACATTACACTATACGTCGCAGGATGCCACTTACGTAATGGTATTTATCTTCCTTCCTTCGTAAGCCCATTCTGATTATAATCTAATCCCAAATGCTAATCAATAGGGACTTAGCCAAAGCCCTTTTATTGTCAGAACCAGCAGTTTAACTATTTATACGAAGAATTATTTATTGTTCTCGTGTTCTCCTTAATTCCCTTAGTAAATCGATATTTAATTGATTTGGGCACTGTTCTCATAAAACTCGGTACATGTTTCAGTAATCTTTTTAACTGATCTGGAAAAACAAAACATTAAAGTTTTCTGGTTTTTATCGAAAATAAGTCGTAAAAAGCAAAATCTTTGTACGATAGCTCAGATCAGACAGACGAGGAGCTGACCTCTATCGGTCTCTGTTCGACGTGCTCATTTTGGTCATTGCCCACACTTTTTTACCTTACCTATTTACTTTTTTGGATTCCGTACCCAAAGGGTAAAACGGGCCCCTATTACTAAGACTCAGCGGTCTGTCTGTCCGTCTGTTACCAGGATGTATCTCATGAACCGTGATAGTTAGACAGCTGTTTTCAAAGATTATGTATTTCTGTTGCCGCTATAACAACAAATACTTAAAAACAGAATAAAATAAATATTTAAGGGGGCTCCCATACAACAAACGTGATTTTTTTTGCTGTTTGTATAGATTATGGTACGGAACCCTTCGTGCACGAGTCCGACCCGCACTTGGCCGGTTTTGTGTCTTTTTGGTAATCTAACCACCACACAGCAATATTTCGGGAAGAACAGCAATCATGAAGAATTGGAAGTTGCATCCATTAGATTACTCTAGAGTCATTAGCCAAAACCGTCCTGTTTGGGCGTTTGCCCAGCAGTTACCGGCACAGTAAAGCCAAAACTGCGGCCAAGTTTCGTGCACAGATGACATGTATTTACATTTTTAGCCTATCTGCTCCGATCACAATTATTTTTCTGCTAAGTCGTTAAGATATGCGTCATCTTGATATTCTTAATTATTAATGATAATATCAATGCAACTTGGTTGACGTGTTGTTCTGCTAAATTAATGTAGGCAACGGAAAGTCCAATTTATCACGACTAGCTGGTTTAATTTGTTTCCTAGCATCGTGTTCGTTTCGGGAAAAATACGTGACGTCATGACACGATAAAACTTTAATCAGATTATTTAAACACTGTTTCAAGTGGAACGCGTTTCCGCTGAAACAGTGACTCTGTGACTGCAAGGTAAACAGTGACTGTGTGACTGCAGGATGAACAGTGACTGTGTGACTGCAGGATGAACAGTGACTGTGGGACTGCAAGGTAAACAGTGACTGTGTGACTGCAGGATGAACAGTGACTGTGTGACTGCAAGGTAAACAGTGACTGTGTGACTGCAGGATGAACAGTGACTGTGTGACTGCAAGGTAAATAGTGACTGTGTGACTGCAGGATGAACAGTGACTGTGTGACTGCAAGGTAAACAGTGACTGTGTGACTGCAGGATGAACAGTGACTGTGTGACTGCAAGGTAAATAGTGACTGTGTGACTGCAGGATGAACAGTGACTGTGTGACTGCAAGGTAAACAGTGACTGTGTGACTGCAGGATGAACAGTGACTGTGTGACTGCAGGATGAACAGTGACTGTGTGACTGCAAGGTAAACAGTGACTGTGTGACTGCAAGGTAAACAGTGACTGTGTGACTGCAGGATGAACAGTGACTGTGTGACTGCAGGATGAACAGTGACTGTGTGACTGCAAGGTAAATAGTGACTGTGTGACTGCAGGATGAACAGTGACTGTGTGACTGCAAGGTAAATAGTGACTGTGTGACTGTAAGGTAAACCCATAGACCGCACTAAAAGCAACATATGAATATAATAGATTACTGTGAAGTAAGACTACATTTTACTTCTCGACGTTTAACGATTTCTTGTAACTTTATATGAGTTTTACCAGTGCAGTAAACTGTCGTTGAAATTGTAATTTATTGCGGAATCACTACCACTTTTCAAATAAAATTCGATCTTCACACGTTTTCTTCTTTTATCGCACCTCCGGCCAAGTTAATTCACTTCTGTGGATGTAAATCTGGCAAGTACTAATTTAGACTTTTCCAGTGACCTGATTTATGTAATTTCTTCGAACAGAGGCCTATGGCCTGCAGCGACACAGTTGCAGACTGATGTTATATTATTGACTAGCTAGTCCCAGCAACTTGTCGCCATCGTCTTATTGTGATAGCCTTTCGATTCCATTGATTTATCAATCGCTGCCGTCCCCCCGCGGGGCGAGGGGTGAGGGGGGGACCTCTCCCTGAACCATTATTTTTAATTATGAAATATCCGGTTTCAGTGCGGGTGGGACGTTGGACTTGTAACAACGGTCAACTGAGTGCTACTGCAAATATTATTAGTTTTTAGATACGAAGTGATGCAGCTATGAAGTCATAAGAAACTTGTTACAAACTCATAACATGGTTTTAAATACCTATCAAGGAGCTCGTATGTATCTGTCTGAACGATCTTGTGGCGTTTAATCGTTCTCTAAACATTCAACAGCCAACTGAAAACTATGTATATTGACTGGTTGCATTTGATATCTTAAGAACTGACTGGTTGCATGTGATAGGTATCTTAAGGCATTCCTCGTTTAATTAACGTTACAATTTTTCAATCTGCCTTTTCTCAACTATCTTGGGGTCGACTTCGAGTCTAACCGGGTGCAGCTGAAAACCTTCTTTTTTACATGGAGCGATTCGGTAATTGAATAACCCTTACTAAAACTGGTTGAAAGACTTTCGGGCTTCAGACGACCCGTAACGACTGTCTTCAAAGATCCACGAATCGCAGCTGGGACCAACGGGTTTCCGAGGCACGGTGTAGTCTCGATATGTAAAGATGGTCACCCATCCACGCAACAATCCCGGCAAGCGTAGCTTAACCTGATGGATCGACCCGAGCGGCTGTTATTATGTGCTGATAACATGATACCATCTCATTACTTACTAACACATAGTAACACTTCCCTCGTCTCATCGTAACACGAACCATATTGTTGACGACGGCATAACTTGCTGAACTGCCACCCTCTAGCGCTGCGCATAAACCGAGCCGTTCTTTGTGCTCTCTACAATGTGGCCGAGAACGCCGAGAACGCCGAGTACGCCGAGATCACGGGACAAAGGTTTAGGAAAGGGAGGCCGATGTTACCAAATTTTTTCTAAAGTGTAATTTAATTCTGTGGGTATAATAGTAAAGAGTTATCTGGAGCCGATATCTGGTGTGCAGTGGACCGGACCAGTGACGTCATTAACATGAGAATGCTTATAGCGTGATCTCACGTTAACTTACATCAAGATGAGATTGAATGTCGTCTAAACTAAACCGGGACACATGTGAAGGGGCGACGTGTTTGTGCCGTTTGAAAGGTTATTTTGTTGTGTTTGGTTAATTAATGCACGTTTTGTGTAGATTATTAAGCAGTAAGATGTACTCGTATGCACATAACTTTGGAACAATTTAAATTTGTGGCTTTCTACTTTGTGAAGCGCTCAGAGTTCAGTCAAGTTAGTTTAATACTTAAAACTTAACTACGTTCACATAGGTTCAAAGTAATTAACTACGCCGTAGTCTCGTAGCGGGCCGTAGACGTTCAGTGACATCCTTCGTAGACTCGTAGATTAGCTGAAATAACATTTTCCAAGTCAAGTTCCAAGTTATAAGTTATAACCTAGATTATTGTGGTCAATTACATTCCTAATAGGTAGGAACTGATACTGATGTCAAGCTTTTTAGATCAAAGGAATGGAGTACTTTGGGAATAACCCTTTCTGTCTAATCGGTAGCAGTTATATCTTACTATTTTTTTCATTCTACCTACTTATCTAAAATCTCAGTAACTTCATCAGACAGCATATTTCTTATAAGAAGGACTCATTAAATACAAAGCCGAGGCTACGTACAGACTGTCGCACGATCGCGGGAGCGACAAGGGTTGCGCTCGCGCCAGTTTGCACGAGCCTTTAGTTGATTCTACGATCCTTTATGTTACTTATTTAAAAAATCCAAATCCCTTACAAATACCCATCGAGATATAAGTACTAACGTACTAGAGAAGACACCGTAAATTCTTACTTTGTCTCGTTCAACTGCGGCGATCGCGCCGCAGTTTGTCGAAGAAAACGCGTAGTGCCGTGATTTACATGGCGCTTAAGACCTTTTTGCCGAGAATAAATACACTTCCGCAGCAAATCTAGCACTGTGGTAAATTAGGTACGGTTTAGACGAATTGTTATTATTTTAGCGCTGCAGCGAACTAAAGATTCAATACGAAGAATAGGACAATTCAGTTATTTGACGTAGCTTCTCTAGTACGTTAGTACTTATATCTCGATGCAAATACCCCTTAATTTTTTATTGTTATTCAGTTCCGGCGATAATATTAAATTTTATGTTGCGAATGGGATTCCGTACACAGTGAGAGAACGGCTCAAATTATAGTCACACCCGTAACATTAAAGTGCTGTGTGCAACTGCACACTATGCACGTGGGGCCGAAAGCCGAGGGTCGAGCGCCGAGCCGAGGACAAGTGAGTATTTAAAAATCGAACATAATTAAAAACCTCGTCGAGATTACTGCCATTGTCGAGCGCTGAACGCTTCACGTGGAATAGCCTATTATCGAAAATGCCCCACGAAAAATAACAAAAGCGATGGCGATGCGCGGCGTTATGAAATAAAACGGAACGAGGGGGGTGCAGCGAGGTAGGGGGGGGGGGGGGGGTTCAGAGGGAGCAGGCAGACGAGCGCAAACATTAATGGCACCAAGTCTATGTATCGATTCATTTCGTTTTTCTATTAGGCGCCGTCAGAAGCAGCTGACGCGGGCGCCGGCAGGGGGCGCCCGAGTCGCCGGTACTGCGAGCTGCACACTCCACCTAACTGCAGTTGTTATTCAAGGCTTGCTTGCAAATGACCTGCCTCCCATTTACAACAGTTACAGTTAGAACTTTAGAACACGCTCATTTGTTTTTCTGGGTAGACGAGTAAACGACTAGGAAATTACTGTATTTTGTTAACAAGTACTGTAGAACTAGTTTACCGTCGAAATTGTACCTAAACTGACCAATTTGGAAAGTTTTGAGTCGACAGCAATCTCAGAACACGCCAGCAAAGTAACTTAGTTCGTGGCGCCAGTAAAAATACCCCTCAGGCTAGTGAAGGAGGGTCAAAAACCTCTCACAGCCGGCGCGGCGCGGCGCGGCGTGGTGATAATATTCGCCACTTTGTAAACCAGTGCAAAAATCTGGTTACAAACGTCATGTAGATTCCTTCTCTTTTATTCGTGAATTGACCAGGTAAAATATCCTTGGATATGATGAAAGCCAAAAGCCACTGTTAAACAAACAATTTAAACCAATCTGCTATCATCAATCCGTTTGCTAAAGAATTACGACAACGCCCCCCCCCCTGGTTCACTGCAGCAGTCACTGGGGGTCAGGGGATGTTCACAGTGTACCTATGCGAGTCTAGCACTTGACGCCTGCATCACTTAATGGGACCGTTGACCTCCGCGACACGGTGAACATACTCTTATTCGTCTAACTACCCACATGTTAACTGAAATTAGTAGTATACGGGCTACACACCTTTTTACAAGTTCAAAGGACTAACAAGTACACTAATATTAATGCGCACAACGCTAGGGTGATACTCTCAAGTATCGTCACTATCGACACTTCGACTCTCCCTTTTGATAGTGCGGCGCGATGAGTATGATCGATACGATACGGTAGCTCTTTCGTCTTGACGGGCAAACCGTGAATAGTCTACTGCATCCACAATAATGCACAATAATGCTTTTTTATCAGACCACTTCCAAACACAGTGGTTTGATTTTGTTAGATACTTTTTATGACTCCTATTCCAATTCTACAATGAGGTAGAGGAAGGTTCTACCACTACTAAGCGAATGCAAACAACGTTGAATTATTGCTAACTTAGTACCTAACCTTACAGCTTTTACCAATGACGTGCGGTAAGATATACATAGAGACATATTCATGTAAAGTACACAACATAATTACATTGTAACGGCACCATTTGTCTATCAACGATGTATGAAATACAAAGTGCGTCACTTGATCCAATATTTGACTAAACTAACAAAGGGTTACCAGCGCTACGGCCACCACGGTGTTGTCATAAGCATTTATATCGATATTCTTTGGCAAGAGAATGTAGTTTAATTGAAAGTTGTATCCTTTGCATAGCTGAGTCAGTGACAGACGTTCAAACAGCTTCACAATCCCACTTTAATTTATCACGAAATGTTGACACCGAATAGGGTTCGACAATGCGCACCGCTGAAACACCTACTACTAACTTACGAACCTAGTGTCATAATTTTTACAGCGCAATCCATTGCTGTTTAACTTCCACATTTCCTACAACTTTCCCGCCAGTACCAGCAATGGACGCCGACGTGTTGGTTATGGCGGTTGTCGGAACGATTATTGGTGGCTGATACGCTAGGGCTCGATTCCAAGTCCACAAAGCCTTTACTTACACAAAAAATAAAAAAAGCTCCTTTCATCTGGGATTGACGTCGCACCGGCTTTGATGGGAGCCTGTTATTATAAGTTACTTGTTATTTATAAATCGGCGGGATAATGGCCGCCCTGTCAAACTCCGCATTCATTATAATATCATGTACAGAACTGTAGCAAAGATGATCATTGTGTAGCGCCGCTGACTGGACCGACGAGGGAGAGGCTCCCTTCTCTTGTTCTCTGTGTCTTGTTACACAAATAAGTAGGTACATTATCTACTTTTCACATTTAATCACGAGAACCTAATACTTTTCGCTGAATCTGACACCGACCAGTAACTGTGTCATTGAAAACAGATTAAACTGAAAAATTAATTATTCGTATTGTTATTTATTTATAGGAGCAGACGCAGACGGGCAGGCAGCAATAGAAAGTCAATATTTGGAGCGGTAGGTAGGTTGAGGTGCCCCAGCTGCGCTGCGCTAGTTGGCGCCAGACGTTCTAATCTCAGATTAAATTCATCATTTCTGAAGGGTTCGCAGACGGGCCTAATCCTTCAAAACTCTGTGCTTATGTAAATGCGGCACACAATACGTCCATTTGAACGAACATTTGCGTTGACAAGCTCAGCGCGTCGGGTGACAGTGCTGCTCTGGATCACACAATGCAAACGACAGTAGCTTCTAAGAATAATAGAAATGAAATCATACGTAACGTGGACAAAGGCATATTTACCAATTAATGGTTTTGCATGAAGGTTCTGTGGCGAGTAGGATGTACTCGTGCGGAGCCGGGGACAATGACGGCCGGCAGAACGAGGCGGCTCTTGTCACCGGCACTCCACAATTCCACATGTCACCTGACAGTCGGGATAAACAACGTTCGTTAGATGCATTTCATTGTCCCTGATTCGGTAATGTAATGAGTTCGGTTAATTGGTGTTTTGAAAACCACTGTCCTCGGGTGAGACGGTGATTTCTCCGCGAAGTAGGTAGTAATCATGATGTGTCTCATTAATTCGTATAACTCATTAACTTTCGGCTTATTTTTTTTCATAATCTTAATAGATATTTCTTAGTAAGGTAAGGACTATTAGATTTCTCTAGGAAATCATCAATTTAATCGGTGTAATTTATTCCATTTATAGGATTTCCTGTTATTTTAGGTTGACTGATATCAGTGACGCTACACATATTTAGTGGAGTGCGTTACCGGTGGGGAGCATGGGAGTGAAACCACTTTTTATAAACACTATTTACTAAAGGTTAGTCTAAAGTCTAAACTTAGTATTATATGTGTGTATTTACTTTAGCTGCGAGCGACATGCGCTCTGTATTGTCGATAAAATTAAAAGCCTGTCTTGTGTCTTCTCCAACAATATACGTTCGATTGAGGGTGAGGTTTCACCGGAGGGAATGGCGAATGTTTTCGTTAAAGCTGTACAATGACCAGATCCCTTCGCTGAGTGCAGAGCGTGCAGTGTGCCAGCCAGTGGAGAGCAATCGATATTGCTGCCAGCGTCATATTCCACGCTGTGCGGAGCACACGTCGCTGTATCGGCTTTACTACCGCTGTAAAGATAAAATAGAAGGTCTATAACATAATAATATGAAACTTTAGAGAAATTGTGGTGTGCTCCGCAAAAGCCGCAAATCAAGAGTTAAAGTGATTATGGCGCGAGAGTCCGGACCAAACCGCATCCAATCTGCAACTGTTGTCGCATTACAACTGGGGTGCAGGGGTTTAGTTACCCTTAAATAATATGTATTTCTCATTCGCAACGCAGACCATGCCCTTGTTGCGTCGTTTTGCATAGGTGGGTATTGTGCGTGTTTGCTTATGGAACTATTATTTATTCCTTGTTTCTGCCATACTTACATTGATTTTTTGTAAATTGTTCTAGCTCTGCATAACTTTCTTCCGGTTCTAAGTGGTACGAAGTATGAACGCTTAATGATTAAGTATAAATAAATATTAGGAGGTGATACTTCTACATGCTATCGTCGCGTGACTTCGGTCTCACGTCGCGACTCAACAGTCACCTCTCAAGTTTCATCCACACGCGCAGCCTGCCTCCTGTCTCGCCTGCTCGCCTGCTCGCCTCGTTCAAAAGCCTGTCTGTTTCAATATATTGCCAGCACTCAGCTATCTTGAAATGAAGTTTTCGTTTGATTGATCACGACCAAGTTCGTGCAATGTTTCATTCATGAGCATACGTTTAAAAAATTCAAAACCTTTCTGCGAGGCTTGCAGCCTAGACCGGACCTCCTCGAGTGTGGGAGCGGCGGGGCTGCGGGAGGACCCTGCCCCCCACGACAGGCGTCCAGCTAATGGCTGCTATGACTTGTATAATTGGTGATGGTGACGATAAAAATATCCCGATTGTCGTCAAAGTTTGCCGCCCCCAGCTTGTTGTTCTCAGTGAAGCGTTTTGTTGATTCAGCGTCAATTGTCACAAACAGAATCATAATCGCTTATAAAATCCATTCGAGACCATTGTGGCTTATAAAATTCTGATGAAATATTGATATCGGTATAAGGCCGCATCCACTCTTATGTTATGCGGCCCGCCCCCGGACGGCGGCGGCGCCGGCGCCCGCTGGTCGGCCCCGAGCCACAACGATCAAATGACTGTAATACCATCAGGTAAACGGGCTTTATCAATATTTTCGTAGATATCATCAAAACTGAACGATATCGGTTACGCAATACGCATAAAATAAGTATGTACTTGTGTGCGATGTTATGAAATAAAGCACGTTATGGGGGATATAAAGCGCCATTACTGTATTTTATGGTATTTTTATGCAGCCAAGTAGCGGGCACCTAATGTATGAATAGTCTATTTCATTCCGTTTATAGCCTCGTCTTCATAAAGTTTGCAATGGCTGGTATCGAGCGACCCACTTCCACCTCTGGGCCACGTCCACGAGAACCGACTCGCCGCCGACAGCTGCACAGTCACTGCACACAACAACATTCATATTCAGTGATATATATTGTAGCTGTCGCACTCAATCGCTGCACTTATTTATTATCTTATTATTAGGAAAAAAAACTCTCCACGACCGGCGGCAATCTCGTATTCATGTTTCCATGGCGCGGCACAAAAAAGCAGTAATAATTTTAATGGCTCCCCGAAGTCCTCGAGCACTAAACGAGAACAAAAGAGCACCCCAATTCGGCACTGCGCGGTTCTGGAAGTAAATTGCTTGTTTTTTGTGCGAAAATGTTGGCGGCACCGGTACAGCGCACAATGGCTCATTATAGTGCGCTCCCTAGTCTCACCGCGCGCCTGCCCGCTCGCCGCGCCAGCCAGCCCGCGCCTGCCCGCTCGCCGCGCCAGCCAGCCCGGCCGCGATACTGCGCTCTGCCTAAACAACTTTACGACTTTTCTTTTACTGCTGACAATTAAAATGTCGGCTAACGACTTAACTTCGAGCAAGCATATATAAATGTTTTCGAAGATTTTTACCGAAGATTCTTTGAATTTTCCTCGCTCATAGTAGTTAGTTGATCGTCGCACAAAAACACAATGAAGTAATAAAATATCCCTAAGTCGGCGAAAAAACACCAAGTAATCGAATAGGGGTTGATAGCAGTCATCGAATGACCTGGTAGTGGAGGCTTCGGACGCTGACACCAGGAGGTTGGAGCAATATAAAACATATAAAATATCAGTGGAGTAACACTTTAGATTTAAATACATAAAGTATTTATTTATGTGTCCGCTGGCGTGTGAACACGATGACCAAGCAAACTGGTAACTCGTCGTTACTTCTCGGAAGAGCTGGGCGATTTAGTTATTAACCCAAAAACGTGAACGGAACCCGGGCGAGGCCGTATGACCGGTCCGGGGAAACGCACCCATGACTAATGTTTTGATTACTCAATATCCGAGCGGTGACGGCGGCGCTAAACAAACATTTGATGGTGAGCTAAGTAATAGCTAGCGGCTGTTCTGCGTCCGTCACTCACTACCATCTTAGTAATACTTGTTAATTTGACATTTATTTTAGAAACTATAGTAGACTGATACAAATATGAATTCGAAGGTTATATACAAAAACATGGTTTCAAATTACCGAATAAACATTACCAACGACAAAGATGAAGCAATAGACAGATATAGCCATCGTTCAAAATGTTGACAAGCCATTGAAAGGTAATCACATATCACGCATGACTTAAGACATAAAATGTACTTTTAAATTCGCCATATTAGACTCATCACGCTACTCCGCCCACTCGGCATATAGAATTCCGTCAGTAGGTACAGGTATAGGTACCCGATTCGCAAGTCACGGCGGAAGCAGGTGATTTACTTCAGGTTCTCCTTTATCCGACCTGAACGAATTGAGCGAGTCCTGCTAAGCGTGTCGTAAATATTATTATTTATGAACGACCGTCTTTCTTGTTCTGAACAAACCTCTTTTCACTCATTGTCAGAAGGTACATGTTTTGAGAACTACACTAAAATATCGGAGCTTATGTAATACAAACACAGAATGTTGAGCATTCCTGTTGTATTCAATGAAGTACGGTTAAACAATGCGTGGAACTGATTCATGTAGTGTTCAAGTGTTGTATTCAATTTATATTTCATTTCTTGTTTTCTTTTCATTGCATACATTCTCAGAAATTACTAAACCTATCCCAAAAATCTGTTCATGTAAGTAGGTACTATGTAAATCTATTTCCATTGTAAAGAGAACTTGCCTTTAAAAAGTTGTATAATCATCTCTGATCACTTTCATTTTTAAATTGAACATTGCACAAGCTTTTACTACATCAGCTAATTGTCAGCAAAATTCATCGAGCCAGGCAGAAATATAGAAAAACGTCACTGTCACAAATAGGTCACCGCTACTTTATGAGCAGCACATGACCTAGATCTGCACAGCACTTTTTAAGGCTGCATTCTGTGCATGCCTAACGGCTTCGGCTTCCGATGATGAAATATACCTACGACTAAACTAGCTGAAATATTGATGCGAAAGCATTTATTTATTATTAGCTGAAGCTGATTCAGAGACGTTGGTGACTGTCCAAACATTATTAGGATGCTAATAAAAATACTTCACAGTAAATTATTTATCGCCAGTTATCGCCTAAAGAAGTGGAATTCCTCAGGGATCTATGCAGGGTTCCATTTTTTTTCGTTTATTTCATAAATGGTTTAAAGTTGGTAGGTAGATTAGAAATAAGAGAATCCGATTACCTTTAATGGATGATTTAGCGCAAACAATCTGCTATAATGTGAAAAAGGACGATCCGGCTTAAAACCAGAATACCGCAACTTTTTAAAATCCATAATGCGTCCGAATAACATGTCTGCCAAACTTGTTATCCTTCTTATTCCTATAAAAGTCCGGGATTTGAGTCACGTCTGATTCAATCCAAATACCAACAGGCTCGCGCGCTTGACATTTAGACCTAATAGGCACCGCCGTTATTGGCTAACTGTGGCCTGTGGCCATAATATGCCTCTCTGCCTACACCAGCACGCATAGCATGACCACCGTAGAAACGGGTTTTGTGGACGGAAGAATAGACAAA
This sequence comes from Lithophane socia, assembly GCA_947522985.1. NCBI lineage: Eukaryota > Metazoa > Arthropoda > Insecta > Lepidoptera > Noctuidae > Lithophane > Lithophane socia. Next base: position 386,153 of record OX383270.1, on the reverse strand, counting down.
ATGACATAAGGTACAAAAAGTAACCATGGAATGTCTTGTATCTTTTCTTTGTAGTCTTTGATAGAACTGATCTTATGAAAAAGTATTGAGTGATTTTTATTATATTGCAAGTTTCCGACAATCTTCTATTGATCTGATGCAAATCGCTTCAAACAAGTTTTATATTAAAATGGCAAAGCTAATAGCTAACGATGAATTTGTAATATCAAAGTCTTTGCGGGCGTCTCCCAAGTAGGTAGTAAAGGTGGACTTTTGATAACCACAAAGTTCTTGGTTAGCAACATGTCAGGTTGTATCGTTATGTTAACAACAAATCAGGTTGTATCGTTTATGATTTGATAAATAAGTATTGTAACGCGCGATTTTAAAACTTCCCGCAACGCCGCGTATGACAACCCCGCGGCATCTAGCAACACTGCCGGTCGGCAGAACGCGCACCGCACTAGACGAGCACCCGCACGACTGAGATAATTCCATTGTAATCTTCTTTAATTTTGTAAACCAGTGTGTTTGGTTATTAATATAAACAAGTTACATGTCCGTGTCTTGTATTAATTTAATTAATAAAGTCCTACGAGTTAAAGTAGGTATTTAATATTTATTTACTACAACGTAATATTTATTTACTATCACGTTGAAGGTGAGGTGAAAAGTAACTGGAAGATAGATGATAAGAACAAGTTTTCTGTGACAGACTATCGTTGTAAATAGTTCCTTGTCATAGGAATAGGAAATATCAGAATGTTTCTCTATTTATCGAAGAGTTTCTTAAACTTTTGTTATTTGAATTTTTTTCTTTACGGGTGCAGCTACATGAAGGTACTTTAAGAAGTGCACATGCAGATGTATAATATCTGCGAGGGTGGGGTAACGGCGTTGTCGTGGGCAATGTGGGCATTACTGCCATAGTGCACCGCGATCGAGGCAGTACACCTCACCTCAGGCCACTTAGCGCTTAGTACTCACTCGCTCGACTCAGTATTATTTTTATACTAACTAATACTAGGTATTTCGCTATAGCTGGGAGCTGGCAATTATATTTCGCTGGTGGCTGGTAGCAGCTGGATGAGAGTAGCCGAGATTCGAGCTGAATGGCGTGCAATTAGGGAGGCCTATCAGTGGACTCATGTAGGGATAATAATTTTACTATACTTAGATATTTTACAACAACATACACCAATTTTCAGGGATTGCAGGGGAGGGTGTTTGGGGTTTCTCAAAAACCCATCATTAGTTTCCTGTTGAACATATTCCAAGTAAGTAAGTCGATAAGTAATAAAATAATGAAGGAAATAAATAAAAACACTCGGATTATATACCAGGGATTAAAATTTAAGTTCTTAGGCACGGCAGCTACTTGCGAACATAGCCGCACGAATCAGTTCATGGTACTCGCGGTAGATACATTATGAACAATGTCATTGTCTGTATATCTGCTGATGCTCGTGATAACTGCGGCTAATACGGACGGCCCACGTTATCTCTCATCTCAGATCCCATCTACAGAGAGCAGTCAGAGAGCGGCGTCGCATTACACACAAACACAAGTAAAGAAGCCTGACTCGACACAACGAAAGGCAGCAGTGCAAGCACACTCGCGACTACCACTCATTTGAAGTTGGCACTCACATACTTTGAGAATGCCACAGGCCGCGTATATGAGTGCTTGCGTATGGTGTTTTTCGCTCTTTTTATGGAGCCAAACTTCTGAACCCGTCTTTTTCGTGACAGTGAGCGAGCTGCGCCTGCGAGCCGGCACGACGACGACGTCACGCCAACCACCGCGATTGTCTGCGGCGGCCATTGTGCAGCGACCATATTTCACACACGCACTCATTTCCCCACAAAGAAGTGAAATATCGATTCATGGAATACCAGCAAAGCGATCACGAACAATTGTTGCAATGCATCTTTAGACACCATGCGGGTAGAGACAGACAGGTAAAGCTTCAGGGTAGCCACGAAATACAAACTTACGTTTTTTGCAATTTGCAGGTCAGTATCAGGTTGTATGGTGATCTAAATATGATTCGCGGTCGTATCAAATATTGATTTATAGAATCATAAAAAGCCTCATTACTACTCTCCGACTTCATATTTTATAATCCTATTAAATGACTATTTCATGAGTTAGTAATTAGATACAGGAATACAACTCCTGAAGTTAGCTTAAAGTTGTTGTATTCCTGTATCTAATGGTTATAATTCTGTTTTTAATTAATCAACATACAACCTGACACTGACTTGCAAATTGCAAGAACACACTAGGTTCCGCGCGCGGCTTCGCCCACGTGGTATGTCGAAAAAAGTAGCCTGTCCTTCCCCGGGATGCCATCTATTTCCTTGGAAAATTTTATAGAAATCCGTTCAGTGGTTTAAGGCTCTTACATACTGGCACGATTCGCCGCGCGACGCGAATTTTAACAAAACAATTTCTGAGAAAACTTCACGGCGAACAATGCGACGGCGTCGCGAATCGCGTCAATATGTAAGAGCCTTTAGTCGTAAAAAGGTAACATACAGACTGACAAACCGACAGACAGACAGACAGACAGAGTTACTTTCGAATGTATAATATTAGTAAGTTAGTAAGTATGGATTGTTCAAAACAACAATGAAAGGTTCTTAGTAGGTAAGTACTTGTTCCAAATTAAAAACATCTGTTAATTTGCGGTGAGGTGGAATGCGGTTTGGGTGCCTTCACCAATTTATGTTTGGATCGACCATAGAAATATAGAAACTTTCTTATTTCTATGGGATCGACATAATTAATCTAGATTTTATGTGTTAGATACTTACAGTTATTGAATATTAAATGATGTCTAGTGGCTCTCAATACAGGCGTTGGTATTTCATACAATGATCAGGCACAGAGCTGTCTGATATTGCCTGAATAGATTACTTGAGCAGTCTAGAATATTGTATCGACCGTATCACTTGCACTGTCAGCAGGCATCAGGCAGGATGAACGTCCTCGAGCCACTTGTGAAATAAACTCGTGGTTATTTAAGGTTGATGCGCTAGGGTAGCCCGCGAAATTCAAATTTTCTTAGGTTTTTTGCAATTTGCAGGTCAGTATCAGGTTGTATGTTGATCTAAATATTATTAGCGCTCGTAACAAATATGGATTTACTGAATTATAAACATTAAAATCAGCAATACAACTCTCTAAGCTCATGAAAGTGTGAGTATTGCTGATTTTAATGTTTATAATTCTGTAAATCCATATTTGTTATGAGCGCTAATAATATTTAGATCAACATACAACCTGATACTGACCTGTAAATTGAAAAAAACGTAAGAAAATTTGAATTTCGCGGGCTGGCATCGTTACATTCGTTACCATTCAGAGTAGATAATAAGAGTGAGGCTAAGTGCCTCTTCCCACTGCCAAAGCTGAGCCAACTGAAAACTTAAAACAACGCAGTGCTTTTGTAGCTCACTTGCTTTTTAACCGTATTTTTGCTTCGTAAGTCCGTCGTCTTACCATCCTTTTGTGTCGACGCTTGTTTCCTTTGCTTTGTTTTTGCTGCCTGTCTGCCAGCCTGCCGGTCTGCCCACACGTCGAGGCCGCGCGTCACTCCACTCCGACTGTTACTTGAGACCGCGCCGCAGTGTGCGGCCTGCGGCGTGAGGCGTGTGGGATGGACAAACATGCCATGTGTGTTCAGACTTTAGCACAGTCACAGATATTATAATACTACGGCACAGTCAACCACACGTCATGGTCACAATTACATAGTGACAGCGACTTTATGTCCTAGCAGTAAAGACGCTTGTCGTCATTCAAGTGTGCAGTCCTCCGTATAACGTATGTACTATCACAAGCAACAATATGTACATACACTTAACACTTAACTTTTAAAAGTGATTTTCTCCTAGGTCTCTCCTAGGATATCAATACAGTAGGTATTGATTTTGGAACCCGTAATAATCATCTCAAAGTTGCAATCGTTATTCTACGAGAAAATCGTTATCGAATTTTGCTAAGTGTATTCTAAACTATCCTAACGAATATCATAAATGCGAAAGTGAGTTTGTTTGTTACGCTTCCACGCTAAAACGGCTGAACGGATTTAGATGAAATTTGGCACATGGGTAGACCATGACCTAGAATAGGACATAGGATACTTTTTATCCCGTTATTCCCACAGGATCCAAACTTAAGTGGGTGAAACCGCGGGGCACAGCTAGTAAGTACATTTTTGGCTCGTGACTGTACACTTATACACACAATACGTACAATATAGTCAGGTCAATAAGATTGATTGAGAGTTCATGAAGTCTTTATTGATGTCGATTAGGTATAGTTCGAACTATTATTAATAAATAAGCAACGATTACTATGATCAAATTGACAGCTCACAAATTATGATCGTATCTCATCATCACACGAGTGTTTTTTTTACTACCTATTTTAAATTAGGGACTGTTACTAAGTACCTGAATATAATATTTTTATCGCGTCGCTGTGCGTTGAAATCACTTTTAATAAGCAACATCAGAATACACGCTATCTTTTAATCAGTAATAGGATACAATAGATAGAGCATCGCCGCCGGCTATGACACTACCTGTTTTTTTTATATTTCTATGGGCACTACAATAGAGACAGAAGGTCCATTTCATTCTATATTATGTTTGTCCATCTCCTTTGTAAATATGTAGGTATAGTCAGAACGAAACACAATGCTCTTTGCAGCTACAACCAAACTAAGGTAAGAAAAATTCTATTTTGCCAGCAAAACTACACTTTTATAAACTTTATTCTGCTAATAGTTAGTGAAGTCCAGAAATAAACGGATTGTTACTGACCACTACTGGCGAAACAGCCGAAGAAGCCGAGCCGCGGGTCGCGGGACCGAGTCTTCAATCCGGGTTGAGCGGAATGGACTTACTGGGAGTCTGTGAGCACTTTTTGTTATGATCCTGATATTATAAAATTTCGTTGCGCTTATAAGCCTAATAAGTGTGCACGCTGCAGGCGCGGCGGGTTGGGCACGTCCGCACCGCACCGCTCCACCCCGCACCGCACCGCATCGTGACGAGCCGCAGCCGCAGGCACTAATATCAGTATAGGTATCACAACAAAACTGCAGTACCTACCTATTGTATCTAATTGCGCCGTCGCGTAGCCGACACGCGCCGATCCACATCAAAGCAAAGCCCCCGACCGGCCCGAGTCGCGCGGCGCTTTCCATTACAACACTGTCATTGCTAAGCTTCGATCAAAATTGCTAAGCAAAAAAATACTAGCTCCTAATGAGAGATAGCACAGAATGGCACTGTGTCCCTCTCTGTCGCGCTGTCTCGTCGATGAAGCTCCCTCGTTGTGGGGGAAGCAGAGAGTTCATGCACAGAATATGTGGTTCATGTGTGTATTACGTTACGTTACGAGATAATTAATTCTTCAATATGTTCAGAGGGATTTATAGTGACTAGGTAAATAAAGCTGATAATACACTTCTCATCAGAAAAATCGAAACACTTCGGTTTTTTTTGTCACATATTCCTAAACTAGCTGTGCCCCGCGGTTTCACCCGCGTAGGTCTCGATCCCGTGGGAATATATAGGAATAAAACGTATCCTATGTCCTATTCCAGGTCATGGTCTTCCCGTGTGTCCATCCTCTCCTCTCGATAGTAGGAAATGTTGCGGCAGCGCGGCGCGGCGCTGCGCTGGCGTCGAACGGTTCGCGTATTGCATTTTTATACTCGTGATAACTTCGAAATTAAATGTCCGATTCGAATGAATTAAAAATTATTTTACTGCTACATAAAACTTGATTTTAAAACTATTTATTTGAATAAGAATTAATATTTATGTTGATAAAACTCCTTCGCAAATAGTCCATTAATTTTGAACAAATTTGATTACCATAAAAAAGGTTATAGTGAGTCTATCTTAAAAGATAGACATAATATGCTGTCGCGGACTTTTTTAGAGGAACAATTCCATCATACCGTTTACGCAGCGCACGCAACGGAAGCTCTCAAAAAGGAATAACTATTCCCGTTTTTGCAACATTCTTCACTTATGCTCCGCTCCTATTGGTCGTAGCGTGATGTTATATAGCCTATAGCCTTCCTCGATAAATGGACTACTCAAAACAAAATATTTCAATCGAATTTTTCAATTCCAACCAGTAGTTCCTGAGATTAGCGCGTTCGAACAAACAAACAAACAAACTCTTCAGCTTTATAATATTATAAGTAGAAGCATTTTTCGGATAATCCTTATCCTTACGAAACATAAACTGATGAGAAGTATATGGTCGAATGAGAGGACAGTTTTGTTTTAATGTGAGTGGAAATAAGACTGCTGGGTATACGAAACAGTTACCCAATTACATTTGTTTCCTTATTTTCGTAAAGTCGGTTCTTGGGGTAACTTCCTGTAAATATCATAAAAACAAAGCTTTTATTAATTAATCTCTAAGAACTTTCCGTTTATCTGTATCGAGTAGCGCGAGCGGTTCAATGAGAATAAAAAGTTCCTTACAAAAGCTAAGTACCTGGCAAATGTAATAAAAGTGGCAATTTTCCAAAACCAGGCGAAATTTATAAGCAAGTCTTAGTACCTAGTGAAGAACTAGTTCTTCAATACAGAGATATTATGTTCTCAAGAAACTGTAACACAACTCATTTATGACAGCGGCTGACCCGGCCTGTGCAAGAGAACACGCCGTGACGACATGACGACACACACAGACACGCACAGGGCACACGTGTACAGCCAGCAACGGATGTCACATGACACTTCAGTTATTAAATCAGTAAACGGAACAGAAATTACATTGAAATAATACAAACTATTAGCGTCTCTCGATTCGATGCGATTCTCGATTGTATCGAATAATTCAGGGTCAATCAATTTAGATGACTTTTATTATGGTGATCGATTTCCGTTGCTGAGTACATGCACAGACAGACACGAACAGACATCGCAAGTCGATCGTACCCGGTCTCTACCCAGTATCGTAGAAAGTGTATACACACAGTACATTTCCGATAACGTATAATTAATTGCCGCCATATAATTTCATTTATTTTAAACTCCTGTTTTGAATTTCTAATTAGGTAATCCTGTTTCCCTATAACGACGCAGGCCTTGTTTCCTTCCCCGCACCCACGCCCGCACCACAGGTTACACCTATCCCAACTCATGTGGTCTGCACAGCCTGTCTTCTTCTTCCATATATCCCACCCACCTCGACAAAAAAACGATAGAGCGATATATGGATGTGTGTTAGATGATATGACTTATCATCTGCGATCCATATATCGTTTCTTTGGTAATCCTCTACTCTTCAGTCCCTCACATGACCAGCTATTACGTGTATCTGGAACAATTGCTGCACTCCTGCCTCAGTCGATGTCCATCTAATACACAATTCATATAAAACAATCTTTCTTCGACGCTTCTATTAATTAGCTTATCTCCGAAATATGTGTGATCTGTGACGTTATAATATGACTTCGTTATTTTCGGCAGTGAATCGGAATAGTAGGTACAGCTAGGATCATGATAGTTTCATGATAGGTCTGATCACCGATGACACAGCACAAAGTAACTTCTGACTGCCTTCAATCAACTCCAATCAAGAATCTTGTTCCTTCAATCAAGTGATGTTTTTTTTAATGTGTGTAAACAGTGTACTTATAACATCGCTTTGGATGATTCTGTTAAGGTGTTATAATTGTGATTTAAATAAATAAATAAATAAATAATAAATAATAATAATAACTAAAGAATAGTTCAATGAATCAAAATCATAATTCATAAACACATATTTCTTGACTAACGTTTGTATTTGTTCAATGGAGTAAGTATTATTATATTTAAATTACTGAATTATATATAATATCCCTCCCTAAAGTACCTATCCATTATAGATATTTTAGGTATCTCTTCAGTTAGGTCGGGCGGGCTCTCCGCCTGCGTATAACATCGTCATCGGCACTCGGGTTACTTGGCAGTCAGATCGGTAATCAGAGTCAATCAGAACAATCTCTCTCAGGGTCGTTCATTAGGAGCTGTGGCGGGTATGCTCAACAGTGGCCTTAGCGTGAGGAGAATATTTGATGAGAATACGGCTCAATTTAATGAAACTCTGGTAGAACATATCCCATCAAGCTTGCTCTTTGCTTTTTACAGTATTTCGAGCCATATTATCTGATGAATTTGGTGACCGTAATTCTAATCACTAGTACAGTTACTTTAACCGTATGTCTCCACCTGCTAAGTAGACCTGCCGCAACGCTGACGTCACACAATACACAACGCAATCGGCCCCGCAACTCCGCACCACAACGACCACGCTCCACTGAAGACGGCCACGCGGCTCTACCTACTCAAAACAACGTCTAAACGCGGCCTCTGACGACACTGCACCGAATCGCCTGTGACCAATCAACGGTCCGCTGGTATTTATGGATAGATTTTTCCAACCCGTTTGTTCAAATGGCAGATTTATCAAAATAGTTTAGCGATGCGTGTCCCTGACGTATCACAACTCAGCACAACTCAACTTTGAAGAAATTCCCATCAGATGGATTGCAATAAATAACGTGTTATGTATGACTGATGCGCCAGATGTACGTGACGTGAGGGGAGAATTATTTTTATAATAAACTGATTACGATGATGTAAATACGAGGGACAATAGCTGCACGCGGGGTAGGACCCAACTCCCGAGCGCAAGGTTCAATGTTCAGATCTGACTAGTAGTATTGTTAGATGCATTTTTTGTTGTAAGGATAAGCAGAGCTTGTGAAACTTTTGAACTACACAATTACACATCGTTAATCAGCGTTCACTTATAAAACAGATTTTCAGTCGATCTATTTTGTGTCGGAATGCACACAATGCATATTAACGGCGGTCGTCGACATTTGAATATTTCACCGAGTGATGTATTGTTGATTACACGGCAGGAAGACGCCAGTATGTTTACACGACTGCAACAAAAAGCTAAAACAATGATATTGACGTCACCTTGAATTAATTATCTGTGACCCGTTTGACATCCCCTCCCCCCGCCACCTCCCCCCGCCACCTCAGGCACCATTGTGTCAAAACGTTGGGATTCCGGGAGCGTTGTGTGGCGCCGCCATTCATTGTAGCCCGAGCCCTAGTAACAATAGACTAGCACACAATACTGTACTGTTAAACTTACATAGGAAGGGTAGTCTGTTCAAGAAGATAGTCTCTAACCTAAACTGTATTTGACGATGAAGTAGGCTGAGATAGTATTATCAATTCTGTTTGTTGATAAGGCTTACTTGCACAAATCCTCAGAGACGACGTGAAATATTTCGTGTTTGGGTAAACTAGAGAGAGAAGTACTACGTCGCATGGGATTCTAACGCGCACGCTTACCTATAATAATGTCAAAGAGCCCCAAGCGTTTGCGAGTAATTTTTGTAATTAATTAAGGCGCGGTAATAAGCAAATCTTTAGGTATTGCAGGAGGTGAAGCGACAGTAGTCATCGCGGGATACAAATACAGTTGAAAATGGAGATGTGTTTGATTTTAGTTGAATCTTGTGTCGTGTCCGCGTAAAATTATAGCTATTTCAAAGTATTCATTTAATTTTTTTTTAAACCTGCCAATTGCGTGTGGAACCACGCCCAATGAAGGGTTCCGTAGTTGGGATGAATTCAAAAAACTTGTTCTCCCATATGGAATGTATGGGAGAACATGTTTTTGCAACTGCAAAATATGTAAGTTGGTCGATCATTACTCAGTAACTTGTAGAGCCTACTTAGCTGTGATAGTTTTCCTTTTAATTTCTTTATAACATACTACTGCCGTGAATTTTTTCATATACCTACCCAAAACCAACCATTTAGCTGGGTTGTGTGTAACCCCCCCTGGGTTACACTTGACTTTAACAAAAATTAGCACTAAAACTTAATATTTCACAAACAAGAATGGTTTTCACAAACTCAAAATATTTTTGAACGACCTTTCCAACGATACCACACACCAAGGGACAGACAAGAAAAAAAAAATGGGCACACGGGTAGACCATGACCTGGAATAGGACATAGGATACGTTTTATCCCTTTATTCCCACGGGATCGAGACCTACGCGGGTGAAACCGCGGGGCACAGCTAGTTTTTAATATCATTCATTCATTTTTCATTGACCTACACTGTATTTTTTGTTTGGCTTGTAATATGTAGCAATAGGTACAGTTAGTTTAGTCCTAACTTCGCGACGAACAAGTGAACGTTTTACGGTGTCCCTGTTAGGAGGTTAGGACAGCGCCGTCATTAGCCCAATCCACTAAATGATCCCATCTGGCAGAAAGCGAACCTAACGCCTTTCTTTATATCTACAAGCTAAATAAATAAATATATACTTACTAGTGGACTTTGAGACTTCTCTGCCCCAGAAGAACAGTTAGAACTAAGTATGGAGAGTACAACACAAACTGTGTTATTGACATAGGACAGCAAACAGCTGACTCTGAAGCCGAACCGCGGTTCGTTGAAGAAAGTTCTGTTCTAATATCCACAATACAGAATTGAATCAGAATATACTTAGAATCGGTCAGTGCCCTACGCACTCGATTGTTGTTTGTTGTAGAACATTCAGAAGTTGGAGGGGCCGAAGGCAAGTTTACGTTAGCATTCTAATGAGAGAACACTTATTTTAATTATTGTTTCTTTCAATGGCTTATTGTATTTAGGTCGCTTAGTATCGAATGACTAGGTTCTTCTTAAGATATTCCTAAGACTTACTGATTCAATTTCCAATAGACTTTCTTAGAGCGAGGCCCCATTAGTGCGTTGCGCTGCGTTGCGTCGTCGCAGTGTCGTCGCTGCGTCGTTTTCCATATATTTTTTATGACATGCCCCATTAGGCCGTTGCGTTTCAACGAATCGACGGACAAGAGACGAAGCGGGGGGAGTGTGATGCGCTGCGCTGTCGGAGCTCCGGTGCGACGACGGACAGTGTTCCACTGTTCTGATCCATTGTGTAGACTCACTGACTGACTGAGGTGCGTGCGATGTCGTGCGTCATCGCAACGCAGGTGTGGCATACAATGCGTTGATCCGTTGCGACGACGCCGACGCAACGCACCGCACTAATGGGGCATCGCCCTTAGCTGCACAGTGAGGTATTTTCTGTGCAAATGGACATCCAGAACAGCTTGAAAACAAAACCACTGCTAAAAGATAGAAACAATTTTGTTAAAATATGACGCAGGTCTACTGTAATTCCAACACAATCATTTAATACGTATACTTAGCATTATAGTCCGTGACATGAGAAACAACAGAACAACAAAGCTGAAGCAACGTCTATTGTACGACCACAAAGGGGTTACCTACTTAGTGCAGTGTCGTAAACAACAGAACTCGGGTCGCCCCCCGCCCCCCGCCTCCTGCCGCCTCCCTCCGACCGCTGCGTGAAGCAGTTTCGCCATCCTCGAAAAAGAAATAAAAATAAGTGGGAGCGGAAATGAAAAGGGTCAATCTGATCTCAGGAGCCCGAGGGACTCCCCGCAGTCTCCGCCAGGCACAGGAGCCTGCGAATCAATAAGGAACCACATCTATGTATTTATGTATCCACAGCCCACGGCCACAAACAGCCACTCGACAGTCTCTGTATTGAATGCGGCTGAACGAATTCCTCTATATAAAAACCTTTACTAAACGTAGGTAATGCGTGAGAACGTTTCTTCATATCGACTATTAAAAAAATGGTTCCGGCATCACGCGAAAATTGTTAAACGGAATTTCACGGTTTGAAAGCTTGAGATCCGTTGTAATGTTGAGTCGTGGAACCGCCTGGTACTTGATGCTGGCATGTACATACCAGCATCAAGTACCAGGCGGTTCCACGACTAGTACCACATCCCACAATTTATTTAAGTCAACTAATGAAATAAATAGATAAAAGTAATAGGTACCTACTCACGGCTACACATCAAGCTATAAATGTCGTAGGGAAATGAGGAAACCAGGGATTTCACGAAATCGCTAGGGATACCACGAAATCACGGTAGATGTCGAATAAGTATTCTTGTTTATTACGTCTTCTCACTAAAAAAAAATATTAAGTTATATGGCAAAATGCTATAAAGGCTCTTACATACTGGCGCGATTCGCTGTGCGACGCGACGCCGCTGCCGCATTGTTCGCCGAGAAGTTTTCTCAGAAATTGTTTCGTTAAAATTCGCGTCGCGCGGTGAATCGCGCCAGTATGTAAGAGCCTTTAGTTCTAACTGCTCAAGTCTTGGGCCGCTATTACTTCACTATGCTCGAGCGGCTCCAAGCCGGTACGAAAGGGAGCGAGACAGTGGTTCAAACCTTATTCTCTAATGTCTGCTTTTTTGACATTTTACTGGATTTAGTTTAGTTTTTTTAGTAAGAAGACGTAATAAACAAGAATATTCGACATCTACCGTGATTTCGTGGTATCCCTAGGGATTTCTTGAAATCCCTGGTTTTCTCATTTCCGTGCGACATATACATTTCCAGTATAAGCTGACCTCGCATTGTACGGAAATCCTATACAATGCGAGATCAGCTCAAAATTGGAAATAGCTTGATATGTAGGAAGTAGCTTGATATGTAGCCGTGTGTAGGTACTAAATGAAAATTGCTGAAGTTTAAAATAATGTGAATGCCATCGATCACTAATCTATGGTGAGTGCATGTAGGTATATCCAAACAAAATTCTTTGCTTGGCACATTTAAATTAAAATTACTAATATACTAATTACTAACATAGGTAATTCAATAATAGGGCAATCGGCTGCGGAGCGGGCGGGGTCGCGGGGCGGGCGCAGGCTAATCGCTGCGGCAAACATTTAGCATTCATGCTGGGGCCACACCAACGGGAAACGCCGTTGATTATCGCGATGATGGACGTTAACCGTTATTGTTGTAGCCACAACTTATCGCGAGAATTTGACAACGGTGTTCACATTGGCGTTTGACTTTAGGCGATAACTTGGGTACCTAGCGGCAAATGAGTGTATTAGCGATCGCTAATAGAACGGCTGGAAGTCCGAATAAAGGCTCGTGCAGACTAGCGCGACTGTAATTGTTCTACCGTGAAGTTTTCAAATTGTTTTGTTTAAGTCGCGTCGCGTGACAAGTCGCCATAGTCTGGACGAGCCTTAAAGGCTCGTAAATACTGGCGCGATTCGCCGCGCGACGCGAATTTTAACAAAACAATTTCTGAGAAAACTTCACGGCGAACAATGCGGCGGCGCCTCGTCGCGCGACGAATCGCGCCAGTATGCAAGAGCCTTTACTCGGGAGAAATGCCCGCATGGCTGTGAGTGCGCCGACACGCGCAAGCGAGCGCAGGCAAGCGCAGCACATGCTCAGCGGTCGCTGTTACAAGCCCCTCGCAGCCTGCTCGCAGCGCATCTCTTAGTAGTAGAATCCATTATCCTAACCAACAGTCACGACTCACGATTTAAATATGTAGTTCTTACGATCTACAGCCGTCACACAATTTCTGAGACGTGTTGCCATGATCTTACGAAACGTCCACTAACTCATTGTCATAACAGATCCAAGGACGGAACGTTTATATAAATACAGTTTAATCAAAACTTTCGATTTCTATTGAATTGCCAATATTTGAGCTCTAACAAAAAATATTAAGTAGATATTCCAAGCTGAAATTACAATAAGGCCCAGTTTTTTAGGGAAAGTTGTAACTTTATGTATCGGATAGAGATCGAGCATTTATTATATACCTACTTAAAGGGTAAGTAGGTACTTACTATACAGTTCAAAAGTGGATTGTTCATCTCGGAAAGCAATGGAATGTCGAGTCGACTTGACTTACGACCTTCTTCTTTAAGTTGTTTCAATACTATATACACGCACACTCATTTTGTCTGCAACTGATATAAGTTTATTATTTCAACTAACATAGAATAGGCTTACTAGCTCAGTGGTTAATTAATGAGCCTTGATAGGTGCTACTATGGCGACCCAGGATCGAATCTCACCTGCGGTTAACTCTTTTTATTTACTATTTATTCTTTTGTTAGCTTTTTATAATACCTAGCAGTATTTCCATAATTAAATAGTAAGGATTTGTTTTTTTTAATTACTAGATGTATTTCGATATCATTAGTGTTTTGTCTCGTTCGACTTGGTCACATAAATAATTAAAGTTTTGTAGGTAGTCAGAAAACAAAGTAAAATATTTCGATTTCTGTGAGGTAGACAGATGCAGTTCGTTACGAGTAACCCTATGCTTAGAACGTTGTTGTTGGTTCGTGATTATTGTGGGTGACGACTGTTATATATTATATATCTATTAGCGGTGTTGTAGTTATTCTTTTGACAATGCAGTCAAATATGAATATTGAAGTGAGGGCAAATATGATTGCGCTGCGTAAAAGTGTATGCATTAACAAATATTTAATGAAACCGGACTGAGTGTAAGTGTTATCATTTTAAATATTTCATATTTTACTGAACATAAATCTAAAACAAAGACATTGTTAATCCTTTTACTCAGAAGATATCTAATTAAATAAAGTTTTAAAGTCAATATGAGGTCAAAGAAAAGAAAAATATAAATAATTTTGAAGATTATTTACATATTTCGATTAGTGAATGATAAATAATTTTTTATGTGTAATAAATATAATGTTATTTATTTATGTTTTTTTTTTCTTTTAATTATGAATAGTAATGTAAACATTTTTAGTATTTTGCTTAGAGATGTCTAACAGTAGCATTATATTTTATTCTAGAGAAATACTGTGAGTCTGTGCGTCAAACTCAAGATTTATGAGGAAGGCCGGCTAATTCACAAGGACCAGTGACGTCACACGGTAATTTGAAAGATTATTTATTTCGATTAGTGAATGATAAATAATTATTATGTGTAATAAATATAATGTTATTTATGTATTTTTAGTAAACTAAACAGTATTTTATTTTAGTATTTTTTTAGGCATGTCTAACAGTAGGTATTCCATTATTTGTTTTAGAGAAATGCTGTGAGTGTGTGGGTCAAGATATATGAGGAAGATAAAGCCGGTGCTAATTCACGAGGCGCAGTGACGTCACATGGTGATTGAATATGAAACAAATGGTTTCATACCAACGAGACATTTTGCTGAATTATTCAACACGTCATTATTAATCGTTCATCGTGCACTCAACACTGAACTGGCTTACATCATCGAAGACCAACCAGACTTCACCAGACCACCAGACTTCAATTGGGAGAATTCAAATGTCTGCTTGACTGTATCGAGAATAATGGGAGTTATTACAAAAATTAACCGTAATAAAAAATGTTTACATTATTTTAATAAGTAGCCTACTTATTAAAATAATGTAAGTAGGTAATATTATTATTTAGGGATTAAAATTTGAGGTTTAGTTTCAATCTTCTTTTCGTAAAGAAAAAAATATAAGCAAGAATTCGCGCTCTGCTATTCGAGATTAGAACTTAAGCCAGCTGCATCACAGTCCATCGCAAGACGCTCGCTGCTAATATATCATATTTGATTTACCCGAATTAAGCAATGGGATAAACTGGCCGAGGTCACGCGCATGATGCGTCTAGCAAAAGTGTGGGAAGTATATTTTTGTTTCGTTCGTTTAGCATGAGTACGACACGCGGGAATACGTGACGATACGGCAGTGTGTATATTTACACGTACAGATGTACAGAATGTATCGTGTGTTCAATCGTGCTAATGCTGTTTTGAACCGGACCGTACCTACCTGAAGTTCACTACCTACCCTTCGTATCGACTTTTGTACATTTTGGAACAAAAAGTGTCTCAGTAAGATAAGCGGAGTAGATTTATTTCTTAAATCTGGGATGATGGCGCTATTGTGACGGCTCGAGGTCCTTTGTTCGTTTTTTCTAACATTAAATAGAAAATTCCCCGCTGAGCTTTATTATCCGTAGGGTCGGTACATTTAACTCAATAGTACATTGCTTGTTGCAGATTAAATACAGCAAAAAATAGATTCACATTTCAGCAGCCGCGTAACAAGAGTAGCAATAGAGGGAATATGCATGCATGTAATGCAAAACTTATTCATTACCTATTTAAATACAGGTACTACCTACTAGGTTGGGAAAAATCTAGGCAGATGATGATTTAATTAAATATAGGTACTACTAGGTTGGGGAAAATCTAGATGATGATTTAAATATAGGTACTACATCGTATATGAGTCGAAACAAATTCCTATTTCTTTTTATGCATTACTTATTTAATTATTTTTCAACAGTTGCTCGTAAAGTCGCTCTAATTTGCAAGAAATTGTTGCAACTTATGACTCTTTTTGTTTTCACATTATTTCTTGATCGATGAATTTTGATTCAAAAGCAATGGTATAAAACAAATGTAAATAAGGCGTAAAACTGGTTATAATTTTTTTTGAGATTTTTGCTAGTAAGTTAAAAATGGCAAATTTTTGGTTTAAGATAAAAACGTTACTTATGTATAATAAACTATAATAATTAATAATGTAATGTATGTTTTTAATTATGTAATGAACACCTGCATGTAACCCATGTATCACAAATAAACGATTTGATTTGATTTGATTTTTGATTTATAATTTCCAAGAAAGCTGATGAAATTTGCTATAAAACGTTTTTTATTTCAAAACTCTGGCTTCTACAGTTCAGGAGAATTTGCAATTTTAAAAGTGTGGTACTAAGTTTTGAAGGCCACTGTAGTTAAATTCAAAGACTGTCTTTGAATTTAACTAATTATTACTAATTTAAATAGTTTTGTTGGGTTTACTAGGTAATTCAGTGAAAAAAATACATGCTTATTCCCTATTGCTACGGGCCCCGCGTATCCAAACGCGCCCACCTCCGCCTAAGCGTAATGTTTTGAGATGCGGTACTTATATCATTTAAATGTGTGTTATTTATTATTCTTGCACAAACCTTCAGGCTTCATTTAATACTTTCGGTGAACTTCGTTGTTCTACTTTAAGATTTTCATATGTTTTTATACAGGGTGTTTGGGTAAACACTGTTATCCTTGCAACCAGTGGTTTGGTTTCATTTATAAAACGTAAAATCAATGGAAAATTACAACTTTTTTTTTCTTTTTTTTTAAACTACATTTTTCCACAAAAGACGCAAGTTCGTTACAACTTTTTTTTTCTTTTTTTTTAAACTACATTTTTCCACAAAAGACGCAAGTTCGTTGCTCTATGCGCTAGGGCAACGAACTTCCGTCCCAACACTGGCGGAGGGTGCGGGACGCGACCTGACCGGCCGCGAGCGCGACCCCTCCCTCAGTTAGTCAGCTGCTTCGCTAGCGAGCACGGTGTAGGATAGAAACTTTTAAAAATCTTTTAATGAAAATAACGTTTTTTTTTTTGTTGTTTTCGGTCATTTTTGTTTATATTTAAGTCAACTACCCATGCTTTGAATGACAAGACTATTTACCCTTACAGCCTGTATACAATCTAACACTAAAATTATATACAAAGCGAAATAAAAATTATTTTAGAAAGGAAGGGCTCATAGGGCGTCATAAAATTCTTCCGCATCGGTACTTATATTGAATTTACTTGATGTTGCAAAAACGTGATACGTAACACCTCTTCTGAATAAGACAGTCCACTTCAGACAATCGGTAATAAAATCACTGTTTGATCGCGCAGTCGTGAACTGATATTGTAGCTTTCGATGGGTTGCTGCTGGCATTTTTAATAATAGTTATTATTATCTTTTTTTAAACAAAACTTAAAAGTATTCAAGAGTTTTAATAACTGATTTAACCAATCCCTTCCCGAACATGGGCTTGTGAGTTGCGTACTCGAAGTACGGTACTTCCTTATGTCCCTATTTCAGGAGAACACGTGTAGGTTCCTAAGCTATGAGAGTATAAGGATATATTCCTCATTCAGTTAATTCAAACAAGCTGAAGTTTACAATAATTTACCTGTTTACTTACAAAATTCAATTATAATACTACCTCCGTAATTACCTTGATTTCCTGTTATTTCCATTTCAGTTATTTATGAAGCCCTTGTAAACAGTGTATCGGATTGAAAGCCCCGGGCATCAGGCATTCTACACCTGTGCTTCAAAAAGCAAAGCAAATTCTGTGAGAAAAGTAACGCCAAACAATTCCCGTTCAACTTGCATACCGTCACGTTTTATTGAAGCCTGACCCCTCATGTTACAACTTTCTAGCTAAGTACTTATGTTATCTCCGGCTCTAAACAAATAACTGCAAAAAAGAGATTGAACGTCCCTCCGGCGTGTGTGTGCTTGTGTCGCTTGAGATGGTGTGTGTACGCGACATGCTTGTCGTGTGTGTGTGAGTGTGCACGGCCTGCTGCGCCGTGTCCGGTTTCATGAGATCGGATGCAGCCGCCCGCACCGCATCGTATCGATGTCCCGGCGGCGGCGGCGGCTGGTGGACGTGCCTTCTCAATCTGACGGGTACTGTTACCACATCGAGAGCAACGATACGTTATATCCTCAGCCTCAGTTACACACAGGATTAGGTTCAGTCTACAGGCATTTATAACGATCTCTTGACAACGAAAAGGCGAACAAAACGATCAGATTTATTTTTAAATTGCTGAATAATTTCAACAAAAAGTTGATTAAGTACAAATTCTTTGGGCTCGTTTGTATAAAAAAATTAAAAAACAACATTTTAAATCTACCCTACTTAACCTCAAATGATGCCAGGAAATTTTCACTCAACCAGCAGTAACGTAAGCCTATTTCACCCACTACAAAGACTCTCCTACGTCCTGCCCATTCTGTAGTAAGTAGTTATAATCTCGGTTCTTACAGGTTGCGGTTACGGCAGTAATGGCCGCGCTCGTCCTGTGACCACACAAAGCGATCTACCATCTTTCATCAGCACGCCATTTTTTTACAAGGCTGACAAGGCTACGCAAAATGTTTACTTTACTGCTTAGCAACTCAGGTAAGTTCTGACCTGAAACTATTTGAGGTGAAATCTGATCATCGGCTATCAGGTTTCACCTCAAATAGTTTCAGGTCAGTGTTTGTGTTTACTTGACGTGAGTGAGATATCAGCGGCATCGTATAGTGACTGGCTGGCGGACTGGCGGACTGGCGGACTGTCGGACTGTACGCAGTTACCTACATGCGTCTGTTCCGTAAGAGCCAACCATTCGGGTGATGTTTTTATTCTAATACTCTCTTAGCTAGTGCCAACTTCAGATTAACTCAAATTAAGAACGGTTTCTGGCAGATTCCGTCAACTTCATTTCATGGATGGCTTTCAGATCTACAAAGAAGTAAGTCAATATTAGTAAAGAATATTAGTGCATTAGACGCCTATGTGGCAATATGTGCTCAAGCTTATCTATGCTGTGTGCATAAGCAACTATCTGTAGTGGCGGGCGGCTGCCAAACCTGGTCAATTCGCCGACGACGGTCAATATTTGCGCCGAGGTCTCGTCCGCCAGCGGATTGTGGCATATCGTGAATTCGTGATATTGCTGTCGCAGACTTAGCCTGCGAGCGAATACCAGTCGCATAATCTGTAGGGCTACAATTCTCTATTCCAACCATCGAGATATAAGTACTAACGTACTAGAGAAGCTACGTCAAAAAACTGAATTGTCCTATTCTTCGTATTGAATCTTTAGTTCGCTGCAGCGCTAAAATAATAACAATTCGTCTAAACCGTACCTAATTTACCACAGTGCTAGATTTGCTGCGGAAGTGTATTTATTCTCGGCAAAAAGGTCTTAAGCGCCATGTAAATCACGGCACTTACGCGTTTTCTTCGACAAACTGCGGCGCGATCGCCGCAGTTGAACGAGACAAAGTAGGAATTTACGGTGTCTTCTCTAGTACGTTAGTACTTATATCTCGATGATTCCAACACATAATTGATAAAAAATCCTATAACATTACGTGTACCCTACCCATGCTTTACTATATTATCGCTTGATTATATCTAGTTCTTTCATTTCAACACCTACCTCTTTATTCATTGTCCGTACCTCCCTAACTCAGCAGTGTTCTACTCCCGTCTCAAATTACTAATATTCTGGTTAGATAGTGTTTCGAAAAACATAATACAACTAATTCGATACGATGGAAAAAAATCATGAAGATACCTCTAAACATGCAATCATTTTGATTATAGTATTTTATTTTTTTAGTTCAATCAATCGATTTATTGTAAATAGATTTATTGCTTCAAATTTTTCAATCCTACATTAACAGTGTTGTGTCATCGCGCTTGTCTTTATTTTCTATGCAATTCGACAGTGACCGCGTCTGTTCCTCAGCAAAAGCCATATATTCAAAATAAAATAAAAGTAAAAATATTTTTAAAAGCGTAAATATAGAACTATAATATTAGCTTTTAAGCTTTTAAGAAAACATTATAGTTCTATAATTGCGTAAGTTTTATTTTAGTACTTTTTAGTTCATTAAAAGCTAGTTGTTTAAAATATTTTTACTTTTATTTTATTTTGTACTTTTTAGCATTAGAATTTGTTTAAATACCTGTTCTATCAACTTCACAAATCGAACCCAACACTACGGGGCTATCTTGTAAGGTCGAGGAGTCTCTATGGCTGCCTCCTGTCTTCATCAACAGACCCTAGATACTACCTTGGGTTATAGTCCTTGTTAAGACAACGCAAACGAGTCCAAACACGATAATACTATCTTATTTGGTTGAGAAGTGCCCGTGACTACCTTCCGGATCCATCATCAGTCCCTGATCACCAGCTAGTTTAACAGCACTTGTCAATACATATCCAATGAGTCCATAAAAGAGGATGCTATCTTATTTGGTTGAGGAGTGCTCGTGAATACCTTCCGGATTCATCATTAGATCCTGAACACCACCTAGTGTCAAAACACTTTTCAATACTTCACCAACGAGTTCAAGCACGATGGTGCTATCTTGTTTTATTGAGTTTTCCCATGGCCACCTTCCGGCTCCATCATCAGACCCTGAACACCACCTAGTGTCAAAGCACTTGTTAATACATGACCAATGATTTCAAACACGATTGTGCTATCTTGTTTGATTGAGGAGTTCCTATGGCTAACTTCCGGCTCCATCATCAGACCAGCCACATGGCATAATTTTTTCAAAATGTCGCGGTTGTTGTGTATGTATGCCAAGTTACAGCACAATCAGATGCTAGGAAGTGTTTGAAAAATGGATGACAGAAACACATTAACAAAAGTATTACGCATAAAAATATTAAATGTAAACTTAAGCAATACTATTTAAGTACTATGAAGGAATGATTGTAACTATTTAAGGACCTTAAGACGTTATTATTTGTATCTTAGACAATAACGCTTTCATAGCTGTTGCCACCCTCTTAACAACAAGTTAGGTAGTAATTAGGTAGGTAACGTATGTTACATTTTGTTTATTTACATAAAATAATGTATTATTGACCTGTTATAAGTATAATATTTAATTTATATTTTTATAACAAACAGCACAAGGCCTATAGCGGCGATTTATTGATATCAATCGTAATAATAATTATAATATGCGAAGGTGTCCCCGTACCTACTACGGAAACCCTTGGAACAGTTTACTGGTGTTATCGCACTTTTATAAGGTTTGTAGTCCGGAAGTCTCGTCTCGGTGGAATGAATAACATTTTCGACAGTAGCTCTGTATCAATATTTAATAGGTACGAATACAAAAGATTTATTATAAACTTCTGTAGGTAGTTTCAGGTACCAACAAACATACACAACGAGGCGAGGGTAAGCAATTATAAAAACTTTTTCACAACAAAAAACAAACGGTTTTAAAAAAAATTACTACATTGTGAAAAATAACTAAGTACAGGCCTATATTTTCAAAAGTCGGTGTCTATGGTTTTGAATTTTCATTTTTTGGCACCGAATTCCGAAATAAAGTTATTTTCAACACACTTACTCGTAAAGTGTGTTTTTTAATCTCATCAAAGAGACTTTCTGTCTTTTTATGCCTACTGTGTAAATAAATAAAATATGATAAATTAACAAATTTCATCAAATTATATATTTTTCACTACCCTAACCTTAATTTGAGTATTCAATAGTTATTATGATATAAGCGCGGAAAGTAGGTGATTTCACGAGCGAGTCAAGCGGGCGAGTGTTTAAGCCAACACGAGGCGGAAATCATCTTTATTATGCACTGTACGAGAAAATCAAAAAAATATTTATTGATTAAAATCAAAATCTAGAGTAGGTAATTAATAACGCGTTTAATGAAGTATTAGTTTTATTGCTAAGGAACCTCTTTCCTGACGGGTCTCGACCGCACACGGCGCCGACACCCGTCACGAGCAGGACCTCGTCCCTTCTCACGTATGATTTAAAAAAAAAACAACGTCAGGCTGACGACGGAGTTAAAAATATTAAAAAAACCTGAAAAGTAAAAAGCACTAGTGCGAAAAAGTGGCACTTTCCGTACAATTTGGCTGCTTTGAAAACGCTCTGTTCGAGCACATTCATTGTAGAACATTATTTTGTGTTTATTATCCACTAGCTTCCGCCCGCGGCTTCGCCCGAGTGGTATATCGATAAAAAGTAGCCTATGTCCTTCCCCGGGATGCCATCCATCTCTTTGCCTATCGAAATCCGTTCAGTCCGATCCGATGGCATCCCGGGGAAGGACATAGGCTACTTTTTGTCTCAAAAATAACCATATGAGGGGGTATATAGGGGATGAAAGTTTGTACGGGAAACCTATCATTTTACTTTCTAAATTCCTCCCTCAAGAGTGTAAAATAGGGGATGATTTTATAATCCACATGTAATATTGCCAGTTTTCAAGAGATTTGGTATATAGTCATAGTCCGTATCTTGAGGTTACATTGAGGCTTTATTTCATTAAAATCGGTCCACTCGGTCAAAAGTTATTACAAGTTGGCTTGCAAATGAGCGTTTGAGTTTACCAGTGTAGGTACTCGATAAAATAATGGCGTTGTGCAAATGACGCGATTGTTTGAATTGTGATGTTAAGATTTTCGGCAGGATAGTGACCATCGTCCATATAATGTAACATAGTTTTTTTTTTCATTCATCTTTCCGACAGTTTCATACTTCCGCGTCCATACTTTCCACTAATATTATACATACGAAAGTTAC
Organism: Lithophane socia; assembly: GCA_947522985.1. NCBI lineage: Eukaryota > Metazoa > Arthropoda > Insecta > Lepidoptera > Noctuidae > Lithophane > Lithophane socia. The sequence goes on along the minus strand of OX383270.1, from coordinate 363,045 downwards.
TGGCTGTCTCATGTCTGTTACCTTTACGCCGTTACGCCTAGATAGATCGACCATGACGTGGGTTATGGGACTTATGATCGGTAGTACGTTCACTTGGGATAATTTCCGACCTCGCGCGGGCGAAAGCCGCGGGCAAAAGCTAGTATTTATATAGGCTGTTCATCGTTTTTGCCAGTGCCTTTATTTACACCCGTACGCGCATTGTCTTGTCACCAACTGATCGCGCACCAACTGACCGCCATGCCAGCGCGCGGCGATCAGGGACGGAAAGCAGGGCCTGGTAATCTGTGTGACACGTTCTCCTAGTGCAGATACCAGTCTCCCACAAAGGATTTATCAGATAATGTAATCTTTATATTTTTTAAGGCGCCTTTGTGGAAGAGAAATAAATGTTTATTTTTATACAAATGCACTTACATGAACTTAGAGAGTTTTACTGCTGTAAGTATCGCTAAACCTATATATATATTTACAGCCTTACTAATAAACGTTGTATAGCGCCTGTATAGTTACAACGTTTTGTATTCTTTCTCAAACTCAAACTCAAAGCATTTATTTCAATTAAACCATTTACAGGCACTTTAGAATTGTCAAGGAGTCGGTCAGTCAGAAATATGAAGCTAGTTGCCCATTCCAAAGCGTAGTAGGTACCTATGGAGAAGAACGGGCAAGAAACTCCACGGACACTCTTTTGAATCAAAATATTGGTTACATCATTCATGTTGAAATTATACATGTGAGAACAATGTAGAAAGCACGTTAAAAGCGTCCGCAATTATAACATAAAAACAAATCAAAAATTAAAATAAGCCATGGCAGCTAAGAGATGACCAGTCACAACTGACGCGGCGCCTGTTCACGAACATGACGCATTTCAAAAGTAATTTGACTTTTGAAAGAAGAAGACAAAGCGTTATGTAACTATACAGGCGCTATACAACGTTTATTAGTAAGGCGGTTATAGTATAAATGCAAAAAGGTTTTTGCAGTCGGGTTTTTTTGTTTTTTAAATAATTTGTTATTACCTACTTATTGACTTTTGCCGTTTTGAGGTCTTGGTATGCTATTATAAATCAAGTGGTGTTTTTTTTTCAATTACACTAGCTATACAATCAGATATTTACAATAGCTACCGCCAGTTGTAAAATTCTCTATTTCTCTCACAAACTAAAGTCTGATTTATAGTCTCGTAGACTAATTTGACATTTCAAGTGATTGTTCTTGTTTTTTTTTTCTATTTCGGGTTTGACATTAAATTTGCACCTGTCAAATTAGTCTACGAGATTAATAAAAAACGGACTTTATGCTGCTGTGCGTGCGCGTGGTGCAGCGTAGTGAGCGACTCGACTAAGCGTGGTGCAACGCAACTGCGCCCGTATTGTGAACTTCTTTGTAGTCAGTCAGCTGTTTGACAATCATATTCCCCCGCGCGCCTCGCGACTTCCCCCGTACCCCGCAGGCAACCCCCAGCGCCTCGCTCCCCCCCGCCGCCGTGCGTAGTGCATCTCTCTCTGCGCAACACTCGCATCGCTAGTTACGATCCATCGCCATTTTTACTATCGATCTGTCGATGAAATTTCGTGGTCATCGCCTCGGTAGGTCGCCATCACCCCTCCCGCACCGCACCGCACCTCCCCGACTCCCGCTGACGTCGCGGCGTCGCCAGCCCGCGTCTGCCGCTCAGCGCCAGCACCGAGCGTTGATCAGCGTTGGAGTGCGCTCGACGGAGCAGGGGGGCGAGTCCCGGCCGCAGGGGCGGGGCCGGGGGGGGCGCCGGGATGAACGGCTCCCCGGCGACGTCGCGGGGGGCGCGCGCCTAGCGGGGGCAACGTGCGCACGGCGCAGGCGTGCGGGGCCGGGTGCCAGTCTCGCGGCCGCCGCCAAACTGCGCGTACGTGTGCGCGCTGAGCTTGGCCTTAACAATCAGCTGATCGGCGCGCGCCCCGCGGCGCACATGCCGTGAGGCCGCGTTCACCGTCATGACGGGCTACGCCCGCGGCGAGGCCGATTTCGCCGCCGACCGCTTCCGCCGGGACACGCGGCCCGCCTCGCTCGCCCCCAAGGACTACTCGGTGCCTTTACACGTAGACTGCAGTATCGAATACGAGCTTCCCGACTGTGCCAAGCCGCCGCAGGGCGTCAAGATCGAGCCTCTGCTCATGATCCACCCCTCACATTTCCGGAGGCTCGAGAGCCTGCGGCGTGTACCGTTCGTGAACAACCTGCCGCGAGGAGATGCCGCTGCCGCCGCCGCCGTGACGCCAGGAAGTCGCGCGCGGGCCCCTCGCCAAGCGCGGCGCTGCTGCCGCGCGGCCCCTGCACCGCCCGCGCCGGCGCCGCAGCCCGTGCCGGCTGCGGCGGCTCGCGCGCGGGCTCCGGCGGAGGAGCCGGCGCATCCGCTGGCGTGCTACCGCTTCGAGTCGTACACGGCGGACGGCGCGGGCGGTAAGCTAGCGGCCCGCGCACGGCTCAAGCCGCACCCCTACCTGCCGCCGGAGGCACTGGACTGTGATATCGCGCGCGCGCTGCCGCCGGCTGCCGCGCACTACGACCGCTTCGATAAGCGTGCGCTGCAGCAGCTGCCGATCTACATGTAGCCGAGCGGCGCCGGAGCGGGCCCCGGTCTCTGTGATGTTTCGTTGTAATTAGTTAGAGTGATAAGTGTCGGCGAGCGTGCCGGCACCGTCCCGGGTCGCGTCCGGGACGCTCGCTCACGTCTGTGTATGGGCGGCGCGCGCCCTCGCGTCTGCTCGTTCGCGAACGAACCTAATACCAAATAGTACCTATGTACGTTGATATTGTTTAAACGTTGATTTATGTGTTGTTGTACCGGACAATTATGATGTGTTGTTTCGCTGAGGACCTGAACGTTTCGTGTTATCGTTTCGCTTGAGGCCCGGTTCGCGGCCGGCTGCCTCGCCGGATGTCTGGTCGGACGGCCGGCCGCTCGCCGGCGCGTCGACGGTAGTGCATACCCACCAACGAAAATATTTATTCGCAAACGCAGTAACCGACGCTTCACGATTAAATTATTGTACCGTCGCCGATTCGTTGCGTTTTTCTGTATAAGATATCATATCGATAATAATTATATGTTCAAAAATTGTATTATAATAAATATGTACCTATAGAGTAAAAAATGAAAGTGAGAAAAATATTAAGAATAAAACTAGACATAGTAATGTTTTCGAATAGGTGATGAGTTCTAGAGCAGTCCCGAACGGTAATTAGAATCGTATCTCTACTCTCATTTTGTAAGCGGTTATGTTTGTTAAAATTATATATAAAGAGTCCTCTGATGAATAGTCTGATTAACGAATATTCGGCATGTAAAAGTCTTTATAAAACGCTTACTTAGCATATCATAGTATTATATTGTGTCATAGTCCAATGCCAAAAATATAACTATCTTTTTACAAAAATCCCTAAAGCATCGTTTTATTTACCTCCATGCGGCTCGTGTGCGGTCCTTGTGTACAGTGTACGGTAGTGTGTGTAGTCAGTGCTCGTGACCGGACGTTACCGGATGCCCTGGATGCGGTGCGGACCCGGCGGACCCCATGCGCGGTGTACGATGCACGTGTAAGTACTCGCTCACCGACTGGAACCTCACCATCACTTGTCTTTATTATGTAGGTACTCGTATTACTAAATACTATCACTATGTTGACTATCAAACTCGATCCTAAATGTGCTAACGGATACTGCTAACTCTGTCCCTACACTCTTGGCAAAATAATATGTTGTCTTGAAATAGACAGATTGACATCTAAGTATAAGTAGAGATTAACCTGAGATCCGAGATTATACAATATATATATAATGAATTAATGAATGATTACGTAATTTTGTGGCACAGTGATTGGCAAAACTGAATGCACATGCACAGGGGGCTCACTATGAAGTACTAAATGATGCAATCATTATTCCACTGCGAAAAAAGGATGGTGCTAGCGGCCTTGTATAGCTCCGTCTCTCACTAACACTGGGAAAATGGTGGCATTAAGAGCGTTTACACTGAAAGTTGGCAATGTCGCAAATAACTGTCAAATATTTACCTGTTTTTATTAATTTGGCAATATTACTGTATGGAAATATGGCTAGACAACTGTCTAAAATATTGAATATGAATAGCAATTATAACACTGAATTTAAGTTGTAACCGGTTTTAGGTGTAAAAACGGCATTTGGAAAGTTATTGGCTATACCTATTACTGTATGGAAATATGGCTAGACAACTGTCTAAAATATTGATTATGAATTTTATTGCAATTATAAAACTGAATTTAAGTTGTAACCGGTTTTAGGTGTAAAACAGGCATTTGGAAAGTTTCCAAATCCTTTTTTAGGGTTCCGTAGTCAACAAGGAACCCTTATAGTTTCGCCATGTCCCTCTGTCTGTCTGTCTGTCCGTCCGTCTGTCCGCGGCTTAGCTCAGAGACTGTTGGTACTAGAAAGCTGTAATTTGGTATGGTTATACATATAAATCGCGCCGACAAAGTGGTAAAAAAATCGTATTTTTTTTTCTTTTTTATGGTACCTCCCCTACACCTAAAAGTGGGGATGGTTTTTTTTTCTCGTTAATACCATAGTGTGGGGTATCTTTGAAAAGGTCGTTTAATAAAAATAATGGGAGCTTGTGAATGAAAACCATTTTTGGATTCAGTATCCGTTTGCGAAATATTTAGCTTTAAAGTGCTATTTTTTGTTAGAGTCAAGTGTCCTCACAGCTAAATGGTTGTTATTGGATAATACATGAAAAAATTCATGGCAGTAATATACCTATAATTATGTATAACGAAATTAAAAGGAACGCTACGTAGGCTGCCCAAGTTACCGAGTAATAATCGACCAACTTAAATTTGCAGTTGCAAAAACATGTTCTTCCATACATTCTTCATTATTTTCAGTTTGTTGGATAAATTCAATACAACTACGGAACCCTTCATTGTGCGTGGTTCGACATGCACTTAGCCGGTTTTTTTACAACTAAAACTAAATATTCAGTGTTACGATATTATTAATTGCATTTCATAATCAATATTTTAGACAGTTGTTTAGCCATATTTCGTATGGGGTATCGTATTACCCAGTTACTGGGTTGTGGAGGTCAGATAGGCAGTCGCTCCATGTAAAATACTGGTATTCAGCTGCATCCGGTTAGACTGGAAGCCGACCCCAACTTGGCTGGGAAAACTCTAGGCAGATGATGATGATGATGTTTAGCCATATTTCATATTTTCGTACTTACAGTAATATTGCCAAATTAATCAAAACGGGTAAAATAAATATTTGACAGTTATTTGCCCAGTAAACGCTCATAATACGTCGTGATAAAGGTGCAAGGCAAATTAAAACTTTTTTACAAAAAATTAAAGCGACGAAAAAAAATAACTGAAAAGCGAAAAATAAACCTTTTAGTGTAACTAAGCTCCTAAACTAATTTAAGTAACAAATGAGGCGGCGCCAAACCGACAAATTAATTAGGTACATAATTATAGCATGTATTTGGCGAGTGTATTTAATTTAAAAAAAATAATATAATATATATATATATTTATATACGTGCCGACTTGAGAACCTCCTCCTTTTTTTTTTCGTCGGTTAAAAAGCGAAATAAATCATGTAAAGCGAAAACTGGATATTGCAATCTCCGACAGCTGGATTGAATAAGTATTAAGTACCTACCTAAAGAGCCCTGTAACTTGACGTTTTCTGCAGTAGTAGTAAGGAGTAGTAGATTAAAGATATTGTTAGTATCAATGATTATATTAACAGATATGTTATACACTCACAAAACAACCGAAAAAAGTGTTCCGCGCAGCGGCACACACGTTTCATTCATTTTACATTTCACTACAAGTAAAAACGTTACAATTGGAATGTTTTCGAGTCTTCACGATTGCGCGCTTATAACATAATATATCTGTTAAATATAATATCATTGGTTAGTACTGACAAACACGTCAAACAAAGTTGCTTATTTAAATATGATCGCAGGATTCGCAGGGCGCTTTAAGACTTTTAGATACTGGCGCGATTCGCCGCGCGACGCGAATTTTAACAAAACAATTTCTGAGAAAACTTCACGGCGAACAATGCGGCGGCGTCGCGTCGCGCGACGCATCGCCCCAGTATGTAAGAGCCTTTACACGGCTAGCCGATACTGTAATTTATATTTTAAATGACGCCGCGCTTATAAACTAATACCAAACATTCGTAGCTAAAAGTGTGCCGGAGCATGTCTAGAAATGGCTGCACAACCGTAAAACGTCTCGGATTGTTGTAAAAACATAAAGCTCATTTCAGACTACGCTCTAATATAATAGCATAGAGCATATAGTTCTTAGCACAACAATATCGCTCGCCATACATTTCCAATAATATAATTATGTATAGTATAGCAAAGTGTGAACGTGTTCTAAATAAATGTACGGCGAGCGATATTGTTGTGCTATGAACTATATAGTTTATAGCACAACAATATCGCTCGCTATTATAGCGTAGTCTGGTTCAAACTGGCGCGACAAGTGTTGCACTGCCTGTCGCGCCCGCGATATCGCGCCAGTCTGTACGAGCTATTATATCGCCATAAACGTATTGGCGGAGTAATTTACAGCCTGGCATGGCATCTGTCGTATGCGTCGAGCGCAGCGCCTGTCCAGCTACATACTACCTACCTAATGAACAAGTCATTAATCACGACACTGCAATGGCTGACCCGTTATTAAGTGCTCAAATCATGCGCAACTTTTTATTGTTGCCCAATCAACAATACAGATTGGGAAGAGAGCCAAACGAACATGACAACATTTTGACTAACAGCACTAAATTAAACATCTTGCATTGTATTAAACGAATTCTTTCGTTTGTAACGTGCGTGTCACAATGAACCTCCAATGCCAGCGCTATGTTTAGCATGTTCATGTGGTCGGTGAAAGCATGTCTGTGACTACTGTGACATGAAAACTAAAGCCGTCGAGTGATGTTCTGTTGTAATGTAACCGAAAATTGTGTCACAAGTGAATACACTCAGCTACTAGGTACTAGGAAACTTAAAGATATAAAGTACTAGGTTTTGCCCGCAGCTTCGCCCGCGTTGATGTCGGAAAATATCCCATGGGAGGAATAATTCCTTGCCACATTGCACATCTTTATTCGTTTACGCGGCTAAGGTAAAGTCGGCATGATTTTTTCCGACAATCATCGTCATATTTCACCAAATTTACACAAAACCTTAATGAATATACACCTAAACCTTCCTCATGCATCACTCCATCCATTGGTCCGTATCAATAACCGTTCGGTAGATTTTAAGTTCATCGCGTTCAGACAGACAGACGCGGCAGAGGTAATTTATTTTATAATAATGTAGTAGGTAATGATACAGACTGGTTAGACAAAGAGTAGATATAATTGATAGTAGACACAATGCTCTTTAGAAGCAACTCAAATGGTGATGGTAATCACGTTTATTTCATTCCTAATGTACAAGGAAATAACAACGAAACGATGAGTCAATGTTAAAACTTTAATACATAAAGTTTTACATAGCTAACAGTGGTCTCCGAGGGTCGTCAGTATCAATTTTCAGTTCACTATAGCATCTCTGTTAGTACACGTGATACTCGCACAATTTATGTCGCATTTGAATAATCTTATCTACGTATTATTGATAGAATTACATTATATATTTTGTTATTGTTTACAACTACCATTGATAGAACTTCAGTTCGGTGACATTGACGTTAAATGACGTTTGACAGGCCAACGATGGAGCTTGCGTTTGGTTATTTCAAATTCTTATTTATTTATGACTAAATATAATAATATTTATCTAATATTTATTTATTTAAAAGTAGCCTATGTTCTTCCTCGGGATGCCATCTATCTCCGTGCCAAATTTTATCGATATCCGTTCAGTAGTTTGGGCGTGAAAAGGTAACATGCAGACAGACAGACAGAGTTACTTTCGAATGTATAATATTAGTATGGATTAGCAAATGAATGCGTTGATAGTTGATAACGTTCATTAGCAGCAGATGACAAAATAAGTTCTAAGATTGTGGAGACGTTCGTTGTATTTGGAATACCTACTTACACGTGAATGCAAACAAATTAAAAGAAATTAATCAGGTTTCTTTTAATCTCAGATTTTAATTAAGATTTTAAGATTCAATAATATTGAATAGCATCTTAAATTAGTTGTTAAAATAAAAGGAATCCTAACTAGTGGACCTAACTAATCCTAACTAGGGGTCCTTCCACGATTTTTGTGAAACTCGTAAAATTGCTATCCTTTTCATTTCTATGGATTCCAGTCTAGCAGATAACTAAGTATATAAAACACTAGCTACCGCCGGCGGCTTCGCTCGCGTGGTATGTCGATAAACAGTACCCTATGTAGCCCAAGATACCATCTATCTCCTTGCCAAATGTCGAAATCCGTTCAGTGGTTTAGGCGTGAAAAGGTAACATACAGACAGATAGACAGACAGACAGACCGACAGACAGACAGAGTTACTTTCGAATTTATAATATTAGTATGGATAGCGTATTATATGTAGTGTACTTATGGTACCTACTTAAAACTAAGTATTGTGAATAGAACACTAGTTTTGTAGACTTCACATTCATAATAAGTGTGCAGCGATCTTGGAGAGAGAAGTTTTCGCCGGCACGTCAGCCGGACACGGCAGGCGTAGGCGTGACGGCGGCGCGCGGCCCTCTCACGGCTACGTGCGACTCATTCTCCCATTGTTTCACTCTCAATGACAACACTTCCAAAATATTCGCTAAACAAAAGCCTAGCGCGCACCGCCGCTATTCATTCCACATTTTATTTTCTGTTTGAAAGGCACATAAACACAATGAGTCGTCGTGAATAATCTACAATAGCTGTTGGGAAAGAAATTATTCATACTGCCATTCAGGGAAATAAGACTTCGGACCAAACTATTAAGCACCTATAATAAAACTTGATTATTATGATTCGTTACATTCATGCGAACAGCTCGGCGCGGCAATTAGCCGAAGCGAGTGTACCTAATTAAGTTGCAAACAAATACATATAGCAGGTAGACTGAGACGTGCGCAGCGGGCAACAGGCGGGCACGCGGTACGTCGCTAGCGGCGGCCATGCGACCGCACGCACGCGGCCCTGGACTCTCGTGAGAGCGTACTTAGTGTACCTACTCCATTATCCGACATCACAGCGAGCGACGCGACAGCGTTAAATTAGCATCCACGTAATAAACACGAAATAAACATTGAGACTAATGGATGATTGGGGCGGCACGCTCGCCGCCGTGCCGCCGCCGCCCGCCGCGCTTAGCCAGGCCGCGCCGTGCCGTGCCGGGCGGGCCACGTTCCGCCAGGCGCGGTCCTCGACGGCCCCGGCCGCAACCAGACGGCGGCGAGCCAAATTAAAGCTATACCTACCTACTTATTTATTTAATCTTCGCAGCGACGATAAAAAGTTTATTGTTACTTACTTTTTATGGGTGTGTGATATTGTGTCCGCACCGCACAGATTCGTGCGTCGCCGCGCCGCCCCGTTATCTCGTGCAGGGTAACTACGGATAAAGCCTCGTACAGACAGTCGCGGCACGTCCGCGCGACGCGACACCGGTAATTGTTATAGGTACCTACCGTGAAGTTTTCTAAGGTGAAAGCGTCAGAATAACCCGCGAAATTCAAATTTTCTTACGTTTTTTTCAATTTGCAGGTCATTATCAGGTTAAAATGTTGATCTAAATATGATTCGCGGCCGTATCAAATATTTATACCTAAGTATAGAGAATTATAATCATAAAAATCATGAGTATAACTCTCCAAGTTCATATAATCCTATTGAATGACTAAGTATTTCTTGAAATCATTACATTTTAGGATTATTCTAACCGTGCGTTTGCACACTGGCGAAACATTTACGACAAAACATGTTGAAATCTCTATTTTCTGTCAATGTTCCATACAATTTTTGACAGGAAGAGATTTCAACAGAAGAGGTTTTGTCGTAAATGTTTCGCCAGTGCAAACGCACGGTAACACACGGAGTTGTATTTCTGATTCAAATGATTATAATGCTGTAAAGCCATATTTGTTACGGTCGTGATCTAGATAAAATACAACGTGACACTGACCTGCAAATTGCAAAAAACGTAAGACAATTTGAATTTCGGGGGCTACCCTAGCGCATCCCGCATGGAATGTATTTATTTGAATTTCGGAATTATCCTAGAAGTTGTCTACGGTTGCCTAAGTCAGTATCAGGGTTGTTTGTTGATCTAAATATGATTTGCGGCCGTAACAAATATCTACAGGATGTAAGGATAAACACTCTTGTCATTCAAACCATGGGTAGTTGACTTAAATATAATAATAAATGACCGAACACAACAAAAAAAAAACGTTATTTTCATTAAAAGATTTTAAAAAGTTTCTATCTGACACCGTGCTCGCTAGCGAAACAGCTGACTGACTAAGGGAGGGGTCGCGCTCGCTGCCGGTCAGGTCACATCCCGTACCACCCGCCCGTGTTGAGACGCAAGTTCGTTGCCCTAGCGCATAGGGCAACGAACTTGCGTCTCTTGTGGTGAAATTCAGGTTTAAAAAAAAGTTGTAATTTTCCATTGATTTTACGTTGTATAAATGAAACCAAACCACTGGTTGCAAGGATAACGGTGTTTACCCTAACACCCTGTATTTACAGAATTATAATCATTAGAATCAGCAATAGCAATACAGCTCCTTAAGTTCTTATAAGTGCCAAATGTCATGATTTCATGAAATAGTCATTCAATGCACTTACCTACTTGAACTTAGAGTTGTTGTTTTTAATGAAGAATGTATACTATAAAGGTAAAATTAGTAATTAAGGATTATTTTAAAATATCGATTTTCTGCCTGACCGTACAAATCACCGTAATCGGGACTAAAATATATTATCTGGTAATATTATGCGGGTTGAGTTGAGGGCTGAGGGGCCCAGTTGTCACTGACCCTTTGAAACAGGGCTTTATAGGCTGTATATTCAAGTAAATAAAGTGACTTAAATAAGTATCATTAGCTCTACCAATTCGCGAGTACCTAGTGAAAGAAAATATGAATATACCCTAAACTCATCAAAAATCCTTTCGTAATTACCCGAATGCACCTTAATTAAATAAGTATAACATTTTATTTTGTACCCAATCATATTAAATTAACAGATATGTTATAAGCGCACAATCGTGAAGACTCGAAAACATTCCAATTGTAACGTTTTTACTTGTAGTGAAATGTAAAATGAATGAAACGTGGGTATGTGTGCCGCTGCTGCGCGGAACACTTTTTCGGTTGTTTTGTGAGTGTATAACATATCTGTTAATATAATATCATTGTTTGTACCACATTCTTTTGTGGTTTAATGACGCCACAGCGCACACTGAGAGCTAAGAGGTCTCTATTACTGTCGTGCCATTAGGCGGTTCAGACAATTATCTTATTGATAAGCATAAAAGCTTTCAAAGTAATACGTGCACATGGTAATCTCATATAAGTATTGTTGGCAGTAAAACGGCAGTAACAGTAATCGGCAAGATTCGCTGTGTAGCGAGACGTTTAAGATAAGAGCGCTCGTAATAACGATCACGAATTATAACGAGCTCCTTCGTCACGGCCTGATAACTGCGGCTCGCGATCAGAACGATCAGAGCAAGTCCGTAATTACCGGCTTCCTCGAAGCGCATTACACACAGTAGGTACCTAGTTACAGTTAAACGTCGCCGACTGAACTCACTTCGGGTGAAATTCGATTCCCGAAACGCGAGTATAATTTATCGTCGGTATTATCTCTCGTAAAACGAAAACCCAATTTATGTTCGTCCGCCACCCGCCGTCATAAAACATAATATTATCGACATCGGCCCCCTCCCTAGGCGATCACGAAACTAAGCAAGCATCGGCCATTTTAAGTACCGAACTTGACAGGCGGGTGTCGTAATGCGTCCCGCTCATACTCCCGCGCCGGGACTCGGGAGTGAGAGGGACAGCATCGGGAGCAGAATGCTTTCATGTGCCGCGCCGGAACAGGGAGCGTTCTGCACGATCTCACGCTATTTTATTTTATTTATTTATTTTATAAATAATTACCATGCTCCATAAAGGCTCCCGCAGACAGGCGCATTGCAACACTTGCAACGGTGCGACACGATTCTATTATTATAACAATTTCCATGAACTTTTCATAGCAATTATTCTACTAGAGTCGCGGACTACGGGAGCCTTAACGCAACCGCGCCTTTTCAAAGTACCTATTAGTTATCTGAAAAGTTAAAAACTACTTTAATTAAAATAGTCTGTACTTACCAACCTATCTACTACCTAGACAGGTAATTAGAAAAAAAAATCAAATAAGGAATTTTGTTTTTTTTCATTGATTTAGTAATTTAGTAAAACACATTGTGTTGATAGTAGTAAATAGCGCGTTGCATGGTATTTGTAGCTAGGTATGTATGTAGCGCGGCCGGCGTGTCAGCGTGGCGCCGCGAGTGCCGCGACCTACTGCGATCAGCTGATTGGAGCGCGGCGCGGGCGGGGCGGCGGCGCAGCGGGGGGCGGAGGGAGCGAGTGCACACGCGCACACAACAGCTGATAGCGGCTGAGATAAACCGCCGCCGCGGCGCGTTGCGACGTCGACGTCACCTCACGTAATTAAAGGAAGCAAATCCAAGTACCTTTCTTGCTCGCTCGTCTCCGACACGTTCGCCCCACGCTCGCCTTTGAATGCGAATTTCGAATTTACAGTCCACTGAAATTGTAATACAATCTCACGGCTTATTAAACTACGGCCGCGGGCAGGACGAAATTAATGGCAGGCGTTCACAGTGAGCTACGACACCAATTTGAACAGTACGATACGGATTTAACGAACAGTACCTACTTAAGTCCTTAAGGCTGTACCCTACCTCAGATTTTATCTCGCTCGCACCATACTACTCGCGACCTGAGTGAGAACGAGACGGAGTGGGGCGCTAGCGGCTCTCAAGCGTCGAAAAGTTTAGGTAATTACTTTTTACGGTGAAAATATTAGTAATTAAAAAAAATAAAAAACAAGACCTGCTTTATAGATAGTTCAGTTATTATGCAAAGTTTCATGATGTAATTTGAAGTATTTTTTTAATACAAGCGGTTTATTGTTCTGATTACTTAGAGGTAACTTTGGAATTTCATTCTATGGAGAAAATTTTATGTACTTAATCGTGTTTTCGGCAAACAGGACCTAGCATCAATCCTCAGCTTTAACATATATTAATATATTTATTTCAAAATTAATGCTGCAGTATTTTCGGCATAACGGAGGATCATGCTACGAAATTTCAGGTAGGGTTATAGATGCAAAACGTATTTTAAACGTTTTAAACCATTTGGTTTTAAACCGTTTTTTGGTTTAAAACATTTTAAAACACATTTGGCGGTTTATTAATGGTTTAAAATGTTATTTTTTATTGAAATGCACTGAGACTACACACGAAGTGATGTAGACAACACCTACTCCCTGAATTAGGGACATATATCAAATCATTCCAGTATTAATAATGGAACGCCACTGGCATAAACTGCTCTTGCTAAAGCAATATCTATTTCACTGTGTTAACAGGAGGTTATTGGAGGTGTTTGATTTAAAATTCGTCTTGTGATGATGTCGACGCTATTGATATGCTGGTGGGCATTAGTGTTGCTTGATCGGGAAATGAAACCGATGTTGTGGTATCTTCCGAAATAAAATTCTTCACAATTTCGGAACACTTTAATTTAAATATGATTTTTAAGTTTATTTGCCACTGTAAATTTGTACTCCGCATTACAAGACATGTTTTTTAGGGTTCTGTAGTCACAAGGTCACAACAAGGAACCCTTATAGTTTCGCCATGTCCGTCTGTCTGTCCGTCCGTCTGTGTGTCCGTCCGTGTGTACGCGGCTTAGCTCAGAGACTGTTGGTACTAGAAAGCTGTTATTTGGTATGGGTATACATATAAATCACGCCGAAAAAGTAGTAAACATTTTTTTTTATGGGTAAAGTGGGGATGTTTTTTTTTCTCGTCAATCCCATGGTGTGGGGTATCGTTGGAAAGGTCATTTAAAAACTTAAACTTAAAAAGGAATTTTGTGAAAATCATTTTTGGATTCAGGGATCCGTTTGCGAAATATAAAGCTTTAAAGTGCTAATTTTTGTTAGAGTCAAGTGCCGTCGTCGTGGTCCCCCCGGCAGCTAAATGGTTGGTTTTGGATACGTGAAAAAATGCACGGCAGTAGTATATATAACGAAATAAAAGGAAAACTATCACCGCTACGTAGGCTCCACAAGTTCCCGAGTAATAATCGACCAACTTAAATTTGCAGTTGCACAAACATTCATCCCAACTACGGAACCCCTCATTGTGCGTGGTTCGACATGCACTTGGCCGGTTTTACCATTGACTTCGGAAATTACCAAAAACTAATCCCAAACTTCGCACAAAAACTTATTTAAAAAAAAACACGCTCATAAACCACCGGGCCCGGCCAAAACAATGTGAATACTGATAAACAATAACAATGCAATCGTAGTCACACCTGCATGCCTGCTCCCTTTCTCCTCATACCTAAGTTGCGATTTTGGTAGCAAAATGCAAAATAAAAATGCGACGTTGCCGTTCCGTCCTTTTTTGTTATTATAACATTTATGTTACATGACTTCACCTAAATTAATCAAAATGGTGAATGATTTCAATTAGCAATTGTAACAATGTTTAAATAAATTTTATCTTATCTTTTTTATCTTATCTAGCCTTTTTAAATTAATTTATAAAGTAATAAGTATCAGTGTACAGCCCCCGTGATCTTGGTTTTAAACCGTTTTAATCATATTTAAAACGGATTTTAAACCATTGATTTTGGTTTAAAACGGTCTTTTTACAACTATAGGTAGGGTGCGCCCTTAAGGTTGCACTAGTCGAAGCGACGGCTCGAACTCGTTGGTGCGCGTGGCTTGCATCTTATTTAGTAGGTATAGTTATTTGGGGGGCGAATAGATAATATGGAAAAACTACTGGATGTATCTAGTCTAATTATTTAAACTTTTGAATAAATTACCTATCCCTGTACGGTTTCTATGTTGCCATTTTCATTAAATAAGTTATTTATTTACGAGATGAGTTTAAATTAGTTTTGAAATATGGAAGTTTCGACGCTCATTACTTCCAAACCAATTTCTTTTTCCAATTCTGCTTCCATACAGGGTTAGATTATTATATCGACTTTTTAGTTTGTAACATAGACCTTCAAATAGACGAGTAATCACGATACTACGTTTGTGTGGAAGAATGACCGACCAGTGTAACCTTAACTTCGCTGTTTGCTGAATAAAAATAATTACATACGAATGTTTACTAACGTGTCATCGTTTCACAGATCTCGAGTCACGATACGACTCGTTATTAAGATTAAGAATAGGTGCGTTCACTTAGCGCGATGTCGTGGTGATGTCGTTTTTTTGTGGCACGCTCGAAGCTCAGCTGCCTGTCAGCCTGTCACTGACTACCGCTAAGTAAGCGACGGCGGCGCGACGACGACCGACGGTCACATAACTCTTCATCGTAAGTGTTAACATTACGGACCCGCGCCTACGATCAATTCGCGTTAAAAACCTAAAGGCTCTTACATACTGGCGCGATTCGTCGCGCGACGCGAATTTTAACAAAACAAATTCTGAGAAAACTTCTCGGCGAACAATGCGGCGGCGTCACGTCGCGCGACAAATCGCGCCAGTATGTAAGAGCCTTAATAGATTAGGTAATTAAATAACAAGGAGGCCACAAGGGTGATTTTTGATTTTTAATTGGAAAAAGAAAACATAATTGAGAGTCTGCTATCGGTACCAATAGTAAATTATTGTATTTAAAATAGCCGACAATTTTTCTTGATTATGTCAACCCACAGGTAGTAACAGTCTCCAAATAACAATTTTAAAATGTTTAACCAATTGCTATTCAGGATAAGGTTTTTTTTTACCGGTTGCTGTGAGTGTACATTGAAATTTTTTGTCAAACTTACCAAAACCATACACCAGTGACTTAAGTTATAAATCTTATAATATAATAGCATATCTTCTTCTTTATATTCGTTCCTTCCTCGATATATTCCTCCATATGAGGAAGAGAGAGAAACTTATATCATTAGCGGGGGGCCCAGGTGCGTACCCTTAGTGATACCAGAACGATTTCATAATATGATGACCTGAATCCATTGAGCACCCCGTAAAATTCACGGTGAATTGAACTAGAATATGAAGATGGCCGGAAACCCCAAAATAGGTTAGCTTCTTCAGCAGCTACTACATATGAGATACTCTATCAAATGCCTTACTGACTTGTAGTATTTCAAGTTCTAGGGTCATCTTAAATGATATTAAATGATGTATCCCAATCCGAAGGAAAGAATGTTGCTCATTAAATGCTCACAATGCAACATCTTATACTCGACTTGAGCATGCGACTTGTGTTATGGATTCTGATTTCCGAGTTGTTACAAACATGGTGTCGTATCCGCAAAAAAAGTGTCGTAAGTACACTCTTAAACACGGTACTTATGTTGATGCAAGTTTCTTTTGTTCTGTGAATGTATGCGCGGGCGCGGGCGGGCGGACCGCGCGTGTTTGTAAACGCGCAGCGGAAGCGAACGATAACGAGAATTACCCAAACCACACCGTGCCCAAACTCACTCAAAGCCTTTACGAACGAAGGCACATCTTATCATATCGCTTCACCGAGCTGCCTTTCATACGCATTGTGTGATAGCTTTGAAATACCTTCTATTGTGTATCATACATAACTCAAAGATGTCCATTGTATCGGGATGTTGCTCGGAGTCGGGAACCTAAACAAAAAGGTTCTCTTATGAGAATTTTATTTTATGATTCTTTCAAGTTATCAGCGAACAGTATGGAACATGTACTATGACAAAAGCATGAACAAAACAGTTTGTTTGCAACACGGTCGGTAGAGAGAGAAGAGAAGTATAAAATTGTAACTTTCTCGTGGAGGCAGACTACATTATAAATGTTAATGATTGTGAAGCGCTACGTGTTTTTGCATCATTGGGAACATGTTCCAACGACGATGATTACCGGAGTTACCACGAATACATTGCAATATGCATTTACCATACATAGCTGTGCTGTATGATATCATACTCACGGGTATAATGTCCGCTATAATAATGTAACTACGATCAAAGAGCATAATTTTGTCTATAACGTGTAGGTATAGTATATAGAGCCACTAATAGTCAACCATAAAGCTAAAAGTAATACAGGTTTAATATAGAAAGTAGAAATCCTTAAATTAATTACCGTACGATACTTACCTAATAGGTGTATAATTTTTGGCACATTATCGCTCCTTCACATGGTCGATACATTATCTCAACTTTCAGTTCCACCTACATTTAGGATATAGCCTCGAGACTGGTTCCGCTCATTAGACCGCCGGTGACCAATCACCGTGAAATGCTCAGAATATAACTTGAAGTAAGTAAAGTAAGTAACTTCTTAAGTTTTAAGCACCCGGGCTCGGTGCACGCGAGACCATTGCGTAATGTATGAGCCAATTAAGTAAACATTTACTGTAATTTGAAAGTAATACGCTTTCAATATTTATTTAAGTCATGTAATGGTATTTATCAACATTGTAGAGTATTGTGAAATCAGACAACGGTAGCATGTCCAACTGTTCATGAAACCAATAACAACATTATTGCCTAAGTGGTCTGATGGCGAACGTACGAAAGTGTCACCGCTAGTTGTTTTTTATGCAAACTAAGGAATAACTCTGCATCCAATTGGGTTATTTTTCCAATAAATAATTTTTATGTTTATGCATTGTAATAAATTATCTCAAATAAACAAGTCCCTATGTTAATAACAGTCATTAAAGACTCGTGAATGTGAAAGTCATCTAAATCAGTGTATATTACTTTCTGAGCCGCACGCTGCGTTCACAAAAAGCCAAGCCAAGTTTGCCAAGTTCTTGACCTTTATTTTGTAGTAGGCAGTAGGAACCTAAGTATTTATTAAGCGGTCTGATATTGTGATTTGGTTTCTCTAAAACTTCGCTCCCAACCTCAGCGATTATATTGAAATTTTGGTGTAGGCCCCGCTCGCCCCTTGGATCTTGCCCCTAATTACCTAAGTGTACCCACTCGCCCCTTAGAATATTAGATGGCCCCGGTCGCCCCCGATTACTAGTCTGTGTTACCTTACCACATTATTTTTTCCAATCTATTGTTCTAGTTCTGTTCTGCTATTTAATATTTTGTATTCCATAAAAGTGAGGTGCTCCCCGCTTCATTCTGTCTTCCAACCTCAACCTCCCTTCAGGGCTTGAAAACGATACCAATTCACATTAAAAGTAACGTTAAGTAACGGTATTTCCGTAGAGATACTTCGATATCGGTACAATTTGGTAGCGTTACTTAGTAGCATAACATAATAATAACGTTAAAATTTTTGGTAAAAATTACCGGTATTTTTAATGTTATTGTAAAAATAGCGGTAAAAAAATATCGGTATTATTTTGTTATTTTATGCGACGTTGCCAGCCCGTCTCAAAGGCGGCCGCGGCCGGCGTGCGCGCGCGCCCCTCTCACTCTCACACGTTGTCGGCGCTGTTGCCATTTCGTTTGTCGTCTTCATATCTCTCACCGCTCACGGCAGTCGTACGCGCTTACAGAACACGGTGGACCAACCAACCAAGTATATTCTCAAGTACAAGCACAACACAGAATAGGAATGATAAGATAATATCTATTAAACGCGCAAATAGTCGTACGGCAGTCTTAGCGTCGATGCAGTCTGACATTCTTTTGCGATTGGACGAGAGCGACGGTAACAAAACTAATTATAACGATAAAATTATCGTTACCTTAGATTTTAACGTTACGTATGTTTAACGGTAAAATGTGCCAGATATAACGTTAAATAATATAACGTTATTTATTAGTTAACAATACCTGCAGAAGGCTGTAACGATACCATATTTTTAACGGTATTTCAAGCCCTGCCTCCCTTCATCTGTGAGTATATTCACGCCTCGCTGAAACAGTGTGAACAGAATAATTTAAGCAATCGTTAGTTAGCTCTCGGTTTGTATATATTAAAAAAAAAAATACATTTCTAATGCATTGCTTCGCAGATGTTGTTTGTTTCAAGTTCAACTCTTTATTTGAAGACTGCTTAGCAGCGGCCGATGATTTGAGTCAATATACGAATATGTTTGAAACTCTTTATATTTGTTGTAGTTCGGCAGTGCGGAGGTTTCATTCTTTGTCAGTTCCAGTGGCAGATGAGAGGGCCCGCGTCGTGACTTCATGTTTCACATGAAAATGTGTTCTATCGTCGTTCGACGTCAGTAATAAATACGTGCTGTACACGCTTGTGTTCATGTAGTGCACCACAGACGTGCTGCATGCTGGCTGCTCTTGTTCTGTGGCTGGCGGCGATGTCGTCGTGGCAGTGTGTGATCGTGTCCTGCGCCCACGCCTACGCTTCACATAACATTGTTACAATTACATATTATTATACGAGTATGTATATTAATGGGATATCATTTTTTCAACGCTCTGCTAAGCGCCGAAAGAGTTGAAAATCCAATAGTGCACGGGTTCCCAAAGTGTGCGCCGCGGCGCTTTGGCACATGAGTAAAGAAACGGAACAGAGAGTAACTTGAGGCCTCGTGCAAACTAGCACGAAATCGCGGGCGCGACAGGCAGCGCAACCTTTATCGCGCACGCGATATCGCGCCTGTTTGTGGGAGCCTTTTTACAACCGCGCTGTGATAGGTGTACACTACTACAAGCAGTAGAAGCTCCTTAGAAGCATTAGGTGCGTGTGTGCGTGCAACTGGCGGCTAAGAGAAACCGGTTCATACCGGCTCGGCCATTTGCATCGCTCAGGGGCTGCGCAGTGCGCATACGCGTCTTGCGTGGGTCGTGTTTATTTACGTTTCTTTTTAACCAACTTCTTCAAAAAGGAGGAGGTTCTCTTATTCGTCTGTATACATTTTTTGTTGTGTTTGTTACTCTATTACTCCGACAATTATGAATAGGTTTTAATGATTCTTTTTTTGTTTGGTAGATCATGCTTCAGAGGTGGTCCCATATAAAGGAGACCATTAATATTGGGCCCAAAACACAAAGGCCAGCCAGCGAAAAAAAATGTGTTACCCCGGTCGGGGAAGCGGAAGTCCTCCTAATATTTTTTTATTATGGCGCCGAATCTCTACGACCATTCCTTCAGCTGTTTTTCAAAGTTGAAAAATCTAGTTACCTTGATGATCTTTCATGTCTGGGACTCAGACCAATTTTTTATTGAAGTCTGGAAGGAACATTAAAGGCCATCGAAAGAAGTATGACACGTAAGTCGGGGAAGTCCACCCAAGCATTTTTCGAAGACATTCTGTTTTTTTTTTTCCTATGCTGCTTTGTCGCACTCCTGGGAAAAGGCCTCCCAATGCTGCGCTCCAAAACAAAGAAAGCTGACGTGGCTCAAAAGGCTGCCCAACTTAAATGGGATTGGGCAGGACACGTCTGCCGCATGCATAAACATGCACTACTAACTTTATATGAAAAAGGGAAATTTTTGGTAATAGCACCCATCACCTTTTCGAAAATATTTCAACCATTTCATCTATGGTCCCACAGTTTTGTAACGTTGTAGTCCAGTTTATAGAGTGAAGATGGTGTGTTATAGCTTGATAATCAGCCTTATGATAGTTACGGGTGTGTAGCATACTGCAGCTTAAACCAAATCGACTTATCATTCCTGACATTATTAAATTGTTCTAAACCGTGCAACGCAACGAACTCAACAAAAAGGTGGTTAGCTAAACAATTGGTGGTCTCAGGGACTAGGAAGTTACTGTTCTCGCTGTTGAACCAATTTATGTTAGTCAGATTAAAGTCACCTGCTGAACGTATTACTCTCTGTAAATCATTAGGACTTTGACCGCGTTCTCGAGGTAATTCTCCAAAACATCAATCATAACTGGGGATGGAATAAAGACCAGGCAAAAGCAAAAACTGATTTCATGGTGTTTTGTATGAAACGTGAATATCTGACTAAGGCACATATTTTGACTAAGGAGTAGAGTTTGTGAAGTTAGGGTTTGTAGAGTTAGAAGCTTGGCTCTACAATTCTGATAACTTTTTGTCAGTGCGAGGCATGTGCTCTCTCTTGGCAACATTTTACATGAAAATGTTTTTGGTGGGATTAACTTTGCTTGCGTAGTTTTTGAGTTAGCTTCAATATTTAATAATTATTCTGTGTGTTTTGTACTTTTTTACCCGACTGTGGCGAAGCCAAAAAAGGAAGGTTATGTGTTTGACATGTATTCCCTCTGTATTACCTGTGTTCCCTCGTAAAGTCGTAACTAG
This sequence comes from Lithophane socia, assembly GCA_947522985.1. Taxonomy (NCBI): domain Eukaryota; kingdom Metazoa; phylum Arthropoda; class Insecta; order Lepidoptera; family Noctuidae; genus Lithophane; species Lithophane socia. The sequence continues at coordinate 341,592 of OX383270.1, read as the reverse complement.
TTAAAGACTGAACTGATTTTGATGAATGATATGTCGTTACATTCCACTTTATTGCGCGAGTGTCAGTGGTATATTAAAATTATTAAAAAAACAAAATGGCGCATTTTTGGTGTAAAAAAAATTTGGGGTATCAAAATGAAGGGTTTTTAAAGATGATTCTTCTTGCCATCGTGGTAAAAAGATTAGCCAAACTACAGAAGTCGATTGCCCAAGGTGCGTGCCCATCAGACGTAACAAAAGGTCGGAGGGTATGTACACTCGGGGAGGCTCCTTTCATGCATAGATTATGCAAATATATGAAAATTAGATGTTTAAATGTAATTTGGAATGAGAAATGATAAAATATGTACTAAAAAGCTGAAAATAAAAACTCTTGGTACTAGAAAGCTGTAATTTGGTATGGGTAGGTATACGGCGACAATGTCAAAGAGGTAAAATAAAATAATGAAAAAAAAAAATCTTAGGGTACTTCCCCTGCACGCGTGTAACGGGGGGAAAACAAAATAGGTAAATATTAAAAAGCCTCCACGCAATGCAATGCTGGATTTTCTTCATATATCGAAGTAAAAATAAATAAACAGTGAATTATTAATAACATAACGAAACCATGGTCAGCAAGGCGACTAGTCACCACAAGCAGCACCCCTTCACAAGCATGACTTATACCGTCCTAATACCAGCAGGCGTAGCATGGCGCTTTCTATCTCTACGAAGAATAGACATAGCTTTATCTATACAAAGTGACAGTTCGTTTCTTAATTTTTGACATCCACCGTAGAAATCTTTCTACAATCTGTCATTTTGTCTTTCATTTCTAATGATCCTTGTCTAGGTCTTTTTATATGTAGACTATTTCGGAAGAAAGTTTTCTATCCTTACTGTCAAAATCACACTGACAACCGATAAATCCTATGATAAAACAAAGAATTCTGATTCGAATTATGTAAAAGAGTGAATTTCGTAAAAAGTGCAGTTGACTCTTTCTATTTTGCTGCCGTCTCGTACTGTCTACTGTCTACAGGAAACGTCATTTTTGTCTACTCTTCCGCCGACAAAACAGTGCTCATGCTACGCCTGCAGAAACGAGTACCACTGACCCAAACGCAAAGATTTACCCCTCGTCAGTACTCCTCGTCATAGTTGAGGGAAGGAGGCAGCCCGACCCCCGACGCTACCATACGCAGTGACTTCTATGGGAGCATGCTGCATGACGCACTTGCTGCCGGTTGCTCAGTAACATTGTAATGAGTGAGATTATGTCAATGATAAATGAAAGAATTAACTCTTAACTCTGTTGTTGTTGTTTCTTAACTCTGTTGCCCTGGTGCGCCGTAGAGAGTAGGCAGTAAAGAGGGCGCCCGACGTGAGGCGCTCCGAGTCTCATTGAAGTTTGAACCTTCTATTCACGTGTTCCGATTTGGAGGAGTTTTGGATATCGGTCCAACATAAATATACAACTAGCTCTAAGAATTTTTATTCCCTTTGGGCTTTACAACATCTTATTTAAGTGAAGCCGGATTTTAAGTTGTAGCTGAAACATAAGAATCACTCAAAGATCAATATGGAGCAAGAAATTAGAGATGCGGTGCCTTTGAAAAACTGTGTGGAGATCACCAGGCTCACACGTCACATTGACAAGTTGCCATTGTACATATTATTTTACTGTAGGGGGGTATTACACTGTATATCTAGGATCATAAATATAGGATCTTAACTTGAATCTATCTATACTTAATATTAATATTATAATTATAATATATTATAAAGCTGAAGAGTTTGTTTGTTTGAAGTTGAACGCGCGCTAATCTCAGGAACTACTGGTTGGAATTGAAAATTTTTGTGTTGGATAGTCCATTTATCGAGGAAGGTTATAGGTCATTTATCGAGGTAGGCTATATAACATCACGCTACGACCAATAGGAGCGGAGAATAAATGAAAAATGTTGCAAAAACGGGAAAAATTAATACTTTTTGAGAGCTTCCGTTGCATGCGCTGCGTAAACGGTTTAAGTTACGCAGATATCATGTATGATGGAATTGTTCCTCTTTAAAAGTAAAAAACAAAAGTTTGCAATAGAATATGTCTATCTTTTAAGATTGACTCACTATAACCTTTTTTTATGTTTGTTTGTTTGAAATCAATGCATTATTTGTGAAGGAGTTTTATCAACATCATATTAATTCTTATTCAAATAAACAGTTTTAACATCAACATCAACAAGTATTTATGTAGCAGTAAAATAGTTTTTAATTCATTCGAGTCGGACATTTAGTTTCTAAGTTATCACGAGTATTAAAAAAAATGCAATACCCGAACCGTTCGACGCCGGCGCGGCGCCGCGCCGCCGCGACGTTCCCTACTTTAGAGCGAGGAGAGGATGGGCACACGGGTAGACCATGATCTGAATAGGACATAGGATACGTTTTATCCCTATATTCCCACGGGATCGAGACCTATGCGGGTGAAACCGCGGGGCACAGCTAGTTATATTATGATATAAATATGACTCAGATCTGTGGGCCTAGAATGTTATAGTGTAATACCCACCTAAATAATAAATGCGTTCTTGCAGGTCATCATCTACGTAGCCTTTTCCCAACTATGTTGGGGTCGGCTTCCAGTCTAACCGGATGCAGCCGAATACCAGTATTTCTTTCAGTTTTTCTCGTTTTAATTTTTTCTTTTTGTTCTTGCGTGTAAATATTATAAATATAAACACCCAGCATCATAATTTGTGGATGTTCTTTGTTTTGTGTTTACTCATTGTAGGTACCCTATTTCGACTAGCTAAGCGCCGCCTACTGAGACAAAGTACTAAACCTGTAAGTACGCCGCGAACTAAAAAAGTTTGGGAACCCCTGCAATAGTGAGTTTTTTCGACACGGCGCTGGGTTACACTCTCTCAGATTTTCAACCCTCTGCTAACCACCGAGAGTTGAAAATCCAGTGCGCTATAAAATCCCGCCGTGATTTTTTTACGTCCATCCGTACGTTACTCACATACTCGTACATGTACGTTGTACGAGATAACGAGACTGATGTGTGAATTTGTGGATCTACTTTATGATAAATTGGTATTCGGTAGGTAAGTAATAAACTAACAAAAACGCTACAGAACTTCTAACACTACGTACTTAATATAAAAAACTATGTAAGGATAATAGTAATACTTACGATATTTTCCATGCGCGAGGTATTATTTATACCGTTAATTAACACCACGATAATTATAAATAATAATAACACGTTGTTTTCGACGTGTTTTGGCGTGTTTTGTAATCAATTCATACGTTCCGGTAAACAATCAGCGGCAGCTACAGTAGGTATTCGTACAGCGTGTCTCTATGTACTATTCATGTGATTATAATTTTGTAGTTTCAAATAAACATCAGTCGTTTGGTGAACTTGTAGATAATTAAGACGCCCACGGTGCAAGGAGCGCGTGTTGGCTTGCAGTTACTTGCATTCCTGCTTGTGACAACTCAATAGAGCTGTTTAATTCAACGATATTAATTAAAGATCGAACTTTGCGAAGTTCTACCGTGCACCCACTGAAAAACCATTCAAATGCATATAATTATGTACTCTATTTCAGGGATCACCAATTAGTTTAATTGGGGGTCCGGTTTTTTTAAATACCGCCTACCAAGGTTAAAAATATCAATCTATGTAAGTATGTACATAATTATAATAAAATATTTATTTATTTATATTTAATTAACAAGTAACAGGACTCAAAAAGTTAGTAACAATCTATCTTATCAACTATATTAGTACACTAACCTACACATTTAACTTAACACTGCCTTAAAGGTATGAGAATCCCTGCTACAAGCTTATAACCGATGCAGAAAGCTTGCAGCAGCGATTCACACACAAACAGTCCAGTCTGCTCGCAACACACTGCAGTATAATGTTGGGGCTGGCCCGCACACGGCGCACCAGGGAAGCGCATCTTTTCCGCATCGTACTGTAGAAGCAATCGACACGCGCATCAGCAAACATCCCTGATGCGCTACAGAAGCGGAACAGCCCCATCAATACCCGGAACGCATTATTATATTGCACTCGAGGGGCGCTGTACGATTTTTGAGTAACGAAGTCAAAACTTTATGTACAATGAATATTATTGAAATAAATTAATTGCTGCGAGGTGTGGGAACGAGTTGACAAGTCTGATGCCAAAAAGATAGTGTTTAGGGTTCCGTACCCGAAGGGTGTCTAACGGAACCCTATTCTAGTACTAACCCTCTGCTGTCCGTCCGTCTGTCTCTCAGCGGGCTGTATCGCATAATTCATCAACCGTAATAGAGAGACAGTTCAAATTTCACAGATTGTGTATTTCTATTGTCGATATAACAACAAAATAATAAAAATTTAATTAAATTAAAGGAAGGAAAATTAAATTCATACAAGAAACGTATTTTATTCGGCGTTTTTTGCTAAATATTGTACGGTGCTACGGAACCCTTCACGTGCGAGTTCGACTCGCACTTGGCTGGTTTTTTTAAATTTTGTATATTTCACAAATCTCCATTGATAATATAGTTAGGATTAGGATTGTTAGGATAAACAAATACTTATTAACCATACTAATATTATAAATTCGAAAGTAACTCTGTTTGACCGTATAAAACCACTGAACGGATTTCAATATTTGGCAAGGAGATAGATGGCATCCCGGAGAAGGACATAGGCTACTTTTTAACGACATACCACGCGGGTGAAGCCGCGGGCGGAAGCTAGTTCAAAAATATATTGGCAGTAGGTTAGGTTCAACTGTGATGAAACTTATGCCATGTTGTTAAAGCTTTTGGGGTATTATTTAATTCATACTATGTCAGCTAAGTCGAGATCAAGCGCGAATATGGTAAGGATTTGTAGGGTTAGGTACTCATTGGTTAGGTAGGATAGGCTACGTTAGGTTATGTAGGAGCGGTAATAGTCGTTAAAACAGTATTTAACGACTATTTACTTGAGTGAAACATATTTCACAAAAACACAATTCAATGAATTTGATAATCACATATTTTTTCAAAATGTCTCGGTAGTTGTATATAATGTATATGTATGCCATGTTTCAGCTCAATCGGATTCCAGGAAGTGCTTGAAAAATGGACGACAATATTAGTACCGAAAACCGTACGGTACGGAGTAACCGGAAAGTCATACGAACAGAGCAAGCTAATATAAAGCTTGTAAAAATAGACGTTATTTATCATTATATGCTATCCATTATTTTATGAAAAAAAATGGGAACTTACATATTTGATCATCGTTTCGAGGAATACTTTAGGTGCGCTTCATTTGTTGCGTTTCAAAGTAATTGCGCTCCGAGGAATACCCCATTGTAAAATGTCAATGTTCAAAACGTCGAAAAAATATCGATTGTACTGAAAACTGATAAGTATACGTAAGCTTTAAGATTGAAATGCCGAGTGATTCAAAATGTCGATAGTCATTATACCCAAGTTCAAAATGTCAGCATATAATTCATATTCATAATATACATAACACATACTTTATAAATCAATAAAAAGATAAAACTATTTTACATAAATTATTGTATTGACCTTATATCTGCGACATTGGACAATTAACTATTAATAATTATTTTGCATGCAATTGATACTCGTACATATCCTTATAGCTAAACACCTTTAGATGAATACCTAACTAACAACTTTATACCATTTTTAAGGCAAATAAAGAATTACTAACAAACACGATGGTGCTATGTTTGATTGACGTGTCCACATGACCACCTTCCAGCTCCATCATCAGACCCTGAACATCACCTAGTGTCAAAGCACTTACCTACCTACCCTACCTACCTACCCTACCTACCTACCCTACCTACCTACCTACCCTACCTACCTACCTACCCTACCTACCTACCCTACCTACCTACCCTACCTACCTACCCTACCTACCTACCCTACCTACCTACCCTACCTACCTACCCTACCTACCTACCCTACCTACCTACCTACCCTACCTACCTACCCTACCTACCTACCCTACCTACCTACCCTACCTACCTACCCTACCTACCTATCCTACCTACCTACCCTACCTACCTACCCTACCTACCTACCCTACCTACCTACCCTACCTACCTACCCTACCTACCTACCCTACCTACCTACCCTACCTACCTACCCTACCTACCTACCCTACCTACCTACCCTACCTACCTACCCTACCTACCTACCCTACCTACCTACCCTACCTACCTACCCTACCTACCTACCCTACCTACCTACCCTACCTACCTACCCTACCTACCTACCCTACCTACCTACCCTACCTACCTACCCTACCTACCTACCCTACCTACCTACCCTACCTACCTACCCTACCTACCTACCTACCCTACCTACCCTACCTACCCTACCTACCCTACCTACCCTACCTACCCTACCTACCCTACCTACCCTACCTACCCTACCTACCCTACCTACCCTACCTACCCTACCTACCCTACCTACCTACCTACCCTACCTACCTACCTACCCTACCTACCTACCCTACATAGCTACCCTACCTACCTACCTACCCTACCTACCCTACCTACCCTACCTACCCTACCTACCCTACCTACCCTACCTACCCTACCTACCCTACCTACCCTACCTACCCTACCTACCCTACCTACCCTACCTACCCTACCTACCCTACCTACCCTACCTACCCTACCTACCTACCCTACCTACCCTACCTACCTACCCTACCTAACTACCCTACCTACCTACCCTACCTACCTACCCTACCTACCTACCCTACCTACCTACCCTACCTACCTACCCTACCTACCTACCCTACCTACCTACCCTACCTACCTACCCTACCTACCTACCCTACCTACCCTACCTACCTACCCTACCTACCCTACCTACCTACCCTACCTACCTACCCTACCTACTTACCCTACCTACCTACCCTACCTACCTACCCTACCTACCTACCCTACCTACCCTACCTACCCTACCTACCTACCCTACCTACCTACCCTACATAGCTACCCTACCTACCTACCTACCCTACCTACCCTACCTACCCTACCTACCCTACCTACCCTACCTACCCTACCTACCCTACCTACCCTACCTACCCTACCTACCCTACCTACCCTACCTACCCTACCTACCCTACCTACCCTACCTACCCTACCTACCCTACCTACCCTACCTACCCTACCTACCCTACCTACCCTACCTACCCTACCTACCCTACCTACCCTACCTACCCTACCTACCCTACCTACCCTACCTACCCTACCTACCCTACCTACCCTACCTACCCTACCTACCCTACCTACCCTACCTACCCTACCTACCTACCCTACCTAGGTAGGTAGGGTAGGTAGGTAGGGTAGGTAGGGTAGGTAGGTAGGGTAGGTACCCTACCTACCTACCCTACATAGCTACCCTACCTACCTACCTACCTTTTCAGGCAATTTTTTAAATATTTCTCTCCGTAAGAACCAACCTCGTACTTCAAGGAATATTCTAAAAAAAGAATTAGCAAAATCGCTTCAGCTGCTCTCGAGATTTGCGCTGCGCAACACATTCAGCGATTCATTTTTATATAAGTATCGGCGTTATCTTTTTGTTTGCTCTGAATACATAGTAATAATTATGTGGGTTAATGTTCGTCTGATCGTATGCGGACATGACGGCCGGCGATCGATCAGCTGTTTATACGGGTCTTGTGCTTGGCCGTGCCGGACGTCGCTCGCGTCGGGCACACGGCGACGTTGACGTCGGTGGGCGACGGGCGTCCGTTATTCCCGGCATGCGTGGGAACAATTTATTATGATATTTTTGTACAAACAGTTTTGTTATCGTGATGTTCGGCTGAAATATGTGTTTTGTTGATAGATACACACGTCAATTGCCAACGGAGACTATTTGATAAACATTTAGACCATCATTGTACATGTAGATTGTAGATACGTTTACGTTGTGCTTTAACAATTCAATTGTTTTTCGTTGTTGTTTTAGCTGATACCTGCAGGTTACACGCCTACGTAACGTGCTGTACATTACGAACATTTAGAACTTGTTGCAACACGTCTTGATTTGCATAGAATGTAAAACCTGCTTTGCTTTATCAAATAAAGAACCGGCGGCATCTAAACCGGAGCGAGCATTACATTAATGAGTGCTGAAGCTACACGTTCTCCTTGTCTCAGGTCGGGAACCTAACTTATCGAATAACGTGATAATCTATTCTATATCTATACATATAATAAATCTGTAGACGAGGCGTTTCTGTACAATGAAAAAAAAAAAAAAAAAGTTGTTGGGTTGTCCAAGAATAACCAACAGATTCCATTTCTACCATTTTTGGAATTTTTGTCTGTTTGTCTGTTTGTATGTTCTTTAGTTTGATTGTTCCACTTTCACGTAAAAAGTACGAAATCAATATGGTTAACTTTTATACTCAAATATCGTGTGTAACTCGATGCTTCAATTAGTTTTTGTTTCATCGCAATCGCTTCAAAATATCAAAAGATATATGAATTTAAAGTGTTCAAGAAGGAATTTTCATTACGTAATGTACGTAACGACATCTATTGACGCGAAATGAAACTTACTTCTTAATTACTAGGTTTGTGAGATCGTGCGTTGTTATATGACTGTCATTTTCTTTGCGCGGAAACTTAATGCGATACATTGTGTATAGAATATAACTCTAAAGTTAGATTAATTAAAGTTTTCCAGATGCGTTGTTTATTTATTAGTTTAGTATTAGTGCGATAGGTGGCGCTACCTATCTTTCAAATCTTGATAATCATGAAAGAATAGTGAAAATGTTAATTTCTTACAAAATATAGGTATTTATTCTTTAATTTTTCACTTTTCTACATAGTTTATTTAGCTTACAGAGTGTTCGAACGTTTTCCCATATATTTTGACAGTATTATTTCGTGCTCGATAGCTGGCGTTGTTCGTTTAATGTCATTTTCTGAATCGCGGTGTTAAGAGTATCCGTCGAAGAATGACTTTCGCCCAGATATTCCTAATAATTTTTAGTGTAGGTATCTTTGTTTTTGACTTCTTTAGTGTCGATAATAATAAATTAATAAATAAATATTATAAATAATAAATTGTTGGTTGGGTGGGTTGTCATTCGTTGAATTATTTGATCTTAGAGATGGGTTGTAACAGGTGAAACACGATATCTGTGATCTGATCACTGTGACTGTGACAAAAAATAACAGATCCAATATCTGTTATTAAATCACAGCCTGTGATTTTTGATAAATACGTATCTCAATCGAATATCATCTTTATTTCTTTTGATTTAAAGTCGAAAATCGTATCTATCTGTTATAAAATCACAGCCTGTGATTTTTGTACAGACGATAAATACGTATTGACTCAATTGAATATCTTCTTTATTTCTTTTCGTTAAAGTCGAAAATCGTATCCGAAGTTTTAACAGTAACAGCCTTGAGGATCTGTGATTTTAAGTAACAGATATTTTTTATCGTTAGGAGCAATTGCTATCTGCTATTTTATAATATCTGTGATTTCTATCTGTGACGATAAATACGCCTCACTCCTATGATCTGATTGGTTTTGATTTGTTATTTTGGTTGGTTTCGTTCATTAGGTTCAAATTAAGAAGTCAAGAAACGAGTCGTTACAGATCGATTCAAACTTAATGGCGGCTCGGAAGTTAGCTTTTAGCTGCGCAGTACCCCACCCCTCACCCCCGCTGTCACATGAAATTGTTACTGCGCAGCGACTCGCCTCATGTTCCGAACCGCCATTAAGTTTGAATCGAACTGTACTATACTTCGTAATTTGTTCGTATGATTCGTGACCGCCGCTCATTCGATTCGATCGTTGTTGGCGTGTGTAAGGCCTCGGCCTCGAATCTTGCGGGCAGCGGGGCGGCGGCGGCGGCGCGGCGGCGCTGGAGCGGGGCGGGCATTTAAGGCCCGTTCTCGAAACTAGCGGGCAGATCGCGCGTCACTATAGCCGCGTAGTGTTGTGTTCACGATTGTGTCGTCGAGATATTTGTTTTTATTCGCGAAAGAAATGTCTGAACAATGGCGGCAACATCTTTTTGATTCAAATTTATTCCTAACGCTCAATTTATTGTGGGCAACAACACTGCAATGCAGACGCGCGGGCGGTCACCGCTTGAATGGAGTGCACCGCTCGCTGCCCGCCGCCTCGCCGCTGCCGCGCCGCTGCGTTCGAGAACCGGTCCATTTGATTTTACGCATAAGATCCTGCCGCGCCTGCGCCGCCGCCGCCGTCGCCGCCGCCGCCCCGCTGCCCGCAAGATTCGAGGCAGAGGCCTTATGGTTGATTTGATTTGTTCGACTATCGGACAGCAATAAATACACAAATATTGGCACATGTTTCTGGGGAAAGTCAACAATATAAATCGATAAATACGGTTCCCGAAGAAGAAGATGCCACACACTATCCAGTAGAGTTCTTAGAATCCCTTCAGCACACAAAATTTGTTTAAAAGTCGGAGTGCCAATAATTCTTCTCAGAAAGGACATTGTTAGAAATGGCCTATGAATCAACACGTATGAAACCTTTACAGTAATTAATAGTTTATTTAATAATTTACTTTACAATTATTACAATAGAGCGGACACTTCTTAATTTCGAAAATAATTTAAAAAGTAATTCACTTCGCTCAAGTTCGGTCTTATTCCCCGGCGCCATTATTTTTGTTTCAATATAACGTTTTGGTGTAGGCAAAGGGCAATAGCTCATACAGCCAATTCTTTTTGCGCAGCCGTAGGTAGTGTGCCCTGTAATTACAACGCTCAGCACTCTCAGCGCTTGATCTATGAATAAGGTATTTAGTTACAAACAGAATAAAGCGATTGAACGCGCTTTTTGAAACGAGCAACAGCGACACTGACTGTCGATGAATCGACAGATGACAGTTTGACATTTCATAGTAATGACAGTGTTGTTATTTTGTCACTCGCATCCTAACTCCTACCTACTATTCGTAGTAAAATGAAATACTTCAAAATCACACAAAAACGAAACAGTTCATAGCCCTAAACTAATCATAACTGCAAATAAATTAGTAACTACTTAAAGAAAGAATGGTTCTGACTACCTAATAGTAGGTACATTATGCAGCACTTAATTAAACGTTTGAAGATAAAATCCAATGTATTTTCACTAATAAACGCTAAGTTAGTATGTTTCTATTGGCTTAATTCTAACCTAAAAATCCGAAATTGTTTTAGATTTTTTTCAATTCTCAGAAGTGTCCGTGATTTTAATTTAGTTTCAGTCGAATATATCCATTATTTAGAATACAGAAAGTAAATTCCCGTCTCTGTTGGTTCGTAGGCGAACGATGCATGGACGCCGAACAATGTCCTTTAAGTCCTCCGAAACTTTGCAACGGCACTCGACTCATAGTCACCAATCACCAACAAAACGTCATCGAAGCCGAAATCTTAACAGGTTGCGGCGCCGGTGATGTTGTTTTTATTCCAAGAATTCCTCTCATTCCCAATAATTTCCCGTTTAGTTTTAAGCGTGTGCAATTCCCCGTCAGCCTGTGTTACGCCATGACCATTAACAAAGCTCAGGGCCAGACATTATCCGTTGCGGGGGTGGATCTTAGTATTGGTTGCTTTTCCCACGGCCAACTTTATGTAGCTCTTTCGCGTGTGAGCAACCCTAGCAACTTTTTTGTGTACGCTCCAGGTGGTTCCACCGCTAATATTTTGTAAAGAGAAGCATTTTCTTAAATAAAAACACAAGTTTTTTGGCAGTTTCTTACTAGGAAAAATCACCAGGCCTGGTCGAAAGATTCCCCCTTTTTAAATGAAGGTACAACTTTTCTAAGCGACATATTATTGTTTTCCGACATCCATGCGAACGAAGTCGCGGGCACAGCTAGTTCATACTAAAATAAATAAATGGCTGTACAAAACAAACGTTCTTATTAAGTTTTGTCTGGCGTGGGTAGTTATACCTACTCAGTACTTATACAGACGTGGTTGTTCAAGTCTGTTCAACTGACATAACGGACTCACCTTGTGTTGTGTGCCGGAAGAGGCGGAACCTTGTTCGGTAGCGACACAAGTGGATCATTACCGTGCGGGGCGCGCGGGGCAAGGGCGAGGATGTAACAGGAGCGCTGCGCCCGCGCATCCGCTGCAGGCTGTTGACAAAAACCTTGTAGCACTTCCTGCTCGCCCTTTGTGACACAGATCAAAGTACCAGCATACATAGACCAACCTGATTGTAGACGGGTACCTACACATTCATAGCGGATATTTTCAATAATAAAATACCTATATATATTCAGCTCGTACCCGCATTAAATATTATTCGTCTGTATTCCAAATATATATAAATAAGCAAATTATAAAATCAACATGCAACTGTGTAAAATACTCGAGCGAACATACATTCTCACGGAACGCCAAACTGGCAACATTTTATCATCGACTACTTTATTGTTACGTATGGCCCTGCGCCACAGCACACAGCACACACTCATTAAACTGTATCAATATATATAAATATATACAAATCGTGTATTAATTAACGTAAGCGGCGGACACCAAGTATACAACATTATTTTTTGTTTATGCTAAACCCGAAAAGGGGTCATTGTACTCATCATTTTGAACAACTTTTTCTATGGGACCAACCAACAAAAAAAAAATTTGCTTTTCCATACATTAGGTCCCATAGAAAAAGTTGTTCAAAATGATGAGTACAATGACCCCTTTTTTCGGGTTTAGCATAAGCAAAAAATAATGTTGTATAAAACATAGTCAGTCATTGCCGGCTTTTCTCAAAATGACCACTTAAAGTTGCCGGTGGGGTAGCGGGTGGTCATGTCATGATCAAGAGAGCGGGGTGGGATAATGAAGGCGGCCGGACACGGGCCGAGGCCCTTACGTTTTATGTTACGGCCGCTCTGATAGCTCAGCAAATCACTCTTATCACTGGTAGTTACGTGCTCTCAAGGAGACGACCACTCCCATTAATCAGCTCCGGCACAAAACGAGCCGTTCACTGCAGGCGTTATTCTAAGTAAGCGCGTAACACGAGTACACGTCCACTCGGAGTGAGCATCGCGTGCGCGCATGCTCGTGCGGGTCGTGTGGCATCCGCGGTGACGATGACACGGACGATTCGCGCAACTGAAGGCCGACCCGACATGGCTCTGGAACTCTTAACTACGGGTTTTAACCAAGATAAAGCTTTCATGTTGTGACGTAGCCACGGAACAAATAAAATGAGCAATATCCGTGCTGTTACAAGAATTGAGGGAAATTAAACTATTTCTAAAACATTCTGCATCCGTGCCGTGGCTATCAGTTGAGGTGATAATAATATTGTCATGCATGTCATAGCGTCACGCCACACAGAGACTCACTTCATACAAGGCGCGCTGTTCCCAGCACGACGCTGCTACGACGCTGCTACGACGGGGCTACGACGTTGCTACGACGCGGCTACGTCGCTGCTACGTCGCGGCTACGAAGCTGCTACGACGCGGCTACAACGCGGCTACGACGCTGCTACGTCGCCGTAGCACGAAAACACTTCCTATAAATAAAGTCTGACTCTGAGTCAAGAACTCAAGACTAAGATATTATCAGTTGTTGTCTGATTTAATCCGGAACTTCTTGATTGCGTTCTGAAATACTGTAGGAATACAATGAGGATTTTTTTTATACGTTTGTTGGCGTCGGCCTCGGGCTGGAGAGGACGTACTAAGTACTAACACGTTCACACCATAATATTTGCTATTTATATATTGTTCAACCTATTTGCTCAGTATTTTTACCCGACTACGGCGAAGCAAAAACGAGGGTTATTATTTGGACACATACATACATACATGCATACAAACATACCGGATGTTTGTATGCATGTATGTATGTATGTTTGTATGCATGTATACAGTATGTTAACTAACAAAGGGCGTTCCCGTTAACCTGCAATAGTATAGCGTGTATACATGCTAAAAAAAATATTTCAATGAAAAAAAAATGTTTTTTTTTTGTTTTTGTATAGTAAAATATTCACAAACAATATTTTACGGAAAATAAACTCTGTACACGCCCACTTGTCACACTTGTTTTCCTACGTTGAAATACAAGTGTGCGTGTACAGAGTGTTTCTTTTACGTTTAAATTTAATCGTTTTGTGAACATTTCACTACTCAAATTAAAAAAAAAAAAATTTTTTTTTTGAATGCTAATATTTTTTTTGCGTGTACAAAAAAAAAAAAAAATTAATTCGGATAACAAGATCCATACAATTCATACAATTCAGATTTACAATTAACATATAAACAAAAACAAAAATAGAGTACACATACAGAATATTAAAATAAAATAAAATTAAAATTAACATTAAAATTCAAATTATCATTATATTACCCTCTTAATAAAGGATCTCCACAGAGGAGAAGAGATCCTATCAGCTACAGTCTTCAGAATTCCGTTGCAGCTGCCACGCATTCTGCAGATCAGGGATACAGTTTTCTTGCGGATGATGGCATGAAAGCCATCAATGCGATACAGCGCAAACATCCCCGATGCACTACAAAAGCGAGGCAGCCCCAACATCATCCTGAAGATGTTGTTATATTGGATGCGCAGGACATCCAGCGATCTTTTGGTGTGACTGAGCCACAGATTCGCCGTATAAAAGCTTTGACAATACGCCTTGAACAACGATATCTTTACTTGTGAGAATCTGCGTGCAGAGCAGCGGAAGAATCTGCGTGCCAGCATATTACCTCTGACCGCTAAAGCCCTGCGCTCCCTCTCAATATCAAGATCGTCTTCAAGACCCTCGGTAATTAAATGCCCCAGGTATTTAAATTTCGTGACACGATTTATGCACAAGCCATTTAGGGTAATATTATGTGAATACCTGGGGCACCCACCGGGGGCCCTAAAGACCATATACTCGCTCTTTTTGACATTATATACAATAGGCCTCACACACTCTTAACAACTCTCCGAGACCCCTCACCGTCGGGCCCAGCAGCACCATGTCGTCCGCGTAGTTAATGTTGTTAACGCAGACGCCATCAATCGAGCAACCAACACATATACACGCTATACTATTGCAGGTTAACGGGAACGCCCTTTGTTAGTTAGCATACTGTATGTATGTTCATGTGTTCCCTCATAACTTCTAAACTTCTCATCATAATTTTTTTCATTTTTTCATTGACAAATGAGGTATCGTTGGAAGCGTCTTGATCGTCCGCTGGTTATAGGCTATGTGACGTTAAATTAAATTATCTATGGCGCCCTCTTGAGGACAAAAACTCATGAACTAAAAACATTTTATTTTTATTCTGCCATGTAGGGTATCAAATGAAAGGGCTTAATTAACACAACTCATTTCAAAAATATATATTATATTATAACGCTAAAAAAAATTAAATAAAAATAAAAGTTATAAAACTAAAACCCAAATACTTACGCCCAAAAAGTCAACTAAATAGAAGACATCACAGACAGACAAATTAAAAGCCGGTCGTTCAGATAAAACTGTCAGTGTTTAACATTCAGGCGCTCAACCGCCGAATGTTGGCAACGTGCAGGAAGTGCGTGAGCACAGCACACAGGCGTGTCCGCGCCATCTGTCGCGCTGCCGCCCGCACGAGGTGCTACACAGAAGGTCAGCTCCACACTCCCACACAACGACGGACGACAACGCTCGCACAAATAGTCACGGGTTTACGCACAGCGAGTATAAGCGCACTTCCGATTAGCATATCGTTTGTGATTTTCGTACGTACGTGTCTATTTATTTATCTATTTTTAGACTCTTCAACAATGAGTACACTATTAAGGCTAAGCGCCTCATAACTTATAGAAAAGCACAGCAGTGCTCGTACACATGGTTACACATCAAGCTATACATTTCCAGTATAAGCTGACCTCGCATTGTACGGAAATCCTATACAATGCGAGATCAGCATAAACTGGAATAGTGTAGCTTGATGTGTAGCCGTGTGTACATGCTGTATTATGCGCAGATAATAACATAATACAGGGTGTAAGAGACAGCCCTCCGCAAATTAACAGGGAAGTCCTTATTTTGAATCATATTCCACCGGAACTTTTCTCAGGAAAAGGAGAATGACCAGGATTGTAGGGCACCCTGTACCAAGCGAAAAGTCCGCCTGTCACAACCAAACCTAGTGTATTTAGAGGAGAATTCAATGCTCTTCTTATATTGTTAACTATTTTTAACATGGATTCCCGCAATTCGTATTTATTAACCATTTATCTACTTCATATTTTGAGGTTAAGTTCGAGAAAGTGACAGGCTCGAAATGGTGAAGTTGATGACAAATGAAGCGGTACCTAATATCGGTTGCTTTTTATTCTTGATTTGGCGCTTGTTTCCTGATGTATTGGATGATTATACAATACATCACTGATAGTCAATAATAATTCTTGGTGTCAGGTTTTATATATAATGATAATGGATATCAATAATCATGTAGGTAGGTCTACTCATAGTATGTGCAGCTGGTAGTCTGAATAAGTAATCAATTTAGTACTGTGTTTACTGATTCCTAATATCTTGAAATCTTAACATAACAGCAGGCCTGTTTTCCCAAAAGAGTTAGGCAGAGTTGTATTTACTATATAGTACACCCACTTCTCGAACTTCACATGTTAGTAAATAATAATAAGGTGATAATGTTGTTAGTACTTAGTAAGGCACTTATATCAAAAATGAAAAACGCAGTTAAGATATATTCATATTTACATAACGTATATGACCTCGACCGCTACCAGGACAGAGAAAGGAAATATACAAATAAAACAATAGGTAGGACAATTGGGTGGCACTCGGGAACGCCTTGCAACTGTTGCAACACGTAGCATGGACTGTCCACATCCAAAGCACACATCACTCCACATTGTGACCAAGTGTTAGTTCAGGTATCAGTTCGGAATCTCAGGGAGTTTTTCTTGTATCAATGCGAAACATTTGTAACATTATGAATAGGAACTACCAGGATTGATCTGAAAGCATAAAAACTGTTTTTTAATCCTTAAATTGAATAAATAGTCCCGGAAGTAGGTAGCTACTTTAGAAGCTAACTATAATATACATGCTTCTACTAGGTGAGGTAATACTTACAGGCGTCGCGTCGGTACAATCTATGATGTTAAAACACGATCATATTAACACGGATATATTTTCTATGTAATATATTCTAAATTGTTCTAACAATACTAGTGAACGGTTTAGGATACATCGGCGACGCTGACTTGCTGGCCGATGTCTTACTCTAGTTGAGGGCATCGCTAAGGATTATCACACAAAGACTACGTTATAAAAACGCACCTGAACCCCCGTTTTTGTTAATAAGTATTATAAATTATTATTCAAATAGTTCAGATGAAACCAATACTCAAAGTAACGTCATCCATGACGGCGCCATAGAATAATTATTGCAATACGTCACAGTACAAATGACATTTTACTTTTCATTAAATGCATGTATTTGCAACGTATTCCAAAAAAAAAAAAAATACGATGTAACGCGTGACCTAACGATGTTTTTTGACACACATAAAAATATATTGTATCCTAATATAAAATGGCAAATTGGTACAATTACCTCTTCATTTTTTAATGTTCGTTGACAGGTAGGTACCTATATTTTTAACATAGTAGCAACATTCGGAAATGAAGTGCAATGTCAGTGACATAAGCGGAAAATACGTACCACAAAAGTAAAAAAAGACTTTTATTTTTGGTGTCCGAAAGCCGGGAATCGTTTTCATAACAAAATCGTATATCTGATTTGAAAAATAGGAGTAATTTTATGAACTACATTTGGTTGTTACACTCTAGCTCCTTTGTTGGTACGACAATATGGCATTCTCCTTTTCAATTTTTTCAGTTACTATTCCTTTATTTCAATGTACAATCTCTATACGCAGCACTCCATTTATGTAAATAAAACAACTAAAATAAAAAATCTGCAATGGATGTTGAAATACTAGGTATAGCTAACGACGCGTGAAGCTCAGAATCTACATGGGTAAATCACGTACTGCGTGTGTCGTGCTACGGTAACGATACATTGCGTGTGAGGTTATAAAACAAATCAGGTTTATTGGATTCCCATAACATTCCTGAAAGAATTTCATGTACCGGCCGTCTTAGTATGTGGCGATGTACATAGATCCCGCCACAGATGTTCTATTGAATGAAATTCAACCTTTGCATGAAATTGTCGAACACTTCATGAAACGATTAATTCTAAGATCTGGCCACGAGCCTATTCGAGGCTTGGAGCTTCCAGCACCCCACTCCGTCTCGCTCCACTCAGGCCGCGAGTAGTATGGTGCGAGTGAGATTAAAGGTGAATTTGAGCTGAGGTAGGGTAGGCCCTTAAGGGGGATGCGTAAAGGTAGCCCGCGAAATTGTTACGTTTTTTGTAATTTTCAGGTCAGTATCAACAACACCTTATCTTCATATAAGTGTCAAATGTCATGATTTCATTAAATAGCCATTCAATGCACTTACATGAACTAAGAGAGTTGTATTGCTGATTCTAATGTTTATGATTCTGTAAATCCATTTTTGTTACGGCCGCAAATCATATTTAGATTAACATACAACCTGATACTGACCTGCAAATTGCAAGAAACTTAAGGAAATTTGAATTTCGCGGGTCACCTTATCGCATCCCCTTAACATAAAATAATAACATAATCAGCCTATAATGTTCCCACTGCTGGGACACAGGCCTCCTCTCTATGAGAGGGAGTGGGCCGTAATCCACCACGCGGGCCCAGTGCGGTTTGGTAGATGTCACACATGTCTTCGAATTTTTGGTTCTAAGACATGCCGGTTTCCTCGCATCCCCTTAACAAAACCAAATCTAATGCGTCTATGTGTGCATGCGCTTGGTTTCGCTAGTTGTCTGGATGGAGTCGGCCTTCTGCACCTATCTATTGAGTGCTGCCTTACACAGGAGGGCAGCGTGGTTCCCCGTGCTGGTGACGCGCGAGGGGAGGGGAGTTGGTGGGGGGGGGGGGGGGGGCGCAGACCACACGCATTTGCATAGCTTTCGCAACATGAATAGGGTTGACATCAGAGTTACAGTAACAGTACATCTTTTTACTGCCTACCATTTCAGTACTTGCCTAAGAAAATGCTTATATCTTTAATAAATAGTTACTTACCTATTTTTATGTTTTCAAAAAGTTCAGTCATCATTCAAAATAAATTCACCTACTTGAGAGTATTAGAGTGGTAAATATGGAACTTAAGGCTGTACCCTACCTCAAATTTTATCTCGCTCGCACCGTACTACTCACGAACGAGGCGGAGTGGGATGCTGGTGGCTCTCAATTCTCAAATAGTTTAGGGAATTGCTTTTTACGGTGAAAATAATGGTAATTAAAAAAAAAAAAAAAAAGGACCTGCTTTATAGTTAGTTTAGTTATTATGCAATGTTTCATGATCTAGTTTGAAGTATTTTTTGAATTCCAGCGGTTTATAGTTCGTTTTAAAGGTAACTTTGGAATATTTTTCTATAGATCATTTTTTTTGTAATCGTGTTTTCGCCAAACATAGGACCTAGCATCAATCCTCAACTTTAACATTATATTTATTTCAAAATTAATACTGCAGTATTTTCGGCATAACGGAGGATCATGTTAAGCAATTTGAGGTAGGGTACGCCCTTAATCGATAACTACGAGTACTTGACGGCTCATCTGTAGAGCTAGGCGTCGCGTAGGCACCGAGTGTACAGCGAGTGTCGAGCACACCCGGTCGGCTAGCATGTAGCGTGCTCCGGTGCTCCTCGATACCATGATTGATCGTCTATCTTTAGATAATAAAAATCCTATTTGTCTTAGCATTGCAAGCAGCAATATTTATTTTACTACGAAATTACAGCGGATGATTGATGTGAAAACAACGCGAGTGACGTTATCCTATCATACGAGATACAAGTTCGATGATCGTTTGTCCTCAATTTATATGTTTGGAGTATGTAGGATAATAAATTTTATGCTGTCATTAGCATACGTTGTGGAATTAGGTGGGCACGGAGTAGCGTCGCGTCGACGGAGACGTAGCGCGCACACTGTGAGCGGACTTGATCCTCGGCGGTGTCGCCCGAGCTACATACTTCCCTTATGATCACTACTGTAATTTATGTGAAGCACTATCGCTCTGTCCTTGTCCAACTAATGCGGATAATCCCCGGGGGAGCGGGACAGCGCCGGAGGTAACCGAGTTATCGTGCGGCCGCCGGAGCCGGCCTCCTAATAAAGTAAGATAAAGTCGCTTATAAAGTGGATGGTACGTGGAGCGTGGAGCGAAGGAAAAACTTAAGTAATATTGTGTGTTTCCTAAGAGAGATTACACTAATAGCGCTTCACTAAACTTGGCTCGCTTTGTTTTATGAAAAAGGGGTCTGGCGCGAGTAATCGCATTTCAAGACACGCTGCAGCTTGAAACTATATTTTATGGCTTCAAGTAACACGTTTTAAAATTCTAAGAACTTCAGAAATGTATTAAACGTGTAGCTACTTATGCAAGCATATCTATATCAGATTAGGTAAGTAGGTACGGTTAACATGAATATGCCAAATATTGGTGCCGATTCTCTTGTCACAAATTCTCTAAACTAAACTAAAAATCACAAAAATTTAGTTTATTCTTGTCAAACGACGATTTCCCATTCTGAAAATAGACTAAAGTGACACAACTTTAGTTTGACAACACTAAGATGGCACTGAATTGTAATTTAGTGAAAATGCTATTCTGAATTTGACGTTTTAACCAAAATTTTTGTTCTATATCTAAAATCCTCTAACTAACTCTTTTTTAATCACGATTAAAAATGTGTGGAATAAAATTAGATGTCATGAACTAAAATTCAAACCAACACCTCGAATTCTGTTGCAAAACGGTACTGTATCTTTTTTTATTTTATTTTGCTTATATCTCGAAAATGGTGTCCTATTGCAAAAATAATGAAAATTTTGACCCCCTTTGCAACCCGCAAACCCGTAATACTCAATATGTTGGTAATTTTTTTTTTGTTTTCTTCCAAAAAGTGAAAAATTCCAAATAAAAATATACGTCGAGACGGCCACATTGCGCGCCTCTCCGGCTCAAAAAAAATCACGTGGTAGGCAAACAAGTAGGTACCAAGTGGAGTCGCGATTGTCAAATTCGATTTTAGTTGTGTCAAAATAATTTTTGAATTTAGAGATTTTTTTTGGCAGAATAGCTCTAAGATTCTCATACTAAAAAGTAAGGAATTTTAGTGATAGTTTAGTTAGTTTAGTTCGGTGTACAAGAGAATCGGCACCATTGTCTTGTATAATTTTTTTAGGAATCGTTATTTAGCTCACCCGGGACTGCCCGGGAGATAACAGTCCTTAATGTCCGCGCCCGCCGCACCGTACGTGTCTATTGTAGTCACATGAGCAACGCGAGTGATACCGCCCTACGCAACACATCTCTGACACAACACGAAGAAACGTTCGTCTAGAAAGAGAAAAATAAAGTTAATTAGGTCCCCACCTATGAAATTGGTGTTTTGTATGGGGAATTTTAAAGAAGTTGCATTTTTCATACTAACATTTTCTTAATTTATATAACAACCATTAACACTAATGTTTTAAAACTTTTATGCACTAATGTTTAAAAACTAACATAACGTATGCCACTTAGATTAAGCGACAAAAATAAGTTGTGAATAAGTTAAAAAAAAAATTGTGGTCAATTCTGCTAACAAAATGAGGAGTCATTTTTAAGGTATTATTTATGTTTAGAAAACTATAATTAATAAGGTTTTTTTACTATTGTTAGTTGTCTATGATGGTTATTATTCGATATAATACCAAGCGATTGATGAACGTTTTAAATCATAGAAGTGACACTTGAGGTTCTCTATTTGTGAGAAAAAAACATCAATTTCATAGGTGGGGGGACCCAATATATTGCGATCGAACAGGATCCGCGGCGCGGCGCGCGGCGGGCGGCGACCGCGACACAGAGCATTACAGTGTACAGCAGGGCCACTTGTAATGCTGGGGCCACACCTACGGTCAACATCAATGCCCATCATCGCCATAAACAACACGGTAATTGTTCCGATAATTATAGCGGTAAATTCAGTGGCCGCACTTAAACGGTCAAAGTCAATGCTCATTTTGATTGGCGATAAAATTGGCGGTAATGTTCCTTCCTTGAATTTCAAGATGGACGTTGACGCTTCTACACTTTATTTAATGAGTGCCAATTTTTATTATATGCATTTAGTTTATTATTATCCCACAAATATCCATCATGATAATGAAACATCCATCATACATCATCATCATCAAACATCATCCCACAAACATGGCTCTGTTTGCTGAACTTCGAGAAGCTTAATGGCTTTCTCGTTAGTTCACTCCATAATGGGCTGATCGGCTCCGCTAAATAAATAAGTGCACACGCCTACACATCAAGCTATACATTTCCATTATAAACTGACCTCGCATTGTACGAAAATTCTATACAATGCGAGATCAGCATAAACTGAAAATGTATAGCTTGATGTGTAGCTGTGTGTACGTGCGATCCCGTCGCGCTCACGGTGCACAATGACAAACAAAGTTACGTAAGTAAGTGTGGCCGCTTCATTCAACGCAATAACTCTCGCGATAAATCTCTAAAATAGCGTCACCAGAGAGAGTTATCGCCCAACGTCAAACGCCAATGTGAATGCCGTTGTCAAATTCTCGCGGTAAGTTGTGGCTACACCCACGGTTAACATCCATCATCGCGATAATCAACGGCGTTTTCTGTTTGTGTGGCCCCAGCATCACGAGCTGTGGCGTAACGTGGTCAGTGGTGATGGTGTAGTTTGGAACTCGCTGCATGTGCTTTAGTGTTTTTATTTTTTATTTTTTGCGCTTGTTTAAGTCGAGTCTGTAATCTGGCATTGTTTTACTGTAAACTGTGGTTTCTGCATTGCATCTGTATCGTGTCGCATAGCTAACCGCATCGAATTCCGTCACGTCAACAGAGTTATGCTCGTTCGGACGTAAAAAATGTATTACAATGTAAGCACTTTTTTACTGTCAGTCATATTGCAATCATGCGTCTACTTCTTTATATTCCGCGCAATGCAGATGCGCACAGAACGCGAAAACGGACAATCATGTAACAAAAACGTGCATTACCGACGACGCGCGCCTAATGACCCGCGCGACAAATGGAGTTTTAACCGACTGCAGCTGGCGACGTGATGTGTTGCTCGCATTGTATCCGAACAAGTGAGACATCAACATGGAAGGTAATGGACGCTGTTAGAGCCGCGGTGGACCATGCACGTCGTTCGAACATGTCATGGTTTTATGACGAGATACAGCGATTGTTATTGAATGACTACTACCCGTCGCCGCGACATTCTAAGATAGGGTACTTACTTATTTCTTTATATGGCAGCCCGCATGGCGATTAGCGGGCACTTGTGAGTATAGTGGTAACGGGACAGGCGAGTAGCGTGTGTCGGGCACTGACATGCAGGCAGCATGTGGTCCACATCATGGTAAGTGGCCACCACTCCATAATTTGCAACTGGTTTGCCAACCGCCGCCACACGTAGGTACAGTCACGGACTTTAATTGATGAGCCACCTGGCATTGTTCGTATTTTAGCCGTGTAATGCAAATCGGGTATATTCGGTTCCCGACACACAAAGTCAATGTCTTCGTATTAGAAGAAGAAAATTATATTTCATATATTTACC
Organism: Lithophane socia; assembly: GCA_947522985.1. Taxonomy (NCBI): domain Eukaryota; kingdom Metazoa; phylum Arthropoda; class Insecta; order Lepidoptera; family Noctuidae; genus Lithophane; species Lithophane socia. The sequence goes on along the minus strand of OX383270.1, from coordinate 317,795 downwards.
GGTTGGCTAACCTGAGAGCCAGGACTACAAACTTGACAGCAGAGTGACTACCCAAAGTCAACCAATTGCAGGTCTAGCAACAGTAACCTAGCAACGATAAACAAGCGTTGCTAGGTTACTGTTGCGATAGTAACTTTAGCGTACGGGGAAATATTAACAGTCATTTCGACAAGTTCGAAATTAACTTTTCTGACATCGATATTTCAACTGTCACTGTCTTCAGTTAAGTTTTCAGAATTATCGAGTTAAGGAGCTATCATTCAAAGGAGGTCGGTATCAAATAGATTGGATATACTTAATGCAACATTGTATTTATTTTTATAATTGAGAACTTATTAGTCAACCTCTATGGATAAGACTATTTCCGATTAAAAGTAATTTATTTGTCATCTTGTTTACGAGCGTGCTATTTGAGTTCGTGTTTAATCGTGTACCCTCGTGAATGTATGAAACTACAAAATTGAAACGTTTGAAGGTGGCTCATCAATTAAAGTCCGTGACTGTACCTGCAGCATTTGTTACAGAATCATGTAGGTGCTATATTGTACTTAGTATAACTATTGATAGGGACTATACCTCAGCCGGCGCCAGACATAGCAACAATATTTGAACACATATTGGAACATTTGTTTGACACATGTGATGTGAGGCATGGGTGTTTGAGTATTTCATCAAAGTTTGATCACTTATTTCAGCTTTTCCATTCGGTGTCGGTTTTTCGAGCGCACATCAAAGCGTTTAAAGTTCAAATGTGTGCATAGCGCGTTCGAATTTCAAATGTGTGCGTAGCGTAGCCTGCAAGCCCAGTGTCTCGTAAATAACTGAGCGAAACGGTCGCTTTGCTCAATCGCAAGATGGAATGGAGCAACGAGTGCCCTAAAATTTATTGAGTTGCTTGAAGGAGAACAATGTATTTATGGAACCCTAAAAGTAAAAAACAATTTAAAAATAGGAATTTGGTAAATGACGCCTGGATCAGGATAAATTCTCAGTACATTGCTCTATCGAGGAATTAAAAAAGAAGAGAAACATTTTATTGACCCATTAATTAAAGGGAATGTATAAAAAAAATAAAGCAGTCTACAAGGACAGGGTCTGGTGCTGAAGAAATTTACAAACCATCATGGTTTGCATTCGATGCCATGCACAATTACATGCCATACACGCCGTTGCCGATGCCGTTGTACCGTTTATGATTAGTGATTACCGACCGACAGTGGCGCCGATTCTCTTGTCATAACATTCTCTAAACTAAACTAAAAATCACTAAAATTTAGTTTAGTCCTGTCAAACGACCAAACTCATTCTGAAATAAACTATGGTGCCGATTCTGTTGTACACCGAACTAAACTATCACTAAAATTCCTTACTTTTGGCTATGAGAATCTTAACGCTATTCTGACAAAAAAAATCTCATCTCATTTTAGTTCTTGTCATCTAATTTTATTTCACACATTTTTAATCGCGATTAAAAATAGTCAGATTTAGTTCGAGGATTTTAGATATAGAACAAAATTTAAGGATAAATCGTCAAATTCAGACTAATAGCATTTTCACTACTAATAACTCAGTGCCATCTTAGTGCTGTCAAACTAAATAATAGTTAAGGGCAGGACTCTCAGAATCGACCTATTTTTGATTCAACATTAAACAATCAAATATTATTTGTTTTGATCTGATAAAAATACATGTTGTAGTTTAATAAATATTCTTGATTATTCTATGGTTCAAAACAAGATTTATACTACTTCCCTCGCTCAAAAAAAATCGAGAAAACTCCCTTTTTTCGCGATTTTTTTATCGTTTTTTTAAGTCGTACTTGAAGTAGAACCAACTTTTACTCCCGAAAAACATGTCAAAAAATAGGCAATGAAATTACGCAGAATATTCTATGGTTCATTTTTTTCAAAACAGTTTTTTTATTGTTTTTACAAGATATTATATAACAAGGCGGCCCGCGCGCTTCGTTTCAGTAGCCGGCCAGGCGTCTTTGAGGTAGGACCTGTCTCGCTGTTGCTAGCTCGCTGCGTACCCCGCAAAATATACGAGAAATTATTGTTATTTTCCGTGTGTGTTAGTTTTAAAAATCTGTCTGTATAAACAATAAGTTGAGTTTGCTTATAATTTTTCTACGTATATTATAACTACCTACTCGTTTTTAATATTACAGTTTACAGAAAGAACAGTAGCACAACTACACCAAAGATCATTTTTGCAAATAAAACTTTTTATCTTTGCAGTTCATCGATACCAAGATAGTAAGTACGTAGGTACTTACTATCTTGGTATCGATGAACTGACCTACAACTCGATTTTTTTAATGGGATTTAGAATGGCGACGCGACGATACGACGGCAGTATTTGCTTCTCCTCAGGCGCAATAGGTAAATTCTTTTACGTGAGCGTCTGACATGTACCTAGTGTACCTACTGCATCAATTCAACTCGCGCGCCTACTGTAGGTATCTATTGTACAAATTATAATAACAATGCAAGGTTGTTGATGTTGTTGTACTTTCACACAAAATAGTGACTAGTGTAGATATCTGTTATCTCCTGACTTACCGACCAACATACCGACTGACTTACCGGCTGCGGCTGACTTACCGGCTGCGGCTGACTTACCGGCTGCGGCTGACTTACCGACTTACTGGTTGACTTCCTGCGGTAAATTGCCTGCCATACCAAAATTCTATAGATTATAATGCTTGGTTCCACACCCAAAGGGTAAAACGGGACCCTATTACTAAGGCTCCGCTGTCTGTCTGTCTGTCTGTCTGTCACCAGGCTGTATCTCATGAACCGTGATAGCTAGAAAGTTGAAATTTTCACAGGTGATGTATATCTGTAGCCGTTATAACAACAAATACTAAAAACCAGAATATTTTTTTTTATAGATTTTATAGATAATGGTTCGGAACCCTTCGTGCGCGAGTCCGACTCGCACTTGGCCGGTTTTCGCTTTTCAGTTATGTTTTTGCAATCGTGTTTTTTGTTTTTTTAGATAATTTGTTTTTATACTTCGTTTTGTAGGGTTCCGTACACAATGGGTAAAACGGGACTCTATTACTAAGGCTCCGCTGTCTGTCTGTCCGTCTGTCACCAGGCTGTATCTCATGAACCGTGATAGCTAGACAGTTGAAATTTTCACAGATGATGTATGTCTGATGTCGCTATAACAAAAAATACTAAAAACCAGAATAAAATAAATATTTAAGGGGGCTCCCATACAATAAACGTGATTTTTTTTGCCGTTTTTATAGATAATGGTACGGAACCCTTCGTGCGCGAGTCCGACTCGCACTTGGCCGGCTTTATTATTATTATAAGTAACCGTAGTGCGGTAGTAAGCGTAAGTGTAGTGCGGAAGCGCTGTAACAGTCATGAAAGAAAAGGAAACAGTGTTAGTGACATTAAAAAAAACAATGGTAGGCAGGTAATAAAATAAATTGTGTTGCTTATATTTCCCTAACAACTAAACACCCGAAACAATAACATGAATTCCGTAAAACAAAGTTAATTGTACTTACTGTTATAATTTAATACTGTGACGCAAAATTTTTGCACAGCGGGGTCAGCGAGTTCATTTGAACTACGTGTTCGCGCGACTGGCTCGCAGGGATTGAGGTAGTGCTAAATGCCTACTGCGCTCGAATATCGTGGCCTTAAGCTGTGTCAAAATATCTGTGACTTAGGTAAACGACAAAAAAGTTTGCTAAACAGGAGGAAACTCTGCCAAATTTAGCATAAAAAATGATAAATTGGCTACACTGCGTACTGCAAAGCATGTCGCCAGTGGTAAAGATGGGTTGTAACAGGTTAAACACGATATCTGTTATCACTGTTACTGTTACAAAAAAATAACAGTTCCAAGTATCTGTTATTAAATAATAGCCTGTTATTTTTGTACGGACGATAAATATGTATTTAAATCTCAATTGAATCTTCCATTCTTTAATGAGGAAGAGAGAGAAATTGATAACCTTGCTATATTCCTTCCTTTGTGTTACTGTTAATACATTATAACAATCCTCACACATACTGTTGTGTGAGGATTGTTATAATGTATTAACAGTAACAGTCTTGAGAGTCTGTTATTGTAACGGGTATTTTATATTGATAAGAACAAGTTGATATTTGTTATTTTTTAATATCTGTTATTTTTATCTGTTACGACTTACGATATACATACGCCTCACCCCTAGCCAGTGGTCAAATGTGTGAGCAAAGTATATCAAAGTGTTTGATAAAATATGTGACTATATCTGGCCGGTCTTTACAAACAAGTGTTCAAATGTGTGTGCAAAGTCTATCAAAGTAGTTTGATCAAATATGTGACTATATCTGGCGCCGGCTTTAGATACCTACGGACCCATAGGTTCGAGATAATAGTTCTAAGCATGTTTCTACAAAATTGCCTGTTTTATAAATATGGGAAAAAATGCACAATATGCGCATATTTGTGTTGTGATCATCGTGCTAATAACAGACACATTCGTTAATTGTTAAATCAGCGGCATTCAACAATCTATTTACAATCAATTTACCATTTACCCGGACACGGAGCCATGCATGCCGCATGTTGTTTTAGATTTAACGATACTCTACACTTAACGACATTGAATGGCGAGAGTGATCGTTACAGTTACAACGAGTTTATCATTTAAATTCCACTTCAACGTCTTCAACAACAATAATAATATTTTATGGATAAATTCTGTGAGTGTGACACGATAACAAATGACTGTCTGTAACACATATATCAAAACAACAATGGCTCATAGAATGTGAGCGTTAAGTACGTGCCATGTCGAGGAGACGTCTCTCAGGAACCGGTGCGTACCTCCAGGCTCCCTGGATCTCATCTACGGAGTGCCGCCCCGCACACTCGGCACTCACAGGCGAGAGCCGGATGCTGCCCACCACCACCGATCATGCGCACAGACCGCAGCTCCCGCCATTCACCGCCGCTTGCATGCACTGCTGCTAATGTAACAATATTACTTAGCTTGCAATATAAAGCGAGTACTTACCGAGGAGTTTCAGTAACGGGAGGAAGTCACTCCCTCGCCGCTATCGGGTCAGTAACCTCGTCTGACGTGTATCAGTGCGGCAGTGCACATGCACATTGCTCGGTTTGTACGTGGTATTGTGATAAGTGTAGACGTGGAGGAGCAATGTAAAGGGAGCAGAGCGGTTGTATAGTAGTTTTAGGAGTGTGGTGGTGAGTCGAGCCCCCCACGGAGGACTTGAGTCTCGAACTAATGGAATGTGCCGCCGCTTGCGGCCATGCGGCCGAGCGGGCTGCGTACGAGTGGAGCGGATCCGCGAAGTGTTTTGTTCGCTCAATACAAAGTCGTGTAATGTGCCACTTAAACTTAACTTCACAGGCCCTCCTGCACGTGGTTCATTTAGCGTCGCGCTCCCACGCATTAGTTTATCGTTTTAGCACTGTAGCAACATGTCCTTTTCATTAACCCTATAGTTGAAAAACTAAATTATTCTTTCCAGCGATAAGAAAGTGTGCAGCCAATTAGCGATTAGACCACCCGGTGATGAGGGTTTGTGTGAGACTATAGCGACACGCTCAGAGCGAGCGGTGAGGCGCGAGGCGGCTTGGTACTGAACCTGATACTTATGAACGTTAGGAGTCGCGCACCCATTTATCAACTAAATAGGCTCCTATACTATTTATTTTAATCTGACGACCGACAAGTTCGCGTAATCAAGTCAGGAGCCGCTCACAGCTCACACCGCAGAGCAACATGAAAAACAAGAAGTGCGCTACAATACTTTTGAATTCTAATCCATAGTAGTACCTACTGCAGTGTTTGTGCATAAAATCTTCAAGCTTAGAAATGTTCAATTACTTTACTGGCTTTCAATGTTGTTTTTTATCTTCTGACCTTTTGAATATTTTTGAATTTGAATCTGACTGAAAAAACGGTCAATTTTGTTTACAATCTCTGTCTGTCGCAGCACGATTCCCAGGAGCGAAACACTTCTTTTGAAATCAGTAAAATACCTATAATAATTCCTTATTAACATCAAGTATTGTGAGCGTGCTGATGCAGAAATAAGTGGAATATTATATTATCTTTTATGCTGCTGTTACACGTTGACGTGTCCATTTTTCGAGGTATTCCTCGAAGCGCAACTACTTTAAAACGTGTATTCCCGTTAGTGTTGCCAGGTCCGATTTGTTTTAAATCGGGGCAGAAAGTAAAACAAATCGGGATTTAGGGTTGTAGATTGGGACACTAAAAAAACGAGGTTTTTAATTTATTTTCCTTCGCAACTAATATTACTAGTAAATCTGAATTTAATTTTATAGTAATAGTCAGACTTGCTGGACTAGTAGAAATGACAAAATATTACAATAAAATGGTAGTGCATGTATTAAATTGGCGCTGTGTGATTAAAAGAGTATGTGGGTAAGTAGCAGGGCCGTAGCCACGAATTCATTTCGGTGGGGGTTTTTTTTTTATTTCTTCTAAAAAAAGTTGGTTACCCAACTTTTTTTAAAGAGAAATAAAGTACTTCTTGTTATTTTAAACAGCATTTTTTGTTCTTTTGTCTGATGTTACATTCTAAACTTAGTTGTTATCAATTTCAATAAAGCCCAGTTTCTCTCTTCCGGACATTTTGAAACCACACACAGCTATGGAGAATATAGGATGAAAGAGCGAGCGAAGCGAGCTCGAAATTTTTAGCATATCGCTTCGAATAAGTTAGGTATTCTTTCTCTTTGATCGTTCATACAGAAATAGAAGTAAGTTTATCGACTTATGCAGAAAGTGTTAGAGAAGGATGCAAGAGCGAGCGAAGCGAGCTCGAAAATTTTAGCACTCCGCCTGTGATAGGTAGGAATTCATTCAATGAAGTTGCAGGAATTCGTTCAAAAGAAAGTCAGAGTCGATAAAAATACAGTATTTAAGAGTACTCTTACTGCTTTTGTAGATTTTATAGTATGCCTAGATGCGAAATAATTTACAATTATCTTTATTAGAGTATGGAGGTAGCCTACGGGGGTTGATCTCTGGATTGAGATTCTGGTTTCTGACATTTCGGGGGGGTTTGAACCCCGCCTGCCTACGGCCCTGGTAAGTAGTTTGAACCCCGCCTGCCTACGGCCCTGGTAAGTAGTTTGAACCCCCCCTGCCTACGGCCCTGGTAAGTAGTTTGAACCCCGCCTGCCTACGGCCCTGGTAAGTAGTTTGAACCCCCCCTGCCTACGGCCCTGGTAAGTAGTTTTCGTAAGATTTTGCTGCGTTTAGGTCGTCTTGTTTTTTATAAAGTAGTTATAAAATTCACTGCAAGTCATGCTAAAGTTGGTTTTAAATTGAGTTTCTACTTTTGCGTGCTCGAGTGTCAAACGGTTTCGCCCTTTCCGTCCCGTATTGAAGCCATAAAAGAAAATAACTTTGAAGATTAAGATTATGTCTTATTGTCTTTGAAAATATTGTGTCATTTTTGAAGCGGCGGCGGCGCCGGCGTCATGTCTTTGTTTTACACTGCTGCCTTCACTACTTCTTTGATTTTACACACTTCTTCATAGAGGTGATCCATGTCGAAGAATGTTTCAATTGTTAGATTTCAATCACGTTAACTATTGACGCGGAAGTGAATGAGTCGTCCTGTACAAGTATTGATTTACCGGGATATTTAGTGTCCCGATCAGGTGCAAATCGGGACGCGTCCCCAGAAAATCGGGACGTCCCGCGCAAATCGGGACACCTGGCAACACTAATTCCCGTTCGTCCCAATGGCGTCGTCCCACTGGTGGACGAACGGGAATGATTTAGTAAAACACAACCAATGAAGCGCAACTAGTATTCCTCGAAACGCAACCGCGATGAAACATAGAGAAGAGCATAACGGATTCGTAATAAATGTTATCAATAGACGTTCAAAATTTCAATTGATCTAATTGTATTATAATGAAATTGCCAGGAAAGCAAAAATGAACTAGAAATAGGTGCTATAAGCGATTTACTACTTAGCTCAATAATGGTAAAAATACTTACAGGTTTTGAAATTGAATCATTTGTTGTTTTGAAAAGTACCAGGGTGACAGAAATGAACTGAAAATAGCCGTCCCCCGACGCGAAGACGCCGACGCTTGGATCAAAATATTATTATTACCTACAACTTTTATATTAAACATAGGGCCAATACATTATTTTTTACCTTTAATTTACATGCTTTGATTTTGTCGGGAGTTTTTTTAACCTACTTCTTCAAAAAGGAGGAGGTTCTCAATTCGTCTGTATGTTTTTTTCTAATAAGCGATCATGACTGACATGATCCAACGCCTTGCTCATGTCCAAAGAGCACTGAGACAGGAACTTTGTTATCAATAGAGCCCGTTATTAGTTGAAAGGCTGCTAAAGATGTGCTTCTATTTTTAACCGACTTCTTCAAAAAGGAGGAGGTTCTCAATTCGTCTGAATGTTTTTTTTTTTTGTATGTATTTTAAGCGATTACTCCGCCAATTATGAATCGATTTTGATGATTCTTTTTTTGTTTGGTAGGTCATGCTTCAGAGGTGGTCCCATATAAATTCTATCAATTTTGCTTGCGCAGTTTTTGAGTTAGCTTCAATAATTACGTTTTTGCCCACTTTGCTAAGTAGACGATATAATTATTTCACTCCAAATTATTCCCTCAATAAAATATTCCATTATATTCAATAATATATAATTATATTATAATATTCAATTATTTCCTCTGTATTTATTTTATTATTTCACTGTTATTTAAATAGCAGGTGGCAAAAAACGAAAATTGAAAAGCAGACACCGACTTCCGAAAAGTTATTTTTCACTTATTTTGTGTTTTTGTTTTTTGAAGTCGGTTGTTATTTTTTTGTAAAAAGTTTTTTAGATAATGAAACAGGTGATAGTAATGAAGAAGAACGACAAGAAGACACTCAAACTGTTGAAGGGAACAGTCGTGTACTTTGTGATCGGAGTCAAATTAGACCTCCTGAAAGTTTTAAGTTTGAACAATTTATTCATCAAGTCATTGCTGTTCCAGAACCATCTTCATATTGAGAAGCCATGCAAAGTACTGAAAAAGATAAGTGGGTTGAGGCTATGAGCAATGAAATAAATTCTCTGAAAAAGAATGAGACTTGGAAACTGACACGGTTACCGAAAAACAGAAAATGGGTATTCAAGGTAAAGAAGAACGCTGATGGCTCGATTGACAAGTGTAAAGCGAGACTAGTTGCAGTTGGCTATTCACAGAAAAAGGGCGAAACTAAGCACAATCCGAGTATTATTAAGTATAGCCGCAAATGAAGGTTTATCGCTAAAACAATTTGACGTCTCAACAGCTTTCCTATATGACAAGGTAAAGGAAGAGATAGACATGCGACAACCTGAGGGATACAATGATGGATCTGGCAAGGTGTGTAAGCTGCTAAGAAGTCTCTGCGTCCAGCGCTCGGTGTGGTAACACGTCGCGTTCTGGTTTGCAATTGGTCAATCGTCATCCTGAAGATGCCTCGTTGAGAGGTGAAACAGGTGTCGATTTCTTACAGGGTTTTTATGACTCTTGAAGAATAGTCAAGCGGAATAGGTTACTAAATATATCAGCGTCTATTGTATTTTATAATGGATTTCCGCAACGTCACGCCTGAATCAATTAACTATGCTAAGAAGTCGAAGAACGAGTGTATTCACGACTTTTTTATTGAATCTGGATTTACACAGAGCGAAGCAGATCTATGTTTATACGTGAGACAACGTGGAAAAACAAAGATTTTGCTAGCTTTGTACGTTGATGATGGATTATTAGCCTCGTCTGATGACGTAGAAGCTGACAATTTTATTGAAAACGAACTCAAAGTACGTTTCAAGATAACGACTAAGCCGCCATCGTACTTTCTTGGGTTAGAGTTAGAGCGACACAATGATGGGACTATAATAGTTCATCAAGCCGCCTATACTAAAAAGGTTTTGGAGAAGTATGGAATGAGTGACTGTAAAGCCGTTGGAACACCAATAGTTAAAGATATTCCTGCAAAAAAGTTGGCGGAAGAGATCTGTAACACTATTTTCCCTATAGAAAGCTGTAGGAGCGTTGGCTTATCTCATGGTGGGTACAAGGCCTGATATTGCCTATGCAGTCGGAGTCGTATCAAGAACCTTAGATAACCCAACGAATACGAATGTGTTACAAGTGAAGAGAATCTTTGATTACCTCAAAGGAACAATCGAGACTGGTCTAGAGTTCAAAAAGAATGAGAAACGACTCATATGTTACAGTGATGCAGATCATGGAGGCGACAACTTGAGTGATTATTCTACTAGCGGGTTGATATGCATGTTCGCTGGATCAGCAATCTCCTGGAGAAGTGTGAAGCAAACCTCAGTTGCGCTCTCGTCCACTGAAGCAGAAATCGTAGCTGCCAGTGAGGCGTGCCTTGAAATGATTTGGCTAAAGAGGTAGTTTAAAAATTTAAGTGAAAAATTAGAAACACCAGTACTGCATATTGATAATGAGTCTGCAGTAAAATTAGCTCATAATCCGCCTTACGAATATCATCGCAAGACAAAGCACATCAAGCTAAGGCATTTCTATGTAAGGCAATGGGTGTCTGAAGGAGATGTAACGAAATTAAAAGGAAAACTATCACTGCTACGTAGGCTCCACAAGTTACCGAGTAATAATCGACCAACTTAAATTTCCAGTTGCAAAAACATGTTCTCCCATACATTCTGTATGGGATAACAAGTTTTCCAACTACCTACAATGTTAAGTATGTTGGATAAATTCATCCCAACTACGGAACCCTTCATTGTGCGTGGTTCGTCATGCACTTGGCCGGTTTATTTTTATTTTTTTAGTACTTATGCTTTTTTAGACGAAATAAAATGATACCTGTTATTTAGTAAAATTGGCCTTTTATTTCGCTACAGTACGTTCACCTACTTATGCTACGTAGCTACAGTATGAATATCGGATCTCTCAAACTAGTGGCACATAGATTTGAAATATTTCCAATATAATATCATAAACATTCTCGCACTTGTATGAGATAGTCCTTCTGTAATTATTTGCGCAAATTTTCGTATTTTCCTTCTAAAAATTAATTTCTCTGCTTCAGCGGGGAACTTACGAAGTTACGACATACATTCATCAAGTTCTGCACGTGTTTTGTCGCGTGTTAAACTTAATTCATCAGAGGGTCTTCCCTCCCTCCGACGACGTTACCGTAATGACGGTTGGAAGCTGCTCGGCTATTTTTGCGTTATGCGCTCTTTAAGGTTGCGCTAGTCAACGGCTCGAACTCGTTGGTACGCATGGCTAATATGCATGCTATTAAGTATAGTTATTAATTTATTTCGTTTTATTTATTTACTCAAAACTCAAAAACTCAAAGCATTTATTTCAATTAAACCATTTACAGGCACTTTTGAATTGTCAAGGAGTCGGTCAGTCAGAAATATGAAGCTAGTTGCCCATTCCAAAGCGTAGTAGGTACCTATGGAGAAGAACGGGCAAGGTACTAGCTTTTGCCCGCGACAAACTATATCATTTGCTTAGATAAGTATTTGTGCCAAGTTTCAAGGAATAAGATTTTACTTACAAACGAAATCCCCCCTTTTCACCTCCTTAAAGGTCGAATTTCCAAAAATCCATTCTTAGGGCGCGCCTACGTCATAATTACTATCTGTGTGCCTTTCAGCCCAATCCGTTCAGTGGTTTGAGCTGTGCATTGATAGATCAGTCAATCAGTCACCCTTGCCTTTTATATAGAAAAATAAAAAATAAGATCGATAGATGTATAGATAGATTAGAAAAATAGTTGTTTGCAAGTAATGCGGCGGGCCACGTGTGCTCCTCTCGACGTGGGAGGCCTCCGCCCCGAGCCCGTGCCCCGTGCGCGGTGCCCCCGCACCCCTGCGCCTCTCACTAGGCTGCAATAATATGCAGTGCAAGCAAAACTTGCATGAGATGTGTCTCTTCACACTCAAACGATCGCCTCACTTCATCACGCTTCGTCGATTGAGTTTGAGTTGTTGATAAAATTAGGTTCTCTAAAAAAAAAAAAAACATACAGACGAATTGAGAACCTCCTGCTTTTTGAAGAAGTCGATTAATAAATGATATTCCTGTGTTGCCAACTATAATATATATATATATATATATATATATATATATATATATATATATATATATATATATGCAAGTTTGTAGGAATATTGTGATATCGTATACTATAATGTTTGTAAATATGATGTGAGCACCATGTACCTATCACATACTTTATTTGTTTATTTGTCATTGCTCTATTTTTAATTCTTTTTACCTATTGTAATTGTATTCTCGGTGCATCGTCTTCACATGTAATTATATAATTGATGTATACCAAATACTGTAAAAAATTTTTTAAAGAGTAACGGTGGAGTTTCTTGCCCATTCTTCTCCATACGAAAACTACCTTTTGGAAGGGGCAACTAGAATCAGTTCTATTTCTATGTATTTGACGTTCAAAAGTGCCTTTAATGTGCCTAGGTACTTGAAATAAATTATTTGACTTTGACTTGACTTAAAATTAGAATCAAGACTTCGTTTAACAGGTAAGCTCGTTTGATTCCCAAATGGTTCCCCTTGAAAAGCTCTCTCCATTGGTGTATATCTTATGGCTATTGGGTCAAGAAAATTCCTTAACTTCGGTGTCCCAGTAGTAATACTTATTTAGGTAATTAACTCCAAACTGACTAACAATTGGCAAAAGTCGTGTTAGTAGCAAAGGTTCTCCATGGAAAGCTCTTCCCATTGGTGTAAATCTTATGGCTATTGGGCTAAGAACATTCCTTAACTTCGGTACCAAAGTAGTCACCTATTTATGCCATTAACTTCGAACTGACGAACAATTGGCAAAAGTCATGTTAGTAGCAAAAGTTCCCCTCAAAAAGCTAAAGCTATTGATCTTTATCTTATGGCTATTGGGCCAAGGAAATTCCTTAACTGGGATGCCCAAGTATTCACACCCATTTAAGTTATTTAATCCGAACTGACTAACAATTGAAAAAAGTCGTGTTAGTAGGAAAGGTTCCCCTTGAAAAGCTCTTTCCATTGGTATATATCTTATTTTTATTGGGCTTCAGGGCAGACCCCATAGGCAAAAGCCCATTCTCCTTTATGACATCTACCCACAAAAAAGGTCGGTTGTCGTTTTTATAGCACCTACCTCCATAAAGTAATTAATTTTTTATATGAGAAGCTACGTAGTGAAACTGCACAAACTTAAAACTAGCCCTTATGTAAAAAAATATTACGCTATTTAAGTCAAGCGTCGCACAACCACATTGTGGTTTCGTTACGGCTGAAAGGAACAAGAACAACAAGATATGGAACAAGTTCTGTTTTCTGTACAGAGAAGTTCCACATACTTACATTTACTAGATTTTCCTGAAAGTATAGGTGAATTAGGTAGGCTAATTATTGCAGCTTTGGGGCTGTTAGCCAGTGGCGGGTGGGTAAAATTATATTTCAGATCGCCGTTCGTAAAATTAGAATCAATATATTAGTTAAACAGAGTAGATGTTTAGAGCTGTCTGCAATAATTCAGCTAGTTAATAAATCTGGTTATAAATATTCTGGTTTATTAAATAGGTACTTTTATTTTCCTCCATTAGCATTGCTTATTTAGAAATAATAAACTATTGTTTATTGACAATAAGTAACCCCACATTGTATCAGACTCAATTGCTGCCAGCTCTTTGTTGGGCTGCTGTATGTGTTCTACTGTGAGAGGAATAATTAATGTCCCTCTCACTTTCATTATAGGTACTTACCTACTTAGTTATAAAACTTTACAACAGTGTCAGTATTTGATTCATTGGTCCACAGAGTCGACATTAGGGTCAACAGGACAGCCAACTTCTTTGTAGGCATCCCTTAAGTTTGTTTTGTACTTAAAATCAGATCAGAAAGATATTTGTTTTAAAAGTCCAGGACTGGGAATAGCAGTCGTAGTCTCTATCTCCGTGAACGTAAACGTTAACTTATTTGAGATACAGTGTGTAGCGTAAAGGCTCTCACATACTGGCGCGATTCGTAACGCGACGCGACGCCGCGCCGCCGCATTGATCGCCATAAAGTTTTCTCAGAAATTGTTTTGTTGAAATTCGCGTCGCGCGATGAATCGCGCCATTATGTAAGAACCTTAATGCATGAGTTTACAGGTCATAAGCTCTATAATTATGTTGTGTATTTATGTACGATTCTTATAATTTGCGAACTGTTATTGGCTAAAATATGGCTCTTGTATGGTATCTTTGTCAATAATGAAGCAAAGACCTCATAGTTTTGCATGGTAGACCCTCCCGTACAGAAATATCTGTCACGGAATCTATTAGTATATTACTGCCCAGTTGAGCAATAAAAAATGTTACCGTATCACGTACAAGGTGGTCAGTTAAAGCCAGACACTCTCGCACATTGATGTGCTGGGAGTCCTCGGGATGATGGTTCATCCAATGTTGGTCAGGAGTCAGGACTAAGGTTGCTTCTGATGTTTGTAGCTGCTTTCCTTGATGTCTTTGATGAACGCCGCGGCCGTCTCAGGTTTCCGCTAACAATGCACTTAATACACTTGAAATCACTTAACATAGTTAAAAATTTGTTAGACTAAAGAATACCGAAAACTTATTTTAAAATAATAATTTGGGAAGCGCGAACTTTTTCTTGTGATGTCACAGTGCGCGCGAAAAGAAAACTGACATTCCTGTGTTGCCAACGATGAGATGAAATAATAATTTTATTAAAAACATCGGGCCGCGCGCCCCTTTGTAACCTCGCGCCACTAGACACGTGCCTAGTTTGCCTTAGGGATAATCTGCCTCTGGTGGTCTGAAAATAATAAAAGCAAAAATAATACGCTAGAACTTGGAACCACAGTTAGCATTAACTATACTCCATTTGAAATAAGATTAGAAATTTAAATAAACCTTTTTTACAGTCCGTTCAAACGATTTTGACTTCTATACCGTAGGCATAAGGATGGTATTAGCCAAAAAAGTGGTTACAATACCAACTGTTTACTGCAGCTGCCATTTATCATGATATCAACGCAATAGAAGTCAAAATCGTTTGAACGGATTGTAAAAAAGCTTTATTCAAATGTCTAATCTTATTTCAAATGGATTATAGTTGCGCAGAATATCTCGTAGCAGCTGGAGATGGAGTCCTTCACGTCTACTTCGTGGCGTTATCTCGCCGTCACATCACATCTACGTGAAAGCCGCTGTGTGTATTCTGCCGCCCACATACAGAAAGCTGACACAAATCATTGCAAAGTGTCACAAATGGTTTAAAAATACATAACATTCCGCAGTTGCAGTCGGATAAAAAGGCGACGTAATCTAAACAGCGTGACCCGTGGACGCAAGGCGCACTGGCAACACTCGACCTTCACCCAAATCTACGGCTTACGAGTATCTGCTGACTTCAGGGTTTAGCTAATCCGTTATAAAACGGACCTAATGAAACGTGTACCGTTTAAAAAAGTAATTAAAAGAAACTATCCAACTTTAGAGTGAAATTATTACAGCATGCATAGAAACACTGTCCGATCCGAAAGGGGGCGCCTAGGTACCGCAATAACATTACTAAAAAGTATTTCTTTTTGTGAAATTAATAAGAACGTTACCTACTATTAAAAATTCTCGTTTTTAGCACCAAAATTACTCCAATTTCATTATAAATCAGCAAATTTTCTACCGAGGTTATGACTTGTGTGACAGAGGTTATGAGGGTTATAACCCGCTAAACGACGGCCTCCCGCGCCCCATGTAATAATCCAGTAAAATTACCATTGAAAAAAAATTCAAAAATTGACTCTCAGAATAATTCAAACAACACCTCACGGATCGGACAGCGTTGTTGTTACACGCTGTATAAGGTCTGTTTGATAACCTTGATAACATATTTTGCTATCATTTTTTTGTTAATATTTCAAAAGTCTTATTTTATTTACCTACCTACTTACTTATTTTATTTCACATGATATGCTGATGGTAGGTATTCGTCTACTGTGTTGAGTTAGATATCTGAAAGTTGGCATCGCTCTCTAGATAATCCAGTCTGTCCGGTGCGGGGCTGCAGGAAGCCGGATGCCGGACACTTCACGGACGGAGGGCGCGCTACGGCAATGAATCATACGGAACGTTGACCACTCCTCGCACAAATGCGTCCACTCACACACACACACGCTCGCACGTGATCGTCGCACGTCACGCACGCACATCGCACGATAAATAACTCACATCTTCATTATGAGGCACGTCCTATGTGCAGTTACGCAGTTAGGGTCCATTATTTGTGTTGCTGAAGGCAGTATGGAGTCAAGGAGTAAGTAGGTCATTAGATTATAGAGGGAGAATGGATAGGTACTGGATTTTCATACAATAAGCACCAATGCAGAGCCAGATATCAGAAACGACAGCTACTTTGGTAAATAAGCATTTCTATCCTTTTCAGTGGTCGTTGGTAGTCGTTACAGTCGAGTCTCTCGCAGTTTTCGAGTTCGGCCCCCCTAAAACTTGTACCACTCTACTACACAGCCACATTATTTGCTATTATTGCTACGACTGATGCGTCGCAAATTCACGATGTGACGAAGATTCGCGCCGCAGCAACTCATCTGCCAGTACTTCTATTACCGACGACGCGCCGCCGCGACGGAGCGTAATCTTTCATGCGTGCGCTTGTCAAAAGCAATCTATCGTGAAGCTCGCTCGTTCACCTAAATAACCCGAGTGTGGCGAGGCGAGGATTGGCGACGCTGTACTCATCGTAAGCAAGAAGTGCGGGCGACAACGACGACGCGACGGGGCGTACCTCATGTGTGCCACGGGGCGTCGGTAATGTGGTGGGTGATAAATCGCGTTCGCGTCACATGTCGCATGTCGACGTAATGCTGATAGCGCTGTTGGGAAGCGACCTCGCCGCGGAATGTGCCACATCGACATGTGTGGGGAAATTATGGCAAAGATGCCAGCACGAAGTCATATCATAACCATATAGGTCTCGCCACATAACTGATGAAAAAAATTATGTCACCACAGCAACAGTCTTCTTAAAGAGTCTGGATACCATCACATGGTCACACAGTCATGTTAAGTTCCTTATCTATTATAAACAAATCTTTACTGAGAAGAAATAGTACGTTTGTTCGGGGTATTTATTTATTAATTAGGTATACTGTGGTAAATTGTAAGAGATACCATTATCCAGATTTTAATATGGTAAATGTTCAAAATAGATAGCTTTACCGTAAGTAGCGTCTAGTAGAAGGAAGAATATATTAAAAAATCAAAAAACTTTTCGTCTGAATTTCGCTATCACTAAATCCAGAATCTCTGGTGACTGTACAGATATTTATATAAAAGCATCACGTCTGCTTATACTATCTCTCGGATTAGAAGGAAGTCTCTATGATCGGATGTGAATATAAGACGCGATAAGATTACCATAAGACGTCGGAGGAGATCGATAGCAGCAGATAATATGCTAATACACGGCTATAATACGAGGAGATCATTCATTCGATACGCACGCAACACTCCGCCGATTATAACGTAAACGTTAACTGCAGTACTGTGAAACGACACATGTTGTCCCCTGCAGTACTGTGAAACGACACATGTTGTCCCCTGCAGTAGGTACTGTGAAACGACACATGTTGCCCCTGCAGTACTGTGCAACGACACATGTTGTCCCCTGCAGTACTGTGAAACGACACATGTTGCCCCTGCAGTACTGTGCAACGACACATGTTGTCCCCTGCAGTACTGTGCAACGACATATGTTGTCCCCTGCAGTACTGTGCAACGACACATGTTGTCCCCTGCAGTATTGTGAAACGACACATGTTGTCCCCTGCAGTAGGTACTGTGAAACGACACATGTTGCCCCTGCAGTACTGTGAAACGACACATGTTGTCCCCTGCAGTACTGTGCAACGACATATCGCACATCACAAACAAAAAGGTATTATCTGCAAAAACAGTGTTTTGAGATATCGCGTTTTGAAAGTTTGAAAATTCATAACTCCTGAAGTAAGAGCTTTAATGTCTAAAGGATGGTGGGCGAAAGTGGTCCCAGCACGGCCAGCCAGTACGTGTGCATTACTTAAAAGAGCAGATTAAACTGAACATTTTTTACTATGACACCATCAAAATCTGTCCCGGAGGAACCGAGCTACGTGCATCTAAAGTATTTTTCTCTGTCCGCGGCTTAGCTCAAACACTGTTAGTACTAGACAGCTGTTATCTGGCATGGATAGACATATTAATCACGCCGACAAAGCGGTAATATAAAATCGAAAAAATTATCTCTTTTTAGGGTACCTCCCCTACAAGTAAAGTGGGGATGGTGTTTTTTTTCTTCTCTATCCCATGGTGTGGGGTATCGTTGGAAAGGCCGTTTGAAAATATTGTGAGTCTGTGAAAACCATTTTCGGATTCAGGGATCCGTTTATGAAATATTAAGCTTTTAAGTGCTATCTGAGTGGGCGAAAGTGGTCCCAGCACGGCCAGCCAGTACGTGTGCATTACTTAAAAGAGCAGATTAAACTGAACATTTTTTACTATGACACCATCAAAATCTGTCCCGGAGGAACCGAGCTACGTGCATCTAAAGTATTTTTCTCTTTCCGCGGCTTAGCTCAAACACTGTTAGTACTAGACAGCTGTTATCTGGCGTGGATAGACATATTAATCACGCTGACAAAGCAGTAGTATAAAATCACGAAAATCATCTTTTTTTAGGGTACCTCCCCTACAAGTAAAGTGGGGATGGTGTTTTTTTTTCTTCTCTATCCCATGGTGTGGGGTGTCGTTGGAAAGGCCGTTTGAAAATATTGTGAGTCTGTGAAAACCATTTTCGGATTCAGGGATCCGTTTACGAAATATTCAGCTTTTAAGTGCTATCTGAGTGGGCGAGAGTGGTCCCAGCACGGCCAGCCACCACGTGTGAATTACATAAAAGGGCAGATAACACTGAACATTTTATACTATGACACCATTAAAATCTGTCCCGGAGGAACCGAGCTACATGCATCTGAAGTATTTTTCATATAATTAATATCACACCTAACCTAACCTAACTTATTCAGCACGGCCAGCCAGTACGTGTGCATTACTTAAAAGAGCAGATTAAACTGAACATTTTTTACTATGACACCATCAAAATCTGTCCCGGAGGAACCGAGCTACGTGCATCTAAAGTATTTTTCTCTGTCCGCGGCTTAGCTCAAACACTGTTAGTACTAGACAGCTGTTATCTGGCATGGATAGACATATTAATCACGCCGACAAAGCGGTAATATAAAATCGAAAAAATTATCTCTTTTTAGGGTACCTCCCCTACAAGTAAAGTGGGGATGGTGTTTTTTTTCTTCTCTATCCCATGGTGTGGGGTATCGTTGGAAAGGCCGTTTGAAAATATTGTGAGTCTGTGAAAACCATTTTCGGATTCAGGGATCCGTTTATGAAATATTAAGCTTTTAAGTGCTATCTGAGTGGGCGAAAGTGGTCCCAGCACGGCCAGCCAGTACGTGTGCATTACTTAAAAGAGCAGATTAAACTGAACATTTTTTACTATGACACCATCAAAATCTGTCCCGGAGGAACCGAGCTACGTGCATCTAAAGTATTTTTCTCTTTCCGCGGCTTAGCTCAAACACTGTTAGTACTAGACAGCTGTTATCTGGCATGGATAGACATATTAATCACGCTGACAAAGCAGTAGTATAAAATCACGAAAATCATCTTTTTTTAGGGTACCTCCCCTACAAGTAAAGTGGGGATGGTGTTTTTTTTTCTTCTCTATCCCATGGTGTGGGGTGTCGTTGGAAAGGCCGTTTGAAAATATTGTGAGTCTGTGAAAACCATTTTCGGATTCAGGGACCCGTTTACGAAATATTCAGCTTTTAAGTGCTATCTGAGTGGGCGAGAGTGGTCCCAGCACGGCCAGCCACCACGTGTGAATTACATAAAAGGGCAGATAACACTGAACATTTTATACTATGACACCATTAAAATCTGTCCCGGAGGAACCGAGCTACATACAGCTTTTTTTTTCCGGGGTGGAAATTCCTCATCGATGTCCTCCGCCCTGGGGCGGGCGGAGGGGTCTGTCAGACTCTTACTGACTAAAAACCACCCCGGTGTTCCGACTCACACCTACGCCGGTGGTCGCGGGAACGTAAAAATCTTCCGCAACCCCCGACTGGTGCCGGCCGCCGCTGCGGGCCTCCTCGGGTCAGGGGGGGGAGTGAGGTGTTTGACTCCCCCCGTGACGCCTAAGAGGGGTGCACGTGGAACACTACGCGCCGCCACCTCGGGTCCTGATGTTTGGGGGGCGACGGACGTCCCCGAGTCCGTCACCCCTGGACCCATTTAGGGGGGCTGGAAGAGGGCGTTATCCGCCCTCCGCCGACGCCCGGTGCGCCTGCTGCGGGCCGGGTGAGTGGACGAGATAACCTGAACCTAACCTGACCTAACATTGTCAGAACTGAATAACCCTAGGACAGATTTTGATGTGCCTTGACCTGAGTAAAGGGAGAAGTAATGTCTTCAAAACTACAGTGGTTTTGTCTGTGGCTGTCGTGGGACCAGCTCCCATATATTCTTGACTACCGGCCGTCAGGTCAGCCGCCCAGATCGGCGCCCCGTAAAGAACCATCGACCGCACGATCCCCACGTAGAGCCGCCTACAAGCGGCGCTTCCCGAGCCAGGCCTCGGGTAACCTAACCTAACCTTTTTTTTTATGTTCCCGGGGTGGAAAATCCTCATGGATGTCCTCCGCCATGGGGCGGGCAGAGGGGTCTATATATTTTAAAGCGGTCTGTCAGAGTAGTAAGAGTCTTACTGACTAAAAACCACCTCGGTGTTCCTTTCTCACACTTGCACCGGGGATCATGGGAACTAGTGCGCCTTCCACAATCCTCGGCTAGTGCCGGCCCGCGTCTGCGGGGGGGTGAGGTGTACTCCCTCCGCAACGCCAATAGGGGCGCGCGCGGAACACTATGCGCCACCGCCTCGGGTCCAGTTATACGGGGGGGGGGGGCGACAGACGTCCCCAAGTCCGACGTCCCTCTGGACCCGTTTAGTGGGGCTGGTAGAGGGCGTTCTCCGACCTCCGCCGACGACCGGAACGTCTGCTGCGGGTCGGGAGAGTGGTCTCGACCTCCCTCAACCTCTCCGCAGCCTCCTCCTGTGAGATGACCGTTTCACAGAAGGAGATCACCGTATCCCACGACTCTGCGCTCCCTAGCATCGCGCTAGCGACGGCCGGCAGGTCGGTTCCCACTTCTGTCACAATAGGTCTAACCTAACCTAACCTGACCAAACCTAACCTAACCTGACCTAACATTGTCAGAACTGAATAACCCTGGGACAGATTTTGATGAGCCTTGGCCTGAGTAAAGGGAGAAATAATGTCTTCAAAACTACAGTGGTTTTATCTGTGGGCGTCGTGGGACCAGCTCCCATATATTCTTGCCCACCATCCTTTATATACAGATTTGATGGTACATTATCCTTCTTTATTTTTAATAATTTTAGTGCGTGTATCAGCGGTAGTTTTAGTTATATTAGCACTTTTGTATGGTCGGGTGAAGATAATACTGTATATTAAGCAGTTCAAATTGCTAATCTGTTTGAGTTACGACCGTCTAGCCCGAACGAAATTATCTGATATTATCAAGTAGTAATTTAAAATGATACATTAAAAAACTACAAAATGTTATTAACTACAAGATGTTATTAACTACAAAATGTTATCTAGAAGTATGGGACTATCTAAACAGAAAATAAAATATAAGTAAAAATCTTTTTAATAACAAGCTTTTAATGAACTAAAAAGTACTAAATAAAAACTTACGTAAACATAGAACTTTAATATTTTCTTAAAAGCTTTAGGCTTATCTTCAATTTTAGTGTAAGAAGGATATTTAATTTACGCCTCAAGCTTTTAAGAAAATATTAAAGTTCTATGTTTACATAAGTTTTTATTTAGAACTTTTTAGTTCATTAAAAGCTTGTTATTAAAAAGATTTTTACTTATATTTTATTTTATACTTTTTACAAGCTTTATATTAGCTTTCTCTGTTCGTATGTTTCCGGTTACTCCTTTTGTCAT
Organism: Lithophane socia; assembly: GCA_947522985.1. NCBI lineage: Eukaryota > Metazoa > Arthropoda > Insecta > Lepidoptera > Noctuidae > Lithophane > Lithophane socia. The sequence goes on along the minus strand of OX383270.1, from coordinate 295,628 downwards.
CAATTTTTCAAGCACTTCCTGGCATCTGATTGAGCTGAAACTTGGCATACTTATACAACTACCGAGACATTTTGAGATAATGATACCATGGAGCTGGTCTGATGATGGAGCCGGAAGTTAGACATAGGAACTCCTCAATCAAACAAGATAACACCATCGTGTTTGGACTCATTGGTTATGTATTAACAAGTGCTTTGACACTCGGTTGTGTTCAAGTTCTGATGATGGAGCCGGAAGGTGGCCATATACGTTTCTAGTAACTCCAATTGTCATCCATTTATCAAACACTTCCTGGCATCTGATTGTGCTGTAACTTGGCATACTTATACAACTATCGAGAAATTTTTAAAAAATGATACCATGGAGCTGGTCTGATGATGGAGCCGGAAGTTAGACATAGGAACTCCTCAATCAAACAAGATAACACCATCGTGTTTGGACTCATTGGTTATGTATTAACAAGTGCTTTGACACTCGGTTGTGTTCAAGTTCTGATAATGGAGCCGGAAGGTGGCCATATACGTTTCTAGTAACTCCAATTGTCATCCATTTATCAAACACTTCCTGGCATCTGATTGTGCTGTAACTTGGCATACTTATACAACTATCGAGAAATTTTTAAAAAATGATACCATGTTGCTGGTCTGATGATGGAGCCGGAAGTTGGACATAGGAACTCCTCAATCAAACAAGATAGCACCATCGTGTTTGGACTCATTGGTCATGTATTAACAAGTGCTTTGACACTAGGTGGTGTTCAGGGTCTGATGATGGAGCCGGAAGATGGCCATGGAAAAAACCTCAATCAAACAAGATAGCACCATCGTGTTTGGACTCATTGGTCATGTATTAACAAGTGCTATGACACTAAGCGGTGTTCAGGGTCTGATGATGGTGCCGGAAGTTGGACATAGGAACTCCTCAATCAAACAAGATAGCACCATCGTGTTTGGACTCATTGGTCATGTATTAACAAGTGTTTTGTCACGAGGTGGTGTTCAGGGTCTGATGTTGGAGTCGGAAGGTGGCTATGGGAACTCCTTAATCAAACAAGATAGCACCATCGTGTTTGGACTCATTGGTCATGTATTAACAAGTGCTTTGACACAAGGTGGTGTTCAGGGTCTCATGATGGAGCCGGAAGGTGGCCATGGGAAAACCTCAATCAAACAAGATAGCACCATCGTGTTTGGACTCATTGGTCATGTATTAACAAGCGCTTTGACACTAGGTGGTGTTCAGGGTCTGATGACGTAGCCGGAAGGTCGCCTAGGGAACTCCTCAATAAAACAAGATAGCACCATCGTGTTTGGACTCGTTGGTTATGTATTGACAAATGCTTTGACACTAGGTGCTGTTCAGGACCTGTTGGTGGAGCCGGATTCGTTGGATTTGTGATAGAACAGATATTTAAACAAATTCTAATGCTAAAAAATATAAGTAAAAATGTGTGGTGAAAATGGTGTTCAGGGTCTGATGACGTCATCAGACCCTGAACACCACCTAGTGTCAAAGCGCTTGTTAATACATGACCAATGAGTCCAAACACGATGGTGCTATCTTGTTTGATTGAGGTTTTCCCATGGCCACCTTCCGGCTCCATCATGAGACCCTGAACACCACTTTGTGTCAAAGCACTTGTTAATACATGACCAATGAGTCCAAACACGATGGTGCTGTCATGTTTGATTAAGGAGTTCTCATGGCCACCTTCCGACTCCAACATCAGACCCTGAACACCACCTCGTGTCAAAACACTTGTTAATACATGACCAATGAGTCCAAACACGATGGTGCTATCTTGTTTGATTGAGGTTTTCCCATGGCCACCTTCCGGCTCCATCATGAGACCCTGAACACCACTTTGTGTCAAAACACTTGTTAATACATGACCAATGAGTCCAAACACGATGGTGCTATCTTGTTTGATTGAGGTTTTTCCATGGCCACCTTCTTGCTCCATCATCAGACCCTGAACACCACCTAGTGTCAAAGCACTTGTTAATACATGACCAATGAGTCCAAACACGATGGTGCTATCTTGTTTAATTGAGGAGTTCCTATGTCCAACTTCCGGCTCCATCATCAGACCCTGAACACCACCTTGTGTCAAAGCACTTGTTAATACATGACCAATGAGTCCAAACACGATGGTGCTATCTTTTTTGATTGAGGAGTGCCTATGTCCAACTTCCGGCTCCATCATCAGACCCTGAACACCGCTTAGTGTCAAAGCACTTGTTATTACATGACCAATGAGTCCAAACACGATGGTGCTATCTTGTTTGATTGAGGTTTTTCCATGGCCACCTTCCGGCTCCATCATCAGAGCCTGAACACCACCTAGTGTCAAAGCACTTGTTAATACATGACCAATGAGTCCAAACACGATGTTGCTATCTTTTTTGATTAAGGAGTTCTCATGGCCACCTTCCGGCTCCATCATGAGACCCTGAATACCGCTTAGTGTCAAAGCACTTGTTAAAACATGACCAATGAGCCCAAACACGATGGTGCTGTCTTGTTTGATTGAGGAGTCCCCATGGCCACCTTCCGGCTTCATCATCAGACCCTGAACACCACCTAGTGTCAAAGCACTTGTTAATACATAACCAATGAGTCCAAACACGATGGTGCTATCTTGTTTGATTGAGGAGTTCCTATGTCCAGCTTCCGGCTCCATCATCAGACCAGCAACATGGTATCATTTTTAAAAAATTTCTCGATAGTTGTATAAGTATGCCAAGTTACAGCACAATCAGATGCCAGGAAGTGTTTGATAAATGGATGACAATTGGAGTTACTAGAAACGTATATGGCTACCTTCCGGCTCCATCATCAGAACTTGAACACAACCGAGTGTCAAAGCACTTGTTAATACATAACCAATGAGTCCAAACACGATGGTGTTATCTTGTTTGATTGAGGAGTTCCTATGTCTAACTTCCGGCTCCATCATCAAACCAGCTCCATGGTATCATTTTTTAAAAATTTCTCGATAGTTGTATAAGTATGCCAAGTTACAGCACAATCAGATGCCAGGAAGTGTTTGATAAATGGATGACAATTGGAGTTACTAGAAACGTATATGGCCACCTTCCGGCTCCGTCATCAGAACTTGAACACCACCGAGTGTCAAAGCACTTGTTAATACATAACTAATGAGTCCAAACACGATGGTGTTATCTTGTTTGATTGAGGAGTTCCTATGTCTAACTTCCGGCTCCATCATCAGACCAGCTCCATGGTATCATTATCTCAAAATGTCTCGGTAGTTGTATGAGTATGCCAAGTTTCAGCTCAATCAGATGCCAGGAAGTGCTTGAAAAATTGATGACAAAAGGAGTAACCGGAAACACATACGAACAGAGCAAGCTAATATAAAGCTTGTAAAAACAAAGGTATTGTTTATTACTATTATCAGGTTTATTAGAATATACTTAAAGTATCACAAAACGTAACAACCTACAAACCACAACCTACAATTATATGAAGATAAAACATAATAAATTAATAACTCAATAATGTAATCCTAACTAATATTATAAACGCGAAAGTGGGTTTGTTATTGGTCCGCTTTCACGCTAACACGGCTGAACGGATTTGGATGAAATTTAGCACATGGGTAGACCATGACCTGGATTAGGACATAGGATACTTTTTATCTCGATATTCCCACGGGATCGAGACTTATGCGGGTGAAAGCGCGGGGCGCAGCTAGTACTGCATAAAAACGGCTTATTGGTCAATTTGCACGAATTTACTCGCCCCAAATTGGTAATTCGTCATTTTTAAATAATATAATTTTTCTGTAGGCGATTCACACGAAGTTAATTTATTTGTGGAATCGACAACTCCAGAAACACGTCTTCTATGCCTAATACGTATTTCTGGCGTTGTCGATTCGCCCACAAATAAATGTTATCGTTGTTTGTTGCTACAGTTAGAGTTTCGTCTGTTAAGAAATTATTAATTTCATTTCGGATTTAATCCTTCAAAGAAATTCCGAATATAGCCCCCCCCCATAGCGCGCTGAGAGGGCTTAAATTTGTGGACCAACCTGACTGTCAGTGTCCACGTTTCGGCTCTGTATGTCATAACGAGCAGGTCGCACTGGTTGCAATCATTACGGGATGGATGACGAGAAGACTTGACAACATTTCCCAAATGCTGCCCAACCCAACTCGATCCTTCCGTCGGCTTCTTTCTTGATGACTTGCCTTAGGTAGACATACTCCTTCACAACTTCGAGAAGCGTCCCTTCGATGTGGATTGGACTCGGCAAGACATGTGAATTGTACATGACTTTCGTTTTGTCTAAATTCATGCCGAAGCCAACCCGCCGAGAAGCTTAATTAAGGCTGTGCACCATCTGGTCTTGAGCAGATCCCTATTTTCATCATTTGAGTTCATCTCAGGTGTCATTTGGCGATCATAAACTGCCCTCAGCATTTTTTCTGTCCTCTTATTTTTCTTCATAATTTTGAGTTAAGCTATAATATAAAATAAAACTGCGCAACAACTAACGTGTAATACAGTATTATCTCAAAGAAAACGATGGCTATAAAGTATCATTTGGAGATAATTTTGGTGAAAATCACAAATCCATCAAACAAAACAATCTATAAGGTATTAATTCAAAATAATACTAAGATTTGTATTATATTTAATAGGAAATAGAGTATTAAGTCAAAATAATACTGTATAAAATACTCACATTTCATGTTTTCGCTCCGCAAAGACGTCGTAGTCGTAGTCGTAACTCGAAATAAATACGTGTGACACCGACAATCGCTGAGCGGCGACTGACTCAACTAGAATGCGACCGTATTGATTGGTGCCTGAATGACACGAGTGAACAGTCAATAAAGAAATATATTGTCATATCTCGGAAACTATTTGCGCTAAAAATACCATTGTTTTACGAGTTTGTAGAGAAAAAAAATCTATATCAAGAAAAGCAAAAAAAAAATGGCATATTCCGACTTGACACCCTTTTGTTTGTGACGTGCAACATGTTGTCCTCTGCAGTACTGTGAAACGACACATGTTGTCCCCTGCAGTAGGTACTCTGAAACGACACATGTTGTCCCCTGCAGTACTGTGTAATGACATATGTTGTCCCCTGCAGTACTGTGTAATGACATATGTTGTCCCCTGCAGTACTGTGTAATGACATATGTTGTCCCCTGCAGTACTGTGTAATGACACATGTTGTCCCCTGCAGTACTGTGTAATGACATATGTTGTCCCCTGCAGTACTGTGTAATGACATATGTTGTCCCCTGCAGTACTGTGTAATGACATTTATGTTGTCCCCTGCAGTACTGTGTAATGACATATTATTATGTTGTCCCCTGCAGTACTGTGTAATGACACATGTTGTCCCCTGCAGTACTGTGTAATGACATATGTTGTCCCCTGCAGTACTGTGTAATGACATTTATGTTGTCCCCTGCAGTACTGTGTAATGACATATTATTATGTTGTCCCCTGCAGTACTGTGTAATGACACATGTTTACCCTGCAGTACTGTGTAATGACATATGTTGTCCCCTGCAGTACTGTGTAATGACATATGTTGTCCCCTGCAGTACTGTGTAATGACACATGTTGTCCCCTGCAGTACTGTGTAATGACATATGTTGTCCCCTGCAGTACTGTGTAATGACATATGTTGTCCCCTGCAGTACTGTGTAATGACATATGTTGTCCCCTGCAGTACTGTGTAATGACATATGTTGTCCCCTGCAGTACTGTGTAATGACATATGTTGTCCCCTGCAGTACTGTGTAATGACATATGTTGTCCCCTGCAGTACTGTGTAATGACATATGTTGTCCCCTGCAGTACTGTGTAATGACATATGTTGGCCCCTGCAGTACTGTGTAATGACATATGTTGTCCCCTGCAGTACTGTGTAACGAAACATGTTGTCCCCTGCAGTACTGTGTAATGACATATGTTGTCCCCTGCAGTACTGTGTAATGACATATGTTGTCCCCTGCAGTACTGTGTAATGACATATGTTGTCCCCTGCAGTACTGTGTAACGAAACATGTTGTCCCCTGCAGTACTGTGTAATGACATATGTTGTACCCTGCAGTACTGTGTAATGACATATGTTGTCCCCTGCAGTACTGTGTAATGACATATGTTGTCCCCTGCAGTACTGTGTAACGAAACATGTTGTCCCCTGCAGTACTGTGTAAGGACATATGTTGTCCCCTGCAGTACTGTGTAATGACATATGTTGTCCCCTGCAGTACTGTGTAATGACATATGTTGTCCCCTGCAGTACTGTGTAACGAAACATGTTGTCCCCTGCAGTACTGTGTAATGACATATGTTGTCCCCTGCAGTACTGTGTAATGACATATGTTGTCCCCTGCAGTACTGTGTAATGACATATGTTGTCCCCTGCAGTACTGTGTAATGACATATGTTGTCCCCTGCAGTACTGTGTAATGACATATGTTGTCCCCTGCAGTACTGTGTAATGACATATGTTGTCCCCTGCAGTACTGTGTAATGACATATGTTGTCCCCTGCAGTACTGTGTAACGAAACATGTTGTCCCCTGCAGTACTGTGTAATGACATATGTTGTCCCCTGCAGTACTGTGTAACGAAACATGTTGTCCCCTGCAGTACTGTGTAATGACATATGTTGTCCCCTGCAGTACTGTGTAATGACATATGTTGTCCCCTGCAGTACTGTGTAACGAAACATGTTGTCCCCTGCAGTACTGTGTAAGGACATATGTTGTCCCCTGCAGTACTGTGTAATGACATATGTTGTCCCCTGCAGTACTGTGTAATGACATATGTTGTCCCCTGCAGTACTGTGTAACGAAACATGTTGTCCCCTGCAGTACTGTGTAATGACATATGTTGTCCCCTGCAGTACTGTGTAATGACATATGTTGTCCCCTGCAGTACTGTGTAATGACATATGTTGTCCCCTGCAGTACTGTGTAATGACATATGTTGTCCCCTGCAGTACTGTGTAATGACATATGTTGTCCCCTGCAGTACTGTGTAATGACATATGTTGTCCCCTGCAATACTGTGTAATGACATATGTTGTCCCCTGCAGTACTGTGTAATGACATATGTTGTCCCCTGCAGTACTGTGTAATGACATATGTTGTCCCCTGCAGTACTGTGTAATGACATATGTTGTCCCCTGCAGTACTGTGTAACGACACATGTTGTCCCCTGCAGTACTGTGTAATGGCAAACGTTGTCCCCTGCAGTGCTGTGTAACGACACATATTTTCCCCTCCAGTACTGAGAAAAGGCTCTTACGCGCGACGAATCGCCCCAGTATGTAAGAGCCTTAACCCTCGCTGTAGTCACTCTGTAGACAATTACTGTCTTTAGACGCAGTCGTTTGGCTCATGAGCTCTCCAACAATAAAGAAACAAAGCACGCTGACGGCGCAGATACCAACAAAAAACGGGAATGCATAAAATAATAAAATTGCCATCGCAGCTCTCTGTTCAGCTTGAATGCGCATAGATTGCGGTTTATATTACGTTTTAGTCGTAGTCGGATCTCGTATGTAAAAGAGCCGCACACATAACAAGAGAGACAGTAGGTGCTCGTAAGTAATCTCTCGCCGCCGTCAGTTCCGTGTTGAACGATTGGTTCGTTTTTAGGGTTCCGTAGTCAACATCCCTTATAGTTTCGCCATGTCTGTCTGTTTGTCCGCGGCTTAGCTCAGATACTCTTAGTGCTAGAAAGCTGTAATTTGGTATGGGTATACATATAAATTACGCCGACAAAGTGGTGGACTGAAGTTAAGGACGATTCCTACTACTAGTATTATAATATCTGTGCTACTACCTATCAAAGTTTGTGGTCGCGAGGTCTACTGCATAGTAAAAGTCGGTGTCGGAAGTCGGTGGCAAAAAACCAAAATTGAAGAGCAAAGACACCGACTTCCGAAATTAAAGTTATTTTTCACTTTTTTAGTGTTATTTTTTTTAAGTCGGTTGTTTTTTTTTTGGAAAAAGTTTTTATTTTCCACTTTTTAGTTGTGGTACCTACCCTACACAAATTCGAATACCACTACCTGCTATGTAAATAACAGTGAAAGAGTGAAATAATTATATCATCTACATACGCAAAGTGGAAAAAATACGTAATTATTGAAGCTAACTCAAAAACTACGCAAGCAAAATTAATAAAATTTATATGGGACCACCTCTGAAGCATGACCTACCAAACAAAAAAAGAATCATCAAAATCGATTCATAATTGGCGGAGTAATCGCGTATCATACATACAAAAAAAATACAGACGAATTGAGAACCTCCTCCTTTTTGAAGAAGTCGGTTAAAAATAATGTTGTAGCATAACAAAATGTCATAACAAAATTAAAAGGAAAACTATCACAGCTAAGTAGGCTCCATAAGAAACCGAATAATAATCCACCAACTTTGTAAGAACATGTTTTTTAACTACAATGATGTTTGTTCTTGGCATAAATTCATCTCAACTACGGAACCCTTCATTGTGCGTGGTCCGACACGCACTTGGCCAGTTTTTATAGATAATGGTACGGAACCCTTCATTGTGCGTGGTCCGACACGCACTTGGCCAGTTTTTATAGATAATGGTACGGAACTCTTCGTGCGCGAGTCCGACTCGCACTTGGCCGGTTTATTCGAGATCGTTTGCTGCAGATGTTTATTGTTACCTCCATTTGTGGCGTCACTCGAGTGAAGTTACGTGTGTAAACCGTACTTACTTCAAAAGCAGTCGAGTGGTGTATAAAAAATATTGAACACTTGCAAAAATATTTATGGGTTTAGAGCGCGGCGTTCGACTTGTAAAACATTGCGTTGCCGACGAGCGACCGACGACCGGGCACCGGCGCGGCGCCGAGTTACACCACTCTGGGATGTAGTCACCGCCGCATGTGTGAGGAGCCACATGAGGTGGATATTATTCATTGGCTTTATTCTGCTACTGAGCGCTACCTTACCGAGTGAGCGTAAAGGCTCTTACATACTGGCGCGACTTGTAGCGCGACGCGACGCTGGCGCCGCCGCATTGTTCGCCGTGAAGTTTTGTCAGAAATTGTTTTGTTAAAAGTCGCGTCGCGCGGCGAATCGCCCCAGTATGTAAGAGCCTTAACGAACGGATGCCCGTGTATTATGAGATCAAACGAACACCTTTGAACGCGAATGTACTGTGTCTTGTAAAGCCTATGGAATTATGGATTTTAAAATGTAAAAGAGTCGCAAAAACTATGTAGGCCTCATCATAATTTTAAACTTCACTGTAATTTGGCTTCGCAGCTAATTTACACATACAGCATGTTGTATTTTACAAAGACGGGAGTATCTTGATCTGAACAAAAAGTCTAATAAGCCCGGCACACTCGGGTCGTCCCACCACTAAGTCCCGCATCTAGAGTGAACCGCATGTGCCTCTAGCAGCCAACAATCATAAGCAGTGATCGGATATTCGGATACATATTTACCTAAAGTATATTTTTTGCCGAAATGAAATGAAATGAAAAGGAATTTGAAGAAAATGAAAATGAATTGGAATCACTTTTACACGTCATATTAAAAAGTTGTAAAAATAAGCTAGATGAGGTCGGCGTTTCCTATCTGACTACTCTGAGAAGAAAGGCCGAAACAAACTCAGAGGTCACCGTCTCCTTTAAAGTCCAGACATAATCTTGGTCAGGCCATATGAGGACCATGTAGATAAGAGTCTGAAATGGTCTTTTGAGGAAAGAACCACACAGATTTGAGTGGACCTGTCCAGTCAGTGCAAGCATTTGTCAGTAATAGTGGAGCTCAACTCAGAACTTAAGGAGCTCAACGACTCGACGAACAATTCCAAAGAAAGGACATTTGGGTAGGTCGCATAAAGTTCTCAAATTGCCAGACCTTCGCTAAAACTAACAGAACGAAAAATAAATATCCACATAGTCCTCACATTCACAATAAAACAATACTTTACAAGTAATCATCATGTCATTTTGTATATAATATTCAATAATGTCAATTTGTATATAAAACTGGTAGGTATATTTTTATGGCTTTCCATAATATTCAAAATGTCACAATGCTTAGCAGAGCGCGCAGCTCAATCCCATGCATTTTTGTCTTCTAAATAATCTGTGATTTTATAGTACCCTTTTTTACAAAGTTTGGTTTTAATACAGCTTTTAAATCGTTTAATGGGTAAGTTTCGAATGTCAATGGGAAGTTTGTTATAAAAGCGTATAAGTACATTGACCCATTAACGAGTTGCCTACTCTGTGGAGACGAGTGCGATGTACAGCAAGATTGTGTTTATTCCTGGTATTTAAACTATGAATATCGGACATTTTCTTAAACTGTGATATGTTTTTGTGTACGTAAAATAGGTTTTCAAATATATATTGTGAGGCTACAGTCAGAATATCTATTTCTTTGAATTTTTCTCGAAGGGAATCTCTTGGACCTAGGTTGTAAATGGCTCGAACAGCCCTTTTCTGTAAAACAGAAAAACCGGCAAAGGGTATAAAAATATGGAAGCGGCTTCTTTATTTCTCGGGTTCGCGGTTATTTCATAAATAACGCAGAGGGCACAAGTATTCCTAAGCATATTAACTATTGCTAATATATTTAAAACATAAATAACGCAGAGGGCACAAGTAATTGCTAAGCGTAATAATTATTTTTAATATATTATGTAAAACTAGGCAAGAAATGTATTGAAAAATCCCACACATTTTTTTTAATCTGAGAGCAAACTTCGTCGTTCTCGGAAATCGGAACTTTTCCCGTACTGAAGCGCTCTCCATACTGGTTAACACACAAAATTTAGGTAAATATGCATCCGAATATCCGATCACTGATCATAAGTCTTAGTACAGTGATTGTCCAAGTATTTATTTTATGCAGATAGGTAGTTAAGTTAGGTACATACTTTCTTTTGTACGACCCCGATGAAGTAGGTAACAATAACTCGCACTCATCAATTATGTCAACAGCAGCCGTGGGCGCCCGGGGCCGGGGCCCCGTGGATGAGACTCGCCGGGGAAACGCTGCGTCATCGCGCGATTGTTGATTGTGAGCCAATTTTGCGCGCGGAACATGAGCGAGTACCCATTGTGCGTGACTGTACCATGCACAGGCGAGATCGTGTTTAGATGGGTAGGTAGGTACTTACGTTTGATAAATAACTTAGTAATGATAGCGCAATAGCCTCGCTTGTGAATTTGTGATCTTGTCTGATCGCACCAGAAAGCTCACATTTTATTTCTCTACAATCTTTCTTTGATCCCTTGTGTAGTGTGAAGATTGAACGATACCTATCGCTGACGTCAGCTTGAAGTCGAAGCCTTCCAATATGATATGATAAAAAACAAGCGCGTGTCGAACCACGCACAGTGAAGGGTTCCGTAGTTGGGATGAATTGATCCCAAGCACAAACTTAACATTGTACTTGAAAAACTTTTTCTCTCTTAAGGAATGTATGGGAGAACATGTTTTTGTAACTGCAAATGTAAGTTGGTCGATTATTACTCGGTAACTTGTGGAGCCTACTTAGCTGTGGTAGTTTTCGTTTTAATTTCGTTATACAGTGTGTCCGGACATGGACTAGCGACATTCTAAATAACACTAAATACACTTCCCCGCTATGTTGCAGCCATTTTGTTTTTTTGTAGAAATATTCTGTATGCGAGTACAAAAAAAAACATAACTCTCATAGTTTCAGTTATACTGAGATAAAAATAGGCTTATTCGAAAGGTAATAATATTGTCTACCGTCTGCATTACAAAGCAATGTGATCACAATTCCATAAAAACATGTGAAAGTCGAAAAAAAATACGAAAAATTATGCAATTCAGCCAATAATTGTTAATTACTACAAAAACACCGCGGCAACTTGTTTTTTTTTCGATCCACAGATTTTGAACTAAACTACAATACAACATAAAATGAGTTTTTGTTGTTTGAACATAGCGAATGCGTAAGCGCAAGAATGTGCTTTTTGCAAGGCAATTTTGTCGGAACGCTAAAGAAGAAACCATAAAAAAAAACATTAAAAAAATGTACTTAAAATATAAAATACTACTATATCGCTAGTCCATGTCCGGACACACTGTATATACTACTGTGATTTATATGTATCACAAATTTCAGCTTTCTAGTAGTACTATTTCTTGAAATTTTTTTTTTTTTTAAAGTTCTTGCCACGCATCGGACGTGGCTTGACGGGACTCGGCGTGACCGGGAGGCGACGCGGCGCTGGCGCGACGGCAGCGTTCACACTGCGGGCGCGGTCACGTCCCGCCGCGCCCATTCACGCCGACCGTGTAGCGATAGCGACGCGATTGATTCATCAAATAGATGTTGAGCGATTCAGACGTGGAAACGCTCTTGCTCTTATTTGCGCTAGCTAAGAAAAACAACGTAAACGGAAATGGGGGCATGAAATAAATCAAAAACGTCCCGTCGCGCTGCGCCCCGCCGCGTCGGACTTGTATTCGCGCTCGGCGGCGACGGCGGCGGCGACGCCGGAGTGGCGGCTCTGTGTGGCGTCGTCCAAAGTAACTAGTACATTACAACTGCTCAGCGTCGCGTCGCCGTCCGGCCACGCCGCGCCGCGCCCGCTGTGTGCAGCGACCTTAAGAGTCTCTGAGCTAAGCCGCGGACAGACAGACGGACATGGCGAAACTTTAGAAAATTTCTCACTTGCACGACTAGTTCAATATAATTATAGTGCTACTAAACATGCGTGTGGCTACATTATACGTATAGTAAACCGCAATGGATAATTTGATCGCTCTTACTACAATTCGTTGCGTAGCATGTGTACTGTAGCCATGTCATCGCCGAATATACCCGGATGTTCGCTTATAATGTGGCCATACCATGTTTATCTCGTTTCGCTATTCCAGTCGCCTCAGCCTCTTGTTGACTACGGAACCCTAAAAAGGGGCTCCTAGAGCTAGATTTTGTATCTAGCTCGGTATAGTTACGAGCGCCAGGTGTTGTGCACATTTTACTAATAGCAACATTTTATAGGTCCGTTTATTGAATTAGCATAATGATTGGAGCGCAGCACTAATCCTTACTTAATATTATAAATGCCAAAGTAACTCTGTCTGTCTGTCTGTCTGTCGCGCTTTCACGCCAAAACCGCTGAACCAATTTAAATGAAATTTGGTACACAGATAGTCTAGAGCCTGAGAAAGGACATAGGCTACTTTTTATCGACATACCACGCGGGCGAAGCCGCGGGCGGAAGCTAGCGGTTGATCAATTACAGTAATACTAAAGATAAGCGAATAATATTGTATTTGGTATTAGAATGGAATAAATCATAATTTTAATGTGGTGTGGGATGCAACGTGTGTCGACACCCTTGCGCCATCCCATCTTCCCAGCACGGCGGGCTGTGCTGGAGCTGCTGCTGCAGGTGCAGAAAACCTCAAACGGCGCAAATACTCCAATCTTATCGGGACGTATTTGTTCGAGCCGTTTGGGGTTGAAACCCTAGGGCCATGGGGTCCGAGTGCCCACTTGGTTTTTCAAGACATCGCCAAACGCTTGGTCGACTCTTCACGTGAACAGAGGGCTGGCCTATTTTTTGGGCAAAGAATCAGCATTGCCATACAACGTGGCAATGCTGCCAGCCTTTTGGGCACTTTTCCTGTTGACAGCGATGCGGACGAATTTTTTGATGCCCTTTGATAATTTTCCCTTGTACATAATTAAAATTCTTAAAATTCTAATAATTGAATGTTATTGAATATTTTGAACTTGTCAATTAAATACATGATTTTTTACAATTTATCTAATCTTTAAATATATTGCATTAGGTAATCCTGTAATGATAGAAAAAAAAAAAAAAAAAAAATTAATGCAATTTTAGCTGAAGTTAACGAAATGAACTTAACCTGTTGAATTGATTTTATTAATACCTCTACAGAAACATGCCCGTTCTAATTGAGTACTTACTGTAAGTACACATAAATTAATAAGCTGTTTTTATTATTGTTGTTCTCTGCACCATTAATAGTAAGTTCGATAATGAATGCCGCGCTTCACCGGCTCAAAGGACTCTCACACGCGCGCCGAGCGAGTTGATTGAGCACAACAAGCACAATTTAAAGGAGTGCCAGAGGTATTTGTGCGGCGGGTGTAGCGTCTGCGCTGAATAGTAAGCGACACTCGTTGGACGTGCGGCGTCGCCGTCGCCCAGCGGCCCAATGCGGAGCTGTGCCCTAACCTAAGGTACGAGAATACAAGTGCACACAGCACACTGCCACTAATCGGTCATTTACTTTAATGAGACGTGCACCATATATGCGTAGTGGAGCTGCGGAGTGCACGTTCGAGTACATTAGGTTCGATCCATATGGCCGGAGAGCGGACCCCATTACCGGGCAGTCGTAACGACGCGCGGCGCCGCGCCGCGCCGCGCGCCGGTGACATCGCATCGGTAATGGTTAACTAACTTTTCCATTCGCCCGCCATGCGACGATCCGGTTATCGTCCTGTATACAACCTCACCCCTTCGCTCCCTCTGAGCTCTGCCGCGTACAGCCCAGTGTCCCATAAAATGCCGTGGGTACTGTGTGTACTGTGTAGGTATACCAGTATACTGGTTTTGCGGATACGGTTTTACAATAACGTGATTTTGCTCCCCCTAATGCTCGGGTGACTGCCGTACCTACTTGGCGAGCATTACACGGTATGTTAATTAACAAAGGGCTTTCTGTTAATTTGCAATAGTATAGCGTGCATACATGCAAAAAAAAAAAAATACACTCATAAACAAAAAAAACTTTTTTAAATAGGTAAGTAGTTAAATAAACACAAAACTATTAAATTGACACGTAAAAGAAGCATCCTGTACACGCACACTTATATGTACTCGTATTTCAACGTAGAAAGACAAGTGTGCGTGTACAGAATGTTTCTTTTCCGTATCAATTTAATATTTATTGTGGATATTTTACTATAAAAAAATAAAATAAACATTTTTTTTAATGGTAATATTTTTTTAGCATGTTTATACGCTATACTATTGCAGGATAACGGGAACGCCCTTCGTTAGATAACATACTGTTTATTAACATGCCGCGAGCGATACGTACAGTCACGGACTTTAATTGATGAGCCACCTGGTACTGTTCGCATTTTAGCCGTGTAATGCAAATCCGGTTTATTCGGTTCCCGACACGCAAAGTCATATGTCTTCGTATTAGAAGAAGAAAATTATATTTCATATCTTTACCAGTTGGCTAACCTGAGAGCGGAACTACAAACTTGACAGCTGTGACTACTCAAAGTCAACCAATTGCAGGTCTAGCAACAGTAACCTAGCAACGATAAACAATTGTTGCTAGGTTAGGGTACTGATCTCGCAGTCACGCCTCCGACAACGGAAGTGTTTTGTTTCAGAAATGATTGTGAGCATAATTATGACGGCGGCCAGTAGCTCTGCATCGCGATCGCCAGTAGCTCCGCGTCAGGTACAGTACCGCGTCCCGCCCACCGCTGTGCTCGCGTTCTTGCGCACATTCTTCACTCTCATAAAAAGGTTCTTACATACTGGCGCGATTCGCCGCGCGATGCAACGCCGCCGCGTTGTTCGCCGCGTGAAGTTTTCTCAGAAATTGTTTTGTTAAAATTCGCGTCGCGCGGCGAATCGCGCCAGTATGTAAGAGCCTTTTTACTCCACACAGCTTAGTATCGATCCGCGATTTCTCGGAACTTCTAACTACCTATTTTCAAACATAAGAACATTTTGAGAAAAACGAATATCAGAACTTTATAAGTAGTTTCTTCGTCTACCTACATGTTTCATGAAATATACGGATCACGTAACTTTGATACGGCGCTGTAGGCTTTAGTTTTTGCAATAAAAACTTCAGCTACGGGCTTAGAGCAAGTCTGCCGACTGCCGGCCGCGCAGATAAGGCAATATCGTACGTTACTCTGCTGCTACTTGACTTCTGATGTGGAGTATTGGGCCCCACCGCCTCATACATTATGTGTGCTGTCACCGTAACTCATAAAATGTGCACAGTTTTATGTCACGTAGATGTTAGATAGTACCATACAGATAATCTCTATGGATAGCACACTGTACATAGTAACAGTATGCGTACGAGCATGTCATGTATCACGCAAGTCTGATTGGATCGCGCTCGCAAAGCGTTTCGATAACAAACGCGTTGCGCTCGGAGCGATTTAATTAATTTTAACTGAGTGTGCCGAATGGCGCCGCCCGTCACGGACACGCTTACCTACGCTTATATTTTATAAGGTAACACCACGATATAGAAGGCTAAGAAGGCCTACAAATTTACTTAGGGTTTTGGGGCCCTGGTGCCAGTCTGTAGGTAATTAGGAGGTCTAGGACCACCACAATAACTGCATTTTTACCGCAAATGTTTAAGTAGCGAAAGCATTTCTGCACCTACCTGTGTTGTGGCGTGAGTGAGTGCGCTCGCGTCAGTATTCATAGGGTTATCATTTATCAACTCCTGAAAAACCTGCACTCTCGAGGAATACACCGCCTTCGCTAGCGTAATTATTGCTATGTAAGTAGGTACTTTTAATAAAACCGTAGCAAGAACTGATGATTCTCTCTAAAACTTCATCTAATTTCAATAAGTTAGTCATTTGGTTTTGTTGCTGTTTGGTATTTTACAGATAATAGGGAATGTGCATGTATTTTTTAATATTTTTATTCGATAGTACATCGTCAAATAATAGTTTTAAAAAATTCGACGGCAAAAAAGCAATTTAAAGTACCTACTTAGATTTTTTCTTTTAAATATCCAACCGATCCGGGCTATTTAAACGCCCTCCATTTGGCGCGCTTGGTGTGGTGACGTCACAGACCGTGAAAACAGATAAGCAACTGTTTTTGTAGGAGCGTTTGACGTTGACTTGACACTTGTTGATTGACTTGACATTGACATTTTGATTGTTGTCGCGGATTGTTACGTCACATCGGCTCTTAGCTTTTCAAGTATTTGAATTACCCACAGTTTTTTGGGACTTTTCAAAATTAATTTCTCGCTCAAAAAGAAATTTTATTCAAAAATATTGATGGAGGCATAATCCTGAAGTAATATTTATAAAAAAAATATTTGACCCATATTTGAATCACATGCATATTCCCTATTATTGTCTGTAAAATACCAAACAGCAACTAAACCAAATGACCTACTTTTTACAGATTATTCGATTTTACTTATCTGACAGCCCTACTCAGGTTGCCCAGTTAGATTAGCTTACATTTATTGTAATTACATGTGCTCACGCACGCCCACAGGCGTTCCGCGACAGACGCGGCCAGCTGCGCGCGACGTGATTGTGCTGCGAAGTGCTGTGACAAGGCGCGATCATGCGACCCAGACTACCAGACGATCGCGAGACGACCATAGATAATCCACTATGAGACGACTTTACTTGAGTATGCCTGCGACCGCGACTTTCTCACGATATTAGCATTACGAACGTTTGGCTGCTAAAGGCCAACGCAGACCGGGACGGGATGGCAAAGGATTTTACCGTCAGTCAGCGCAGCGTAGGTATATGGAATCTATACCTTCACACAACGCTCATGACGTCAGAGACCGTGTTGTCGTCGGGTATGTTTTCAAATCCAGAAATCGAGAATTATTTAATTAAATCGTACCTTTACCGAACATTTGTGACGTCACTGGCCGAGTTGACATTGGGTATACTTTCGGATTTAGGATTTTGCGCGTAGGTATTTTAAAATATACCCGACCGCAACGAAGCAATTGTTCGGTATTCTAAGTCTAGGTAATCTTATTTTGGTTTATAAATTTATTAATTGCATTTTGAATGAATTCATTTTAATTGTATTGAACTGTTAATTGTTATCTGATAATTGTGTTTAGTGATCGTATTTTTTGTTATAGCATCGATCGTACTCACTCATTTAAATTTTGCATGTCGAATCTTGGGCAGAATGTATGGCTCAACTTTATTTCTTCACTACCTTATTTGTATACCTACGTTCCAGCAAATAAAGAATACAGATCCGCCCGACTATCCATCTTGCCAGAGACGGTGGGATGAGCCGCTCTGCAGATTAGTACAGAACAATTTACTTGACACGTCTGCTACTACTGCGGAGCGCGCGCGCCTGCTGGCTGTGGGTAAGTGGGAGTCGGGTCTGTGGCTTCATGCACTACCGTCATCGAACCTAGGAACTTTGTTCGACGACACTACGTTCCGCATCGCTGCTTCCCTGCGACTAGGAGCTCCATGTTGTTCTCCTCATCGCTGTCACTGTGTGGCACGCGACGATGGCAAAACACCGGACGGCATGTCCTTATTTCCATGGAAGATGGGTAGGCCTTTAGTGTGGGACGCAACGTGTGTCGATACTCTTGCGCCAACTCATCTTCCTGGCTCGGCGTGCTGTGCTGGCGCCGCCGCTGCGGCTGCGGAAAACCTCAAGCGGCGAAAGTATAATAGCCTTATAGGCAATTATATTTTCGAGCCGTTTGGGGTTGAAACCCTAGGGCCGTAGGGTCCGAGTGCTCATAGTTTATTTAATGACTTCTCGAAACGGCTGTTTGACACTTCCCGTGACCCAAGGGCTGGCTTTTACCTTGGTCAGACGCTAAGCATTGCCATTCAACGTGGCAATGCCGCCAGTCTCTTGGGTACACTACCAGCCGACAGCGATGCGGAGGAATTTTTCAACGCCATATTTTAGATATTAGTTGTTTATTTGTACAGTTAGTTTTATTTAATATTAGTTAGACAATTGTTTAGTGTTAGATTGTATATTTTATTTAAAACATTGTGCTAAATAATAAAGCAAATAAATAATTTGATTTGATTTAGGACAGAATATTAAAATGAATGTCCATAACGCGCGAAACATTCTTATTTTTAATTTGACTAATTCATGCCAATTGTATTTTTATAGTAAAAACATTTCCCTTTCTAATAAACGTTGTTTTATCCTCATTTCTTGTTGTATACTTTATCTCAATCCTAACATACAAAATTAAACGTCCCTTTGTCTGTCTCTGTATTAGCGTAATTAAAAGTGGAGAGACGGGTATACATTACAGTATAGCAAAATGGAGTGTCCTACATGAAAGTATACCCCAGAAAAATGTTGCGGGCGGGTATATTTTCAAATCCCTAACACGGGCGTATATATTTTTATTGTATACCTGAACTCAACACTATAGTGCGTTGTGTGAAGGTATAGATTCCAAATACGCGTCAGCGCACACTAGTCGCTTAAATACCGCGGCATTCCAGCGCCTTGCCACGCCGCGTGCGCCCCGCGGTTTGTCACAACCAGCGCCGGCGTCCTCAGCATGCCGTTGCGTACCGCAGTACGCCACGGCATCCCGCCGCGGGAGCCCGTGGCGCGTCTTTCAATGCCATGCAATGAAATCCCTTTCGATGGCATCATTTTAAAGCATAGCAATTTATGTCGTATTTCTATATAGATACGTTTGAATGTCCATTGGTAAAAAATTAAATCCCTTGCCATGCCGTCCTGGTATGCGTAGGTCTTAAACAAGACCAAACAAGTGAATGCGCCGCGCGCTGCCTGCCGGCTGCTCATCTGTCGGAGTCTACACTACACTCATAATGAGGTTCCAGCGCGACTGGTCGAAGATAGGAACACAAACTACGAAAGAATTATCATTTATGCTCAGACCGACAAAAAAAGGAAGACGGAGCACGCCGTGGTTGTACGTTGTTGTATAGACTACATTCTTATAGAATTTCGTTTCACATTTTTTTTTTACATATTATAATTTTAAAGAATAGGTAATCAATACGCAG
Source organism: Lithophane socia (assembly GCA_947522985.1). Lineage (NCBI taxonomy): Eukaryota > Metazoa > Arthropoda > Insecta > Lepidoptera > Noctuidae > Lithophane > Lithophane socia. Next base: position 275,793 of record OX383270.1, on the reverse strand, counting down.
AATATTTACTTTGTAAAAATTTAAATCATTGATTTTTGTTACAAAGAAAATTTAATGTTTATTTATTCATATCATAGAATGACAAATCAAATATTCTTTATGCTCATATTGTTTAGTTTATATAAAACATATTACAAAGAAAAACATTTCATCGAGTGTCACTTTCCAAACGTTTCAATTCATACCTTTGACAAAATGCATAAGTGACCTCTTATACAATAATAACAATACCGCGTTCAAAAAAACAATGCGGCTATATTTTCGTCAAGCAAGAAAACAATCTGGTTATTCTCGGTAGGTAATAGTGACTTCATAATGTGCGAACTGTGTTTATTTTTCTTATTGAGATAAAATGTTCACAGTTCTAACCTTACCTAATTACTCAGAGTGCCCTAATAGTTATATTAAGTACTAGATTATTATAAAAATATAATTTAATAATACTAATTAAATTAAAAACTGTTGATTGTGAACATGTGGTTTTTTTCACAAGCATACAACATGCATTCAAGCGAGCATGTAGCATTCAAGCGAGCATGCATGCAGCATACACGTGAGCATGCAACATGCAGCAGGCATGGTTTCTGTCACGGCTCCGGCGGCGGTCCCATGCAAGCTTATCGTCGCAGACCTGCTCCTCAACTCGCGGGCCGCCTCGCCCCTCCGCGCCTACGCGATTTTAAATTACACTCTAGGGAAAGATATATAGATATTTAGAGTGTAATTTACTCCACGCAGTCTTGTATGCCCTAGCATACAAGACTGCGTGGAGTCGGATTTACAGCGATTCGTTTGTCATTATTTCACTAAAACCAAATTTTTTATGCAAATGTTTTAGGACTAACAATTTTATTATAAATGAACATTCGGAATAATACACATTATACAGGATGTAAGGGTGAACACTCTTATCATTTAAACCAACCCATGGTTGACTTAAATATAAAAATAAATGACCGAACACAACAAAAAAAAACGGACAAACAATATTCGTTAAAAAATAATTCTCCTATTTGAAAAAATTGTTAAATAAAAAAATGTGATTATAAAATTCATTGAATTGTGTTTCTGTGAAATATGTTTCATTCAAGTAAATAGTCGTTAAAACAATAATATTCGAAATAAAAATACAAGGACCAAATATTATATGAAACATTTTCTGCGAAACGAAATTCTATGAAATTTCTGTCTGCGAAACAATGGAACACCTCACGCCGTAAGTACATCAAAAGTGAAGCCACAAAACCATGCTCCTTCAAGTACACACACGGGCTCACGCACACACCTATACTAAAACCATGCTCATCGCTCCTAGTACATCACGAGTCGTCGTCTAGTTAACATCAATAAAAAATTGAATTATGCCTTCCTGTGTAGTAAAACTTGTAAAAACAAGAGCAAATATATAAAAAGTCTCACGGAATCAGTTTTCACGTGTACGTACTTGAAATAACATCGTTTTTTTAATTTAATTACCTATGAATTTTAGGTTACTTGGAACAAAAAACCTCAACGAATGAATGAATGAAAGCAGTGACATAACGTGGGAGGGTTGCCATAATGTGATTTCAAATTTTCCCATTCGATTAAAACCGATTTAAATTATGATTTCTTTTTTCGAGTAATTATATTCCTGTCTTCTTTTTTAATTTATTTATATTTTAGATTTCCAAGTAATATTGAATCTAAAAGTAAATTAATAATAGCTATACGAAATAGCGATGTAATTTTTTTTGTTTTTGTTTCGGAATAGAATAGTCCTTCTTAATCGGGCGTTTGCACTGGCGAAACATTACAACAAAACAACCTCTAGTTCTTGTCATAAATTGTATGGAACATTGACAGAAGATAGAGATTTCAACATGTTTTGTCGCAAATGTTTCGCCAGTGCAAACACACGGTAACAATCGAGTTATAATACCATATTCAACAATATCTTACTCGTACAATATTATCCTACCCATACAATATTATTCCCCAAATTATAGGGAAAAACTTTAACAAATGACAACCCTTTTTACACACCCATAGAAAAAAAGTTGGCTTCACTTTTGATGTACGGCGTGCTTCGTCTTCCTTTTTTTGTTGGTCTGAGCATTTATGTTAGTCAGCTGTGGGTGACAGTGGGTGTTTCATTTTATCAGTCTGCTCTGTTACAAAAAAGTAGCGATATAAAAAGAATTGAAAATTCTTGTTTGTACAACAAAGTAAATATATAACTTCGTGGCTTGTACGTAAATTGTACACAGTTGGACTTAGCACAGCTGAAATAAATAATTGTGTAATAGCAATTGCACAATGGGCGGTCTTATCACAGCCGCGATCTTTTACAAACAACCTTTAGATGAGCAAGAAAGAGGTGGGAAGAAACAAGATAAAAACTTTTTTGGAGGAGTTACAAATACGGCCATACTTTTGTGTTCCATACAGGTGGGACCAACGTTGAAATCGCGAAAAAAAAATCAGCTGTTCCATACATTTTGTCAATTTAAGTTAACACAAATGTATGGAACAGCTGAATTTTTTTCGCGATTTCAACGTTGATCCCATAGAAAAAGTTGTTCAAAATGATGAGTACAATGACCCCTTTTCGGGTTTAGCATAAATAAAAAATAATGTTGTATATGTATAGACATTATCCATCATAAAACCACGACCAGTCGATAGTAATGCGCATGTTCAGTGTTAAGTTCGAAAAACATTTGACTGAATTTCATTTCACCGAAAACTTTTCAACTAACCGCTCAAGTGTCCAAGCGAGCGAGATAAAAAGTACTCAACTGCTCTCCGGTTACCGTTTTTACTTCATCGCAGTCACGTCTGCCACTGTATTAGTTGACCCATTGTAAATTCGATTTTTTTCGTTATTCCGACGTTTCATTTGTTCGAAAATCTTTATACCGAAGTTACACTATGTCGAAATAAAATTTAACACGTGCTCGCTACGCTCGCAGTAAAAGAACAGCTACCGCCATATCTTCTGTCAACAAAATTGCCCTAGCACCGCCGGCGAACGCAAGGGTACCAGCGAGCCGGATAAAAAATTGTCGATCACCCCAGCGATGCAGGTGGGCGACCCTTATGCGGGGGCAACTATTTTTCGGTGTGGCAAATGAAAAATTCATAAGTTCATAAGAGGCTTCGGCCAATAGCTAAAAGTTATTTTGTAAATCGGCGAAATATAGTTCGGTAAAATAATACCTATGATATGAGTATGACACGTACTTCGATGATCTAAAAATATGTCAAATAATGCATATAGCAAAAAAGACGTCGGTCAATAGTTTTCGGTAAAATTAAATTCGAACAAAAAAAAAACGAAAAAGTGATCGGTTCCCTTGTGAACTAAATGGCTCCTCTGTTTTTGTCGCCCTGGTACTTAATATAGGTAATGCTTCTCAGCTACACCGTGTATGTGTGTGTGTGTGTGATAGGTGACCGACCATCTTTACATACCGAGACTCCTCCGTGCCTCGGAAAGCACGCTAAGCCGTTGGTCCCGGCTGTCATTTGTAGATCTTTGATAGTTGTTACGGGTCGTCAGAAGCCCGAAAGTCTGACAAGCAGTCTTACCAAGGGGTATCGTGTTACCCAGTAACTGGGTTGTGGAGGTCAGATTGGCAGTCGCTCCGTGTAAAATACTGGTATTCAGCTGCATCCGGTTAGACTGGAAGCCGACCCCAACATTGTTGGGAAAAGGCTAGGCAGATGTTGAAGCTATACTGTGTTGTTCGCGACGCGGCGCCTGCCACACTCGCCTCTCGCACGTACCATTGTGTAGCAGCACTCGTTATTTTGGATCTTGATAACATGTTCTTTCACGAACATTTTGATACAAAGTAGAAATACTGCCAACTTACAAAACTGTTCCGAATAAAATTCTTAGCTTGGATCTTGGAACAAGTTCCGAGAGATGACGGATATTGGTGCCGATTCTGTTGTTCACAAAAGTTCAGTGCGACTCAGGACTAAACTAAAATTTATCTTCTGTCCTTTTCATGAAATAGAAAGAAAAAGATGCACTGAACTTAAATTTAGTTTAGTTTGGAAACAACAGAATCGGCACCATTTTATACAGAACTCAGAGTCACTCTGCTCAATAGTGTGGTGTAAACTATAAGTGCAGGTGTCGTAACTAATTGAAGATAGGTCTTTCAACGTGCAATCATTGCTTTTTTGTGCAAGCACTGTGACGTACCTACACATTCACTTATTCTCTGCTAATGATATAAGATCAACAGTGATAATGGTAATTGAAGCCTTTACAGTTTAAATACCAATATGTACCATTGTGCATTGCTTCCTAATCGTACCCAAAGTGTGGTATGTTAACGAAACCGTGTTTGCGACAGTTGGCGAATAGAGAATCGACGCCGACGGCGCGGCGGCTGTCCGCGACAGTACGGCCCGAATTCACAATGAACAAAACAAAGTGCGGTAATAGTGTACAGTCTGTTGTAGAGAAAAGTTGTGCAGCGAACTGAAATTGCTTTTATCCGTATGAAATAAGTGTGAAGTGTAACCGCACGGTCGTTACACTCACTATGTTCGGCTGTTTCAGATACTCACCGCGAGGCGAAAATGAGCTTTATGTGTGTTCGCCGGAAAAGTTTAAAAATAAAATGTCGTTACTGTCTAAACTAAAGTCTTTTATTTTACGTTTGACCTACTAAAGTTTGATGAATATTGGCGCCGATTCTCTTGTTACAAAATTTTGAAAACTAAACTAAAAATCACTAAAAAGTTTAGTCCTGTCAAACGACCAAACTTATTCTGAAATAGACTCTATTTGACACAACTTAACTATAATTTAGTTTGACAGCACTAAGATGTGCCACTGAGATAAGTGAGATATTAGTTTAGTGAAAATGCTATTCTGAATTTGACGATTTAACCTACAATTTTGTCCTATATCTAAAATGCTCTAACTAAATCTTACTATTTTTAATCGCGATTAAAAATGTGTGGAATAAAATTAGATATCATGAACTAAAATTCAAACCAACACCTCGACTTCAGTTGCAAAACAGTAGGTACTGTATCTTTTTTTTTATATTCTTTTGCTTATATCTCGAAAATGGTGAGTCCTCTCGCAAAAATAATGATTTCGAACTCCTTTATGAAACCCATAAACCCCTGAGGCTCAACATGATGGTATTTTTTTTTTTTTTGCATATTTTCCGTACAAAATGTGAACAATTCCATAAAAAATCACGTCGAAGGTGTTTTCTCTGCGCGCCTCCGGCTCTAAAAAAATTCAGGGTTAGGGAAAACAAGTACCAACTGGAGGCGCGATTGTCAAATTCGATTTTAGTTGTGTCAAAATAATTTTTAAATTTAGAGATTTTTTTTGTCAGAGTATCGTTAAGATTCTAATAGCCAAAAGTAAGGAATTTTAGTGATAGCTTAATTAGTTTAGTTCGGTGTACAACAGTATTGGCACCAATGTGTCTTTTTTTATAATCAATCTGCCTAGCCTTTTATAATCAATCTGCCTAGCCTTTTCCCAACTATGTTTACTTTACATGGAGCGACTGCCTATCTATCAGACCTCCACAGCCCAGTAACTGGATAATACGATACCCCTTGGTAAGACTGGTTGTCAGACATTCGGGCGTCTGACTACCCGTAACGACTGAATAAAGGGTCCAGCCTCGTGCAAATGCAAACTGGCGCCCGCTATATCGCGCCAGTTTGCAATTACGTTGATCATAAAAAGTGTAAGTAACTACTTATGATGGGAACGTAGTGTTGTTCCATCGCGTCCGGGATGCCAACAGGAAGCGCGCGGAGGGGAGCCGCAGCAGTGGGGCTGGCTACCACTACCACCGATGTTATTGTGCGACTGTATCAATATCAAGCAACACTTCGTTTTCGATGACGTCGAGCGGGTGAACACCTCGTCTCGGAACCTGTCACAACTTCGCCCGTCCGTGTGACCTACATCCTACATAAATAGGATCGGTTAGTGACTGAAGGACTCCCTATAAGTACAACGTGGCCCCCACACTGCTAAAGTAGGTACTCACTGGGACTGAGGAAAACGCAGAGAAGTAAACAGATTCAACGATTTCACTGAAATAAATCACGGGAAACATAAAGGCTCCCAAATCAGGCAAACAGGCGCGACGCGACAGCGCGACTCGACTTTAAAAAAACAATTTCTGAGATAACTTCTCGGTAGAACAATAAAATTACCGGTGTCGCGTTAGTCTACACGAGCCTTACCTAATGCTCCGCATGAGAATTTCCAATTAATAAACCTACAATTACTGTTCGTGATTAAGAGCTGTGTTTCCAATTCACGTCTTGTATATTATGAATGACGCAGGCAAATTGTATGATTCGTCATCCATAAACTATATAAAAATATTCTAATCCATAATATCTATACTAATATTATAAACCACTGAACGGTTTCGACATTATGGCAAGGAGATAGATGGCATTCTGGGGAAGGACATACGCTACTTTTTATCGACATACCGCGCGGGCGAAGCCGCGGCCGGAAGTAAGTTATACATATACATACGGAGCCGTCCGTTTGCGTACTGTCGTCGTTATGTAAAATGCCTAAGACAAATTGATGACACTTCTAATTGCATCCATTTCTTCATTCTTAATAAAATTATGAACCAAATGAAATCTCATAACACTTGATCAACCATGATTAAACGATAAATAAGATAGATGTCGTATTTAATTATTTTCATCTGTTTAAATAGAGAGAATACAAAATGAAATAGGTAAGTAAAGTCACTAATCAGACTTGTATTGTAGGAACTTAATACTAACTACGTTAGCTGTCATCGAATGAGTTGCACGCTCCCGTGGCAAACTGTACTCGGTCTGTACCGCTCCGTCCGCAGGTAGACATAATTATATTATAGTAAATAGTACCTACGGCCTAGAGGTACGTACGGAGTGCGGAGTACAGCTGTAACAATTTTTTTTTTATTGCCTGTTGTTTCGGTTTCATTAATGGTTTCTTCATTGAATATGTTTTCTCAGGCGTGCGTCTGGTTAATATTAATGCCTCGGCTATAAGATACGGACAGCTAGCAAACACAATGTGCAGCACATGTGTTGTCTCGTGAGGCTTCTCGGCAGTTCTCGGGGCTCTCCGGGACGGCTCGGCCATTTACCTATGTTTTATCGGCAGTCAGTTGTACGATGCCCTCGTGTTATGTTGCACAGTGTATTAATGTGCCAAAAGCGCGCACCACATCTAAAGAACCATCCAATCGTGACTCGTCTTATTACATCGAACGTTGACCGTGGTTACTATTACACACATTACAATTCAAAACTAACTGTAAATGCCTGTGTGCTAGGGTTTATTTTAACAAAACATCCGCTTTACAGATGTTTTGCCGGGCGCGTCGGATAAACGTAGAACCGCCAGTACAGGGCGTACGTCCGCGCGACGAGGCACAATAACACACATGTGCGGAACGGGCGCTCGAGATGTGGCCGTGTATGTGCGCGGGCACGACTATAATTATATAATAGCTATAATTAATTATTATATATAATTATATAATAGCGACGACACGGTTGGCGCAGTGGCTGAGCGATGGACTGCTGCGCAACGTGTAGCGGGTTCGATCCCCGCACGGAACAAATATTTGTATGATCTGCAAGTAGTTGTTCCGGGTCTGGGTGTTAGTGTATGTGAGTTTCTATGTTTGTAAACGCACCCACGATACAGGAAGAAATTCTTAGTGTGGGGCAACGTTTTCAAAAAAAATAAAAAAAAATAATAGTAATCTGTGGGCGCGAGATACCACAGCGCTGTTGCAGACAACTGTCATCTGCTTTATGATTGTGACAGTTCGTTTGTTCGCTGCTGGGAATGCGTTATCAACTACAATTTGTTGGACAGTGAGTTGAACCATAGAGTTGAACAATCCTTAAGAAATTCATACCATCACGACAGTCGTCACTGACAGCTTAGCTTGTGTTGTAGCATTTCTTGGAACCATAGCGGGGAACATAGTGTTGTACTCGTAGATCTGTTTTTTTATGCTAATTTTCTATGGAAAGTAAATTTTTTGCGCTTTTTGACTGACCGGGCACGTGTGCTAGACGTGTGCCCCGATGCCTTTCTTACCTTGCGCGGGCGCGGGCGGCGGCGTCTGACGAATTTTTTCGACGGTGAAAATAAAAGTAATAATAACTATAAGTAACAAAATATACGTTTATTTAACACTAGCTGCTGCCAGCGGCTTCGCCCGCTTGTAATCTTTATAAATTATAGCCTATGTTACTCAGGGTGAATGTAGCTTTATAATGGTGAAACAATTTTTCAAATCGGTTCAGTAGTTTCCAGAGCCTATTCAATGCAAACAAACAAAAAATCAAATCTTTCCTCTTTATAATATTATTAGTATAGAGTATAGATATAGATAATATGGCACGTTTCGCCCGAGATCTGCTTTAAAACTTATTAAAAACAAAATTAAATAAAGAAGAAAGTTTTCTATCCTTACTGTCAAAATCATACTGACAACCGATAAATCCTAGACAAAACAAAGAATTCTGAGTCGAATTATGTAAAAGAGTGAATTTCGTAAAAAGTGCAGTTGACTCTTCCTACTTTGCTGCCGTCGTACTGTCTACAGGAAACGTCATTTTTGTCTACTCTTCCGTCGACAAAACGGTGCTCATGCTACGCCTGCTGGGGAAGGACATAGGCTTTATACTTTTTATCGACATACCACGCGGGTGAAGCCGCGTGTGGAAGCCATAGTATCCTAACTATCCATACTAATATTATAAAATCGAAAGTTACTCTGTCTGTCTGTCTGTATGTTACCTTTTCACGCCTAAACCACTGCACGGATTTCGAGGCAAGGAGATAGATGGCATCCCGGGGAAGGACATAGGCGTCTTTTTATCGACATATCACGCGGGCGAAGCCGCTGGAGGAAACTATTAATATTATAAATGCGAAAGTGAGTTTGTTTGTTTCTACCCTTTCACACTAAAACGGCTGAACGGATTTGGATGAAATTTGGCACAGGGCTAGACCATGACCTGTAATAGGACATAGGATACTTTTTATCCCGATATTCCCTCGGGATCAAGACTAACGCGGGTGAAACCGCGGGGCGCAGCTAGTATTTTATATTATCACTAAACAGATGTTACCAATATTTTATTTCACGACTTTTAATTTAGTCAGTTTTACTGAGTACTGAGGCAAAAAGCTAACGGTCGATCGTAGAATTTTTTTGAATATCAAAAATATAATATTGCGGAAGTATCCCAAACACATGTTACTTGTTTATTGTTTTATGAGTTTGATTAACAAAGCCAAATAAATATATCACTCATATTACTGCAACAAATGGATAAGGTGAATAAAATGAATCACTGGAAGGAAAATAAAAATAATAATTATAATAACATTTATTCACCAAAATATTCATTTGCCCATACTAGCACAACAATGCTAGTTCAGTACAAGGAAACCTAAAAATAACCCAAATGATTCTCCAACAATAGACCCCCTGGCAATGAATGGTCACTGTTCCAACCTAACCTAACCCAAATGATTCACCAACAATAGACCCCCTGGCAATGAATGGTCACTGTTTCAACCTAACCTAACCCAAATGATTCACCAACAATAGACCCCCTGGCAATGAATGGTCACTGTTCCAACCTAACCTAACCCAAATGATTCACCAACAATAGACCCCCTGTCAATGAATGGTCACTGTTCCAACCTAACCTACCCCAAATGATTCACCAACAATAGACCCCCTGGCAATGAATGGTCACTGTTCCAACCTAACCTAACCCAAATGATTCACCAACAATAGACCCCCTGGCAATGAATGGTCACTGTTCCAACCTAACCTAACCCAAATGATTCACCAACAATAGACCCCCTGGCAATGAATGGTCACTGTTCCAACCTAACCTAACCCAAATGAATCACCAACAATAGACCCCCTGGCAATGAATGGTCACTGTTTCAACCTAACCTAACCCAAATGATTCACCAACAATAGACCCCCTGGCAATGAATGGTCACTGTTCCAACCTAACCTAACCCAAATGATTCACCAACAATAGACCCCCTGTCAATGAATGGTCACTGTTCCAACCTAACCTAACCCAAATGATTCACCAACAATAGAGGGGATATGGCGCAATCCAAATAAAGGGAAACGACTTTAATTTTAGTTCAACAATAATATATTTTGGGTTCAGGTTGGATAATTTGATTACACTAAAGATATTTAGAACTGTCATTTTGGGTATTAATGTTAGTATTTCAGGGAAACAAGATTTGGTGACCATTTATCCATTTTGGTAGGCAAAAAGAATATAAATACAAAACATACAATTATTCTGATGAGTGTATAATTACTTTGGAAAAAGAACAACGTTTTACGTTGTTCTTTCTTAGGCACCTCGGTATACAGGGCGTCCCGCGGATATGCCACAAAATGAAATGAAATGAAATGAAATTGTTTATTCTGTAAATAGGATATCGCAATCACTTTTACACGTCATATTATTAAAAAAATAAAATAAGCTAGATGAGGTCGGCGTTTCCTATCTGACTACTCTGAGAAGAAAGGCCGAAACAAACTCAGAGGTCGCAGTCTCTTTTAAGGTCCAGACATAATCTTGGTCAAGCCATATGAGGACCATGTAGATTAATGTCTGAAATGGTCTTTTGAGGAAAGAACCACACAGATTTGAGTGGACCTGTCCAGTCAGTGCAAGCATTTGTCAGTAACCGAGGAGCTCAACTCAGAGCTGAAGGAGCTCAACGACTCGACGAACAATACCAAAAAAAGGACATTTGGGTAGGCCGCAGAAAGTACTCAAAACTGCCAGACCATCATTAAAACAGGGAAAGAGGAGCAAAAAATAAAAATGATCCACATAGTCCTCACATTCACAATAATCAAAACAAAATAATACTTTACAAAGTAAAAATGTCATGTTGTATAAAGAATAATCAACAATGTCAATTTGTATAAAACTGGTATAATTTAATGATTTTAGATACTAATTAAAATTAAAATGTCAAGTTCTAGGGTTTTTTCAAGGCTTAGCAGAGCGAGCAGCTCAATCCCATGCATTTCTGTCTTCTAAATAATCCGAAATTTTATAGTACCCTTTTTTACATAGTTTGGTTTTAATACTGCTTTTAAATCGTTTAATGGGTAAGTTTCTAATATCAATGGGAAGTTTGTTGTAAAAGCGTATACATTGACCCATGAACGAGTTGCCTACTCTGTGGAGACGAGTGCGATGTACAACAAGATTGTGTTTATTCCTAGTATTTATACTATGAATATCGGACATTTTCTTAAAATTTGATATATCCTTGTGTACATACAACAGGTTTTCAAATATATATTGTGAGGCTACAGTCAGAATATCTATTTCTTTGAATTTTTCTCTAAGGGAATCTCTTGGACCTAGGTTGTAAATGGCTCGAACAGCCCTTTTTTGTAAAACAAAGATATTATTGATGTCCGCACAGGTTCCCCAGAGAAGAATCCCATAGGTCATAAGACTATGAAACACATGGAGGGAGAGACACATGGAGGGAAAGTACCCTGAATATTGTAGATGGAACATTTTACTGAAAGAAGACATTATTTGAATTTAGATAACAATTTAAACTGCATTCATAGATATTTAAATAATTACATGGTTGAACCGGGAATCGAACCCGTTACATGAGAAAAATAATCACCTGTAGCTTTACTCTCTCAGTAAAATGTTCCATCTACAATATTCAAGGTACTTTCCCTTCATGTGGCATATCCGTGGGACGCCCTGTATATTGAGTTTATTTTATTTGAGTTAAGTACTTAGTCTGAGGGTCTAAAAATAATTTTGGTGAGCATTTAAATTGTAGCATTTGTAGCCTATTAAAATAGATGGTTAAACTTTTAGAAATCATTCAGACCACCAAAATAAGGATAATGTAACCAAATAAAATAAGAAAAACGCATTTCATACTTACAAGAAAAAAATCAGCTAACGAAAATACACTAAAAACGTTGGTTACTGAGGCGTATTTATCGTAACAGATATAAAAAAAAGTAATAAAAACTAAAACCCAACTACGACTAAAAAGGTATAAACAAGACACCACAGACAGACAAATTAAAAATCCGGAGTCACACGTGTTAGGGCATAAATCGAACAACGATCAAGACGCTTCCAACGATACCTCATTTCATTTGTCAAATTGTGATGAGTGGTTTAGAAGATAGGAGGGATCAGATGAACATGCATACATACATACATACCGGTCAAAATCATAACCCTCCTTTTATCTTCGCCGTAGTCGGGTAAAAAATAACAAATAACAAGCGCGAGTGCCAATGCCTACCCATAATGGATGTGTATATTCTAATGTGCCAACAATTAATTTGTTTAGGTCAAACTAAAATCACTTTAATCAGTGTTTTATTTTGCTTGGATATCTTTGGTTAGACGTACTGGACGCTGTGTTTTTTCTCCATCTATTTTAATGGGCCCTTATATAGGTACCTATTCTTTAAAGAGCCATTACATTTGATCAGCGGTGGCGTAAAGTCGTGACTGCAGGACGTAATAACGCAGTAAGTGCACATTGTTAGCGCGCAGGCTGTGCGAGTGCCTACTGCAGAGTTCGGTATTGTGCGGCGAGTCAACGGGCGAAGACTGCAGATTCTCATTTCATCTACACTACACGACAGAGAAGGACAGATGGTCCACTCCGAAAAATGCATGATTGGATTGCTATTGTTGCGCCTGCAGCTGTTAACTTGACTGAGCCGGTATTCATTTCTGATCTGACACTATGGGCACTTTGCTAGTGAGACTTCTGCACTTTGTTGTTTAGTAAGTATCCTCACGTAATGGTCTGCGCGGCTGCGCGGCGCCCGCTCCGCTCGATTACCTCTCAATACTGAATAGTTATTCAGTGTGCGAACCGAATTGCAGAGAAATGTCCCCATACGTTATCCGCATCTATTCAGTGACACTGTACAGTTCAGCGCCGAGCCGTGTGAGTATGACACACTTTTTCAAGGAGAGTCTTCAGTCAATAGGTACGTGAATTTTCTTTTCAAGTTCTTGTATTGGAGTCAATTATCTACTTTAGTTCAAGAATGTGGAATAGGTGCTCACGCGCACTGTTCTAGCGTTAGTTCAACTCAACTCAAAGCATTTATTAAAAATAAACCAATAACAGGTACCTACTTTTGAATTTAGTTTTACAGTTAGTTTCGTCTGCTAAGAAATTATTACTTTCACCAGTCATCGTACTATCAAGATCAACTAATGGTCAAAAACAACTCAGCCTATCGCAGTCAACTGCTGGACATAGGCCTCTCCCAAGCTGCGCCACAACACCCCGCCTCCGCCTTGCACATCCAGTCTGTCCCAGCCATTTTCTGTTCATCTGGCTGGGGGGCGTCACACGTTACGCTTGCCGATACGCGGTCTCACTCCAGAACTCGTCTGCTCTACCGGTCATCGGACCTTCGACAAACATAGCCAGCCCACTGCCACTTCAGTTTACTTACTCTGTAAGCTAACGGCTAAAGGTAACTCTTGTTCTTTTCCGGATAATTTCATTTCGGGTTTAATCCTTCAAAGAAACTCCGAGGATAGCCCGCCCCATAGCGCGCTGAGCGATCTTGAATTTGTGGACCAGCCTGACTGTCAGTGTCCACGTTTCGGTACCGTATGTCATAACGGGCAGGACGCATTGGTTGCAAACATTACGGGAAAGGCGACGAGAAGCAACCTTCTTCGAGATAAATCGAAATTGCTGTACTCATCAACAAATTACTGACGATGCGGCCGGCAAAGTAACTATGAAAACTGTTGTGTTATTTAAAAATGGAACGAACTTTTTACTTCAACGCATCAGAAATTTTATTTAAATTTCGATTTGGCTTCCAAATAGAGCTGTTTATGCATAATGTGATGTGACCTTTTGGCATACTACGTATAAGTCAGATGTGCTCTTTTTACGTACAAAAACTTAAGTGGCTCAGTAGTGCTTTTTGAGTTTACGGTATTTTTGTTTAAGTATCTTGTTCCTAAAATTGTACAAAAAGTATTGGCAGATGGGCCTTTTTTTTCTGATTCCGAATACGTACGAATATACTTACTTAACTCAATTTCGGAAAAAATGTTAGCTGTGCCCTTTTTTCTTATGACGGCAGAATTATTTATCGAAAATAAAGTAGGATACGTTATTATAAAGTATGGTTGGCAACCCTAGTCGGGGGGCGAAACACGCGGACGAAGTCGCGGCCAGAAGCTAGTCAAATAATAGATATTATCTATGATTTTGACAACTCAGTTGGTGATGTTTTGATGAATCTTTCGTTAGTCTTTTGCGGCTCAATGACACGTTTGATATATCCTCTGTGTCAAACATCTGTAAGATTGTATAGGTACCTAGTTATGTTGTTTGAAGTTTTGTTATTGGAAAATCAGTAACAGAGAGGCTTATTTGAAATCTTACACCTTAATCTCGGATTGCAGATTTAACTGGAGTACTGTTGTGCTATTCTGTAACCATCTCACCGTGAAAACCTAGGTGAAGTGAGCGTGGAGTGAGCTGTCATTGTCATCGATACCTACTGATGCTAAGGCAGTGACAAGTTCACTCCAAGCTCACCTCACCTAAGTTTTCATGGTGAGATTTTTACAGAATAGCACAACTGGGTTGGATATCGCGTAGTGTGTAGCTTGCTTATTACTTACATGTGACCATGTGCTAGGACTCACGGGGCGAGCGGGCGTGCCGAGAGCTGCTCTAGGTCGCGAACTCGCGACGCGACTCACGCCGCCATATCTACATGATTAACATTCGCGCGTTAACTGAGAGAACATGGATTGCCTCGCCACGGAGAGTGCTGTTTACTTAGCGTTTATACAGCACGCACCTCCACACGGTCACAGATACGTGGTCGGCGGCTACCTACAGCATCCGGGTACGTTTGCTAACAGATCACGCGAAACGCTCTATGTAAAGTGGGGTTTACACGGGTGACTAAAGCCGCACGATTATTGCCGCGCGGCGTAAATCGACCGTCTAAATGGCAATTCGGCTAGGTCGCAAGTGTCTAAAGCTAAAGCGGCTTGAGGCAATTTGTGAAGCTACTAGCCGCACGGCGAAATCGACCCGTGTAAACCCACCTTAAGATGCTGGTGGTAGCCAAGTGTCAATAAAAAGTGGGTACTCTGTATGCAGATACATTACTTTGTATTAGTTTGTATAAACAGCCTTGAGCAGAAGAAAGATGGACAAAAGGCCATCTATTGAAAGATTCATACATATTTTCACACCGACTTCCTTACTAGGTAGTAGAGATAAAGTTATGTATCCTCTATTATATTGAATTTTTTATTACAGTGAGGATTGATGATACGGCTCCGTTTGACAGTTACTGACGTAAAATATAAGACATCCTGCCCGAGCCTGTGCGCCGTTGAGCAGATGCGAGCTGATGATGAATTATACATAATCCAGTGCTTTAAAGGCAAAATCGCATACAAAGTCGTAATAAATCATACAAGCGTCCCATTTGTACAGGTCCGATGCAGACAAGGGCGATGCGGCACGGTCGCGACGCACGACTGTCGTGTCGGGCCGCGCGCCTGCCGCGCCCTGTGTGTCCCGCCCGCGCCTCTGTCGCAGACACAGCGAATTTATAGACAGTTCGTCCGAACTCGCTCCCAGAAAGTCAAAGTAGTTGATTCTAGTTGCCCCTTCCAAAAGGTAGTTTTCGTATGGAGAAGAATGGGCAAGAAACTCTCCACCGTTACTCTTTTAAAAATGTTTTACAATATTTTGTATACATTAATTATACAGCATGTAAGGGTAAACACTCTTGTCATTCAAACCATGGGTAGTTGACCTAAATATAAAAATAAATGACCGAACACAACAAAAAAAAAACGTTATTTTCATTAAAAGATTTTAAAAAGTTTCTATCTGACACCTTGCTTGCTAGCGAAACAGCTGACTGACTAAGGGAGGGATCGCGCTCGCTGCCGGTCAGGTCACATCCCGTACCCCCCGCCCGTGTTGAGACGCAAGTTCGTTGCCCTAGCGCATAGGGCAACGAACTTGCGTCTCTTGTGGTAAAATTTAGATCTAAAAATTAAAAAAAAAAAGTTGTAATTTTCCATTGATTTTACGTTCTATAAATGAAACCAAACCACTGGTTGCAAGGATAACGGTGTTTACCCTAACACCCTGTATAATTATATGTGAAGACGATGCACCTACAATAAGATTACTGTACCACAAAAGGTAAAAAGAATTATAAATGGAGCAATAATGAATAAATTAATTACCGGATACATGGTGCTCACATATTTACAAATATTGTAAAAGTATACAATATTACAATAGTCCTAACATTGTTACAAGTAGTACTAATAAGTCAGTGCGTGAGTTTAACTAATGACAGAGTGTAAAAGTCTATGACATACAAATAATAAAATAAAAAACTAAATTAGCTACCAGTTTGATTTTGTCCAGACACTAAATCGTCCTATGGAGCAAGACCAGCATGTTTCCAAGCATTCTTATCTATACTTCTATACTAATATTATAACGCTGAAGAGTTTGTTTGTTTGTTTGTTTGTAAGTTTGTTTGTTTGAACGCGCTAATCTCAGGAACTACTGGTTGGAATTGAAAAAATCTTTTTGTGTTGGATAGTCCATTTATCGAGGAAGGTTATAGGCTATATAAAATCACGCTACGACCAATAGGAGCGGAGTATAAATGAAATAATTATGTTGCAAAAACGGGAAAAAATATTCCTTTTTCAGAGCTTCCGTTGCGTGCGCTGCGTAACCGGTTTAAGTTACGCAAATATCATGTATGATGGAATTGTTCCTCTTTAAAAGTTCTAAAAAAAAGTCCGTGGGAACATATGTCTATCTTTTAAGATTGACTCACTATAACCTTTTTTATGGTAATCAAATTTGTTCGAAACTAATGCATTATTTGTGAAGGAGTTGTATCAACATACTCGTAATATTAATTCTTATTCAAATAAATAGTTTTAACAGCAAGGGTATTTATGTAGCAGCAAAATACTTTTTAATTCATTCGAATCGGACATTTAATTTCGAAGTAATCATGAATATAAAAATGCAATACGCGAACCATTCGACGCCGGCGCGACGTTCCCTTCTCTAGAGAGGAGAGGATGGGCACACGGGTAGACCATGAAATAGGACATAGAATCTGTTTTATCCCTATATTCCCACGGGATCAAGACTTGCGCGGGTGAAACCGCGGGGCACAGCTAGTCTTGGATATAATCCTCTAATTTGTAATAAGCTTGTTTACAAAGTGTACTTTTTATATGAGTTTTAAATTTTCTTTCATTTAATTGCAATAATATATCACAAGGTATTTTGTTATAGCATTTAACGCAGTACCCCATAAAAGATGTTTGTACTTTAGCTAATCTGAAAAATGGTTGATCTATTTTATCTTTATTTCTAGTATTAAAATTATGTCTATCACTTATTTTATTAAAAAGATTTAAGTTTTTTCTTACATACATAATATTCTCATAAATGAATTGGCAAGGTACCGTCATGATATTAATCTTTTTAAATAGTTCCCTGAGAGATTCGCGGTGACATAAATTATAAATGGCTCTGACAGCTCTTTTTTGCAAAATAAAAATGGATTCAGTATCAGCAGCCCGACCCCACAGTAAAATGCCATACGACATAATGCTGTGGAAGTAACTGAAATAGACCAAACGCGCGGTTTCTACATCTGTTAACTGTCTTATCTTTCTAACAGCATAAGCGGCCGAGCTTAACCGCCCCGCAAGAGATTTTATATGTATGAGGTCCCCATTGTAATTTCTCGTCTAGCGTGATTCCCAAGAAAACTTTTTGATTAATAAACTCCAGTTTTTCTCCATTCAATATGATGTCACATTCGCTACTTCTAACATTAGGTAATTTAAATCGAATGCATTTGGTTTTTTTTTCATTTAGTACCAAATTACGTACCGTAAACCAATCTTGTACCTGAAGAATAGAGCTATTCACGTCGTCAAGATTTTGTAAACGTCGATTTATTTTAAAAATCAATGATGTGTCATCTGCAAATAACACCATCTTCGGTTGATTTAGAAGTAATTGGGGTAAACCATTAATATAAACTAAAAAGAGGAATTGACCTAATATCGAGCCTTGAGGAACGCCCATCGCCATTTTAGACCCCAATGAGTTTACGCCGTTTACTTGAACTTTAACTTTTCTTTCTTTCAGATATGATCTTAGTAAATCAAGAGCTGTATTCCTAACCCTCTAGTGCTCTAGTTTCAACAGAAATGTATCATGGTCGACGCAATCGAACGCCTTCGAGAGGTTGCAAAAGATTCCAATGGCATCTTGTGCTTCCCCCCATGTGTTAAAAATGTTCTTTATGAGGGTGACACCGGCGTCAGTGGTACAAGGCCCTTTGGTGAAACCGTACTGATGTTCATGAAAGATGGATTTTTTATTAAAGTGACGTAACATTTGATTGAGCAACAACGTTTCAAACACCTTACTGAGAACTGGCAGAATTGACACAGGCCTATAATTGTTGGGTTCCTTACTATCACCGGATTTGAACAAAGGAACTACTTTACTGTGTTTCATGAGATCCGGAAAGACTCCTTGGTCTACACTGGTGTTAAATATGAAAACTAAATAGGGTGCAATGGTTTCGATGAAAGATCTACAGACTTTTACAGACATTCCCCATAGATCTTCTGTTGATTTAATTTTAAGATCTTTAAAAGCTTTTATAACCGCTTGGGGGTTTGTATGCTGAAACCTAAACTCCAAAGGGCATGCCTTTACATTATTTCTAAGTAAGGCAGCAGAAAGCGCGGGTGAGGAATTTAGAGCTTCAGTAGTTTTAACTGGAATCTTACCAAAAAAGTTTTCAAATTCCTGAGCTATTTCTACATTCGAGTTGATTAGGCCATGTGCAGTCTCTAAATTAAATTCAGTACTACGCTGTTTTTTCCTACCTGTTTCATTATTTATTATTTGCCAGGTAGTTTTTTATTTTGTCATCAGCTAATTTTATTTTATTGCTAATGTAAAGAGCTTTAGCTATTTTGCACACATTTTTAAAAGTTTTAGAATATTTGGAAACATACATGTTGCTTTAGGCCATAAAGTTCAAAAAGATTTTCCGTGCTTTTACTGGAGTACTCGTAGCCCAATCACTAAATCAGAACTTTATATAAAGAGAAGTACAGTAAAACCGGCCATCATAGCTCCAAGCGGATATCTTTGCCCGAACCTGAACACGAAAAATTACTAAAATCTTGAATTGTAAATAAAAATAACAATAGGTGGGGAATATGCATATTATATTTTTTTTTTTTCACTAAATCAGTTATAGACAGACATATAAACCCAAGAATAGTATTAAAAGTTAAATTCATCTAAGTAAGTACTTGCCTGTTGCTCAACTACCTGCTTGTTGCTCAAAGCAATTTTTGTAACTGCAACAACTTCCTACTACCTACAGTTTAACCGTCCGTTTCTGACGCGCTCATGTGACGTCATTAACCACGTTAAGTCTCTTATATACAGGCGCGACTTGTCGCGCGACGCGAATTTTAACAAAACAACTTCTGAGAAAACTTCACGGCGAACAACTTTTTTTTTCTTTTTTTGTTCTGACTCGTTTTGTCGCTCGTTCCCTTATTATATTTAAATATGAACAATGGTATGTCATGCGTCCGTCCCACACAGCGGGCGTGGCGTGGCGGGGCGCGGCGTGACCAGGCGGCGATGCGGCCCTGGCGCGACGGGAGCGTTCACACTGCGGGCGCGATCACGTCCCGCCGCGCCCATTCACGCTGACCGTGTCGCGACGCGATTCATTCATCAAAAAGATGTTGAGCGATTCAGACGTGGAAACGCTCTTCCTCTTATTTGCGCTAACTAAGAAAAAGAACGTAAACGGAAATGGGTGCATGAAATAAATAAAAAACGTCCCGTCGCGCCGCGCTCCGCCGCGTCGGACTTGTATTCGCGCCCGGCGCGACGCCGGCGTGGCGCGACCTTTAGCGTCGCGCCGAGCGTGGCGGCTCTGTGTGGCGTCGTCCATATAATAACTATAAACATTACAACTGCTCAGCGTCGTGTCGCCGTCCGGTCACGCCGCGCCGCGCCCGCTGTGTGCAGTGACCATTATTTATTTATTGTGTTGTATTTTTTATTCTGTTCTGCAATTTTATACGCAATCACACTAATTATGCAATTATGTATACACGCTGAAATTTTAATGGTTTTTTTCCCGCGGCAAAACGATTTGCCCTAAGTAGTACTATTGAATCATAGAGTTAAACTTAAAAAATATTAATGTTTTTGTTTTAAAATAATTTAAAAAATATGCATCAACTTGAAAGCGTGAGAAACAATCGTAGTTCACTAGACATTACGTACTACTCGAACCGCCATGCGCGGCTGCGCGGTGCCGACAAAGCGAAGAGCGATTTGTAAATGTTCAGAGCAAAGTAAGCTATAGCGCGTAGTGATACGGCATAATCTAGTCCGCAAGCACGCGGCGAGCGCCCACGCACACCCGCCCCGCGCCGCCGTCGGCGCGCCCGCCGGTTCCGGCTCGCTCAGTCAGTTGTCTTGTCCCGCGGCAATAGTCGTACGTACATTCTGCGATCCGAAACGTGATTTGCAAAAATGGATCGGCATTATAATTATTCAAATTTGGAGTACGTCGCAATGGCACATGGCACAACTGTACGCTAGGGCTCGTTATAACTCTCACGCTGCCCGGCGACTTTACGCGGAGCCGCAACACTTGGAGTCGCTCCGTCTTCGCGGTATTCTGAACCCCCAAGTCCCACAGGCCCGGACGATGGTAGCGGCGAAACAGCGGCTACTCGATCATGGGCAGTTCTTGGGCATGGGCTTTTAATATCGTTAGACGTGACGTGACAGAGACACTTTAATTGAAAAACAATCAAATAAAACGTGCATGATTGTGTAGTGTATGGAACGCAGTGGCTTGCACTTCGAACAATTACTACGTTACCGGGAAATGTAAGTACCTTTGTACATAGCAAACATTTAAAAGTAGGTTAGTTAATTAAAATCATTGTAAATAAGTTGATTCCATTTTTTTAAATACTTCATTATCTAAGTACTTAATTCAGAAAATTATTTTTTATGTTAGATAATAAACTTGTTTTTCAGTTTCGTGTTCAGTAAGTTGTAGGTAAAATAGTATATTATGCAATTAGTGAATAAAGGACGGATTTAAAGCGAGGGCCATAGGTGAATCACGAGCAAGTGAAGGATTCTAACGACTGAATCACGACCGAAGGGAGTGATTCATGATGATTGAATCACGACCGTAGGGAGTGATTCGAGTGTTAGAATCCTGAACGACGCGAGCGATTCATGGCCGTCGATATAAATCCGTTTTATTCAAGAGTTGCATACTATACTTTATACCATGACTACGAGAAAAAAAACATGCAACTTCGAGTATGTTGTTATGTCAATTTTATGCCTTGTTTTTACATATAGTACCTACACCGTAGCATAGAATACATACTCCATAAGGTCGATGACTTCTTTTTCTTCGACAACTCATTAAAATAGGAAAACAGACTCTGAAAATTTGGTCATGCTTGCTTGATTGCTTGATTGAGCTTGATTTTCATTTTTCCATTTACTCAAACAAACAAACAAACTCACACTCAAACTCATCGTAGGCTTTGATGTAAACCAGCCGTGATTTGTTGGTTAGCAAGCTTTCTACTATATCGGCCGCCCTCTCTTTCATAAACTTAGGTGTTAACACATCTTCATCACTTGAAAACATTTTGCCAGGAAGTGTTTGATAAATGGATGACAAAACCGGAAACACATACGAACAGAGCAAGCTAATATAAAGCTTGTAAAAAGAGCATTGTCATTCACGAGCCTTTCACTAACAAAGCAACGTAATTTAAAAACAAAACACATTCGAAGTCGAAAAATTCGAATGCACGTCGTCGTACCGCGCCATTTTTGTTCGATATTGGTATTGCAAAGAAACTTTTATAGCAGATTCATATCATGCGTGTAGATAATA
The DNA here is from genome assembly GCA_947522985.1 of Lithophane socia. NCBI lineage: Eukaryota > Metazoa > Arthropoda > Insecta > Lepidoptera > Noctuidae > Lithophane > Lithophane socia. The sequence continues at coordinate 253,654 of OX383270.1, read as the reverse complement.
GTACATTGTGATACGAGTGTGCTCTTTTGGATATTACAGTCGAGGCGGTATTTTCTTTACACCTATGGAAAAACAAAACCAGCCAGCGGCCAGCGCGCCATTTTCCATAAATATTTACTATCGTTTTCGTTGTGTGGTTTATTTTTTCTATCAAAAATACAAAATCTAAAGTATTGCCACGTGGCAAATTGCCACCGACCGACATAGAAGTTTTTAAAAGGAATTCCGGATAGTCAGTACCTGGCAACAAGGTCAGTTAAAATTTATAAATCTATCATCTCTATAGTTAGGTGCGTTACTCGTATTGTAGCATAAGTTCTTACAACAAGTCTGTTTTTTTCCTCGCTTTAAATAAATAAAATTAGTTTTTTTTTGAAGTAACCAAACTCATAAACATACAGCTTCATAAAAGGATACAGACAGGATAACAAACATATACAAAAACAAACACTCACAAAGTAACAGTATGCCTGCTGCAGCATTGCCGGATATAAGGGCAATCCAGTCTGTTAGCGATCATCGCCAGGACGGTGTTGGCGCTGTCCCGCACTCTGCGCACCAGAGACGCGCAACGCTTGCGCATCGTCGCATGAAAGCAGTCTGTGCGCGCCTCCGCAAACATGCCCGAGGCGCTGCAGTGGCGGGGCAGAACCACCACCGCCCTGAACGCGTTATTGAACTGGACGCGGAGGGCGCTGTATGCCGCACGAGTATAATTTGCCCACAGGCTGCAGGTATAGAGAGATGTACAATAGGCTCTAAAGAGCGTTAATTTTACCTCCCTCGAACAACGCACAAACCTACGCGCTATCATATTACCTCTAACTGACAACGCCCTCCGCTCCCGCTCAATGTCCGCAACGTCTTTTAGGTCAGCTGTAACAACGTGACCCAAGTATTTGAACTGCTCCACTTTCTCAAGCGGAGCATTATTTATACACACAGGGGGTACACTATTTACATTTGTTATACTAGCCCCGAATAACATAAATTTGCTCTTCCCTGCATTATATTTCAACCCATGGGTCAAGGCATACTCTTCACAGGTCCCCATCAATTTCCTAAGACCACAGACCGATGCGCTCAGCAGCACCATGTCGTCAGCGTAGCTGAAGTTATTGACGCAAACTCCATCCACATGGCAACCAACATGCTGGCTGCTGAGCCCAACGATCAGGGCGTTCACATAGAGGTTGAAAAGCGCAGGAGAAGTCAGCCCCCCCTGTCTCACCCCGCATTCCAACCTATAAGGTTCCGACAGTACACCCGCCCATCTGACGCAATTAATCTGGTGTCTATACCAATATTTGAATATGTTCAAGAGTTCTGGGGGTAACCCGATACTCTCCAGTTTCTCCCACAGGATGTTATATGACACCAGATCGAAGGCCTTGGAGAGATCCAGGAAACACGCGTAAACAGGAGTTTTGCGATCCGTATAATATCTGACGACATGCTTCAGACTCAGAATCGCAGCTTCAGTGGACAGTTTGGGCCGAAACCCAAACTGATTGGCATGCAGCGACAGATATTTATATAGCTGAGCATTAAGCAAGCCGTCAAACACTTTTCCTACAATTGTTGCAAGTGAAATAGGCCTGTAGTTATTTACGTCGGCAACATCACCGGTCTTGTTCTTAACCACAGGCACTACAACAGTTTTCATAAGATCGGTAGGTAGGTATGAGTGGCTCACACACAGGGAATAAAACAATGCCAGCACTCTCGATATATGCAGGCCTGCGTGCTGTAGGTGCTCAATGCTGAGCCCATCGTGGCCTGGGGATTTACCTTTAGTCATACCCTTTATGACTGCAGCTACATGTTTAGCATGAAATCTTGTCGCCATAAGACCGCTCGGTATCTCAGCAGTGGGCCCCCTACCCCCTTGCCCCAGTGGAGACTGTACACGAAAATGATTTCCAAATATGTCTGCAATATCTTTAGACTCACTCACCCCGCCGATGCTCACCGGACGACAAGGTCGCGGATTGACACTGTTGGTGCATTGCCAAAAACTCCGGAAGTCTCCGGACTTGTGTTTTTCAGCAATGGCATCCATTTTCACCTGATCTTGATGGTCCTGACACCATTTAAGCCTTGACTTGAATACTTTCCGACTTCTACTCATATCATCATACACACATCCAGTTCTAGGCCTCCCGCACATGACCCACTCCAGAAACCGCGACCGGGCCTCCATGTGAGCCCCGCGAACGTGTTTACTCTATCCCGCTATGCATGAGCCTCCCAGACCCCTCCTACCCCTCCCGACTCGAGCGCCTACATCACCAACCTCTGCCGCATCACGAAGGGCGGCTATAATGTCAGAGTACAACTTGTCAAGAATATGCCTGTGATCGAGATCTACACAATAACTGTCTGCACATTGAGAAAATTCCACAGGAAAGTCAATACCTACAACTCAGCCTCCAATGACATTCTTTAACGTAGACTGCCACTGCCGCTTTGTGTTGAAAAACGTCGTATGAAACGCGTGTGCATTGATTGAATCGGCTCACCCGAAAATACCACCTCGACTGTAATATCCAAAAGAGCACACTCGTATCACAATGTACTTATCTGTGGCGCACATTACCGCACTAGTGCGATAATGTGCGTAAAAAGCACTCTTCGATAATACACTGCATTATGAATCTAAAAGCGGTTCAATAAGAGCCATTTTACGAGCAAGTGTGTTGAAAAATCAATTATTTATTTTTAAAGTGAATATGTTTTATCATTTCGGCAAGTTTTTCGATCACCGTCTCGGTTTTCCTAGGCTCCGTTTGCACCGTGGACACGGGTGCTCCATCTTTTTCCTCAGGAAACAAATCATACTTCCGGCCGGGTTCATCCAGGAAGTGGAACAACAGCTGCGGCACGTTGAGTGCCATGTTGGCATCTTGGAGGAAGTCAATTCCTAAGAGGGTCCAATTATCGTGTGATTCTGGCAGCACGATGAAATTTGTGGGGATCGTCCGACCACAAAGCGACACAGGAACCAAGGCAGCCTGGATTTGCTGTCTTCGTCGCAAACCATCTGCTAGGGTTATTGTAGCATTTTCCGGATGGAACTTGATTCCCTTTTGCTGCAACACTCTGTACAGCGAAGTCGATGCTACACTTAACTTCGCTCCTGTGTCAATATGAGCTTGACCTTTGACACCACTGATTGATCTTCAGTGTTGGTCTAGATCTGGCTCCGGATGCAACTGTGGGACTTAAAGCATAAAATCCCACTCTAGCTGCTCCAACTTTGGTTTTAGTGCATTTCGGGCATTTGCTCCTTACTACGCCGGGTTCGCCACAGCCATAGCAAGTAATTTTATTGTTCAGCATAGATCTAGGGTTAGGCCTGGGAGATTCGTGTGTCGCATGCGGCTCACTTTTGACGGCTTTCTTCCGGCACACCTTCTCACTGTGGTCAAATGCGCGGCAATAAGTGCACCTTTGCCTTTGCGGCATTGGAGTGGTGCTATTATTGTTTGCCGATCGTTCGGCAACACCCTCTTCAAGCTGTCGAGCCTTCACCAGAAAATCGCCAAACGTTTCGACGGAGTCTCTTGGTATTCGATCTCGAACGTTGATATGCAGGGATGTATATAGCAGATCCAAGCATTGCGATTGTAACAAGGGCGGTTTAGGTAATTCTGCCATTAATGCTCGCTTCTTCGCGACGAACAATTCTGTGCCTGACGGAGTCTTCTGCTTGTTCATGACAATGTCATCGTAAATCTTGTAGGCTGGCCTCTTTGGCGCAAAGGTGGATCTAAGCAATGATGTTACGTCATGCCAAGTAGTTACAGTGCCTTTAACTCCAAGCCACCAGATCGACGCATCTCCAACCAACAGCAGTGTAAGACCTTCAATGGCATTCTCGTCTGTAATTGACTCAATTTTCTTGAAGGCGCATACCGTCGACAGGAATGCCTCGACTAATGCTATGTCACGAGATCCATCGTACCGGGCCGTGCAAGTAGCAAAACTACCTGTATTCCTAGCTACAGAGCTATCCCTATTAGCCAGGACTCTTAAAAGATCACGGAACTTGATCATCAGTAAAGCTGACGTTTGCCATGTTTTGTTTATTTCGTCGGCTACGTCTAGGCAAAATATGATACAACTCAATTTTGATTATGAACTATGAATAATAATGAGTGACCTTTGCGCAGACGCGGCAGACCACGAAAGCAAAAGGCAGCTCCAGAAGCAGAAACTGGTCTCCTTGCCGGGCCGTCTTCGGGACCAGAGGGGGAGACTGTAACACCACAACAACAGCGCCACACCAATACAACTCTTGCGCGGGGTGAGCGACGGTGCGCGCCCTCTCCGCCCCGCCGCACACGCCGCCGAGTCCCTCGGCGCCTTTAAAAGCCCGAGCATCAGCCAGAGCCAGTTCAAGCAGTCAGCGTTCGGTACGGTTCGGGTGCACTTCTCTGCATCGACTTAGGTCGGTCACCTCCCCGCCCCCGCATCTTATCGGATACTGGCTAAGCAGAGTGTATTGTTTGTTGATTGTGTTGACTTCGTTAGCGAAACCGCACAATCGACTTATAATCGACTTATATTATATCGTCGCTGTTAGGGATTTCGCTTAGGACCTTTATTATATTTAATTAGAGTCAGTTATTTTAGTCAATAAACGTTGTTACTGTTTGTTTACGCGTTTAGTTCATCTCCTCACACTTTACCCCGTTACATAACTAAATATTCTGTGAATATTTAAAGCGTCTACCTGTTGTCGTTTTCAATATCGAGCAAAAAATCACGTTTGTTGTACGGGAGCCCCCTTAGATACTTATTTTATTCTGGTTTTTAGTATTTGCTGTTATAGCGGAAACAGACATACATCATCTGTAAAAAATTTCAACTGTCTAGCTATCACGGTTCATGAGATACAGCCTGGTGACAGACGGACAGACAGATAGACAGACAGAGGAGCCTTAGTACCCTAGAAACAAACTCGTTTCTAAAAGGTTGAAAGTTATCTTTTTGCAATTATAGCAATAGTAGACGTTTTTGTTACAGTATTGTAACAAAAACGTTTACTATTGCTATAATTGACGTACTTAACGCTAAATAAAAGAACACATTAATTTGTGGAATAAATATATTAAATACGAATTCGTTGCTTCAACTTGTTCGGAATGTAGTAACAATAATGTGTGAAGCAGTAAGTGCTTGTTCAAGTGGCACAGTAACGGAGCTGGGGGCCGATTCTACTAACAAAATTGTTCAAAAATCGCAATAGAACCGCAGCTGAATCACGGCTTTTAGGGGTTTTCTCATTCTACTAATAACCAACGATCCAACTGCGGTTACGTTTCAGTTGACGCCAACGATCGATCGAAACAATCTCAAAATCTATTCTGCTAACAAAATCGAACATGAGCGTGACGTTTTGTCGTATTCTACTAATATTTTGACACTAGTTTTAATCGAATCAGAGCTGAACTCGGGCGGTTCATCTGTCAAAATTCGCGGTTGATTATAAGTTGGTAAAGTGTAACTTTTTCCGCATCGGTCTAAGATTGCTTTCGTTTTCATCCCTAAAAATAATGATGTTTTACATGGATTTCGTTGAACTTGCACATGAGGTCGACCTTGGAAGGGTAAGAGCAAGAAATTTATCGTCAAGAGTATGCAATAATCCTTTTGACCTTACGCATCGTCAGTTCGTTAAGACGTACCGACTCTCTAAAGACCTCGTAAGAGCTTTGATTGAGGAGATCAGTCCTCACATGCCCGTCAATCTTCGTTCTGACGGTATTGATACGGAAACAAAGGTAAATACATAGTTACTATCGTTTTATTATGCTCCAGAGTATGTGTGTTACAATGTGATAAAGTATTCTCTATTAACTCTATTGTCGTTTTAGATCTTGGTTGCACTGGCTTTTTATGCAACTGGTTCGTACCAAACACTGGTAGGCCAGTCGCAATGTCATGCCGTGTCACAACCCTCAGTTTCTCGAGCAATAAAACAAGTGACAAATGTACTTAATATGCCACATATTTTTAAGAAGTATGTCAAATTTCCAAGCTCCAGGGAAGATCGTGATGAAATCAAAAGAGGGTAAGTAAGTATTGCAATATTTGCATTTCAGGTTGTATTCGGACCTACACTTAGATCTGAATCAATGTAAATAATGTATTATCTTGTAATAAATTATATTTTTCAGATTCTATAGAAAGTTTGGTATTTCTGGAGTACTGGGGTGCATTGATGGCACACATGTTGCTATAGTTCCCCCAACAATCCATGAAGAGCGATACTTTAACCGAAAGGGATATCATTCCTTGAATACTTTAATTGTGAGTTGTTTCTTCCTTATAGCCTATACAAAGATAACCGTTTGAACTAGTTTATTATTACTAACTTGTTTCAGATTTGTGACTCAGATGCCCGAATATTATGTGTTGATCCAAGTAACCCTGGATCAACACATGATAGTGCTGCATGGAGTAATAATCCTCTAAAGTCAATCCTTGATGAAATGATTAACACTACTGGTGAAGATTTTTATTTATTAGGTAATTATATCATCGCACTTAATTTAATAATATATGGGGGTTATTAGACTATCAAATTTCTATCTAGGATTATAGATCTATCAGTCCAGTGTAATATTTTACCACCTGTTATGAAAACTGATTCAGTTCGATAAAAATTAAAATTCTATTGTCTCGTTACTGTCAGTATATTTTTTATTTTATTTATTTATTAGACAAAAAAAAGTAAACATGTCTTATAGCTACATACAATTTTTCAGTTTCAGCATGCTAATGAATTATTTGTGAGTTTCAGTATAATATTTCATATGATAGTGTTATCCCCAAATGCAATAAAATATTTGCTTCTAAAAGAAACATTTTTTCTCAGGTGATTCAGGATTTCCTTTAAGGCGAGCTATGATGACTCCTATTCTTAATGCTGCTCCAAACACCCCTGAGGCTTACTACACAGAGAAGCATATGAGTGCTAGAAATGTTGTAGAACGGTGTATAGGAATTTTAAAAGCCCGATTCAGGTATGAATTTTATTGGACTTCTAGATTTGATTATAAAATTCAAATATTGCAATAATTACAATTATAATATCTCTTCTATCTTTTTGCAGGTGCCTATTAGTAGACAGAAAGCTGCACTACAAGCCAGAAATAGCAGCAAAGATTACAAATGCTTGTTGTGTACTGCACAACATCTCGCTTCAATTAAGACTGGAGCTGGACAATGAGCATCTTGAAATCATAGAACAGGAGCGTGAGGAAAGAGCTGAGGTAGCCGGATTAATTTCTGAAAATCGTGGGTCACGGCGGCGTCCGAATTACCTTTTAGAGCAAGGCCGTAATTACCAAGCAGCTTTGGTTCAACGCTTATGGACTTCAAGGCACTAAATAAATTTCATTCATGTGTTAGAAACTAAGTTATCATCAGTTTTGTATAATTAAGTTTTATTTAAATTTTATAAATATAAGTAGGTAAAGTATCTATGTGATTAAAATGTTAACAAATGGATCAGGAGATATAATTTTTATTTTCATTTATGCCGCATAGTTTTAGACTAATTATTTATTTTTTTCCTAAAAATATCACCTCATTTTTGATGATATTTTTAGGAAATATCATCAGAAATTTACTATGTCTCTAACTAGAACAGTTTTTGAATATATCCAAAAATCCTTTACAAACCTAGTCATGCGATCGAAAAAATAAAATTTTCGGTAAAGTTAATTTCAATATATTTAATTATTTCGTATGATAATATAATTTATCAGGTTGTACACCCCTGTACATTTTTTATAATATTATTATTAATGCACGTCCCGACCACCCAAAACTGTCAAATTTTCCCAGTCAACTTTGAACCTAATACTTTAGCGATAAAGTTGAAAATCTATTACAGGAATTTAACAGATTGTAGTAGCTTGATATGCTGGCGTGAGGCGTCTGTACATGAAATTACCCCCAGAGATACTGGGGTTTATAAACGTTGCTTAAAGTTAAAAAGTAATGATTAGCGACTGTTTAATAATAATCTTAAATAAATAAGAAGTGGTTACAAATTGTGTGAAGTACCTGACACTTGTGCTAGGTGTTTAACCATATATTTTTGACGGTTGAACGTCAATTAACTTTAAGCAATGTTTATAAGTAAACCCCACTAAGTATAGCCAAAGTCAAAGTCAAAGTCAAATAATTTATTTCAAGTAGGCACATTAAAGGCACTTTTGAACGTCAAATACATAGAAATAGAACTGATTCTAGTTGCCCCTTCCAAAAGGTAGTTTTCGTATGGAGAAGAATGGGCAAGAAACTCCACCGTTACTCTTTTAAAAAAAAAATGTTATACAATATTTGGTATAAGTAGGTACATCAATTATATAATTACATGTGAAGACGATGCACCGAGAATACAATTACAATAGGTAAAAAGAATTAAAAATTAAAAATGGAGCAATGACAAATAAATAAATTAAGTAAGTATGTGATAGGTACATGGTGCTCACATATTTACAAACATTAAAGTATACGTACAATAACACAATATTTCTACAAACTTGCAAGTAATACTAATAGGACAGTGTGTGAGATTAATTATCATAAAATGTAAAAAAAATCGATGATATAAAAATAATAAAGATAAAATATGATATAAATAACGTGAACGCTCGAAGAGGGTCACTGGCATTAGGTTTGAAACCATGTTATAAAGCACTGTAAGCGAATCTTCAGAGGGAAGATCCCTCTAATCACAATAGTCACACAAATCACAATAGTAGATTGTTATTTAAAATAAGTATGTTAGAGTTATAGTTGGAAAGTTGAAGGTTGTTGCCTCTTCCAGAGTGAAGGGAAGGGTGAAACAAAATCTAATAATATATAGAATCTAATAATAAGTAATAATTTATAACGAAACACAATTTGGCGGCAGGTCAACAATCAGTCATCAGCCTGAAACAAACAGAATATTTCAATTAATAAAAAATCTTAAAGCATGAAAATGGAACCTGACTGTGTAACAGACACAAAATTAATTAAAGTAATAACAAATAATTACTATAGAATAATATTTTTGCCCGGTTGATGGCAATAGCCTCGACCCCTATTACATGTCATTTAAAAATAACTGGGGAAATGTGGGTGTACTATAGGTACACCTCTACCTAATCCTTCGGGGTTTATAGGCGTGATGTTATGTATAGAATAATAAATACATAATTTATGTACTATAGAGCCGCAGGGGTCGATCGAAGGTTAAGCTACGCTTGCCACGGTCGGTCCGTGGATGGGTGACCATCCATTACATATCGAGACCCGTCCGTGCTTCGGAAAGCACGTTAAGTTGTTTGTCCCGGCTGTCATTTATAGATCTTTGACAGTCGTTACGAGTAGTCGGAAGCCCAAGTCTGACAACCAGTCTTACCAAGGGCTATCGTGTTATCTCTAGTAACTGGGATGCGAAGGTCAGAGTGGCAGTCGCTCCATGTTAAATACTGGTATCCAGCTGCGTCTGGATAGACTGGAAGCCGACCCTAACAAAGTTGAGAAAAGGCTAGGCAGACTAGTATCTAAAGTTTTAGATACTAGTCTAGAAACTATATTCTAACAAAATATAACTTTAAAACACTTACTCTATGTGATGGAGATAGGTAGATACGCAGACTTTCTGCCATGCTGGTCATAGCATTGGAGATGCCAGTCATAGCATTGGAGAAGCCGTTCATAGCATTGGACATATTTAATACAGCAGTAGCCACCATTTCCTCCGTTCGCGTACGCGTCTCTTCAATACGGGCTATGGTTGCCCTTGCTTCATCAAGAGCTGCTGTGTTACCTATAATAAGTTATAGTTATAACAAAAACCAGAAGCTGTAAATAATAATTATACGTAAAATAGGGTAAAGGATTGGTTTTGATTGTCAGATTTCTGTTAAAAAAAATGCCACTTACTCTGATGAACAAACCGAGGGCGACCCGCACGTGGGCGTATTGGTCTCGGCTGTCGGTGTCTAGGTCTGCCTGAAAATTTAAACAGTAATTAGGAACCTATTTTTATAAATACAATTTTATACATAGAAGTACGTGATAACTATCGGAAAAAAGACTCGCTGTTTCGTTTTGGAATGCGTGCGGCGTGAGTGTTGCGTGCCTAAGTATCTCCATGTTGGTTATCAGTGAGCCAAGGGATGTCAAGTGCATTCCACTTGACAACCCTTGGACGCTTTTTGTTGTATTTATCGAGGTTTGTGATTTGGTGTAAGTGGATCTATTAGTATTTGAACAAATATGACTTTTTAATTTAGATTGTATTTCTATTGTATTCTATAAAATATTAGATTTAAGAAACAAATAAGCATGTGTGACTGTGTCTCTAACTTGTCCATAATATTGCTTTTATAAATTCATGTTTTAAAACAATGATCCTATAAAAGAAAATCAATATGATACAAGTTATTAAATAATGAGAACCTGTTTGTGGTACTGTAGTGCCTTGATCAGCTGGCTGATTTGTTTCTTCCACAGGTGCACTGTCTCTTTGCTCTGATTCAAGAGTCACTGTTCTAGTATCACTGAGGTGTTGTGTGGGTGGTGACCTATTTCCAGGTGCACCAGTACTCTCTTGAATAACAGATATGTCTCTGAAAGAAAGAACCATAATCAGCCTATAATGTTCCCACTGCTGGTACACAGGCCTCCTCTTTGTGAGAAAGAGCGGGCCGTAATCCACCACACGGGCCCATTGCGGACTGGTAGATGTCACATGACTGTATTCAAATTATTGGTTCTAGGACATGCCGGTTTCCTCACGATGTTTTCCTTCACCGTTTTTTAGAGCAGTGGTGATGAAATAATTTACACAAAGTTAAGCCCCTCTTTGGGTTCGAACCCAAAACCTACAACTCATAAATCGCCGCCATTACCACTGGGCCACCACTGCTATAAGAATCAATAAAATATTAATAAATGGCTAATTAAATACCAATACATTAAATGGTTGAGTACTTAAGTTTTACTCACAAAATGGGTGAATTAGCTGCTGGCAGTTCCACATCCTGTTCCACTTCCATCTGTTCAGCATTAATGAACTATATGTAAAAAAACATGATTAAGACACAGAATTGAATTTTTGGAATAGGTATAATTATTACATGTTTGATAAATATCTAATAACCTCAATTTCAATCTCCGGATCTTGACGGACACCAGTAAGTGGGCCGACATCCCTCCCTATAAGGGCAGCAACCCTTTCTTCTAGAGGGCTTAACTGTGGTGCTCGGCTAGGTCCACCCCCAGTAGCCCTATAGCCTCTATTTATTTCGGCTAGTTTAGCCCGAACCCTGCATTTATAATCGTTCCAAAACTAAAATGGATAGAATTTTTTTGTTATTATTGTCATGTTGGTATTTATAGATAATATTGACTTAAAAACTTACCCTGGACCAATCTTTAGGCGTCCTAGCTACGCCTTCTGAATTTAAAATGTCGGCACATTGTTCCCACATGCGTGTTGCCAGGGCTCGTCCTTCTTTGGACCGCAATTGTCCCACGGCAAAATTTGTGTGTCCCTCCATAAATGTTATGAGGAGGTCTAGTTGTCGAATTGACGTAGATTTGCGTCTGGTATCTTCCATAGGCCTGAAATTACGTACGTATTAACAGAACAACACTTGCAACAAGACTAAATATTTTACCAGTAGATGAAATGCACCAATCTGCACCATACAACGAGTGGTCACATAATTTAACAATTTTTTGTTTTGTTATAGCTAATTCAAGTGCCTCGTGAGTGTGTAAAACCCTCAAGTGTGTCATAAATATTTACTTAACTGTTTTTTTTGTTCGATACAAAATAAAAATAACGTTCTATGGTGCAATATTTGATTTGATGAATCAGTAATATTTTAAAACGAATACTCACAGTAATTCAACTATTATTTATAGTGAACTCAATAAAAGTTTTTGCTTTCCACTGTTTGTTTACATTAACTTTGAGTCTGTCTCTTTGACATAACCGAAACGTTTCGTTTCACAGCTTCGCCCAGCTGGACAGGACATAAAACGAAACGTCTTTCTGAGTTTTTAGTATTGAAAATGTTGTACGTGTAACAATAAAATATACAGGACAAAAGTATAATTATGGTTTTTATATCTTTTTGCGTTAGAAAATACTTTTAATGTCACTTATTCGCCTTTAGTAACATTTTTTGATACACCTTTTTTTTCTGTGGTATTATTAAAATATACTATTTGGCATGTTGGTAACACACGTTACCGCTGTTACGTTCCCGTTACGATTCAGTTGCGATTCGGCTTAAGTTTAGTTTCCAGTTTGCTTATGAAATAGTAGAATGACTTTATAGGTATCTATCGAACGGCGATCGAAATCGAAGTGTTGTTGAAACACAGATGAACGTGTAACGTTGCATATTAGTAGAATCGGCCCCCTGGACGTTCGTGAAACGGACGGGCACGTTATGAAAGAGCCTCGTGTTCGGAGTGCTCATAAATATTATTATAATGTCACGATAGGAAGTGGCGCGCTAGTCATTTCACATAACCGCTGTAAATTGTTGTAATCAGAGCATATCAAATGGAATTCAATGGTACATTACGTTGTGGCACGCACACGACCGTCTCACTCAGAACTGTGACAGCACGCACTGTGGCACTGCAGAAGGACAATTCCATGTGAACTGCAAACAATGTGCGATATCAAACATCATAGGGTGTGGACTGTGGAGGGTGGGCGGTTCAGGGGTTCACGTATTATCATCAAAACTATCAGTATAATAAAAATAAAAAAAACTGAAAATAATAATTATTTTCGAGTTTACCTACCTTATTTTGAACAGATATTTTGGTTTGGTTCAAACAATCACTACGAGTATTAGGTACTAAACATTTCATAATTTTCCGTGCGTGATTATTTCCTCGCACTTCTTGTTGTCTCGCTGTACAGCAGTGTACAGCAGTGTCACATGCGCAGCATGCGCTTGCGTCGCTATGAATCAGCGCTGTGTTATGTGCGGCCCGCTTTGAACTGAGATTAAACAGCGCTGGCCGTGACCACTACATTATCTGCGCTAGTCGTTCATCATTAAGGCTCCCACAAACAGGCGAGCCAAAGGTTGATTTTTAGGGTTCTGTACAGTAGTCAACAAGGAGCCGATATAGTTTCGCCATGTCTGTCTGTCTATCCGCGGCTTAGTTCAGAGAGTCTTAGTAGGTACTAAGTTTGGCATTTAAACACGCCGACATACTTAGTGGTAAAATAAAATCTTTTTTTTGTTTTTAGGGTACTTGCCCTCCCTACACGTTAAGAGTACCTAAGAGTTCAAATCGCAGATCAAAAATATAAATAGTTCTCAATATATACACGCTATTGCGAGACTTGAAAATGAAAATGAAAACAGCTATCAAATTCAAAATCATTTATTTGCAAATATTGGTAAACAAAAGTGCAGATGTTATACATAATTGTATAATATCACAATTATTAAGCTAACACGCAAAGAAGGCAATTAAAAATTAAAAAACTAACTTAACATGCAAAGAAGGCAATTAAAAATTAAAAAAATATTATACTAAACGGAATATAAATTAATATCCTTGATGTGAAAACTAGATCACCTCCTATTGAGATATAACATGCTATGAGCATCTTGCACTAACATCCTTAATTCGAAAACTAGATCACCTAGTATTGATCTCAATACTAGGTGATCTAGTTTTCGAATCAAGGATGTCACAAATGCTTGTGCAAATGCAAGATGCAAGCATGTTATCTAACATGCTTGCATCTCGTGGCGATTCCTAACATTTATATTATACAACACAATACTAACTAGGTACCTATCTTAAACAATTATACCGTGTACGGTACGGCGTAAACTCATTGGGGTCTGAAATGGCAGTGGGCGTTCCTCGAGGTTCGATATTGGGTCCGTTCCTCTTTTTAGTTTACATTAATGATTTACCCCAATTACTACTAAATTAACCGAAGATGGTGTTATTTACATCATTGATTTTTAAAATAAACCGACGGTCACAAAATCTTGACGACGTGAATAGCGTTATTCTTCAGGTCCATGATTGGTTTACGGTAAATGCTTTGGTACTAAATGAAAATAAAACCAAATGCATTAGATTTAAATTACCTAATGTTGGAAGTAGCGAATGTGACATAATATTGAATGGTGAATAACTGGAATTTATTAATAGTATTAATGGAATTTATGAATATATTAGTTTTCCTGGGAATCACGCTAGACGAGAAATTACAATGGGGACCTCATATAACATCTCTTGCGGGGCGGTTAAGCTCGGCCGCTTATGCTGTTAGAAAGATAAGATAGTTAACAGATGAAGAAACCGCGCGTTTGGTCTATTTCAGTTACTTCCACAGCATTATGTCGTATGGCATTTTGCTGTGGGGTCGGGCTGCTGACATTGAATCCATCTTTATTTTGCAAAAGAGAGCTGTTAGAGCCATTTATAATCTATGTCACCTCGAATCTCTCAAGGAACTATTTAAAAAGATTAATATTATGACGATACCTTGCCAAGAGAATATTATGTATGTAAGAAACAATCTAAATCTTTTTAATAAAATAAGTGAGAGACATAATTTTAAACTCAAAAACTCAAACTCAAACTCAAAACTCAAAGCATTTATTTCAAATAAACCAATTACAGGCACTTTTGAATTGTCAAAGGGTCGGTCAGTCAGAAAATATGAAGCTAGATGCCCATTCCAAAGCGTAGTAGGTTCCTATGGAGAAGAACGGGCAAGAAACTCCACGGACACTCTTTTAAATCAGAATATTGTTACAATATGTTGTTTACATCATTCATGTTGGAATCATACATGTGAGTACAATGTAGAAAAACGTGCAGGTTAAAAGAGTCCGTAAATAAAAGATAAAACGATACAAAACAATTCAAAAATTAAAATAAATCAAAATAAGCCGTGGCAGCTAAGAGATGACCAGTCCCTACTGATGGCGCCCGTTCACGAACATGACGCATGGATCAGCACCATTCAGTTCAACCATTTTGAAGGGAACTTAATGATCCAACACACACGCCACCACCAGCGAGACATTAAAGTGAGCATGACATGCTTTATGCCGCCAGGGCACATTCAAGTCAATGAAAGACGTACCTAGTAAATGGTAGCTTTAAATTACTTAGGTAAGTACATAGTGCTCACACACATGTGCTATGCAGTTATACAATACTAGGAGATTGAATTTATACAATGTAAAGATAGTTTTTACAATCTTCAGCAGCTCCAACAATATTTTCGTATGCTAATCAATTAGTTGTTGCGCCCTGTATTGCTATTCTGTAAACATCACGCCGTGAAAACTTAGGTGAAGTGAGCTGTGAGTGTCATCCCACCTGATGCTAGGGATGTCCAAGCTAATACATTTACAATCATAATCGAGATTTAATAATATTTATTAAATAATAATATTTATTATAATATTTATTTAATAATATACTTTCTTTGCGTTTTTTGTTTGTATGTTCTTTTTACTCAACTCGCAAGGAAGGGTTTATGTTTTTAATGTTCGTATTTACTTGTTTTCTTATTTATTTTTTTTGGTTTGTCTTAAAAATTGAATTTATGTAACTATGCTTTTGTGTTGTGTCTTCTATGTTTGTACCGAATAAATGTTTTATCTATCTATCTATCTATCTATCTATCCTAGCTTCAGTGACACTGACAGCCCACTCCACGCTCACTTCACCTAAATTTTCACCTAGGTTTTTACAGAATCGACCGGCTGTGGAGCTGGACCAGCGCTGAGCCAAGCATTTTTGTCAGTGATGTAATCCCCCAATTTATAATATGCTTGGCGGCATAGTGTGCGTTTTATACAAGATTTAAATTTTGTTTCATTCAGTTGGAGTATGTGGGGAGGTATTTTATTGTAACATTTTAAACAGTACCCCATGAAGGATGAGTCTACTTTAGCCAGGATTAAGGAGGTGGAGGATGGGGAGGAGGTCGGATTATTCACCAGCAACTTGCGTTGAAATATAAACTTGTGGACTCTGAGGTACCCTAACTACAAGTATGTGCCCGACCCAGTTCTCGAAAATGATCATGTGACGTTGTACTAGGATCGGTCTATCATTACTGACAGGACTATTGTTGCCAATAAACCTGATATCGTACTGATAGACCGATTAGCGCGCCGCGCAATCATAGTCGATGTTACCATCCCACATGACGTGTACCTCGTGAAAGCTGAGAAAGAGAAACAAATAAAATATCTCGACCTAGCACACGAGGTTGTCGACATGTGGAATGTGAGCTCGGCTATCATTGTGCCGATTGTCGTAACGGCCAATGGCCTGATAGCCGAAAGCCTCGACCAACATCTCTCGAGGCTCTCGTTAGGCGGTTGGATCAAGGGCCTGATTCAGAAGGCTGTACTCCTTGATACGGCTCGCATTGTGAGGAGGTTCCTGTCTCTGCAGCCCTAACCACCGGTAGCTTGGACCCTGCTCCCGACACCGGCGGACATCTATTTTTTATATTTTTAAATGTTTTTTTTATATTATTATTTGAATTTAAGAAATATTTAAAAATGTAATTAGATAACAAAATAAATAAATAAACGGAAATAACAATAATAAACACCGTGTCAATATCTCATTTTCGAGTTTAAACAACTATATTAATTTTAACGCATTTTAGCAAGAGTTTTCTGTATATATCCCAAACCTGAAACCGGAAAATCGTAAAAAATCCAAGAAAGAGAAAATTTCAACAAAATGTAATAGAATTTTATTAAAACTACCGAATGAACAAAACTCAGACCAAATAAAAACCAAAATAATAGGAAAATGAAGATATGTTGACAAGATTGGCCGCACGACGAGCACGCCTACCATCTCCGGACTCGTCGCTCAGCTCCGCCTCGCCGCCGCCGGTACCCAGCCCAACTGTGAGTGCTGTGACGACACCGGCCGCGGTAGTAGCGTCGAGCTCGAGCGACGAGTATTTCTCTCCGCCCACGACGCCACCACCTGCTCGTCGCCGGGGAGGACGCCGGCCGCCGGACGGCTTAGGACCTCGAGGCCCACCGGCCTCTGATAGGGTCCCAGCTCCCGGCGGAAGTGTGCAGCGCATGAGATGGACACAATCCATCAATGAGAATGTCATGCGCTCATACTACGGGGCTACAGAGGGGGGAAACAACGTTATTAGAGAACTGGCGCAAGCCTGTAGTGCTTGACACTAACGATCGCAGGGAGGTATGGCAGAGTAAGGAGCTTCACGGACGCTTTTGCAGGGCCCTGCATGGACCCGATGTAGATTTATTAGCGTCCGTATCCTGGCTGCGTTTCGGTGACCTCTTTGGGGAAACCGAAGGTTTTGTTTGTGCAATTATGGATGAAGTTATCATGACGAACAATTACCGGAGATTTATTGTGAAGGACGGCACGGTTGACATCTGTCGGGCATGCCACCGACCGGGAGAATCATCCGACACATTATCACCGGGTGTTCTCATCTAGCTAACGGAGAGTACTTGCATAGACACAACCTCGTAGCCAGGATTGTCCATCAGCAACTTGCTCTGAAATACAGCCTTGTGGAATCGGAAGTGCCGTACTACAGGTATGTGCCCGACCCAGTTCTCGAAAATGGAAATATCACACTGTACTGGGATCGATCCATCATCACTGACAGGACTATTGTTGCCAATAAGCCTGATATAGTGGTGGTGGATCGAACAGAGCGGCGCGCAATGATCATTGACATAACGGTCCCGCATGATGGGAACCTCGTGAACGCCGAGAAAGATAAACAAATCAAGTATCTTGACTTGGCTCACAAGGTTGTTGACATGTCGGATGTGGACTCTGCGATCATTGTGTCGATAGTCATATCAGCCAATGGCTTAATTGCCAAGAGCCTCGATCAACACCTAAGGAGGCTCTCGTTGGGCAGCTGGATTAAGGGCTTGATTCAGAAAGCGGTACTCCTGGACACGGCTCGTATTGTTAGGAGATTCCTCTCTCTGGAGCCCTGACCGACTGTAGCTTGGACCCTGTTCCCGATACCGGTGGGTTACTATTTTTTATATTTTTAAATGTTTTTATATATTTCTTTATTATATTTGAAAATATAATTTATATGTAATCAAAATGAAATAAAGAAATAATAATAATAATATCAACAAAGTACTACTTCAGTTTAATGAAGAGGGGGAGGCCAATAAATTACTGGATTGTCAAAAATTTAAAGAGATGGGTTTCAGATGTCAGAAGGTGAATGAACTGTCATTATCCTATGGAATTGTAAAAGCAGTAGATATGGAATTAAGTGAAAAGGAGCTACAGAATTTATTAGAAAGTGAGATTGAAATTATTTCTGTGACACGACTCAAAAGATTGGACGCTGAGAGTAAATGGTCCGACAGTGAGACCGTAAGGGTTTATTTTAAGGGAAATGTCTTACCACCTCACATATACGCAAACGACTGTCGCTTTAAAGTTGTGGCGTACGTGTTCCCCGTGACTCGATGTTCAGGGTGTTGGCAGTTCGGGCATGTTCTTAAGTTTTGCCCAACAAAAAAGAAGTTATGTCCAAAATGTGGAGGTAACCATGAAAACTGCGACTTAAAATAATTTAAGTGTCAAAACTGCAAAGGTCCCCATTTTGCTTTAGATAAAACATGCCCTTTATATTTCAAAGAAAAGCAAATTAGAATAATTAGGAGTAAGGAACAGGTACCTTACCGAAGAGCTCTTCAATCATTTATGGAGAAGCACGAAAAGTCGGTGAGTTTATCTCAAAATTCAGATAGACCTGCTTTCACCACAAGTGCAGCAAGAGGTGTGGAAACGTACGAAGAGAACTGAAGTAGCTCAATCTGCGTCGGAATATTCAGTGGATGAAGAAATTGAAGTAACGCAGAAAGAAGAGGGAGAAAAGGGTAACCAAAAAAATGAACATTTACGGTATAGATTTGAATTTACTAAACTAATTTTGAAAACGAAGTGCATTTTTTTGTCGGAAGATAAATTATAAGTTAAAGTTGTCTCAGTTTTAAAATTGATTTGGGAGGAATTTTTAAAGATATTAGTGATTTCTAAAGGTGAGCTTATTGAAAAGTTTTTTAGCTTTATAAATGGGTAATAACGCTCAAGATAATATACTTATAAACATATTTCAATGGAACGCACAAAGTTTACGTCCCAAATTAATATCATTTAGGGAGCTTTTAAATCAAGAAAGAATACATATTGCTAATTTAAGTGAAACATGGCTGGATAATGAATTTCACCTTAATATTAATGGTTATAATGTTTATAGATCGGATAGAGGAGATGCATATGGGGGCGTTTCTATATTGGTACATAAGTCCATTCAATCATGTTTGAATCCAATTTATGTTTCTAATTCGGGAATAGAAATTGTTTGTGTAAAATTAGTTAATTGTAAAGACGTGGAATGTGTTGTAAGTGTTTATTGTCCTTCCTCGGTGCACACCCAACAGTCCCATTGGGATGAAATATTTACATCGTTCACCAAATCAACTATTATAGCGGGAGATTTTAACGGTCATCACACCAACTGGTCGGTAAAAACCGATAGGTACAAGAGGTACACAAATTATGGATTCAGCTCTAGATAATTCATTCGTTTATCTTAATAACGGAATGGCTACGCGGGTGAAATTGGTTAATGGGAACCTGCAACAAACTTCACCAGATGTTACATTTGTATCATCCGATATCGCGCTAAAATTCGATTGGAAAGTGTTCATATATCGGTAGTGATCACTTAATCATTAAAATATCAATTAATATTGCAAATAGTTTCAGTCATACTAAAAAACGAAATTATAAAAAAGCGAATTGGGTGGAATATCATAAAACATTAGCAAACAATTTTCATTCTTATAACAATAATATAACTTTTTTGTAAACCTAATTAATGATGCGGGACATAAAAATATTCCTTATATTAAATGTTGTTTTAATCCCACAAATAAATTTAAGCCAAAATACTACTGGAACACGGAATTGTCTGGGGTAGTTGCACAGAGGAGATTGGCGCTGTCTCAGTTTCGTCGTAACCCTACACCAGCAGTGCTATTCTGTAACCATCACTCCATGAAAACTTAGGTGAAGTGAGCGTGGAGTGAGCTGTCAGTGTCATCCCACCTGATGCTAGGGATGCCCAAGCTAATACATTTACAATCATAATCGAGATTTTAATAATATTTTTATTCTAATTCTAATGATAATTTTGTATTATTTTAAAACAAGTATTTAAGTGTCTAAACATCAAAACACACACAGAGCGGGTGCGGGGCGGGAGCGGGTTGGGCGCGGGAGTACGGCGGGTATAATAATTTGTAATTATATGGATGTCAACACACAGAACGCGGGCGCGGGTCGGGCGCGGAGCGGGAGCCGCGCCCGCTGACACAACAGCGCGGAACGGGAGCAGGTCGGGAGTTGCGTTGTGCTATTCTGTAAAAATTCCGTAAAAACTAAGTGTAGTAAAATATCAAAGTGAGCTTGGAGTGAACTGTCACTGCCTTAGCATCAGTAGGTATCGATGACAATGACTCACTCCACTCTCACTTCACCTAAGTTTTCAAGATAAGATGGTTACAGAATAGCAATGTGGGTGTAGTGGCGTTACATTCGTTGCAATACACGTATCGATGATATTCTCCATATTGATGTTTTTTTTTATTAATGTCAAGAACCTACAAGTTTTTCCATTTTCGCGTTCTTCTCTTTAATAAGTAAAAAATAATAATTCTTCGTCCGTGTCAGAATCACCCAACATTTTCACACTGCAACCGCTGTCGTCTGTCAAAGTACAACCGCGCCCGACCCGCTGCCGTCCCGCGCCCGACCCGCTGCCGCCCCGCGCCCGCGCTCTGTGTGAACACGATGAACCGCGCGACTCACGCGATGAAAACGACCCGACCCGCTCCCGCCCCGCACCCGCTCTGTGTGTGTTTTGGGCTTAATATACTATTTAAGGAAGCTTTAAATAAATTAGCAAAACAGATATTCAGTCAGAAACTCAATTTTGTTTTACTTACTCAATTTTTTTCCTAGTATCGTACGTAGCTACGTAGCTACTTACAATAAATAAAATAAAACATTCACGTTTATGCTAGTTAGTAAAAAGCGACATAGTTTGTTATTATGAACCCATTGTTAGACTGTTTATTTAGATAAACGCAATCCCATGACCCAATTGCGATGTTTTTGAAGAAGCGATTGTGGATCGAGTCCAGTAAAGACTGTGCGACCTTGTTCAGCGTTGTAATTAACCCAAATCTATTCAATATGAAGAGAGATTCAGTGCTTGGCCAGACTGCAAAAGGGGGCGCGGGGCCGACGTGGCGCAAGATACCTAGGAACTTCATTTGAGTAGCGCGGGCTGCATGGCGCGGAGAGCGTGCGCGCAAATTAAACTCACGCAATAGCTCGCGTCCATTTAGTAAGTGGTCGTTGTGTGAGCACTGTGAGCTCGGCAAACGGCAAAACGCGCGGGTGCTGGGATCTCATACTAGTTGGAGCTGACCACGCACGTTTTGCCATTTATAGTAAGAATTTTCAAGTAAAACTATTTAGGTCTTCTTCATCCATATTTGACAAACACTGGATACGACAACACTCGGGACGAAATGTGTGGTTGGGAAGTGTGGCTAGCCGACGGAAACTATGTGGGAACATTTAAAGTCATTTATAAAAGACGTGCGGATTAAATGTACCTACTTACCTTATTTTATTGTAGGTAGATACCTTTATCTGAAGATAGATATACCGTATATCTACCTACGCGTTGCCAATAGGTAATAACATAAAGGCTCTTACATACTGGCGCGATTCGCGAACTTCACGGCGAACAATGCGGTGGCGTCGCGTCGCGCGACGAATCGCGCCAGTATGTAAGAGCCTTCATATTCATTAAATCATCATCGTAGGTACCTACTATTACTATTTACTAACCTCAACTGACATTTGCAACGCGCGCACAGGCTCACTGCACCGTGCGGGCCTGTGTCGAAGTGATGTGGGATAAGGGTAACGTGTCACGAAGTTGCGCCTACGTGACACGTTACATTCATAAATTCAGAACAATAAGAAAATGCAATAGGTACCAATGTCCAATAAGTACCTACAGCTACTACAAAGCGTCTTCTCGTAGTCTGAGTATAGGTAGGTACCTACCTACTTAAGTACATTGTTCTTTATAAGTTTGAATAAGGTTTGAACTTTGAACCTATTGTCAGCTGACGACTTGAATGCAATGCAACACCTAGCGCGAGTGATGAAAGCGCTACTATTTGATTTGTATATACTTAAATCAAATCATAAACAAATTAAAAAAAAGTATTCATAAATCCTATGTCATCATCGTTATTTTATTGCTACCAAGTTCAACTGACAATAACAAGTAGATGCGCGCGCAAATTCACTTCACCTACACCTCTGCCGCGCCGCAGTTAAGTGTGGTGTTACCATGGTTACGCTAGGCAGGCACTCAATTTTTTTTTAAATAATTTTCCCTCATTGATTGGCCCTGTCCATAGGCCTATTCGTATTCAGACACAATAATTAGCACCTTATTATTTCAATGGTTTTAGATATTTCATTGTCTAAATCCATCGAGATATAAGTACTAACGTACTAGAGAAGACACCGTAAATTCCTACTTTGTCTCGTTCAACTGCGGCGATCGCGCCGCAATTTGTCGAAGAAAACGCGTAAGTGCCGTGATTTACATGGCGCTTAAGACCTTTTTGCCGAGAATAAATACACTTCCGCAGCAAATCTAGCACTGTGGTAAATTAGGTACGGTTTAGACGAATTGTTATTATTTTAGCGCTGCAGCGAACTAAAGATTCAATACGAAGAATAGGACAATTCAGTTATTTGACGTAGCTTCTCTAGTACGTTAGTACTTATATCTCGATGTCTAAATCCAACCGTTTATGGAAAGTCAGTATCTCTAATGCCGACATTTTGTTTTCAATAATTAACTATTAACCTACGAAAAGTTCAACTGACACTAGCAAGTACCTAGCAGCTGTGCGCCATCTCTTCACTCTGAACGAGAATACGGCGATGTTGCTATGGTTACCAGATTCGCATAAAGTGCGAAGTTTTTTTTTAATTTCTCTTCATTGGCGGCCATGTCCGTATGTATAGGTATTCGTATTTTTTAGAGACAATAATTATTACTTACTTATTTATTTAAATGCTTATATATATTTCAATGTCTAAATCATACCTACTATTTTTGTCATAAAAAGTTAGTTTATTACCTACATTTTTTTTACAATAAATGAACTATGAACATATTATGAATGTAACGTGACACGTAGTTCAGAGACAATAATTTAGTAGCTATTTATTTCAATGCTTTTAGATATTTCAATGTCTAAATCCAACCATTTATGGAATGTCACTACCTCTATTGGCCTACATTTTGTTTTCAATAATTTTAACTTACGAAAAGTTCAACTGAAACTAGCAAGTAGCAGCGCGCGCAAGCTCACTGCCTGGCACGAGAACAGTGTTGCCAACTGCTACCTTCAGTTAGTAGCTAGACGGTCTGCTAAATGTAGCTAGATCGTCAGATTGTACCCAATAAAGTAGCTAAATGCTACTTCTACTTCGTTTTTGAATCCTTTCCAATCTTTGTTGTTTGTTTTTTTAATATGGTGTTTGACATTTGCACCTGTCAAATTACTCTATCTACTTCTTTTCATAGGTAATGCCATTTTCCACGAGCATTAAATTAATTAAACTGATAACACAACACAATAAAAATGTTCTTAAAGTTTACCTATGGAGCTAACATTACGGCAAAGGAACTATTTGATGAAACCATAGATATATCATTTCATACTTCCAGATGCACTCTAAAAATATCGAAAGTATTTACGTCATGTGTAAAGTAGCTAAAAAATCTAGCTACAAGTTTTATTAAATTTTTTATTCAATTGATTGACACTGTAAAATAGCTTAGCTACGAAGTAGCTAAGATGGCAACACTGCACGAGTATACGGTGAAGTGGTTGCCATAGAAACCACACGGTGATGTTGCTATTGTTACGAGATTCGCATGAAGTTTTTTTTTAATTTCCCTTCATTGGCGGCCATGTCCATAGGTATAGGTATTCGTATTTAGAGACAATAATTATTACTTACCTATTTATATATTATATAAATGCTTTTAGATTTATTTCAATGTCTAAATCATACCTACCATTTTTGTCATAAAAAGTCAGTTTATTGCCTACATTTTTTTTACAATAAATTTTAATGAACTATGAACTTAAGGTGTAAGGGTAACGTGTCACGAAGTTGCGCCTACGTGACACGTTACATTCATAAATTCAGAACAATAAGAAAATGCAATAGGTACCAATGTCCAATAAGTACCTAAAGCTACTACAAAGCGTCTTCTCGTAGTCTCAGTACAGGTAGGTACCTACCTACTTAGGTACATTGTTCTTTATAAGTTTGAATAAGGTTTGAACTTTGAACCTATTGTCAGCTGACGACTGGAATGCAATGCAACACCTAGCGCGAGTGATGAAAGCGCTACTATACGATTTGTATATAAATCAAATCATAAACAAATTAAAAAAAGTATTCATCAAATCCTATGTCATCATCGTTATTTTATTGCTACTAAGTTCAACTGAATATATCAAGTAGATGCGCGCGCAAATTCACTCCAACCTCTGGCGCGCCGCAGTGTGTGGTGTTACCATGGATACGCTAGGCAGGCACTCAATTTTTTAAAAATATTTTTCCCTCATTGATGGCCCTGTCCATAGGCCTATTCGTATTCAGACACAATTATTAGCACCTAATTATTTCAATGTCTAATCAATCCAACCGTTTATAAACAACAAATGGATTTTACTTGAAAGGTGAGATTGAGCAACTTCGTAAAATTCTCAATCTCAGTCATCAATCATTTTTTTTCAGTGATTGGTGTATTGCTTGTTTGCGTTTTATAGGTAGGTACATAATAAGTAAAAAATACAAAATGTAGTAACATCCCATCATCTAGATTGTTAGACAAACCACAGTACAAGATACAAACCTTTTATCATACCTAAATTTAGGCACATCAAGGGGTGCTAATAATGATCGATACTTATATAAACACACAAATTGCCAATCATTCTTGCAAACAAGAAAACTTAAAATTATTATAATTTTATTCATGTATTTATTTTAAGCTGATGAAATTATGTGTGTTTAGGTTGCTGTAGTCTAATTGTTTTCCTGTATCTATAGGTACTATTTTTACACACTATGTCTATGTCTCATAGATGTAAATTGATGCTATGTCTGTCATTCAACAGTCCTGCCGCAGGTCTGCTGGAAAAAATCTAATGATAAATGGTTATGTATTTTACTTTATTATGTTTTTAGTGTGTACATTAATAAATAATTATATAGATAGAATTTATTCATATGTATCACATCAAAAAAAATTCTAATACATTTTTTTGCTACTGAGCCAGCGGCCACCCGGGGTTCATTTGTCGGATGTGTGTGGACCGCATCCCACCAGCGCTGGAAATAAATAAGCATTTATTACTATTTGATTTATTTCATTCCTACACTCATCCGAGTACCTATATTTTTTTAAATCAACTATCCCACCTGTAATAATATTGTCATTATCTTCAGTATAGTAATGTAGTACTCTCAATAAGAATTCAAAGCGGTATGATCTATTTATAATAAGTACTCATTTCAATCAATCATTTTGAGTACAATGAGTTGAAACATTTCTTAATTCCAAGCTCAATTAAAAATAGTGTGTGAAATAATGAATACTTACCAGGACTGGTATCAAATCCCTGGTGTTCCTTTATTATCTTCAATTCTTTTATGGCCTTAGCAATGGCAGGATCAAATGGGCTCATCTGCTGAGAGGTAGAATATCTATCAGATTAATAATATTCACTTGTTTTAAATGTGTGCCTATTCCTTTTTTTTAGTTAACTTAATTTGTCCTACTGCTGGAAAGACGACCACTGCTGGACATGGACCTTCCCAAGCACCGCCATGGCACCACAATCCATTGAGGTTTGAATTACTTTAGAAAAACTTTTACCATTACAAACCAATGTCATATTACTACCTGTCAAATTCACGATTACACTTAATTATTGTCCCTGACAAACTTAATTAAAGTAGGTACTAAATTCAAACTTACATTTGTCTAAAGTATTTTATTGTAGCGGGTTATCCCACTAAACATCACAGACTAAGTTACTGGTACTATAGACTCGCACACACATTTATTTTCCAAGTATAGTTATGATCATAGTTCTGAGATACACCTGAAAAAGACATTTGTGTACATTAGTATTCTACTATGTTAAAACGCTTGTGTCACATATGTAGAGTAGTGATCAATAATGTTTGCAATTACATTTTGAGGGCTGCAGTCCGCCTGATTAAATTTGCCAATAACTCATACTAGCAAAGTTGAACAGCCTGTTAGAAGTTCAAATAAAAAGCAATGCTGGCAAGGAAAACTTGAGTGGATTGGAATGATAATATAGGTACTCATTAAGGTTAGCAAGTAGTATTGATAACGTATGAACCTTCGTAAACTTTTGTGACTGTTCCTGTGGTCATTTCTTCGGCCGAAAACAGTCAAGGATTAGCCCGACTTCATTGATGTCGTTGAAGTACCTTTTTCAGTGTTTCTGGCAGAGACATAGTTTGTGTAGATCTTGAGCTTGTTAATGCCACTGATAATGCTCAGCACTACTGAGGAGCCACTTTTTGTGTTCGATCTCACTAACAGAAAACTTAAGCACTAATTACGTAGGTAGGTATGCATTTTCATCCCTTCGTTTAGGACCGCCATGTTCGATACAACACTTGCTGTCGTATATAATTGTAATCTGTGCTTGTTGAAGATGTACATCATGCACTACTAATGCAAAATACATTTTAAAATCATTAAAAAGTTAAGAACGGAAATTTATCAAGTAAACTTTACACGCAACTTTACCACCCTAAAACAAAACTCAAAAACTTTACTCTTTGACTCAAAACTGACGCGGCATGTGGCAAGGCAACCAATGTTGCCATTTGCCTGGTCTCGTAATATCATTTATATTTTATTTACCCCAGATTCAATGATAATTTGAAAATATACCCTAAAATAAAATAAAAAATTGGTGCAACCTCAAAACTTTTACTAACGTCTGGTTGATAGGTTCAAGGTGGTGAGTACTGTGCGTGAAACTTTTTTGATTTGACAGATCTTATGAATATTGCTGGACTATTAATTTTATGGTTGCTATTTGTCCCAACCGCATTCTTACAAGTTAATAGTAATCATCATAAAAGTTATATTTCTCAATTTGGATTTGAAGTAACGATTAGTTAATCTAAAATAAATCTTATTTATATGGACACACAATTCAAATTTAGTTGAACAAATATGAACCAACCGAGGAAAACTGGTAGTTTTGGCTCCGTTGAGACGAATCAATACATTGAAAAACTGTTTCCTAGAACAGTTTCTCGTTTCTGGAAAACGGTTTCGTTCCGTTTTAGGAAAAACCTGGAACGACCCAGTACCATTTGAAACAGACCTTACCCTAAAAGGGCTGATAGACATACGAGCAAGCGTACTTGAGGCTCAGCGAGCTTAGGTACTCGCCCGTCTGTCATCGCCACGAGGCGCGAGCCAATTTGACAATGAAATTTTGAGCAAGCTTCACGTGTGTCACCGATGGCGAGCCGAGTAAGGTCGTGAACCTTAAAGACCGCGTACTTTAAGTACGCAAGCCACTTTGCTCCTACCATCACCCACTTTAAAATACCCTAAAAAAATGAATACCCCAAAAATTACCCTGCTCTATTAGTTTTATTCTAAATCTAGGGTAAATTACCCTAAGTTGGCATCACTGAAGGCAACGGCGGCAAAACTGAAAAGTCGGAACTAACAGCATTGCCAACTCCAAATAATGGATTATGGTGTTCTCAGTTTAAAATTACGGTAGATTTTAAAAAGTCGGGTAAATTGTTGTTTGAAAAATAACGCTTATTCCATACATCATAAAATACACGGAATTTGACCAAATAACTGTGTGATCAATGTGATCATGATCATTTTTATAAAGGAGAATGCCATATTGTCGTACCAACAAAGGAGCTAGAGTGTCACAACCAAATGTAGTTCATAAAATTACTCCTATTTTTTAAATCAGATATACGATTTTGTTATGAAAACGATTCCCGGCTTTCGGACACCAAAAATAAAAGTCTTTTTTTACTTTTGTGGTACGTATTTTCCGCTTATGTCACTGACATTGCACTTCATTTCCGAATGTTGCTACTATGTTAAAAATATAGGTACCTACCTGTCAACGAACATTAAAAAATGAAGAAGATAATTGTACCAATTTGCCATTTTATATTAGGATACAATATATTTTTATGTTGACGGAATCAAGTCCCTTGGCATGGAACCACAGAGAAAACTCTGGGTTCCCACGTACACGCGGCCTACGGGATCCGTAAGGAAAACGATGACGCTAGTCGTTACCTGGAGCGGCGACACTTTCCTGGACGAGCTACCGGATGGTAAGGCCTTCCAATATACGGGGATGGCCACACTGCCAGCACTCGTAGGATCTAACCTCAAAACTGCCAAAGCCCGGGTCACCCAGCACACTGCCCGCCACTAGTCGGGACTAACTGCTATTTCACCAGACCACGGGACGGCACCAGGGCGTCACGTCTTTCACGTTCGCATCAGTTCAGGCCAGCATAAAAAACCAGACAGGTTTGGCTACTGAAACAACATCTCTGATATATTTCCAATAAGATTATTGGCCGAACACAGTCTAATCATCACAGAACTGGTGCCTCTCGAATAACATACCTGTTAAAACTCCATCATCGCGTAGCGTCACCAGAATCGGGAAGGAACACCCTTCTCGTCACACACGCAGGACCAAAGACCTGACTCCTCGATATCCACCTTCGAGCAAGTTCTAACCACAGACTAAAAACCGAATTCTTTGACAAGTGACAATCCACTTCCGAAACCAATAAACCATATCATAAGAATTAAATTAAATTTATTGGACATTGCATGACTATAAAATTTGGGTGATTACATCTGAATGTTAATAAATTTTAATTCCTTAATTAACATCTAATTAATTATCGAAACCCAAAAACAACGCTCCGTCTCCAGTATTGAGAAACTCTGGAGCTACCTAGCTTCACCGCTAGATGTCGCCTAAGATGTCAATTTGCAACGTCACATCCCGAGTACCACCCAATTGTCCTACCTATTGTTTTATTTGTATTTTTCTTTTCTCTGTCCTGGTAGCGGTCGAGGTCATATACGTTATGTAAATATGAATATATCATAACTGCGTTTTTCATTTTTGATATAAGTGCCATATTAGGTACTAACAACATTATCACCTTTACTAACATGTGAAGTTCGAGAAGTGGGTGTACTATATAGTAAATACAACTCTGCCTAACTCTTCTGGGAAAGCAGGTCTGCTGTTATGTTAAGATTTCAAGATATTAGGAATCAGTAAACACAGTACTAAATTGATTACTTATTCAGACTACCAGCTGCACATACTATGAGTACCTACCTACATGATTATTGATATCCATTATCATTATATATAAAACCTGACACCAAGAATTATTATTGACTATCAGTGATGTATTGTATAATCATCCATCAGGAAACAAGCGCCAAATCAAGAATAAAAAGCAACCGATATTAGGTACCGCTTCATTTGTCATCAACTTCACCATTTCGAGCCTGTCACTTTCTCGAACTTAACCTCAAAATATGAAGTAGATAAATAGTTAATAAATACGAATTGCGGGAATCCATGTAAAAAAAAGTTAACAATATAAGAAGAACATTTAATTCTCCTCTAAATACACTAGGTTTGGTTGTGACTTTTCGCTTGGTACAGGGTGCCCTACATTCCTGGTCATTCTCCTTTCACTATTATGTCTCCTAAGCTTGTCTTCTGATGTCGGAACCATCAGATCACGGAACAGAAAAATTTTCTGTTCCGTGTTTTATACGATAATTTACACGGTATTTATCAAATAATTATATCTACGGTATTTTGGGTCTAAAACACAGTATTTTTAATCCATCAACACGGTAGTTTTTTTTTTCACCTGTTAACACTAATCTCAATCAATGTCATTGTCAAAGTAATTTAAAATTCCTGTTGTTATTAGTCATTGTTGTCAACACTCGCGGTAGCTCGCGCCGCCATGTTTCAAGTTTAAAAAATAGCTGCAATATTGAATTTAGTACGAGAGAGAGAGAGAGAGAGATATATATATCTAAAGAGGTCCCGTATGAGTTAGTTTCAATAATTACATATTTTTCTCACTTTGCGTATGTAGACGATATCTTAGTCTTTATTTACATAGCACATAACGGTATACGAATTTGTGTGGAGTAGGTACAACAACTAAAAAGTGTAAAATTAAAACTTTTTACAAAAAAAAAAAACAACCGACTTCACAAAAAAACACTAAATAACATACTTACATACAAAACAAAACATACAGACGAATTGAGAACCTCCACCTTTTTGAAGAAGTCGGTTAAAAAGTGAAAAATAACTTTAATTTCGGAAGTCAGTGGCAAAAACGAAAGTTGAAAAGCAAAGACACCGACTTCCGAAATTAAAGTTATTCTTCACTTTTTTAGTGTTTTTTTGTGAAGTCGGTTGGTTTTTTTTTCGTAAAAAGTTTTTATTTTGTGTTTTTTTTTTGGAAGTCGGTTGTTTTTTTTTAGTTATATATTTGTCATTGCTCCATTTTTAATTCTTTTTTACCTATTGTGGTACAGTAATTTTATTCGGTGCATCGTCTTCACATGTAACCATATAATTGATGTATACCAAATATACAGTATGCAAGGGTAAACACCGTTGTCACTCAAACCATGGGTAGTTGACTTAAATATAAAAATAAATGACCCAGTAACAACAAAAAAAAAACCTTATTTTCATTAAAGATTTTAAAAAGTAAATATCCGTCCCTGTCCCGATTCTCATGGATACGCGTTCGAAAGAGATGCGAAACAGCTGACGGCCGGTCATGTAACGTCCCGCGCGCCCGCCCGCCCGCGCCAACCGCCGGCCGCGGCCGGTCGTTGCCCTTGCGTGTAGGGTGAAATATTCTTGTGGAAAAATGTAGATTTTCTTTAAAAAAATAAAGTTGTTTTTTTCCATTGATTTTACGTTCTATAAATGAAACCAAACCACTGGTTTCAAGGATAACGGTGTTTACACTAACACCCTGTATATTGTAAAACATTTTTTAAAGAGTAACGGTGGAGTTTCTTGCCCATACGAAAACTACCTTTTGGAAGAGGCAACTAGAATCAGTTCTATTTCTATTTCTATGTATTTGACGGTCAAAAGTGCCTCTAATGTGCCTGCTTGAAATAAATTATTTGACTTTGACTTTGACCCGTGTACTGAAAATGAGTAATTAATTGAAATAATAAACTAAATTAAGCAAAAAATTGTGGAAGTAGGTACATGTGTGGACAACAATCTCCAAGCAGTCCAAGGTATATTATTTGTGACAATTAACGTTCAGTGAAATCAGTGAAATCACTAATACGACGAAGTTCCCGTAGAAACCTATTTTAGTGCTAAACAATAACAAAAAAAATAAACAGTGGTCTCAAGAACTTTATTAACAGCGTTAGAAAACAGTAAACTTTTGTTTTTGTTCAATATTTTGTTTTTGTATGTGTTCAATATTTAATTTTATATTTTAAGAAAAAATGAAAGTGAACTTTGGACTTTATACGACTACTAGCGCCACACACACTTGTGACGAGTAGACGAACTACCCAGTTACTACTGGCGCCATTGCTAACTCTAGTGGAGAGTAGAGAAAACGGTTTTTGCATGACAACTAGCGCCAATATTGTCTCTATTGAGGAGTAGCAGAAGCAGTAGTGTTGCCACCTTAAATATTTAATTAACATTTCGTAGAAAAACAGAAATAACTAACTGTAAAGGACCATGACCGAACCTTGCTATTAGAAGCATCACTTTTTGCCTTGTTTTGCTGTTTTTAACATCAAATATACATATAATACTTTGAATACTTTAAGAAGTGTTTTTTGATGACACTACAATGGATTCTGAAATAGATAACATTACTGTCCGAAAACTATTAACCGCTTGAGATCCAACGACTAGAGACAACATAAAAATAGTATAAACAAATGAACATGCAGTGTGTAAGCAATTTCACACTGAGCGTTTATAGCAATTGTGCAAGGAAATTGTATTGTGTATGTGTTGCTTAATAGAGCTTAAATTGATAAGTCAAAGGTCTCTTATCTTGGGCCATTATGAGCTTCAACGATTACTGACGCATTATGGTCAAACTTAGTGGACAATATTATCGTCAACATCAATCTAAGAAATAATTCCACAGTAGGTACTTGACGCTACTATGGTGAGCTTACCAAACACCTCACTGAATGACAGCGACGTAATTGAGAGCTATAAAGACACAATCAAAAAGCTGACAACGGAACTAGAAAGCGCTCATCTAGAGATAGAAAACTTAAATAGTGATCGACTAAAAATGGATATCGGACAATACCAGAAAGTTATACAGACATAAAAAGGTGAACATATTAGAAACAAAGTGCCTTACACCGAAGGCTGCACGCAAATAGAATATTAGAACAACGAGCTGTTCTACTCCGTCCAAGTTGATTCCTCCGGTAACGGCGCATCAACCTGACACGGTCGTGGACACGAAATCCCCAAGCGAGGTCGGAAATGTATCATTAAAAGCAGCCGGCTCAATACTCAGTTTGGAGGGAATACAGCGCACTCAATCACAATTCCCACATAAACGCACGGAAAATGACGCTTTAAGAGGATTGATTGACGAACAAGAATTCCACCCGAAGTACGCGGATGATGATGATACTGCAACGGATTTCACTGATCACCCTAAGTGCATGAAAGAAATTGCTCCAATCTGTGTAACGGACAAACATAAGAGAATAGTAATTTTCGGAGACCAGCAGGCCTACGGTCTCAATAAAACTATGACTAATACCAGGTTAGATAAATGGAATGACAATTACATAATTACGTCTTTCATCAAGCCCAATGCAACAAGTGCTCAGATTCTTAACAGCTGCAATAACGACTTCGTAAAGACATTGACCGAGGACGATGTTATAGTTTTAGTGATAGGATCTAATGACATAAACTCTTACTCTTTGATAACTGAGTTGTGTAACTTCCCTTATAAACTACGAAACAATACTGTATTTATTACTAACGTACAATATAATCATTACTTAAACGAAAATACAATTAACTACAACCTAGAATTAATAATACAAAATTATCCAGAACAAAACAAACACACATACGACACCGCGAAAAACCACACAAACCAAAATTATTGCCTTCTTTGAGGAAATAAAACAAGTCGGTCATTACACGAAAACTAGGTTTTTTCGCAAATAAACCTAAATATACTACAGGTACGATAATCCACCAAAATATTGCTGGGGAGTTGAACCAACAGGAATTAATAGAGGTGGCCATTTCTAATTTACAAAAGGCACTGGGTTCCGTATTAAAGAAACTTTTCTTAAAAGTGGTTGTGAACCAAACCTTAGACTTTATAACTATAAGCTGGTATCCTTGTTCTCGCGAACTAACCAACGACGGGGAGGCTCTTTCATATTATTAAAAAATAACCTACAAATAAAAAAAAATCCCTTTCCCATTCCCTTTAAATTCGAATGTTGTGCCATCGAAATAATTAAATTAAACTTAATTATGGTATGCATTTATAGAACACCTACACGTGATGCCATAATATTTTTGAACAATTTGGAACTTCTTACCAATAATCTATGTAAAAAAGGTAACAAAAAAAATTATCATCTGTGGTGATTGGAATGGACACACTAAAAACAATTAAAACATCCAACGAATTTAATTCTATACCTAGTAATAATAATTTAATAAACTACATAAAACTGCCTACGAGAAAAAACGCATGTTTGGACTTACTAGTAATTAAGATACACGACGCTAAATCAGCAATCCACTATCTACAGATCACGAATCAGCACAATCAGTAACGGTTAGCTTAGAAACTGATTTTCAAGTTAAAGACATCATAGCTTTTGGTTTAATAATGTAAGAGAGCTCATCAGTGACGAAAATATAATTGAAAGAGAACTTTTTTTATTCGCAGGATAAGACTATACTCGGTATAAAAGTTTGGTGAATTTCGCCATAAGAAGACATCAATAGAATCTGTAATTTGTAAGTTAGACTGATTGACAATTGATTGCCGATTGTAAATACATTTGCACGCCATGGTGTGGCAGGATACGCGGAAACAAACCTACTGTAACACCTTATGTACCATATTCTAGCACATAAATATTTTTTATTTGATTTGATACGATAAATCTGCGTCGAAAGGGAATCTGTTTTGTAAATAAATTAAGATGGAAAGTATAATCACTTTGTGAGTGAATTAGATAGTGGAAAAAATTGTGTCAACTTTCTGCCATCTGAAGATATTGCTTAGTACAATGATATAATTATATTAACAGATAATATGTTATACACTCACAAAACAGCCGAAAAAAGTGTTCCGCGCAGCAGCGTAACACATACCCACGTTTCATTCATTTTACATTTCACTATAAGTAAAAAAAAATGAAGTAATAAAAACTAAAACCCAACTACGACTGAAAAGGTATAAATAAACAAGACACCACAGACAGACAAATTAAAAATCCGGAGTCACACGTGTTAGGGCGGCATAAATCGAACAGATTACGTGTGACCCCGGATTTTTAATTTGTCTGTCTGTGGTGTCTTGTTTATTTATACCTTTTCAGTCGTAGTTGGGTTTTAGTTTTTATTACTTAATTTTTTTATTATTATTTTGGGGTTATAATATATATATTTTTGAAATGTGCTCATTAAGCCCTTTCATTTGATACCCAACATAGTACGATTAAACAATATTTTTTTTTTAGGTCCTGACTTTATTTCCTCTAGAGGGCGCCATTTTTAATTAAATAACCAGCGGACAATCAAGACGCTTCTAACGATACCTTATTTGTCAAATTGTGATGAGTGGTTTAGAAGATACAAGGGAACAGATGAACATACATACATACATACATACTGGTCAAAATCATAACCCTCCTTTTTCTTCGCCGTAGTCGGGTAAAAACGTTACAATTGGAATGTTTTCGAGTCTTCACGATTGCGCGCTTATAACATATCTGGTCATTGGCTTAGTAGGACTTAGAAGACATAATACTGAAATGTATACAAATGATCATAATCACAGTTATTATGTCAAATTCCGACCATTCATTAAAATGTATGGAATAAGCGATTTTTTTTTCAATCTTCAATGTCATACAGGACTTTTTTTAAATCAACCGTATTTTTTTTAAATCTACCGTATTTTTTTTAAATCTACCGTAATTTTACACTGGCAACACCGTAATCCATTGTTTGGAGTTGGCTACGCTGCCACGCGTCCTTTATCAATAGCAATAGCATTAGTAGTAGTCCCGAGCGGAACGTGTTGGAAGTGGGGCGTATGCCAATTTTTAGCGAACTCGCGCCACCCCCGCTAAGTTTTGTTATCAACTGAGCCAAAAATTTATTATAAAATAATAATAGGTACCTACCTGTATATAGTTTAGTTTTTAAATAGTTGTAATATAGTTTGTATTTATTAGGTAGGTACTTTATAATTTTGTAAAACAAAATGGACAAAATTAAAAATAAGAAGAAGTTGTCATCGCTGGCTCTACGAAGGCTGAATAAACAAAAAAGGTAAGAAGGCTTTGACAATATTATTATACTTACCTTTATACCTACGCGGAATAGTTTTCGAAACAGCAAATATGGGTGTAAAACCGTTGAATTTGAACCCTATGTCTATGTAAATAAAGACGCCACGTGCGCAAAAGCTATAATGGTTTATTTTTCTCGCGGAATAGATTTACCAAACGCATCAAGAGTGTGAAACAATTGAATTTGAACACTATGTCAAAGAGCATAAGGCTGCTACGCGCGCAAATGTTATAATGGTTAACTGTTTTCAAGTCTCATAAAAAGCTTTGACAATAATTATTATTATAGGTACCTATTACCCGACTGCCAAGGAAGGGTTATGTTTTCATGATAATAATACCTATAATGTTATTGGCCTAGGTAGATACCTAAGTACTGTACAGTCGATGGGTCAGTGACAACTGGGCCCGTGTCAACTCGACCCGAATAATAATACCAGATATTTTACTCCCGATTACGGTGATTTGTACAATCAGGCAGAAAATTGATATTTAAAAAAAAAAAAAAATTCCAAATACTTTGGTTTTTTAATCATAAACCGCCTAGCGTAAGTTCAATAGCTTTTTTAACCGACTTTTTCAAAAAGGAGGAGGTTCTCAATTCGTCTGTATGTTTTTTTTTTTTTTTGTATGTAGGTATGTTACGCGATTACTCCGCCAATTACAAATCGATTTTGATGATTTTTTTTTTGTTTGGTAGGTCATGCTTCAGAGGTGGTCCCATATACTTGCCTAGTTTTTAAGTTAGCTTAAATAATTACGTATTTTTCCCACTTTGCGTATGTAGACGATATAATTATTTCACTCCGTCACTGTTATTTACATAGCAGATAACGGTACACGAATTTGTGTGGGGTAGGTACAGTAAGCTTCAGAGAAAAGGACCCCCCTTCGGTAATGACATCAAACCGTTTTAGTTTTTCGTAGCTTACTGTAAATGGCGTGTTGGTCTAGTGCTTGAGACCGCGGCTCACCAATGCTCTGGTCACGAGTTCATATCCGCGGATGAGAAGGTTTTTTTCCTTTTTTAGTTTCTTACGTTTACGTAAATTATTATTTACTATTTAATTTTATTGTTATTTATTATTTAAGAAATCAAATGTTAAATTAGGCATGAGGTTTGTAAGAAAAGCTAGGCATGTTGCATAAACAATATTTATTTATTTCTTTAATTACATTTCTAGGACTTCATGGAATCCACTCCTTGGTTAGGTATACAGTTTTCTATCTGTGTAAAATTGGAGTTATTTACTTAGATTATTAATTAAACACAAAATAGATACCCTGGGTGACGGTTCGTTTATAGATATTTCTAGAAACATAACTACAATATTTATTTATTTAATGTCGTGAAAACATTATTTTTTTATTCTCTGTATGATCTTATAAAAAAAAGCCTGGTTAGAAAATGAAATGTTGTTATTTGTGCCTGTGAATTACAGAGGAAGAACCAACATGCTTAACTATAACAGTATATAGCAATATACATCTTTCTCTTTTATCACATTTTCTGATAACCCTTTTAACACAACATTAGAAAAATATGTGGAGTCAGATGGTGCATCGTTAACACATTACGAGACTACTTGTAAACAGGAGTAACTGGATTGATACTAATAAAGGTTGTTTATTTCTGATTAACGACGAGATAATGATCCCACAAATATTGGGACTTATTAACACTTGCTCTTAAGTTCCAATGCAATTTTATCAAATAAGTTACACAATTATCAATCTGCTGAGTAAAATGCCTATTAATAACGGAGAGGATGACCGTCACTATCTATCACTTCTTGAAGTCGACTTTTCATGCCCGAAACCATATTGAAGCATGCAGCACTATTTCGCATTAATTCCCAAGTTTTGTTTACCTTTTCATCCAATTTTTTTTTGGACTTTATTTCACTGGAGTCCCAGTTCAAAACCATCTGACCCCACAAGTTTTCGATAGGATTTAGATCCGGACTTTTAGCCGGCCACTCAAACACCGTTATGTCTTCTTGGGCCTTCAGCCAGTCTTGCACGATACGGGACCGATGCACCGAAGAATTATCCTGCACCAGGTAAATTTGACCCTCTGGATATGCGACCCGCACTGACGGCAGCATTACCTCCTTCAACACTTCAAGGTATAGCTCACTGTTCATGCGGCCGCTTATTTCCACAAGCTCGCCTGGACCCATTGAAGACATCCATCCCCAGTAACCTAAAACAGTCAACCTTTTAATATCTGTTGCAATATGTAATCCAAGTAAATGTCAACAAAAATAATTAGAAATAAACATAATTTCAATACTTAACAATGTTATTACCTAGTGTTAACCGCCCACTTGTTCTCAAGTCTAATACGTTTTTAGGGCTAAACCTCTGCCCAGGTCTTCTCCATAAAATTTTTCTTCCATCCTTATCTGACTTAAAGCACTTTTCGTCGGTAAATATAACAATTTCGTTTTCGAAATTAATTAATTAATTCGAAAAAATAACGAGTAGCAAAATTTACTCTGTTAGTGCGGTGATCGTCAGTAAGCTTAATTTTTCTGGCTGGTTTATAATTATGAATGTTCGCAGCGTGTAGATGTCGCCGAACAGTGCTAAGCGACACTCCAAAAGTTTCAGCACTTGAACGGGTAGTTTTAAAGGGTGCCACTGAGTGAACTTCCACAATATTACAGTGTCGCTCCGATTCATCGGTGTAAGCAATTGGGCGAGGGCCTTGGCGATCACATTTCACATCACCCGTCGCTTGATACCTTTGTATCCATCTACGCACTGTTTCTCTCTATAATGAAAATTATAATAAGTATTAGAAATAAATTAAAAAATCCAACTTGTAAGTAATACTGCAACATGATTACAACAAATATATTATGTGTGTAACGTAAATCTTACCGTTATGCCCATATCCCGTGCTATTTTCTTTATGCTTTGTTCCTGTTCCCAGAGAACAACAATTTTAGCCTTCAAAAAAGTTGTTAATCGAACCATAATATCGGTTAATAGATTCAACTGTTCAAAAACTTAATAAATTGGATAATATTACGACGCAGATGTAGCTATATACACACAAGCGGATCGACACGAAAACGAAACGATTTGAAAAGTAATTATACCCTCAATCACAGTTTAGTAAATAAGGCGAAGAAGTATTCTAAATTCAACCTTAACTCGTAGTTCATACAGCAGTTAAGTTTCTGAAGTAAAATGACGGTAGTGCAACAATCGGAATCAAGCACATTCTATTCAACCAAACATAAAATCTATGCTAATTTCAACCTTATCTTTTAGTTAATTGAGGAGTTAAGTATCACACGTGATGGAAGTTGAAATATAAACCTTAATGTTTAGAAGATAAGACTTAAATCAACATTGTTCGATGAATGGAGTAATGCTATTCAAATTTTCGTTGTGATTGATAACTGAGCCTATGGCCTAGTGGTGTATGGCACGGTTTAGATTATCGGCTGGCGCCTGATGATGCGGGTTCGTGTTCTCAACCGCACGTAAAGTGTCTTTTTGTAAGTTATTCTTGGTATACGGTTCGGTCAAAAGCCGACAAAATACCATATTAATAAAAACACGCAAATAATATTTCAGGGAGATCGATGGATGCTCGGGGCCAGAGTCACGTGACGCGCCCGCCGTCACACGGGCGATAATCTTTAAAAGTCTTGGGGGGTTCCTTTTCTCTGACGCAGACTGTACCACAAATGAAAAGTGAAAAATAAAAAAAAAATTCAAAAACAAAAACAACAGACTTAAAAAAAAAAACCCTAAAAAACGAAAATTGAAAAGCAAAGACAAAGTCGGTTGTTTTTTTTTTTTGTAAAAAGTTTTTTAATTGTCTGGACTAAAAAAGACAAGCGTTCGAACTTAAAAGACAAGAAGGCGATTTCGGCGATTCTGATTTCTGTATTATGATTATTATGAATAAAAGAAGATATTAAAAAAATAAAAACAGACTTTACTGTAGAACAAGTTCTAGTTCTAGCATTCAATTTCATTTAAAATAATAATATTTATTACATTTAAACATCAAAATAAATAAGTAAGTACCTAAATAAAAAACAATATTTTAAGAGGTCGATACTTTTCATACCGACAGCACACCTCTTTTTTAGGCGTTTTGACGATGTTGTAGGTGGTCTTATTATGCGGGTTGAGTTGACTCGGGCCCAGTTGTCACTGACCCCAGTCGATCACACGTCGCGCGTCTGTGATAACACTATAACACTATGACCTTGAACTGGCCCAGTTTAGATACGGAGTTTCAATAGAAGAGACCAGCTTACACTGGTTTTGTTTTCACTGACGTTCGGCCTACTGTACGTGTTTACGGGACACGTAGGGAAAACTACATAGACGAAGCTGTTATCTTACCTACGTAATATGTATTTCCAAAAGGCATCAAAGTCCTAATAAAATCTCTATCTATACTAACCTATACTATCTATCTATATTTATTATTATCTACACTATTATATATTAATACTATACTAATTACTATTACTAATATTATAAAGCTGAAGAGTTTGTTTGTTTGAACACGCTAATCTCAGGAACTACTGGTTGGAATTGAAAAATTCTTTTTGTTTTGAATAGTTCATTTATCGAGGAAGGCTATATAACATCACGGCTACGACCAATGGGAGCGGAGCATGAATGAAAAATATTGCAAAAACGGGAAAAAGTATTCCTTTTTGAGAGCTTCCGTTGCGTGCGCTGCGTAACCGGTTTAAGTTACGCAAATAATGGAATTGTTCCTCTTTAAAAGTTCTAAAAAAAAGTCCGCGACAGAATATGTTTATCTTTTAAGATTGACTCACTATAACCTTTGAAGGAGTTCTATCAACATAATATTCATTCTTCTATTCTATTCTATACATATAATAAATCTGTAGACGAGGCGTTTCAGTACAAAGAAAAAAAAAAAAAAAAGTTGGTGGGTTGTCCAAGAATAACCAACAGATTCCATTTCTACCATTTTTGGAATTTTTTTCTGTTTGTCTGTTTGTCTGTCTGTCTGTTTGTATGTTCTTTAGTTTGATTGTTCCACTATCACGTAAAAAGTGCGAAATAAATATGGTTAACTTTTATACTCAAATATTGTGTGTAACTCGATGTTTCATTTAGTTTTTGTTTCATCGCAATCGCTTCAAAATATCAAAAGATATATGAATTTAAAGTGTTCAAGACGGAATTTTCATTACGTAATGTACATACACGTAACGACATCTATTGACGCGAAATGATACTTACTTCTTAATTACTAGGTTTGTGAGATCGTGTGTTGTTATATGACCGTCATTTTCTTTGCGCGGAAACTTAACGCGATACATTGTGTATAGAATATAACTCTAAAGTTAGGTTAATTAAAATTTTCCAATACGTTGTTTATTTATTAGTTTAGTATTAGTGCGATAGGTGGCGCTACCTATCTTTCAAATCTTGATAATCATGAAAGAATAGTGACAAATGTTAATTTCTTAAAAAATATAGGGATTTATTCTTTAATTTTTCACTTTTCTACATAGTTTATTTAGCTTACAGAGTGTTCGAACGTTTTCCCATATATTTTGACAGTATCATTTCGTGCTCGATAGATGGCGTTGTTCGTTTAATGTCATTTTCTGAATCGCGGTGTTAAGAGTCTCCGTCGAAGAATGACTTTCGCCCAGATATTCCAAATAATTTTTAGTGTCTTTGTTTTTGAATAATCTTTGTTTTTGACTTCTTTAGTTAGTGTTGATAATAATAATAAATAAATAATGTCCGCCTCTCAAAATGGATGTAGGAACGGGTCCCGCGGTACTAAGGAGCTACTCCTCATCGACATGGCCATAAGCCAACAGGTTCGTCGATCCCGTAAGGACCTCTCGACATGCTGGATAGACTATAAGAAGGCCTACGACTCGGTGCCACATACGTGGCTCATGAGGGTGCTGGAGTTGTACAAGATTGATGCAACTCTACGCACCTTCCTTGAGTCGTGTATGGGGCAATGGAGGACGGTTCTTCGCTACCCGGGGTGTCGACAGATCCAAGGGAATGATGAACCTGTACGGATTAAACGGGGAATATTTCAGGGCGACAGTTTCAGTCCGCTTTGGTTCTGCTTGGCCCTGAACCCTCTAAGCACACTGCTAGAGGATTCAGGTCTAGGCTATCGGTTGAGGAGAGGTGGTCAGGTCATATCTCACCTCCTCTACATGGATGATCTGAAACTCTTTGCCCCCAACGAATTGCGACTGATGGAGCTACTGAAGGTAACTGAAACCTTCAGTAACACCATCAGGATGGAATTTGGTGTGGACAAATGTGCAGTCATGCATGTAAAGCGAGGGGAGATTATGGAATCAGAGGGAATTCAACTCTCGGATTCCATATACCTCAGGTCCCTCTCCTCATCTGAAAGCTATAAGTATTTGGGTATGTCGGAAGCGTTAGGCATCAACGTTGCTGACATGAAGCAATCGTTGAAGGAGCGCTTCTTTGGTCGCCTGAAAAAAGTATTAATTAGTCTTCTTTCAGGCGGAAACAAGGTGCGCGCCTTCAACGGTTGGGTCATGCCGGTTCTGATGTACTCTTTCGGCATACTCAAATGGACTCAGACCGAACTCGACGCCCTGGATAGGAGGGTTCGTACACTGTTGACCGCAAACCGGATGCATCACCCACGATCATCGGTGATGAGATTGTACATCCCGCGGAAGTGCGGGGGTCGAGGCTTTTTAAATGCGAAGACCCTCCACAATCGCGAGGTGTGCAATCTCAGAGAATATTTTTTAAAAGCCGAAGTGGGTATGCACCGCGATGTGGTGGCAGTGGACAAAGGACTCACCCCGCTCTCCATGGCTAAAGAGAACTGGCGCAAACCTGTAGTGCTTACTACGGAAGACCGCAAGGAGGTATGGCAAAGCAAGGAGCTTCACGGGCGCTTCTATCGGGCTCTTCATGAGCCCGGTGTAGATTTCTTAGCGTCCGTATCCTGGCTACGTTTTGGTGACCTTTTCGGGGAAACTGAAGGTTTCGTCTGTGCAATTATGGACGAAGTTATCCTGACGAATAACTACCGGAGACATATTATGAAGGACGGGACGGTTGACGTGTGTCGGGCATGCCACCGTCCGGGTGAGTCCATCAGACATATTATCTCTGGTTGTTCTCGTCTAGCTAACGGCGAGTACTTGCACAGGCATAATCAAGTGGCCAGGATTATTCACCAGCAATTTGCGTTGAAATATAAACTTGTGGACTCTGAGGTACCGTACTACAAGTATGTGCCCGACCCAGTTCTCGAAAATGACCATGTCACGTTGTACTGGGATCGGTCTATCATTACTGACAGGACTATTGTTGCCAATAAACCTGATATCGTAGTGATAGACCGATTAGCGCGCCGCGCAATGATAGTCGATGTTACCATCCCACATGACGTGAACCTCGTGAAAGCTGAGAAAGAGAAACAAATAAAATATCTGAAATGAAATGAAATGAAATGAAATGAAATTGTTTATTCTGTAAATAGGATATCGCAATCACTTTTACACGTCATATTGTGGCAGCGCGCACGTCTTGCGCGCGCGCCGCACGACATCACACTGGCGCTCAGCTGTGTGGGACTCATATTTATAACTTCGGCCGTTTAAGCAAACTGATATATTTTTGAGTATTTTTGTACTTCGTCGCTATTGGTGGATTATAATTCATTGGGTCTGAACCTACTGCTACTGAACCCATTTTATATTGTACATATGTAGGCTTAGATTTCAATAAAATCATCATCATTAAAACTTCATCTAGTGTTTCATTTCTCTACTGGTTAAACGCCAAAGTGGTGACCCCGAACGAAGCAACCGCAAGAAAGCTATGCCAAGTGACAGTGATCAACCAGCCATGGAGTCAGCAGGAGCAAGCTCAGCAATCTCACAGGATGTTTCGCTATCACCTCAACATATCGCCGGTATCTCACTTTCCCTTCGAGTACCACCTTTCTGGCGCGATAAACCCCGCTTATGGTTTATCACTTTCGAAGCAGCTACGCGTGATCTCAAGAAAAGTGAAGCACAGAAGGCACAGATGGTCATCGCTCAGCTAGAGAAAGAGGACATCGAGCAAATATGTGACCTGTTGTATAATCCGTCTGCCGATCGTCAATATACCGTCATAAAGGAACGTCTCATTTCTGTGTACGAAGAATCAGATGGCAAGCAGCTACAGAAACTACTCTCGGATATGGAACTGGGTGACCAGAAGCCTAGCCAATTATTACGTCGCATGCGCAATCTCGCTCACAATAAGGTACCAGACAACACACTACGGCTCATGTGGATGAACTTACTACCAGCGCACGTCCGTTCAGTGCTTGTAGTAAGTGATACAATTAGCAAGGATACAGCTCTCGAAGAACTAGCCAAGCTCGCCGACAAAATGCTTGAACAAACTAGCGAAGTGTCAGCAGTGTCTGTCACATCAGCGTCAACATCCCAGCAAGCCCAAAACC
Organism: Lithophane socia; assembly: GCA_947522985.1. Lineage (NCBI taxonomy): Eukaryota > Metazoa > Arthropoda > Insecta > Lepidoptera > Noctuidae > Lithophane > Lithophane socia. The sequence goes on along the minus strand of OX383270.1, from coordinate 209,180 downwards.
CACCTGTGAGCATACAAAATCTCGTCGAAGAAATAAGGAAATTACACGTCGAGATCGCCGAACTGAAGACGTCATCGTACCGCCACAAGGATCACGACCGCTCGCGCACGCCGCCGCCGCGTCACTACAGGCGCAACTCGTATCGCGCGCGATCGACGTCACGCCCCCGCTCCCGTTCAACTACACCGTCAACTCATTGTTATTATCATCGCCGCTTCGGAAAAAATGCAAGACATTGTACTACACCGTGCAATTTTAACAATGCAGAGAAGACGGAAAACTAAAAGAGGCGTTGGCAGTGGCGGAACCTAACGTCGAGAAGAAATCCTACCGCCTATTTATCACTGATAAGACCTCATCCATGAGTTTTTTTGTAGATACGGGTGCCAATATATCCGTTATACCGAAAAGGAAAGGAATACGATCGACACCGCTACCATATCAATTATACGCTGCAAACAACACCGTTATACCCACATACGGCGAAAAGACACTGGAGCTCGACCTAAATCTTCGTCGACCATACAAGTGGAAGTTCATAGTCGCCGCAGTTACGAAACCAATTATTGGAGCAGACTTCCTTGGCTATCACAATTTACTAGTCGATCTACGAAGCCAGCGACTCATCGACAACACTACGAAGCTTACTTCGAAAGCTCCTGGCCGCTATACAAGTACACCTACTATCAGTAGTATCAATCCACAGCAAACGTACCACGACATACTAGCCGAGTTCCCTGGAACTACTCGCCTCTCTTCAATGAAATTAAACCCGAAACACAAAGTGGAACATTTCATTGAAACATCAGGACCACCCATCTACTCCCGAGCACGGCCAATACAACCGCATCTGTATGAACGAGCGAAGAAGGAATTCGAGAATATGATAAGCCAAGGATTGTGCAGACCAAGCAAGAGTCCATGGTCGAGCCCGCTACACATAGTGCCGAAGAAAAACGGAGACTTGAGAGCATGTGGGGATTACAGACGTCTCAACTCCGTCACAAAACCAGACCGCTATCCGGTTCCGAGGATAAAGGACTTCACGTACCAGCTCAGGGGCAAACAAATATTCTCCACTCTCGATTTGAACCGAGCCTACCAACAACTGCCGGTACGTGCTGAAGATATAGAGAAGACAGCGATAATTACTCCTTTTGGGCTGTTCGAGTTCCCGCGAATGTGTCCAGGCTTGAAGAATGCTGGACAAACCTTCCAGCGATTCATTCATGAAGTACTGCGAGAACTTGACTTCGTGTACCCTTTCATAGACGATCTTTTACTAGCCTCAGAAGACGAAGACACGCACAGACAGCACTTACGAACTGTGTTGCAAAGGCTAGACGAGTATGGTATAACTATCAATCCATCGAAGTGTGTATTCAGCCAACCCGAAGTAACATTTCTCGGCTACAAAGTGTCAGCAGACGGCATCAAGCCACCAGAAGAAAAGATCAAGATTATTAGCGAATACCCAAAACCTACAAACATCGAAGAACTACGAAGATTCCTAGGCATGCTGAATTTCTATCGAGACAGCATACCTAACGCCACCGCTATTCAAGCACCACTACATACCTATCTGCACAATACGAAAAAGCGAGATAAAACATTAATACAGTGGAATGAAGATACATCTCAAGCGTTTGAAAACTGCAAGAAATGTATCACAGAAACAACCTATCTGTCACACCCACATCATTCAGTTCCACTCGGAATGATGTGCGATGCATCCGATCGGTGCGCTGGTGCTGTTCTTCAGCAGCAAGTCAAAGGAAAATGGCAACCACTGGGCTACTTTTCAAAAAAGTTTACTCCAGCTCAACAAAATTACTCAACGTTCGACAGAGAACTTCAAGCAATCTACATGGCTGTCAAGCATTTCCGGAAGATATTTGAAGGGCGTGAACTCATTATATTCACTGACCACAAACCACTCACCTACGCCATGCAAAAGATTTCGTCAGATTCAGAGACTCCACGCCGACGAAGACAACTATTATTCATCAGTGAATTTTCAAACGATTTACGACACATAAGTGGTCGAGATAATGTAGTTGCGGACGCACTATCACGCGTCGATGCAATCAGCTGTCCGAACCCGATTGATTATGAAGCACTCGCTCAAGCCCAAGCAAAGGATAAGGACATAACCGAACTAAAACAGCAATCGAATATCCAATTGAAGAGAATAATGCTACCTGGTTCATCTCAGCAAATATACTGCGAAACCTCAACACACGACGTTCGTCCGTACCTACCTCAAGAGTTCCGTATTATCGCATTCAACGCCATCCACGGACTCAGTCACCCCGGTATACGAACTACGCGTAAGCTAATGCAGAGTAGATACTTTTGGCCATCCATGAATACAGACGTCAAAACATGGTCTCAAACATGCGTCGCCTGTCAACGGTCCAAGATTCAACGGCATACATCAAGTGCCACAGCTACGTTTGAACAGTCACATCGCTTCGAACATGTTCACGTAGATATCGTCGGACACCTACTAACATCGCCTAATGGTCATCGTTACGTCATCACAATGATCGACCGTGCTACACGCTGGCCCGAAGCACACGCTGTGTGCGATATGACCGCTGAGACCGTTGCCAAGACAGTATACGAAGGATGGATCGCAAGATTTGGTTGCCCGGCCAGAATGACGACAGATCAAGGCCGACAGTTTGAAAGCCACCTATTCAACTCGCTGACCCGATTATTCGGAATAAAGAAGCTACGAACTACGCCGTATCATCCCCAGAGCAACGGCATAATAGAACGTTGGCATCGTTGTATGAAGACTGCTCTCACTGCTCGTCTCAGTAAACATAGTTGGATTGAAGAATTACCCACCGTACTGCTGGGACTGCGTGCCGCAATCAGAACCGACACAGATGTAAGCGCAGCCGAACTAACATACGGTCAAAATCTACGGCTACCGGGTGATTTCTTCGTGACGTCACCAGCAGACACCATGGACTATAATTACGTCGAAAAGCTGAGATCGTCAATCAACAATATTCGTCCGGTACACGCACAGTCGCATAACACAAATCGCCCTGTGTTTGTACACCGCGACCTTCAATCGTGTAAGCAAGTGTTCGTGCGAGTCGATGCAGTGAAGAAACCGTTACAGCCACCATACAATGGCCCATACACGGTATTACGCAGAGATAGCAAAACGTTCACCCTACAACTACCTGGAAGAGAAGCCGTAATATCGATTGATCGCCTAAAGCCAGCTTTCACCATATGCGAAGCAAACACCACCGCAGTGAATGTTCCTACAAGCACAGATGGAATAAAAACATCGCGCTCCGGTCGAGTCATCAAGCCACCGGTACGCTTCGCTTGAGGGGGAGCACTGTGGCAGCGCGCACGTCTTGCGCGCGCGCCGCACGACATCACACTGGCGCTCAGCTGTGTGGGACTCATATTTATAACTTCGGCCGTTTAAGCAAACTGATATATTTTCGCTATTGGTGGATTATAATTCATTGGGTCTGAACCTACTGCTACTGAACCCATTTTATATTGTACATATGTAGGCTTAGATTTCAATAAAATCATCATCATTAAAACTTCATCTAGTGTTTCATTTCTCTACTGGTTAAACGCCAAAATATTATTAAAAAAATAAAATAAGCTAGATGAGGTCGGCGTTTCCTATCTGACTACTCTGAGAAGAAAGGCCGAAACAAACTCAGAGGTCGCAGTCTCTTTTAAGGTCCAGACATAATCTTGGTCAAGCCATATGAGGACCATGTAGATTAATGTCTGAAATGGTCTTTTGAGGAAAGAACCACACAGATTTGAGTGGACCTGTCCAGTCAGTGCAAGCATTTGTCAGTAACCGAGGAGCTCAACTCAGAGCTGAAGGAGCTCAACGACTCGACGAACAATACCAAAAAAAAGGACATTTGGGTAGGCCGCAGAAAGTACTCAAAACTGCCAGACCATCATTAAAACAGGGAAAGAGGAGCAAAAAATAAAATGATCCACATAGTCCTCACATTCACAATGAGTTGGTTAGCCATGGTTGAAATCAAGGTGCAAAATTCTGGAATTAAAGATTCTGTCGACCATATCTCCAAACAGTATGATGATATGGTTATCAAACTGCAAAATTTGGAAGCGGAACGAAAAGCTGACCGCTCTTACATTACTCAGCTTGAAGAGAGAGTGGAAAACCTCGAACGAATGATGAATTCGTCTAAAATTGAGATTAAGAACATCCCAAAAAAGCAAGGTGAAACAAAGGATGACTTATGCAACATTATCACAGAAACAGCAAGCGTCCTGAAAACCCACCTGCAGTGCCAAGATATAAAAGACGTCTTCCGTTTAAATAAAAAGGATGGCGTTTCCACCATCATGGTTGATTTCACAACCACAACAATGAAGGATAGCATCTTAAAAAACTTGCGGCAATTCAACAAAAATAACAGCCAAAACAAGCTGAATACTAACCACATTAAGAAAGAAGGTCAGAAAAAACCAATATATATCACTGAAATCCTGACACTTAAAGCACAACGTCTTTATTATCTAGCTAGAAACTATGCTAAGGATAACGGCTACAAGTTTTGCTGGACATCATTCGGGAAAGTTTATCTGCGGAAAATTGAAGGTGATAAGCAAATATTGATTAAAAGCGAATCTGACATCAACAACCTTCGTCTGGTCAAATGACTAGCGATCATCTCTGGTTTTTTTATTAGCACTATTTATGTAATTTCTTGTTATCTACTGCTGTTTGTCCTAATGTTTTTAGTTAATTTAATTTTTTTATCTACTGAATCCAAACACACATTTTCAGAGTACACTGCAACACAAATATACATTTCACATCCACATACACAACCACGTTTACCAATTATCGCATTTTACAAATAGAATTGCAAATATGTCAAGTAGCAAGATCGTTCTGGACCTATCCCAGGCATTCCTTTATCACAAATATTTATTTTATAAAACACCAATTCCATGTAACTTAATCTTTAATTCTTTTCTCAATGGCCAATAATCCTAATAACATTTTATTCGATTTAGATACTATCTCAGTGGCAAATAGTTACTTTTGTGACACTGAAACTTGTAACTCTTTGTTACTTGAATCTGCGGCGAAGTCTTTGAAAATTATAACACAAAATATTCGCAGTATTTATAAGAACTTTGATAATTTTCAGGCACAACTAGCTAGATTCTCCTTTGAAATCGACATTATAATAAAATTCTCACAGAGTGTTGGCTCAACGAAAACAAACCAATTCCTATTATTGACAATTACGAATCTTTTTTTTCCATGACCAGGCTTAATCAAAATGGTGGCATCGTTATTTATGTCAGGAAAAACTTAAGATGCACTGTTGAGGAACCTAAATCAAATGACGCTAGTTTTCTATTGCTTCAAGTTTACCCAGATATTAACATATTAGCTGTGTATAGATCCCCATCTACACACTGCACCAATAGCTTTCTCAACTCATTGGAAGCGATCATACATCCAATTAAAGCTAAACACATAATTATTGCTGGCGACATCAATATCGATATTAAACCGAACAATACTGACCGAAACAGTGCATCTTACCTAAATCTAACTGCAGAGTTAGGGCTTCTTCCAGCACACATCTATCCAACAAGGGCTGCAAACTGTCTAGACCATATTATGCTAAACACAACCTATTCTGCTGCGGCCTTCGTGATAGATTCAACCGTGACTGACCACGCCTCAGTCATCTTAAGCCTTCGTTCCCTAAATTCTGGCATCAGCAGAAACAATGTGTGCAGGAAAGTTGATTATGATGCTGCACTTGCACACTTGCAAACTGTTGATTTTTCCTTTGTCAACGGGGACTCTGATGCAAATGATGCCGCCGCTCTTTTTGTTGATTATATTTCAAGTGCATTGACACAGCACTCGATCGTAATTTCTCGACCCTGTAGGAAAAGGTTGCTTAAACCCTGGCTTACCGCTGGTTTACTGCGATGTATCCGCCACAGAGATAAGCTTCACAGAGTTTTCAGAAAAGACCCACAAAATATAGCCGCTGAACTGATATACAAAAGATACAGAAACTTTTGTAATGGTCTTCTGAAAAGGATAAAGAGGAATTACGACAAAACTCTACTAAATAATAGCAAGTGTAATAAAGATAAATGGAATGCCGTTAAATCCATTATCAGTACATCAAAACAAAAAAATGCTGGGGAACACCTTTTAGTCCCGCATAAAAGTCGGTCAAGTGTTGTAAATGAGATAAACACCTACTTCTCTAATGTTGGTAAACTGCTGGCAGATAAAATTACACCTGCTCAAAATAGTTATAAATTTGACATAAGCCCCTTCCCAAATTCAATTGTACTACTTCCGCCAGACGAAGCCGAAGTTGAAGCGCTGATTATGAATCTCAAGAGTGACTGTGCTACTGGTTGGGATTCTATTTCCGTTAAGTTTCTAAAACTTTCTAGACACATTATCGTCCCCCATCTGACTAAACTAATTGAGATCTGCCTTACCCAGGGTATATTTCCGAAAGTTTTTAAAAAGTCCCTTATTACTCCTGTCCACAAGGGGGGGAAGAAGGACGATGTCGGAAACTACAGGCCAATCTCAGTTCTTACGACTTTATCAAAAATATTAGAAAAGATTTTAAACAAAAGACTCACAAACTTTTTACAACACAATAAGATACTGTCTGAAGCCCAGTTTAGCTTTAGGTCGGGAAAAAGCACGGAAGATGCCGTAAGTCAACTGGTAGATCACGTAACGCTAAAGATAGATCAAAAACAGAAATGCATCGGCATATTTCTCGATCTGGCCAAAGCTTTCGACACCGTCATGATTCCTCTCCTTGTGAACAAGTTAGATAAGATCGGTGTTCGCGGTAATGCTCTCAAAATTTTTAAAGATTTTCTTTGCGACCGTACGCAGAGAGTTAAGGTAAAAGAATACGTTAGTTCTGATACTTGGGTTACTTATGGCGTCCCACAAGGCAGTATTCTTGGCCCGAGTCTCTTCTTGATTTACATAAATGACCTGTGTCAGCTGCCACTTATAAACGGTAAGATCTTTACCTACGCTGACGATACGGCATTAATATTTCATGGGGAGACCTGGGACGAGGTTCGAAGAAACGCTGGACTGGGACTGCATAAAGTGAGCCACTGGCTAGGAACTAACCGCCTCACTTTGAACCTGTCCAAATCTACATTCCTCCAATTCTCTTTTGCTAAAGTTAAACCTGTAAATTTCGATATTAGACTACATGTATGTAACTTCGTTGCTTCAACGACATGTTTATGCACATCTATCACTAAGTCTACGCATGTGAAATACCTTGGTGTGATTGTAGATGAAAAGCTTGGCTGGCGTCAGCATATAGACCTCACTACAACGCGAATAAGGAAGCTTATCTGGGCATTCAAAAAACTAAGACACGTGGCCGACTTCGAACTCCTACGCACTGTGTACTATGCGCTCGTGCAGTCGGTCTTGGGATATTGTGTTACCGTATGGGGTGGTGGTTGTAAGACTTTTATGATTCACCTGGAACGGGCCCAAAGATCTCTACTTAAAGTCATGACTTTCAGACCCTTTCGATTTCCCACTAGAGTCTTATATGAGAAGTGTGAAGTTCTTACGGTAAGACAGAATTATATTCTGCAAGTGGTCAGCAGGCAGCACAGTATTACACCTTATAATGCACAAAATAATAAGAAGCGCACCATTGCAAATGTTTGCTTACCTTTGCGTTGTCATACGGCGTCCGCCAGGCGACAACGGGTATATCTTGCCACTTTTCTGTATAATAAGCTGAACAAAACCTTGAACCTAAATCCCCTTACGACTCGTGAGACAAAAAAAGAAGGTAAAGATCTGGCTACTCAAACGGGATTACAACGCAACGGAAAACTTACTGCAATCAACCTAAATATACAAGAACACAAATCGTTGGTATTCACGCACACATATACACACGTACACATGCACACATGCACACATACACTAACACACACACATACCTACGTACTATGTTTTATTTAAATTTGTTTAATTTTAATTTGTATTTTATATTTAATTGCTCATTGTAACCTAAATGGAAGAAGTCACTGGTTCCTGAAATACAGGTACTCTAACCTAGCTCTGGAGCCAGGGTCTCAAATTTTGTAAACTTTTTTCATGGCAATAAAGAATTTAATTAATTAATAATAATTCACAATAATCAAAACAAAATAATACTTTACAAAGTAAAAATGTCATGTTGTATAAAGAATAATCAACAATGTCAATTTGTATAAAACTGGTATAATTTAATGATTTTAGATACTAATTAAAATTAAAATGTCAAGTTCTAGGGTTTTTTCAAGGCTTAGCAGAGCGAGCAGCTCAATCCCATGCATTTCTGTCTTCTAAATAATCCGAAATTTTATAGTACCCTTTTTTACATAGTTTGGTTTTAATGCTGCTTTTAAATCGTTTAATGGGTAAGTTTCTAATATCAATGGGAAGTTTGTTGTAAAAGCGTATACATTGACCCATGAACGAGTTGCCTACTCTGTGGAGACGAGTGTGATGTACAGCAAGATTGTGTTTATTCCTAGTATTTATACTATGAATATCGGACATTTTCTTAAAATTTGATATATCCTTGTGTACATACAACAGGTTTTCAAATATATATTGTGAGGCTACAGTCAGAATATCTATTTCTTTGAATTTTTCTCTAAGGGAATCTCTTGGACCTAGGTTGTAAATGGCTCGAACAGCCCTTTTTTGTAAAACAAAGATATTATTGATGTCCGCACAGGTTCCCAGAGAAGAATCCCATAGGACATAAGACTATGAAAATAGCTAAAATAAACAATTCTGGCTGTATCTACGTCCGTTATCTGTCTAATTTTTTTAACAGCATAAGCGGCCGAACTAAGCCTTCCTGACAATTTTTCTATGTGTGGGCCCCATTGTAATTTGCCGTCAATAGTTATTCCAAGAAAAACCGTTGACTCAACAGGGTCCAACTCTATTCCATTGACTTGAACATTGGTAGTTAGCTGCCTGACATTTGGCGTTGAAAATTTAATCTGTTTAGTCTTTTTTTCATTCAGGAGTAGATTATTTACATTAAACCAATGCACAACTTTAGAGAGTGCATCGTTGACTTGTTCAAAGTTGACTAACTGACGTTTGATTTTAAAAATGAGCGAAGTGTCATCTGCGAATAATACGATCTTGTTATTATCCCTTATATGATAAGGTAAGTCATTTATATAAATTAGAAATAAGAATGGACCTAGAATTGAACCCTGTGGAACGCCCATAGTGACCGCAGATCCTGCAGATCTCTTGCCATTATCATCGACCCTCTGAATTCTGTTATTCAAATAAGAAGTCAGAAGTTCGAGAGCCTTGTCCCTCATACCATAGTGGTACAGTTTCCTGATGAGTGTATCATGATGTACGCAATCGAAGGCCTTGGACAAGTCGCAGAAAATGCCAAGAGCATCTTGCGACTCCTCCCAGGCCTCGAATATGCTCTTTAGTAATTCCACGCCCGCGTCTGTAGTAGAACGACCTTTTGTAAAAGCAAACTGTTTCAGATGTAGTAAATTATGTGCATTGAAATGTCCTAACATTTGTTTTAAAATTAATTTTTCAAAGATTTTGCTCAAAGTAGGTAATATCGAAATAGGCCGAAAATTCGTAGGATCAGTTGTGCTGCCAGATTTGAACAATGGAATCACTTTACTAAGTTTCATCAGATCAGGTGCACCAGATGCAATACAAGAGTTAAAAACAATTGCTAAAAAGGGTGAAATAACATCAATTATTGAAGACATGGTATGTACTGACAACCCCCAAAGGTCAGCAGTTTTTTTTACATCAAGATTTTTAAAAGATTCTAAAATGTCTTTGGCAGTAATAATTGTGAATGCAAAAAGCTTGTCACATTCTGGTACACATTCTTTTAGTATTGAATAAGCAGACGTGGAGGACGATGATGATAGAGTTTTGGTTGTTAAAATGGTAATATTTGTAAAGAAATTTTCAAATTCAGTCGCCACCTCCACGTCTGCCTTAATATCTACATCATTGATTTTTAGATGGAAGTCACGATTCCGTACTGTCGTTCTTCCCGTTTCTGAATTAATAATATTCCAAGTGGTTTTAATTTTATTTCCAGAAGATTTTATTTTATTTTTAATGTGTATGGTTTTTGCTAAGGAACAGGCTCGTTTAAAAGTATTGGAATATTTTTTAACAAATTCTTTAAAAGCTTCATCATGGTTATGTTATCTCGACTTAGCACACGAGGTTGTCGACATGTGGAATGTGAGCTTGGCTATCATTGTGCCGATTGTCGTAACGGCCAATGACCTGATAGCCGAAAGCCTCGACCAACATCTCTCGAGGCTCTCGTTAGGCGGTTGGATCAAGGGCCTGATTCAGAAGGCAGTACTCCTTGATACGGCTCGCATTGTGAGGAGGTTCCTGTCTCTGCAGCCCTAACCACCGGTAGCTTGGACCCTGCTCCCGACACCGGCGGCCATCTATTTTTTATATTTTTAAATGTTTTTTTATATTTTTATTTGAATTTAAGAAATATTTAAAAATGTAAACAAATAAGAAAATAAATAAATAAACGGATAAATAAATAATAAATTGTTGGTTGGGTTGTCATTCGTTGAAAGTATTGATCAGTTAGAGATGGGTTGTAACAGGTGAAACACGATATCTGTGATCACTGTTACTGTGTCTGTTACAAAAAAATAATAGATCCAAATATCTGTTATTAAATCACAGCCTGTGATTTTTGATAAATACGTATCTCAATCGAATATCATCTTTATTTCTTTTGATTTAAAGTCGAAAATCGTATCTATCTGTTATAAAATCACAGCCTGTGATTTTTGTACAGACGATAAATACGTATTGACTCAATTGAATATCTTCTTTATTTCTTTTATCGTATCCAAAGTTTTAACAGTAACAGTCTTGAGGATCTGTGATTTTAAGTAACAGATATTTTTTATCGTTAGGAGCAATTGCTATCTGCTATTTTATAATATCTGTGACGATAAATACGCCTCACTCCTAATTGATCTGATTGGTTTTGATTTGGTATTTTGGTTGGTTTCGTTCATTAGGTTCAAATTAAGAAGTCAAGAAACGAGTCGTTACAGATCGATTCAAACTTAATGGCGGCTCGGAAGTTAGCTTTTAGCTGCGCAGTACCCCACCCCTCACCCCCGCTGTCACATGAAATCGTTACTGCGCAGCGACTCGCCTCATGTTCCGAGCCTCCATTAAGTTTGAATCGAACTGTACTATACTTCGTAATTTGTTCGTATGATTCGTGACCGCCGCTCATTCGATTCGATCGTTGTTGGCGTGTGTAAGGCCTCGGCCTCGAATCTTGCGGGCAGCGGGGCGGATGGCGGCTCGGAAGTTAACTTTTAGCTGCGCAGTACCCCACCCCTCACCCTCGCTGTCACATGAAATTGTTACTGCGCAGCGACTCGCCTCATGTTCCGACCCGCCATTAAGTTTGAATCGAACTGTACTATACTTCGTAATTTGTTCGTATGATTCGTGACCGCCGCTCATTCGATTCGATCGTTGTTGGCGTGTGTAAGGCCTCGGCCTCGAATCTTGCGGGCAGCGGGGCGGCGGCGGCGGCGGCGCGGGAGCGGGGCGGGCATCAAAGACCCGTTCTCGAAACTAGCGGGCAGATCGCGCGTCACTATAGCCGCGTAGTGTTGTGTACACGATTGTGTCGTCGAGATATTTGTTTTTTTTATTCGCGAAAGAAATGTCTGAACAATGGCGGCAACATCTTTTTGATTCAAATTTATTCCTAACGCTCAATGTATTGTGGGCAACAACACTGCAATGCAGACGCGCGGGCGGTCACCGCTTGAATGGAGTGCACCGCTCGCTGCCCGCCGCCTCGCCGCTGCCGCCCCGCTGTTTTCGAGAACCGGTCCATTTGATTTTACGCATAAGATCCTGCCGCGCCCGCGCCGCCGCCGCCCCCGCCCCGCTGCCCGCAAGATTCGAGGCAGAGGCCTTATGGTTGATTTGATTTGTTCGACTATCGGACAGCAATAAATACACAAATATTGGCACATGTTTCTGGGGAAAGTCAACAATATACATCGATAAATACGGTTCCCGAAGAAGAAGATGCCACACACTATCCAGTAGAGTTCTTAGAATCCCTTAACACACCCGGTGTTTCAGCACACAAAATTTGTTTAAAAGTCGGAGTGCCAATAATTCTTCTCAGAAATTTAAGTCCTCCCAAACTTTGCAACGGCACTCGGCTCATAGTCACCAATCACCAACAAAACGTCATCGAAGCCGAAATCTTAACAGGTTGCGGCGCTGGTGATGTTGTTTTTATTCCAAGAATTCCTCTCATTCCCAATAATTTCCCGTTAAGTTTTAAGCGTGTGCAATTCCCCGTCAGCCTGTGTTACGCCATGAGCATTAACAAAGCTCAGGGCCAGACATTATCCGTTGCGGGGGTTGATCTTAGTATTGGTTGCTTTTCCCACGGCCAACTTTATGTAGCTCTTTCGCGTGTGAGCAACCCTAGCAACTTTTTTGAGTACGCTCCAGGTGGTTCCACCGCTAATATTTTATTTTTAGCAGTTTCTTACTAGGAAAAATCACCAGGCCTGGTCGAAAGATTCCCCCTTTTTAAATGAAGGTACAACTTTTCTAAGCGACATATTATTGTTTTCCGACATCCATGCGAACGAAGTCGCGGGCACAGCTAGTATTCAAATAAATAGTTTTAACATCAAGGGTATTTAATGGTAAAATATATACATTGGGTAACTTATTATACATATCGCCTTACTAATAAACGTTGTATAGCGCCTGTATAGTTACACAACGCTTTGTCTTCTTTTTTCAAAAGTCAAATTACTTTTGAAAGAAGAAGACAAAACGTTGTGTAACTATACATGCGCTATACAACGTTTATTAGTAAGGCGGTAAATAAACAAAAAAACAATTACATATATAACAAAATTAAAAAGAAAAAATAAAGGGGAGGGGCTCATTGAGCATCAAATAATTCGTCCGTATCGCTGTCAATGGAAAGGTGCCCAAAAGGCTGGCAGCATTGCCACTTTGAATGGCAATGCTGATTCTTTGGGCTAAAAAAATAGGCCATTCTTTGGCCTATTAGTATAATAAGTTACCCAATGTATATATTTTACCAATAAAATTAAACTTAAACAGAAGGGTATTTATGTAGCAGTAAAATACTTTTTAATTCATTGGAATCGGACATTTAATTTCGAAGTTATCACGAGTATAAAAATGCAATACGCGAACCGTTCGACGCCGGCGCCGCGCCACCACGACTTTCCCTACTCTAGAGAGGAGAGGATGGACACACGGGTAGGCCATGACCTGGAATAGGTCATAGGATACGTTTTATCTCTTTATTCCCACGGGGTCGAGACCTACGCGGGTAAAACCACGGGGCACAGCTAGTATGTATAATATGAGCCTTTTTATCCTTCCTTACATTTATTATTATAAAACAAAGTCCTATACATATAGTGTCTTATAAATAACTAGTTGATGCCCGCGGCTTCGCCCTCGTGGATGTCGTGTCATTGACTCTGGCAGGGCCGCCCATCAGGGAATTTGATTACACAAAAAATTTGTCGAAATTAGTCGCCAAATATCAGAATTAGTCGATCACTGGTTCAAAAGATATTATTAGGGTTTATTTTATAGGTGGCCGATCTGGAGAGAGTCTCCCCAGCAGGGCCACATTTATATCTGAAAAACTAGGGCACCTAGCGAAGATGTGTTTTCTCCCATATTTTGTCGTCAATTAGTCGGAATCAGTCGCCAAATATCAGTATTTGTTGGTCACTGGTTCAAAAGATATAAGGGTTTATAGGTGGCCGATCTGGAGAGAGTCGCCCCAGCAGGGCCACATTTATATCTAGGGCACCTAGCGAAGATGTGTTTTCTCCCATATTTTGTCGCCAATTAGTCGCATTTTGTCGCCAAATTACAGATTTAGGTCTCTTAGTTTAGGAGATATAATGATCAATTTGTAAGGGTTCACGAAAAATTGCCAAGAAAAAATATTTCTATTAATATGTGTAATTAGTGTAATATAATTCTAGTTTTATCGGTCTAAAGTCCTTAGAAATGTCCGAGAGACGTAAATTCTCTATTAAATACATGTTTTTATGTTTTAAATTACTAGGTTAGAGTGGCTTTAACTTCTTTGAAAACATACACTCATCGTTCAAATCGGACCACTCATTAAAAAGTTATGCGTGGCCATAATCAAAACAAAAAAATATACGGGTCGACTTGAGAACCTCCTCCGTTTTTTTCGTCGGTTAAAAATACTGTAGGAGCTGCTGAAGATTGTAAGACCATCTTTGCATTGTATAAACTCAATCTCCTTTGTATTATATAATTGCATAGCAACGGTGTGAGTACTATGTACCTACTATAGAGCTACCTTTACAAAAAATTCAAATAAGGTTTAGGCCAATTACATGTAAAAACAAGAAAAATTAAATAATTCGTTGGCCAGTAAATTATGTGTTCAGAGTTTTAATAATGTATGTGACCCAAATGAGTTCTACGCCGATTTCTTTTCACTAATAAACAAACACTTTAATGAAACTTTTCCACTAAAGACTAAAACTATTTACACAAAGTTCTTATTTAGTGATTGGGCTACTCCAGGTATTCGTAAAAGCAGGGAAAATCTTTTTGAACTTTATGGCCTAAAGCAACATATTATGAATAATACAACCTTTCATCAGTATGTTGCCAAATATTCTAAAACTTTTAAAAATGTGTGCAAAATAGCTAAAGCTCTTTACATTAGCAATAAAATAAAATCAGCTGTTGACAAAATAAAAACTACCTGGCAAATAATAAATATTGAAACAGGTAGGAAAAAACAGCGTAGTACTGAATTTAATTTAGAGACTGCACATGGCCCAATCAACTCAAATGTAGAAATAGCTCAGGAATTTGAAAACTTTTTGGAAATATTCCAGTTAAAACTACTGAAGCTCTAAATTCCTCACCCGCGCTTTCTGCTGCCTTACTTAGAAAGAATGTAAAGGCATGCCCTTTGGAGTTTAGGTTTCAGCATACAAACCCCCAAGCGGTTATAAAAGCTTTTAAAGATCTTAAAATTAAATCAACAGAAGATCTATGGGGAATGTCTGTAAAAGTTTGTAGATCTATCATCGAAACCATTGCGCCCTATTTAGCTTTCATATTTAACACCAGTGTAGACCAAGGAGTCTTTCCGGATCTCATGAAACACAGTAAAGTAGTTCCTTTGTTCAAATCCGGTGATAGTAAGGAACCCAACAATTATAGGCCTGTGTCAATTCTGCCAGTTCTCAGTAAGGTGTTTGAAAAGTTGATACTCAATCAAATGTTACGTCACTTTAATAAAAAATCCATCTTTCATGAACATCAGTACGGTTTCACCAAAGGGCCTTGTACCACTGACGCCGGTGTCACCCTCATAAAGAACATTTTTGACGCCTGAGAGGAAGCACAAGATGCCATTGGAATCTTTTGCGACCTCTCGAAGGCGTTCGATTGCGTCGACCATGATACACTTCTGTTGAAACTAGAGCACTATGGGGTTAGGAATACAGCTCTTGATTTACTAAGATCATATCTGAAAGAAAGAAAAGTTAAAGTTCAAGTAAACGGCGTAAACTCATTGGGGTCTGAAATGGCAATGGGCGTTCCTCAAGGCTCGATATTAGGTCCATTCCTCTTTTTAGTTTATATTAATGATTTACCCCAATTACTTCTAAATCAACCGAAGATGGTGTTATTTGCAGATGACACATCATTGATTTTTAAAATAAATCGACGTTTACAAAATCTTGACGACGTGAATAGCTCTATTCTTCAGGTACAAGATTGGTTTACGGTAAATAATTTGGTACTAAATGAAAAAAAAACCAAATGCATTCGATTTAAATTACCTAATGTTAGAAGTAGCGAATGTGACATCATATTGAATGGAGAAAAACTGGAGTTTATTAATCAAACAGTTTTCTTGGGAATCACGCTAGACGAGAAACTACAATGGGGACCTCATATAAAATCTCTTGCGGGGCGGTTAAGCTCGGCCGCTTATGCTGTTAGAAAGATAAGACAGTTAACAGATATAGAAACCGCGCGTTTGGTCTATTTCAGTTACTTCCACAGCATTATGTCGTATGGCATTTTACTGTGGGGTCGGGCTGCTGATATTGAATCCATTTTTATTTTGCAAAAAAGAGCTGTCAGAGCCATTTATAATCTATGTCACCGCGAATCTCTCAGGGTACTATTTAAAAAGATTAATATCATGACGGTACCTTGCCAATTCATTTATGAGAATATTATGTATGTAAGAAAAAACTTAAATCTTTTTAATAAAATAAGTGATAGACATAATTTTAATACTAGAAATAAAGATAAAATAGATCAACCATTTTTCAGATTAGCTAAAGTACAAACATCTTTTATGGGGTACTGCGTTAAATGCTATAACAAAATACCTTGTGATATATTGCAATAAAACTCTTATAAAAAGTACACTTTGTAAACAAGCTTATTACAAATTAGAGGATTATATCCAAGATAAGAATGCTTGGAAACATGCTGGTCTTGCTCCATAGGACGATTTAGTGTCTGGACAAAATCAAACTGATAGCTAATTTAGTTTTTTATTTATTATTTGTATGTCATAGACTTTTACACTCTGTCATTACTTAAACTCACGCACTGACTTATTAGTACTACTTGTAACAATGTTAGGACTATTGTAATATCGTATACTTTTACAATCTTTGTAAATATGTGAGCACCATGTATCTAGTAATTAATTTATTCATTATTGCTCCATTTATATTTCTTTTCCCTTTTGTGGTACAGTAATCTTATTGTAGGTGCATCGTCTTCACATATAATTATATAATTAATGTATACAAAATATTGTAAAACATTTTTAAAAGAGTAACGGTGGAGTTTCTTGCCCATTCTTCTCCATACGAAAACTACCTTTTGGAAGGGGCAACTAGAATCAATTCTATTTCTTTGTTTGACGTTCAAAAGTGCCATATACAGTATGCAAGGGTAGACACCGTTGTCACTCAAACCATGGGTAGTTGACTTAAATATAAAAATAAATGACCCAGTAACAACAAAAAATAAAACCTTATTTTCATGAAAAGATTTTAAAAAGTAAATATCCGTCACTGTCCCGATACTCATGGATACACGTTCGAAAGAGCTGCGAAACAGCTGACGGCCGGTCATGTAACGTCCCGCGCGCACCGCCCGCCCCCGCCTACCGCTGGCCGTTGCCCTTGCGTGTAGGGTGAAATATTCTCGTGGAAAAATGTAGATTTTCTTTAAAAAAATAAAGTTGTATTTTTCCATTGATTTTACGTTCTTTATATGAAACCAAATCACTGGTTTCAAGGATAACGGTGTTTACACTAACACCCTGTATGTGCCTATTTGAAATAAATTATTTGACTTTGACTTTGATGGGAGGATGAAATTAAAAAAACGGCAGGAGAAACATGAAGAAGGAAAGCTACAAATAGGAAATTATGGCAAATCCTAGGGGAGGCCTTTGCCAAAGGGCAAGCTGATACTAATGTTACTGATGTCGATGATTAATAATAATTTAACAATAATGAATGAAATCAAAAAAACAATATTTATTTTAGTATTTATTTAACAAATGCATGAATTGTGAAGCAATGGAACAAAATTAAAAATTAAATTAAATTAAATTAAATTGGGTAGAACTTGTAGTAATGTAAGTAAATCACAATTTGTAATTCTTTTATACGATGGAAATGTAATTGCATGTACAGTATCAGAAATAAAGGCTATTTGAATTTGAATTTGAATATAATAAGGGGTATTAAAACACGACCTACCTAATTATTTATTTAATAAAACATTATGCACAAGTAAAAAAAAAAAATACCGTACAAAGGCGGACTTAATGCCTGAGGCATTTTCTACCAGTCAACCTTAGGGTGATGCAGAGAAAAACATGGCAGGTGCACCTGCCATGTTTTTCTCTGCATCACCCTAACATACGGGATAGCTAACTCGAAAAAGGATAAATAATAATATATATATACTTACATACATACATATAAACAGAATAAACTTTGTCAGGAGAAATAACGATAGGTGGAGGAGAAAACAAGCCCAGCAAATCAGCGCCGCAACGATTCTGCCAACTTCTCACGAATATGTTCACGAGCCGCTACTTTGAAAGATAACCGACTGGCAGCCATCCTGATGTTCAGAGAGGGAGCGCATTCCAAAGAAATACCGTCTGGACAAAGAAAGAAGAGTGAATAAAACCAGAGCGGTGAGAAGGACATCGTAGAAGACGATTGTTGGTGGAGCGAAGATTTTTACTATGGGCAGAGCATAGATATTGAACATGGCAAGTCAGATAAGAAGGAGAAGTGGGTTTGTCGTGTATAGAATACAACATAGACAGCGCCCTCAACTCTCTGCGCTGACGTATTGGTAACCATTTTAAAAGCAAACGGTGCGCAGACACATGATCGATACAGATTACAGTTACAGTTGCATACAAGACTTTATCTACACCCATGATAAGAATCCTCTATAAAAGGTTTGCAATAATAATATCGAAGAAAAATGGAGGGATACGACGCACGTGAATTCGAATTTTTCGAAGTCGAATATCAGCTTAACAATAATTCTCGAGGGTTTCCACTTTTAGCACTTTATTCTACCAAATGAAACGTTGAATCGTTAGTTGTCAAAGTGAAACATCGGCGAAACGTTGGTTGGCAAGTGATAATCTGCCAAACAATTTTCGGCAAAAAGGCAGGATACCCATTTGACGATCATGGCAACTGAAGCGTTACCTATTTCTAATGAAATTATGGCATTATGAAATTATCTACACTAATATTATAAAGAGGAAAACTTTGTTTGTTTGGTTGTAATGAATAGGCTCAAAAACTACTAGACCGATTTTAAAAATTCTTTCACCATTCGAAAGCTACATTATCCACGAGTAACATAGGCTATATTTTATTTTGAAAAAAATAGGGTTCCGTAAGATATTTGGGTTTTTCGGACACAAGGTGTAAAAAATCAACCAGAAAAGTTACTTATTTTGCGTACGCTGCCTAAACTATAAAAGACAGAACCATAAAATGTTCTAATTAATTGTAGATCTTATAAATATCTACAAAAAAGTCCGCGACACACTATACCTATCTATGTCGAGTGAGGCACAACAACCGTTTTTTTATTTAAAAATCTTGAATTTTTTTCGGACTACATTTAAACGCGTTTATTTTACTCATGCTATTAATCCTTATCAAAATAAATTATTTCATCACTAAGTACAGTTTATGTAGATAATATTTGGTCTTTGAATGATTAAAATTGGACGTTTGGTTTTGAAGTTATGGCGAAATTAAAATATTACGATTTCTGCTGCACGGCCCGTTGCGAAGTGGGCGTCACCAAGGCGCATTGAATAAGCTCCGAAACTACTAAACCGATTTGAAAAATTCTTCCGCTGTTGTGAAGCTACACTATCCCCGGGTGACATAGGCTATTTTATATTGATAAGTGTGAATAAAGTTGCCAGAAGACGGTCGTCGGCGTCGTCGCCGAGAGAGGCGTATGGAACACTGGCGTGGGATATTGGCCCGAGAAGACAACACGCATTCAAGACTGGAAAGCTGTGGGGGAAACCTTTGTCCAGCATTAGGACATTACATATTGAAAAAAAAAACACTTAATTGTTATCTAATATATAAAGTCGGGTTGGTTCAAGCACTTATAACTCGAGAACTACTGGACCGATTTTGATGATCTTTGATTTGTTGGATTTGTCTCCGCCCATAATAATAGCAGAATAACTATTAGAACATCGGAAAAACTCACGAAATAAAAAATATGAAGAAAATTCGTTTTCTCATACATTCTGTACAGAATGGCTTTTTTGATGATAATTATCTCGGTAGATAGGTAGAGTAGGTAGGCAGGATACGTAAGTAGGTAGGATAGGTAGGCAGGATTGGTAGGTAGGTAGGGTAGGTAGGTACGTAGGGTAGGCAGGATAGGTAGGTATTAGTCCTCCAGACCGTATTTTGGCCACGGCGGCCAATCTCAACGGAGACTAGCCTTCGGGGCGGGAGATATTATAGTTCACAAGTGGGTGCGCAGACACAGGTGCACTCTCTCATCCCACACTCTCATAGTCCGATGGGACGGCAATCCGACACGACTGGAGAGAGATCAGGCGCAGGACCAACGGCTTAACGTGCTTTCCGAGGCACGGGGGTAGCACACCGCCAACTTCCAAACTCCGGGCTGTTACTACGAAATTCCTAATGGAAAAACCCAATAAATCGAACCCAGGACCCTACGCTCAGCAGTCGCGACCACGAGACCAACGGGGTAGATAGGGTAGGTGTAGGTAGTTAGGGCAGTTAGGTAGGGTAGGTAGGTAGGTAGGTAGGTAGGTAGGTAGGGTAGGGTAGTTAGGTAGGGCAGGGTAGGTAGGTAGGGTAGGTGCTCCGTAGATAAGCACTTAGTGCTACCCGTGCGAAGCCGGGGCGGGCAGCTAGTGGTATATAAAATTATGGCATATGAAATTATGGCAAACATTAGTAAACCGGCATAGACGAGACCTACACAAACGTTGCAGACAGCCTAATACAGATTATTATTAGTTGTGTTGTGGTGGCTGTGGGTGGGTAGGTACCTAATGCGTAATAATACTTATCTCACCCCTCTCTCTCTTATCGTATCTTTAGAAGTAAGAACTTCTAAAAAAATAAAATCTTTAATTCGGATAAGATGATAAGAAACATCGATATGGGTTAGTAAACAAAACTGAAAATCAGCGTCAGGTGGTACACTTTGTATTGCCATCTGACATTATGCTGAGCTGAAGCCCTTTTGGCGTTGTAATGATTGTTTTCTGTGATTATAGTTTTAAGGTGTATTTTTCTGTTGCAATGCCAATAAACGCATTTTTCTTTCTTTCTTTCAAAAAGACAACTTATAACTATGTTAGTCAACTTATTTTCTATTTAGAAATAAAGCTGTTGTTCGAAATGCATCATCGAATCACCTAATAAAGGAGACTCGTACAGTCACGAGCACTAATATGTATACACTTAGCAACTTTTAAAAGTGATTTTCTCCTACTGTACTGATTGTAACTTTATGATATAACGAACATAGTATTTTGGAACCCCTATTATTATGAAATAGGTATCATTTCAAAGTTACAATCGTAATTCCACGAGAAAATCGTTATTGCATTATGCGGAGTGTATACATATTTTTGCTCGTGACTGTACCTCCCCGCAATGGTTTTCAGGATGGAGTTGAAGCTTTCTCGCACTCTGCAGAGCAAAGAGGCAGATTTCCGTCTGACGATGGCGTGGAAGCCATCAACGTGATCTTGTGCAAACATACCTGATGCACTGCAGAAACGGGGCAGCCCCATCAACATCCTGAACCCGTTATTATATTGGACCCGTAGGGCACTGATAGCCCGCTGAGTACAGTTGGTCCACAGACTGCACGTGTAAAACACTTGGCAATATGCTTAATAATGTTGCAATAACGCGTAATTTTGACTGCCCTGGTACAGTGTGCAATCCTACGAGCCAACAGCCAACATGTTACATCGGACTGCCAGCGCCCTACGTTCCCTCTCAACATCCACTTGGTCATTAAGGTCGTCGGTTACATAATGCCCCAAGTATTTGAACTGGTACACTCGCAATAAATCATTCCCATTCAGTTTAATCGGGGGCACATACTCAGGCCAAGAACTCGCTTTTCTTGACGTTATATAATAGGCCATGCTCTCGAGAATAGCTCTCGAACAAGTAAGCAGCTCTCTAAGCGCCCTAACCGTAGGCATGGGGTCTCAACTCGAACAAATTATAATTAGTCTTGAAAAAAAATCATAGCATAAGTAACAATTTATGAAATTAACAATCACTAAAAAGGGTTAAACGACCAATTTTGGCTAAAAAAAAAAACTACAGTCTCTGGCAATTAGTGTCAGTCGCTGATGCTGCCATCTGTTAAAAAAATGGAGAACGAAAAATAGCCAGCTCAATAGCCAGACTTAGGGTGGTGTCATTTCTTTGTATGGGATTGGGTATCTGTACGTAGTATTATAATATCTGTGCCGTAGGGCTCAACAGCACCATATCGTCAGCGTAAATGATGTTGTTGACACTGACGTCATCAATGCGACATTCGATTTTCTTGCTACTGAGCTCAACGATTAGATCTTTTATGTAGAGGTTAAAAAGTTTTGGTGACGTTATCCCTCCTTGTCTCACGCCGCACTCTAGCCCATATGACACAGACAGCCCATCGGCCCATCTAAATGAACGTCTAAATATTATTCCACTGTTGAATGTTCTCTCACGTAAGAAATTCGCGCTGCATTACGCGCGCAGGCATAATGCTTAGGGATTTATTATGAGTAAGATAACTGAAACCGGACATTTCCGTAGTAAATAACAAATATCCATACATATTTTTTTTTTTTTTTTTACAATCTTAAGAAAGCTTACAGACTAATACACTTAAATAGTAACGAATTAGTAAACAGCTGACAATTGCTAATTACAAGCTTCCACATATATGATTACAATGTTGGATTAGAAAAGAAAGAAAAGGATATGGTAGGAATATGGTAGGAAGGATATGGTATCAGCTGTATGCCGTGATGAACCACAAAACATTCACCCATTGAAATATTCCTCGCTCAAAATTGTCCTGATCCTTAACGCACTCGTGCAAAATAAATCAATTTCTAAATACGATGGAAGGTTGTTCAATAATATTGCACTGCGTATACAAAAAGCGTTACGCCCATAATTTGTCTTTGTAAACGGTACTTGTAATAATGGTCGTACTCTTAGGTTATTTTGATTGGTGCGAAGATAGATTTTACTTATTAAATCGGGACAATCGATTGCTCTATTTGCAATATTAACAAGAAAACAAATATCATTAATATTACGCCTTAATTCTAATGGTAAAAAGTGATAACGCTTACACCGGTGTGCATAGTCATCTGAAAACTCCTGCGCCTTGAAATCTAGGTATCTCATAAATTTCCTCTGAATTAACTCAATACGAGATTTATACGTCTCATACTGGGGGTTCCATACTTGGGAAGCATACTCAAGGGTACTGCGCACGTAAGAACAATAAAGTACCTTTACTGGTTTAAGGGAATGAAAATCGGAACAAGTTCGCATTATGAATCCCATAGCTTTGGAGGCTTTCTTTATGATATACTCTATATGCTCACCAAAAATCATTTTACTGTCGTGTATCACGCCAAGATCTCTAACACTGTGCAGTTTATTTATGTAGTGACCATCTAATTTATACGCAGAATCAATTAAACGTCTTTGCCGTGTAAACGGCACATGAAAGCACTTAGACACATTAAGCTGCAGGTTATTATCCCTGCAATATACCACAAACCTGTCCAGATCGGACTGGAGTTGCTCCGCATCAGATAATGTACGCACCGATTTCAGGATCTTCATATCGTCTGCGTATAAAAGGATATGTGTGTTTCTAAAACAGGTTTTAATGTCTGAAATAAATATAATAAATAATAATGGACCCAAGATCGAACCTTGGGGGACTCCTGAAGGGATAGAATTCCATCGAGACGTATATCCCCGTAACACGACAGCCTGTGATCTATTTTCAATATACGACGAAAACCATCGAAACAAATCACCGTGTATACCTACAGACAATAACTTCTGTTGAAGCACACGATGATCTATCCTGTCAAAACATTTACTGTAGTCGGTGTAAATCACGTCCACCTGATGACCTCCCTCCATTCCGTCTGTTATGATCGCGTTGGACAATACTAAGTTGGTGGTAGTAGACCGTTTTCTGAGAAATCCATGCTGCTCATCACTAAAGTGATTTTTCATAGCCGAGTAAATTTCTGTATACACTAGTCTCTCTAAGACTTTTGAAAAAAGACATAATTTGGATATAGGCCGATAGTTTTGCACGTCGGATTTATCTCCTTTTTTGAAGATAGGTGTGACAAAGGCAGACTTCCATATATTAGGTACGACACCGCATTTCAACGACCAATCAAACAAATAACAGATAGGCACCACCAGGCTCTTTGCACAGTTTATTATGAAAATAGGAGGGATCATGTCTGGTCCACCCGATTTTGACGGGTCTAGATTTTTAAGTAGTTTTAATACCTGATCCGGACAAACTGTGACCGAGCTCAGAGATACTGATGTAGTAGAATGGGTATCAAAATTCAAATTCAAAACACTTGAAGGAGTGTCCTGAAAAGTTGACTGAAAGTAAGAGGCAAAAAGTTCAGTGACACTCTCACCTGTGTCTGCGGTCCCATCCATATAGTGAAATACTTTAGGCAAGGTGTTATTACGCCTTTTACTCTTCACGTACGACCAGAATATATTAGGGTTATTGACGATTGAGGCTTCTATTTTTGTCATATAAGCAGAAAAACATTCTTTTTCCAGCTGCTTGGCGCGGCTACGCAAGAGAACAAAGGAGTGATAATCCGATATGTTACCGTATATTTTATATTTTTGATGATGTTTATATTTTTCATTTAAAACTTTGATCAATGCACGAGTGAACCAGGGGGGATGAGCGTCTTTTTTTGTTGTTTTAACCGGAATGTGTAAGTCCCTGAGTTCGTAAAGTTTATTATAAAAGAGGCAAACAGCTTGGTCCAGAGATTCGGCAGATAAAAACTCGCTCCAGTCTACCCGATCCAATGCAGTAATTATAGCAGGATAATCGGCTTGGTAGTATAGGTACTTTGCGCTGTGTTTTTCAAAACATTTGTGTATCTCGATAAAGTCAGCGTGTATAACTAATGGTTTGTGGTGCAAATCTACTGGAGTGGCCAGTGGGTCACAACATTCCTTTACTTTTAGCAATTCATTTGAAAAAACAAGATCTAATAACCTTCCATTGATGTTACACACGCTATTATATTGAGACAAGTTACAAGTGTTTATAGTATCAAAGTAATTTATAATGTGTTGAGAAGTCATACCTGTGGGGTTCAGTTCAGCACTGTCACTCCGGCTGAGCCATTCTACATCCTTACCGAAGTTAAAATCACCAATTATAATAAAAATGTCCATTGGGTGAGTGGTTATCAAATTATTTAAGTTCTGATGAAAATTTTTTAATTGGGTTGCGTATGAATTGCCCGTATTTTCTTTACACAGATACAGCGAGCAGATATGGATATTATAACTTACAGTAGGTCTCGACCTCCTTAATGTGATGGTTACCCATAGATCTTCCGCTGTAGTACGCCAGTCATATCTTTCGATAACGGTCAAATCGTTCCTCACTGCTATTAACACCCCACCACCCCGTGTTTGTGCTGTTCTACAATAATCGCGGTCGCGCCTCCATACAAGATACCGGTCATCCATAAACTCACTATCGTCAATATTATCTGTCAACCAGGTCTCCGTAAATATAATAACGTCGTACGAATTTAATAAAATGTTACGATATAAACTATTTGTCTTCGTGCGCAGGCCTCGTACATTTTGGTAATATATGTTAACCATTTCTGAACCACACAATAACTACATAGCCGATTGTTTTAATAAGTCTAAATATGATGAATAAATTCAGAAGAAACCAATAATAACATAATAGAATGCAGGTAGAAAGTAAAAAATATGGTAATGTCCTAAGCACAGCAGTGCACAGTGACTTAATAACACACAAGTTTGAAAACACTACGACTAATGAGTTGCGATATTGTATTGCAGAATAAGCTTATCTATACAAGCAAGGCGCTTAAAAATGAATCTTAAGGTTAATGTAATTAGATCCACAACGGCACACCTGTGAACAACCACATCATTACTCCATTTACAAATGAATAATAAGTTTAACACGGAGCGACACATTAACTTTTGGAATACACTAGTAGCACTCCCGATGATATGGTTCTCAATCTTTTTTGCATAATATGGTTTAACACGAAACGAATAAAGCTTTATTTTGCATTGTTAGGTGGTTGTTCACGTAAATACGTTGATTTCCCGGCAGATTGATATGCCCTGTGAAAAGAGCAGAAGTTTTAAACGCCAGTCTAGCAGCTGCAATAAAGTCCTCCTTAACGTAGCGATTCAAGAAAGACACGATTATGGGCTTCGCATGGTCTTTTTCTCGTGTTGGAACTCTCGTAATAAAGTTAATCTGAGCTTTTGAGACTGGGTAATCAACTTTGGTGCCGATTTTTCCAATAAGCTCGAAAAGGTTCTCGCGGTCGGTTTGAGGGATGCCTTTAATTTCGATGTTGTTTAATCTAGTCCACTGCTCCTTAGCGTTAGAGTCCGCTTCTAATTTTTCTAATCGAGCCTGGATGTGATCTACTTGCTCCTGTACCTTCTCCACGCGCATAAGACGAGTCTCTATGTCTTTAATTCTTCCATTAAACTCCTTCAGCTCCCGGTTAGTGTCACAGAGTGACGACTTGAAGCCAGCTAACTCAGTGCGCAGTTCAGCAATCTCATCTTTTAAGCATTCTAATGGGGCTAGTTTGTCCGCCAGAGATCTTATTTCCTTCAGTATAAGTGATTCAGTCAGTGATATTATAAAACAAAGTCCTCCGCCGCGTCTGTCTGTCGTCCTGTTCGCGACAAACCCAAAAACAGCACCGATTTTCATGCTGTTTTCACCAATGGATAGAGTGGTTCTCGAGGAAGGTTTTGGTATATTAATAATAACCGACATCCACGTGTCATTGACTCTGGCAGAGCCACCATCAGGGATTTTAATTTTGATTACACAAAAAATGAGTCGAAATTAGTCGTCAAATATCAGAATTAGTCCACTGGTTCAAAAGATATAAGGGTTTATAGGTGGCCGATCTGGAGTCTCCCCAGCAGGGCCACATTTATATCTCAAAAACTAGGGCACTTAGCGAAGATCTGTTTTCTCCCATATTTTGTCGCCAATTAGTCGAAATCAGTCGCCAAATATCAGAATTTGTTGGTCACTGGTTCAAAAGATATACCTAAGGGTTTATAGGTGGCCGATCTGGAGAGTCTCCCCAGCTCAAACTCAAAGCATTGATTTCAATTAAACCATTTACAGGCACTTTTGAATTGTCAAGGAGTCGGTCGGTCAGAAATATGAAGCTAGTTGCCCATTCCAAAGCGTAGTAGGTACCTATGGAGAAGAACGGGCAAGAAACTCCATGGCCACTCTTTTAAACAAATAAATTGGTTACATCATGAGAGTCATATGTTGAAATTATACATGTGAGAAGAATGTGGAAAGCAGAAAGCACGTTACAAGCGTCCGCAAATATAAATAAAAAAAAAAACAAATCAAAAATTAAAATAAGCCATGGCAGCTAAGAGATGACCAGTCACAACTGACGGCGCCCGTTCACGAACATGACGCATGGATCAGCACCATTCAGCTCTACCATTTTGAAGGGAGCTAAATGATCCAACATACGCGCCACCATCAGCGAGACATCTGAGTAAGCATGACATATTCCCAGCCGCCAGGGCACAGAATAAATAAGAGCAGAATTTAATTTTCAAAATTCTTACCTACTTTCATAGGGCTGTCACTCGGTTATTGAAAATAAAAGAAAACCGGGCAAGGTGGGAGTCGAGATTCGGCAATGAGCACAGATAGATGGACAGACGGACGGATGGCCGGACGGACAGACGGGTAGACGGACGGACAGGCACTGATAAGTTTACCGTTTTCCAATTTTGGTAAGGAACATAAAAAAATAGTGTAGCTTTGAAAGGCTAAATGGTTAATTATGTTAAGCCCAGGTACGCACGAGAGATTTTTTCCCGTGGTGATTTCTTTTCGCGCACTGATTTGTTGGATAGTTGAAAATACAACAGTGTGTTAAGTAAGTACCTATCTAATAGAAAAGGTCCAACGGCATCTTGCTAAGACCACGTGAACAGTCCTCAGTTACTTCATGTGTAAAGATACTTTGGTACCTACATACCCACTAAAACAAAAATACGAAACAAATTGGAGACGAACAATAGCACACCAATTGATACAGGCGGTACCTGCTTAAACCATAAGAATAATAAATAATAATTCTTATGGGAAAACCTCATCGCCATCCTAGTTATTTTGGATATTGGGTAGGTACCTAACTCGTAACTAAATAATTCTGTAATAAGCATTAAAAATGTGCAAGGTTTGTGGAGTGTACAAAGGACAGGATCCTTTGGATATAAAAACCCTACTATTATTAATACGCACAGTACAGCAATTTGGCATTTTTTTAAATAAAAAACTAAACTTCCGCGTCGTACCTATCGCTGCCGCTGGCACACGGCATACCCCTGCACTAATCTTCACACTGAGCCGGCTCAAACCGGTTTTTCTTCTAGCGGGCGCCGGTGCACCCCCCGCGCGCCTTATCCGTGACAGGCCACGCACACATCGCTGTGCGTGTAGTAGTGCTCCCGCGCGAAACGTTAGTATGAAGCTTACAGTCTGCTTCTTATTTAGTCTTGTGGCCAGGGCACATTCAAGTCAATCAAAAACATATTACCCGGTAAATGGTAGCTCTATAGTATAATAATAATAAATAATAAATTTATTATTATTTATTATTATTAAAAAAATATTTATTATTTATATTAGTGAAAAGAAATCGGCGTAGAACTCATTTGGGTCACATACATTATTAAAACTCTGAACACATAATTTACTGGCCAACGAATTATTTAATTTTTCTTGTTTTTACATGTAATTGGCCTAAACCTTATTTGAATTTTTTGTAAAGGTATGTAGGCGCAAAAAGTTATTGTTTGTCCACTGTGATCAGATGGCAATTTATTTACAATTTCTTTATGTAAGTAATCACAATTACAAAAAAATATTATCTATACAAGTGGCAGAAGAAGCTGTCACTCGGGTTGGTTCAATAAAAACATTTGACAAATCAAATGACCTAAAAAGACTTAATAATCGGACAGTATTCGAGTTATTTTCTAATAAATTAATGTTAAAATCACCACATATGATTATTGACTTACTATTAGCACTAAGTTTCTTTAGCACCTCTTCCATTACAGAATCAAATATAGGTAGATTCTGGTAGCTTGGAGGTCTATATACGCATACTATAACAGGCTTATCAAGCTCAACACAGGACAATTCAATGGTGTGTTCAACAGACAGTCCAATGATGTCTTTCCGTTCTTTTGATTGAATAGAATTTTTTACTAATATTAATGAACCGCCATGTATCATACATTTTCGACTGAAATGGCTAACTACACAATAATTTTCATAATTAATTGACTTTACTTGATGGTCTTTTAACCAATGTTCTGTTAAACAAATGACATCAAACTTGGTATTTTCATCTCATTCGTTGACGCCCTTTCATTCTTTTCCCCTCTCGAGGGTACCACATTGTGATATCTTTAGACCATTTATTTCTCTTGTTTCTTATCATGTGGCCTATCCAGTTCCATTTAAGTTTTTTCACTGTCAATGTGACATCTGTAACTTTGGTCTTACGTCTTATTTTTGATAGTTTGATTTTGTCCCGTAACTTGATGTTTAGAATGCTTCTCTCCATTTTATTTTGACAATATTAATATTTCTCCATTTTATTATTTAGGGCCCAAGTTTGGGATCCGTAGGTTAAACATGGCAGTATACAAGAGTTGAATATTTTAGTCTTGTCCTTCATTGGTATGTGTGGATTCTTCATGACTTCTTTGAGGGACCAAAATCTTTTCCAGGCATTGCTTATTCTGGTATCTATTTCCTTTTGCATTTGGTTTTTTGGTGAAATTATTTGACCTAAGTATGTGTATTGATCAACATATTCTATTTGGTTGGAATTTAGGTGTTTATAAGTGATTTGTCATTAATTTGGTTTTGTCTACATTCATAGTCAAACCCACCATTTTGCTTTCTCTTTCTAATTGCGTTAACATGATTTTCAAGCTTTCCTGGTTCTCACTAAGCAGAATCAGGTCATCTGCGAATCTTAGGTGGTTTAGCTTTTCACCGTTTATATTGATTCCAAATGTATCCCAATCCATTTTCCTGAATATATGTTCTAATACTGCCGAAAATAGCTTTGGCGACAAGGGGTCTCCTTGAAGTACTCCCTTGCTTATTTTGAATGCTAGGCCTTTTCTTTCAGTTTGGATTCTTGCTGTTGATTCCTTGTATTTTTTTTTATTAGCCTGATATATTTAGGATGTACTCCTTGAGAACTTAGAGCCTCCCATATGTGTGTATGTTTCAGAGAATCAAATGCTTTATTGTAGTCTACAAAGGCCAAATAGTATATTTTTCCATATTCTTTATTTTTTTCTATGACTTGTTTTATGACATGGATATGACCCTCCTGATCAGAAGGTCTAAGTAACAAAACGTCCAACATCGCGAAACGTCTAATGAGCAGTAAGTCTAATTAGCAAAATGTCCATGTAGCAAAATGTCCAACTATCAGATGGTCTGTATAGCAGAACGTCTATTTAGCAAAAAGTCAGATTCTCAACATGTTTGGGTACTCAGGCACAGAATTCAACACACACATTGCATCGGGAGGGAAAACGGACACAGCATTATAATATGTACTACATACAGACTCTTTGATCTATGTATTCGTAGCGTATATCATATTTTTTTAATGGCGACTGACACTTATTGTCATTAATGCTATTTGATTAGCATTACTCATTTGTTTTTTTCCTGTATCGATTGATAGTTCTAGCATCTAAATTCTAAAAATGGATGAAGAACAAACATTTACTTTTATTGAAAGTCAAAAGAAGAAGCGTGTGCTGCTGCTGGGTGGTCACAGGTACAATTTAAATATCACAAATAAGGGAGGGTCAACTCTATGGAGATGCTCCCAGCGCAATGAGTGTAGTGCATCTATTACAATAAATAAAGACGAAAACAAGATAATTCGTCGGTTAAATGAGCATACCTGCAAAGCAAATTTTGATAAAAACAGGATTGACATAGTGATGGACAAATGTAAGAAATTAGTTCGTCAAAAAGCAAAACCTGTCCAGAAAATTTTTGAGAAAGAATTCGGAAAAGTGGATGAGATTCAACAGGTACCAGATTTTACCTCAAAAAAAGACACACTGTTCAGGGCTCGTCGCAAATATTTAAATGTTTGTAAAACTGAATTCAGAAACTTGAATGATGTTACAATTCCAGAAATAATGGCCGACAGTTTCCTTGTTTGTGAAGATGGATGTGACAATAATAAAATCTTAATATTTTCAACACCTGTGAGTAGACAATGCATTAAGACATTGAAAAATAAGATGTATTTCATTGATGGAACATTCAAAGCTACACCCAAGCCATTCTACCAGCTGTTATCAGTTCATGTTGATTTGAATAGCTGTGATGATTTAACTTGTGTTATGGGAGTTATATACGCGTTACTACCTGACAAGAGACAAGAAACCTACGAACGCTTATTTGGCCTCATCAAGCAGCATTTTGAAATAGACATGATGGCCATTAAATGTGATTATGAGATAGCGCTTATCAATGGAATTAAAGACGCTTTTCCAAACACTCAAATAACGGGCTGTTATTATCATCTTAATAAGGCCATTTGGAAAAAAGCGTCAACATTGGGTCTTCCTGAAAACAGAGAGTGTAGAAACATTGTCAGAGTATGTTCCAATTTACCTCTGCTACCTTCTCCATACATTACGGAATGTTGGACTAGCATTGTTGAAAACGCCACGAAAAGCGAAGAAATGGTGGTTTTTTTAAATTACTTCAATAAACAATGGCTTCAGTCTCTGGCAGATATAATAAACTGTCCTAGTAATTATAATTTTCGCACAAACAATGCACTCGAAGGGTGGCACAGGCGGCTAAACACGAATATAAAATCAAAGCCAACCCTGCTACTATTCCTCAAAGCTCTTAGAAAAGAAGCGCTTTGGCAAGATCGCAAATACAAAAATAAGTTATTTGAAGGAAATAAGAGAAGAAAGATCGATATTATGTTTAATGCCAAATACAAAAGAGAGCTGCAAAAGCTTGAATGCCAAAAAGTTAGTCCATTTGAATTTTTGACAAACCTTGGCCATATCAAAAGGATATTAGGTGAATAAATGCAGGGGAATTTGTGCGCCTAATATCCTAGAGGCTACTAGGTTTTTAACTCAGTATTTTTTTTAAGAAATAAATTTAATGTAATTTATAAATGACTTTTACTTTCTATCATGAGTGTACACATTTTAAAAATGACTTTTTGCTAAATAGACGTTCTGCTATACAGACCATCTGATAGTTGGACGTTTTGCTACATGGACATTTTGCTAATTAGACTTACTGCTCATTAGACGTTTCGCGATGTTGGACGTTTTGTTACTTAGACCTTCTGATCAGGAGGGGATATGATCCATTGTTGAGAAATCGCTTCGGAATCCAGCCTGTTCTTTCGGCTGATTCTCGTCCAGTATTGAGCTAATTCTGTTTAGTATCACCTTTGAGAATATCTTATATAAATTCGATATCAAGCTGATGGGTCGATAGTTATTTATTTCGGCTTTATCACCTTTCTTATGGAGCAATATGATGGTAGACACTGTCCATTGTTTCGGTATGGTTTCTGTGGTGAGTATGTCATCGAACAGATTTGGAATGGCGTCTATAATATGGTCTAGGCATCCTTTAAGAATTTTATTTGATATTTTATCATCTTCAGGAGCTTTTTTGTTATTTTGAGACAGAATTGCCTGTCTTATTTCAGTTCCTAATATTGAGGGAGTAGGTTCTTCGCTGTCTTCTGGTAGGTATTGCGTGTCTGTGTCTGTGTTGTATTCGTCATCATATAAGTTGCTGTAGAAGTCTGTTGCTATTTCTCTGATTTCGGGTCGCTTTGTTTCTTTCTTTCCAGATTTTTTACTTCTAATGCATGGAATCCAACATGTATTCTCCCTTAACTCTTTTAAAGCTTTGTTGATTCCTCCAGATTTCTCAATATGGTATTGGATGGTCCTGTTTCTCAGCTGTTTTCTATGTGTTCTAATTTTTCCATTGATTTGTTTACATATCTGTGCTATTTATTTTTATATAACAGTATTATATTTAACAGTTGCATAAATAACTATTACGTCAGTTTTTTTTATGTTTTAGAGCAATGCAGTTGCAGGCCAAGCGCAGTGCGCATGTATCAACGTATGATCCGGCGAATTACGAGTAAGTTTTTTAAAATTTCATATGCTGGCACTTCACTTGGCGTATTTGTCAAAATATTCGCGTTACTTGGGCTTGGGTGATACAAAATAATGCCTTTTATATTTTGAAATAAAGCTGAATTTGTATTAATGACATAAAGCCCGCGCCAGACATAGTCACATATTTGATCAAACACCTTTGATAGACTTTGATCACACATTTGAACACTTGTTTGCATTTACCGGCCAGACATAGTCACATATTTGATCAAACACTTTGATAGACTTTGCTCACACATTTCACCACAGGCTATAATATAATATATATACGCCTCTTGCCTCACCCCTGGTGAGGCAAGAGGCGTATATATATTGTAAGACGTACCAGATAAAAATAACAGATATTAAAAAATAACAAATATCAATTTGTTCCTAACAATATAAAATACCCGTTACTAATTAATTAATAACAGACTCTCAAGACTGTTACCGCGGCTGTTACATACACACTGACACAAAGGAAGGAATATAGCAAGGTTATCAATTTCTCTCTCTTTCTCATTAAAGAATGGAAGATATTCAATTGAGATTTAAATACGTATTTATTTATCGTCCGTACAAAAATAACAGGCTGTTAATTTAATAACAGATATTTGGAACTATTATTTTTTTGTAACAGTAACAGTGATACTGATAACAGATATCGTGTTTAACC
The DNA here is from genome assembly GCA_947522985.1 of Lithophane socia. NCBI lineage: Eukaryota > Metazoa > Arthropoda > Insecta > Lepidoptera > Noctuidae > Lithophane > Lithophane socia. Next base: position 175,132 of record OX383270.1, on the reverse strand, counting down.
TGTTACAACCCATTTTTACCACTGGTGACATGCTTTGCAGCACGCAGTGTTGCCAATTTATAATTTTATATGCAGAAAAAAATTTGCAGAGTTCCTGTTTAGCACACTTTTTCGTCGTTTACCTAAAGTGGGTGGTAAACGTGCGTACTTAAAGTATACCGCGGTCTTTAAGGGGGATGCGCCAAGGTAGCCCGCGAAATACAAATTTTCTTACATTTTTGCAATTTGCAGGTCAGTGTCAGGTTGTATATTGATCTATATATTATTTGCGGCCGTAACAAATATGGGTTTACAGAATTATAAACATTAGAATCAGCAATACAACTCTCTAAGTTCATGAAAGTGCCAAATGTCATGATTTCATGAAATAGTCATTCAATGCACTTACATGAACGTATACTCCATATGTTTAGGTAGTTAAAAAAGGGTAAACAAAAAAAACCACGTGACTCATAGATTCTAAACCTTTTATTTCAAATGTTAAAATCATATTATACCAGCGCCTCGTCCTCGAGATTAGTAATTTACACATGTAGTTACGCTAGTTGTCACCACTCATGCACTTAGTTGAGAAAAAACAATATTATATTCAATTATTTTTTATCTATGGCAATTTAATTTGACATACCCACAAAACATTTTTTTTTTTTTAATTCTTGTGGTTACTTCGTTTCCAGTTCCGCTCTCAGACGATGTCGCCAATCATTCGCATTCTAGTGCTCAACCACTCAACATTCATTTCGCGTCTTCGCACAGTTTGTTATAAAAATGCCAAAACGTAAGAATTCTAGGTCTCGCGAAGAAGACATTAACCATTACAAAAATAAAATAAGAAAGTTAGAACGCAAAATTCGTGATAGACAAATAAGTGCTTCGGAAAGTGTATCAGACTTGGAGGAACCTATTGTTCTACACGATGAGGATATTGGAGCAGGTATTTTACCTATTTACTCATTTCTAAGCTGATAACAATTTTCTTACCTCAATTTTCTTCTTATTTGCTTACGTATCTACGTATTTAAATTATTTTAATGCAACCTGAACAGTCACTGGGGCTGTTTCAACGCATTTAAAATACGGTTGGCGTTCCTTCCGCTGGGGATTGTAACCCAACCTAAAAATTATTAAGACTATGACTAATCTACAAACAATAATGATGTACTTAGCTGAAAATTCTATTTCTTTGTATAAAGATAAACGATTATGATAATAATAAAAAATTGTCGTGGACTTATCTAAGTCCACTTTTTGTTTTGTAAGTTATTTAACTTACGTTTTAAAATTATCATATCTATGATAATTTTCAGATACCGCACTGCGACCAGATGATTGGTTATTAGAATGGCCACCTGAAGATGAAATAGTTCAGGACTCGAATCAAACCTGTGAACCTCAGCCAGACCCTAGTACTTCCACGGATGTACCCCCCGAAGAGCCTATGACTCATGATGTTATTATTCCTGATCTAGATAAGGAAATTCTAGAAATTTTAGGCGATGATCCTACTAACACTGACAAATACGGGCCTGAAATACGCAACGAACTTGCAAATCGTTTATTACACATTGTTAAAGACGGTCTGAATAAGGAAAATCGTAAAAAAATGATCTCAAAATATGATATCTATTACCTAAAAATTTTATTCAACTTGATGCCCATCAAATAAATCTGGAAATTAAGGCGGCAATTGCTGATACCGCAGTTAAACGCGATAAAGGCATAGAAAACAAACAGAAACAAATGTCTAGTGCAGCTATACTCTAAGTGTGTTCCGCGGAACCCTAAGTTTCCGTGATACCTCGGTCGGGGTTCCGTAAGAATTTAGAAAAAAAATCAAAACACCTCTCTCTGGTCGCTCCGCGGCTGTGCGGACTCCGCGGCCGCGCGGACTCCGCGGCCGCGCGGAGACAAAACGCTATGAACTTTATTTGTATTTTTGTTATTTATTTATTTATTTGTATTTGTAGAAACATGTGTTACAATAGCTGGTACAATATCTCATAAGTCGAGAGCCGAGTTACAAATGTTTCTTTGAGCAGATACTTCTTTTAATCTGAAGGACCGTTTGTATGAGAAAACTTGGTTGTTCCGATTGTCTTTTATGGCGGATATCTTTCAAAAACTTAACGAATTGAATTTATCGTTGCAAGGTAAACAGACAACAGTGTTTCAGGCCTATAATAAAATAACTGCTTTTAAAAGAAAATTAGATTTTTGGATCATTTGCATTGGTAAGAAAGAAATAGAAAGCTTTACGTTACTCAGTGAGTTTGTTAGCGAAAACGACTCAGTAATGTTTGAAGATGATGTGTTTGAATTGGTCCAATATCTCACTTCGATGCGCGCATCTTTTGAAAAGTATTTTCCCGAAGAACACAATACAAAAATTAAAGCGAATTCATGGATTCATAATCCTTTTTTACCCAACTTGGAAAAGCCTGAAAACATGTCAAACGAGATATATGAATCTCTTTTAGAAATGTCATCAGACACAAGTATGGAGTCTGTTGAAAGAATAAATTAGAAGTAGCAGGTATTGAATTTTATTTTAATGGAATCAATAGAACCCCGTGTAAGACCGTCTATCAGTTGGACAATTTGCCCAGTCTGCATCTGAAAAACCCGTCAAAGTTGTAGTATTACCTTTTTCTTTCCTGTATGTAATACCACTATCTTTTGTCGCTTTCAGATAACGTAGACATCGTTTAGCAATATTCCAATGTGACTGATCAAATTTAGAATTAAATTGACTCAAGTAACTCACGGTGTAGGCTATATCTGGTCTAGTATTTACAGCCAAAAACATTAGACAGCCAATTAACTCCCTGTAAGGGTACTCACACTCACCTATACCAGGCTCAAGATTTTTCTTGACCATTGGGGTAGAAACACCCTTACAATCTTGCATGTTAAATCTTTTCAGCATCTTATCAATATATGTACCCTGAGATAGCTTCATTCCATAATCATCTTGGTAAATATTTATTCCCGTAAAGAAACTAATTTGTCCAAGATCTTTTGATGAAAAGTATTTGACAAATTGACATTTGAAATTGTCAAGCGTACTTTCATTTTTATACAAGATTACTAGGTCATCGACATAAACGGCCAGAACCAAGGAGTCTGAGTTCGCATTGTTTTTAAAAATACACGGCTCACATGTTTGCGTAAAACCAAGAACTGACAAAGTCTGTTTTAACTTTGTATTCCAGGCTCTTGATGCCTGCTTCAACCCATAGAGTGACCGTTTCAAAAGACACACTTTCGACTCTTCCCCTTCCCTAACGAAACCTTCTGGCTGTGTCATGTAGATTTCTTCTTCCAAACTGCCATTCAGAAAGGCTGTGTCCACATCCATATGCCGGACCTTATAACCTTCCTGCACTGCAAGTGCTAACAGGGTTCGCAACGACGAGTTGCGTACAACTGGAGAAAAAGTTTCGTGGTAGTCGACACCTTCTTTTTGTCGAAAACCTTTTGCTACTAGGCGCGCTTTATACCTAACGACGCTACCTTTCGCATCTCGCTTCAGTTTGAAGACCCACTTGCTAGGAATACAAGTTTTATGATTTGGCTTATCTACCAAAACCCATGTGCCCTTTCTGACTAAGGCATTATACTCATCTTTCATTGCTAAAATCCAGTTATCTTTCTCATCGCTGTTAACCGCAGCTAGATAATTATTCGGATCATCGCACCCATCGTCTAGCAGGGTATTAAATGAGAAGTAATCCGGTGGTTTGCGAACTCTTGAAAGATATCGACTAGATTCATTTGAGGAATCTGTAGAATCACTTGACTGCTGATCATCAACATTATTGACCTCTAAATTGTCTGCTTCATTGATTTCAACATCAGCATCCTCAGCATCCATGAAAGAAGTATCAAAGTTAGGAGCATCTACCTCACATCTCTCAGATGAAGAAGAGGGTAGCACTTCTTGTCTTAAAACAGCTGGCGATGGTGACTGTGAGAGCAAATTGACAATATCAGAGTTCACAGTAACTATAGGCTCAATATTTTCCTTCAGTCCAGTAAAGTTCTTTTCAAAAAATGTGACATCTCTTGACTTTATTAAACGTCTAGGACTTGCCGCATTCCGGAAATAATAAGTACGAGGATCATTTGAATATCCTACAAAAATCTGTTCCTCAGCTTTCTTGTCCAATTTACATCTCTGACTTGATGGAACATGAACAAGTGCTCTGCATCCAAAAACCTTCAGATGAGACAGATCGGGTTTATTATTAAACCACATTTCAAAAGGTGTCTTACCACTAAGCGCGCGGTGTGGTGACCGATTTTTCAAGTAGACGCTTGTCTCTACTGCGTCCTGCCAAAAAGCTTTTGAGAGAGAACCATGTGACAATAGAGACCGAGCCTTCTCTACTATGCTACGATTACACCGTTCACTTACCCCATTTTGCTGAGGGCTATAAGGCGCTGTCGTTTGCCAATCGATACCCAAAGCCTGAACATAATCCATCAATTCCTTATTGATGAACTCAGTTCCATTATCTGACCGCAAAGTCTTTATTTTTCCACCAAACTGTCTCTCAACATGAGAATGAAAGGAACAAAACTTACTTTTGACTTCAGTTTTAGAAGACATAAAATACACAAAAATAAAACGTGTATTAATCATCTATAAAAATAATAAAATATCTATTACCTGTAAATGAATTCGTAGAAAACGGTCCACAAACATCGGTATGAATCAATTGAAGTGGCGATGTAGCCTTTCTGTATTTTAAGCTTTTGAAGGGCTTTCTAGCCTGCTTACCCTCTATGCAGGGTATGCATGGTTCCTTGTCAACCTCCGTGTACTCCACGCCGATAGCCTGACCTTTTCTAAGTAGATCCATGCCAATTCGGCACAAATGTCCTAACCTCTTATGCCAAAGCTGGAAGTTGGAACAATCAGAGAGCACAAGTTTAGCTGAAACATTATTGAATTTTAGTTAAACAATCCACAGTATACAGCCCATCACATACAGAACCATAAGCTAAAACAGTTTTACTATTTACTACATCACACTTTGAGTCATAAATAGTGCAGCCTTCTTTATTAAAAACTACAGAGAAACCCTTCTCTACTACTTTATTCACTGAAAGTAAATTACAGTTCAAATCAGGAACATGGACTACATTCTTTATTCTGTTCGCCAAAGTATCCGTTTCAATGGATACATCACCAATACCCACAGCCGCTAATTTCTGTCCATTCGCCACAGTAATCGTTCCACCTTGTACTGGCCGATAACTGCTGAACCACTCGCGATGTGGAGTCATGTGAATGGTTGCACCAGAATCAATAATCCATTTCCCATCAGATGCAGCCGGCGCAGAGAGAGCCATTTCCTTCACAACAGCCTCTTCCACCTTTTCATTATGACGGCAATCTGTACCCTTAAAAACCTTTTCCGATGCGCTCATCATAGCTTTCTTAGCCTTTTTATTAGGACATTCGGGACTTTTGTGTCCTGGTTGCCTACACTTGAAGCAGATTATAGGCTTCTTCTTTTTGCTTGCAGAACCTGTTGAACGTAGCGCAGCCACCTCATTTTGGTGAGGGTCCTTGGAAAGCTCGTTGAATAGCTTTGCCTTTACCAACTCACTGGTTACATCAACATTTGAATTCTCCAAAGCCATGATCATCGGTTCGTACCGTGATGTCAAACCTCCGAGAATAATTGCAGATCCATCGTCGATTTTCTTGCCGATGTCTTCAAGATCTTGAGCAGTACTCGTAACGGCGTTAATATATGATTCTATATCTTGGAAATCGGTCAAGGAATATTTGTACAGTCTACGCTCTAAAGAGAGCCTCCGACCCATACCTTTATCCTCGTATGCTTTTTGTAAAGCACTCCAAGCCTCCTTAGCGTTTTTCGCATTTCTCACGTGCGAAATTGTACCTCCGTCTACCGTAAGGCAAATTTTTGACAACGCCTTCTGGTCAATACGAGAGCGCACATCCTCCGCTGTTTTATCAGAATCATCGTACCCAATGATGGACGTCCAGAGCTCCTCATGAATGAGAAGCATTCTCAATTTACCAGGTTGGGTAGCCGTCTCGGTTTGATAGCATCGTGATTCCTTGAAAATTCATTTTATTGCCGAACATCTAATGTTCTAATTAAGCAGCTTCGTGCTGATAACGTGTTGAAAGAATAAATTAGAAGTAGCAGGTATTGAATTTTATTTTAATGGAATCACATTATGACAGTACAGTTTTATAGAAGAAATATATTATTATGCATTTGACAAGAATAGATTAAAGAGTACAGTACCATAGCTTTTTGTATAAAGGTACACACCTAACAGTATGAATATACAACAGAGTCACTGTTCAAAACGACGCCTCTCAATGATTTTTGGTGCAGAATCCAAGATGAATATGCAATGCTTGGCCAAATGGCTCTGGATATTCTGCTCCCGTTCCCAACTACATATTTGTGCGAAACAGGATTCTCTACCTACGCAGCCACGAAAACAAAATATCGCAATAGACTGGACGCCGAAGCTGATATGAGACTCCAACTTTCTTCCATCAAACCTGATATCGACCAATTGATGAAAAATAAAAAACAGTTTCATACCTCCCACTAGTTAGATTTTTTCTTTTTTAATGTTTTCTATTGTTGTCCTTGCCAAATGGTGAAGTAAATAATAATTAGTAACTGTTACATTGTACTTTTATTATGCTGATTAATAAAAAATACACTTATAAAAACAATTGTTTTATTGTAGGGTCATCGGGTAGGGTATCAAGTATTTTGCTTCCCAAAAGGGTTCCGTCATTTAAAAAGTTTGAGAAACACTGGTCTAGTGCAATTGCTTGTTTGACCGACATCATAAATTCCCAATTAAACTCAAAAACAATAACCAATGACGTGCTGCAAAAATTAATGGATATAAGCAGAATTTTATGCGATTTACAACATGCAGATTCCATCACTCGTAGAAATTTCATTTTATTTGCACTCAAAAATGACATGAAGGAACACCTTAAAAATACCAAGATAGACACGTGTTTGTTTGGTGAAAATTTAGCAGAGACATTAAAATCAGTAAAAGCTGTAAATAAATCGGGGATCGAACTGAAAGCCGAATCTAGCAGCAAGACTTCGAATACCAATTATAAAGGACCAGCATCGCGAACGTAAAACCGCAGAGCTCTCCCCCAGACGCGCAGGCAGCCCGCGGGGCCGGCGCCAGCGCCGAGGAGTCGCGAGCCTGCCGCGCCGCGCGCGCAGTATCCGTCGGCGAATTCGCTGCAGACGCAGTACATGCCACCGCACGCATCGAAGACATCATCGCGGGGCCATCAGTCTATGTATCCCCGTCGCCGCTTCTAGATGCAGTTAAGTACGCAGGCCGCTTATCTAAATACTATCATCAATGGGCTGCAATTACGAACGATGAGACTATACTATCCTGGATAAGAGGTTATAAAATACCATTTACATCACCCGTTGTACAACATACGCTCCCTGCTAGACCAACTTACTCGGCTAATGAGAGACCGCATTATTTAGAAGCTATTAATAATCTACTCAAAATAGGCGCAATATCAGAATGTGCTCCATGTGAAAATCAATTTGTCTCAAGTATTTTCTTGGTACCCAAACCAAATGGCAAAATGCGCTTTATTTTAAACTTAAAAAACCTTAATAAATTCGTTAAAACAGATCATTTTAAGTTAGAGGATTTCAAGTTGAGATATTCTCTGACGCCTCAACGACGGGGTGAGGGGCTGCCTGTGAAGGAAGGTCTGCGAGCGGGCAGTGGTCGAATACCGAAAGCGAACGACACATAAATTATTTAGAGCTGCTTGCCGCATTTATTGCCTTAAAAGTTTTTGCTAAAAATCTTTTTAATTGCCAAATATTTCTACGCGTTGACAATTCAATAGCAGTAGCTTATATAAATAAAATGGGGGGTATACAATACCCTCATCTCACAAAAATAACTCGTGATATTTGGAACTGGTGCGAAAGCAAAAAGCTTTTCGTCTTTGCCTTGTACATAAAATCGAGTGACAATATTATTGCAGATTACGAATCACGAAGAACTCATCCGGACATAGAATGGGAGCTGTCCGATTGCGCCTTTGACAGTCTCACCCGCGCATTCGGTTATCCAAAAATTGATTTGTTTGCTAGTCGCATAAATAACAAATGTGCCAGATACATATCCTGGCATCGAGACCCAGACGCTGTCGCGATAGACTCGTTTACGGTTTCATGGGCAAATTATAATTTCTATGCATTCCCGCCATTTGCGATCATACTTAAAACTCTTAGAAAAATAATAACAGACAAGGCACGTGGTATCATGGTCGTACCTTTATGGCCAACCCAGCCATGGTACCCCGTGTTTACATCTCTCCTTATTTCGGAAACGGTTATATTTCCACCTGAAAGTCACGCCCTACTGTCTCATTCCAGCTCCCGTCGGATACACGAGTTGGTTACCCTGGTGGCTGGCATATTATCCGGGACGCATTTTCAAGGAGAAACATACCAGAATCATCACTTGATATAATGTTAGCATCATTAGCACCTAACTCCATGTAACAATACGACGTTTACTTGAAGAAGTGGTGGGTCTTCTGTAAAATTAATTCGTTAAATGTTTATGATGCCTCTGTACCCAAAGTAATTTCCTTTTTAACCCAACTTTTTAATGATGGTTGCCAATATGGTACACTCAATTCGTGCAGATCTGCTCTTTCCCTGGTGCTGAGCCCGGTACTAATTGGTGACGATAGAATAAAAAGATTCCTCAAAGGGGTTTTTAGACTAAAGCCACCAAGACCCAAATATGAAGTTACCTGGGATACCAACCTAGTATTAGATAAATTGGCTTCATGGCATCCCAATGAGGAATTAACCTTAGATAAGCTAACAAATAAAGCCACAACAGTCAACAGCACAAAGAGTTCGAACTCTTTCGAAGATAAAAGTTAGCAATGTTCATAACCTTTCTCAGCATATCACAATCAATATCTCCGATATTATAAAGACTTCTAGACCAGGATTTCAACAACCCATTATTCATTTACCCTTCTTTATTGAAAAAACAGCTATATGCCCAGCCACTACATTACTGTGTTACATAGAACGCACCTCATTATTAAGAACATCTGACGATTTATTGTGGGGTCGACACGAGCGTGTTCAGTGCACACAGCACGAGACATGCAGCTTCATCGCGCGCGCACTCACTGGGCGTTAGCCTAGATACTATCCGTAAAACGGCAGGCTGGAGTAGGAATTCCACAACTTTTGCAAAATTCTATCAGAGAGTTATTATTAATGATGATAGTACTATTTTGGCAGAATCAATAATCAACCAACATTCATTATAATTATTCGATTACGACTATTTAAAATCTCGCTCAGAGCTGATTTTCATACATTCATAATTCGTTTATTGTAATAATACATAATTGTCGACAGCTAACTATGATAGCTATTATAATAATAACTATTCCTCAGTTAGTTAATTACAATATTCATTTGTTTGTGACAGCACAATAACTGTTAATTATTCTTCCTGTCTATTGATTATACCTACATACTTAAATAAACAACAATAAAATTATTTTGATATTTACAAACATTCATTCATTTCATTGATGATATTCCCAAAATACTTACTCTCAAAGTCTACATGTGTAAATTACTAATCTCGAGGACGAGGCGCTGGTATAATTAACTTACCTGTACGTGAAGTTCTATCATAATTATACGAGCGCCGAGTCCGAAGAGATTAGTAATCCCACCCTCCCAGTGTTGTACATACACACCCCAAATTATCTACAGTACCTCGGAAATACATCAATGAACCACAGGATCTTTTACTCTAAACTAAATGATTGGCGACATCGTCTGAGAGCGGAACTGGAAACGAAGTACCCACAAGAATAAAAAAAAAAAAAATGTTTTGTGGGTATGTCAAATTAAATTGCCATAAATAAAAAATAATTAATAATATGAATGACATTATCCGTCGGGCTCTTGTCACCGCCGGGGTGCCAGCTGTGTTAGAACCCAACGGAACGGCTTGGCACGCGACGATGGGAAGAGGCCAGACGGAATGACCATAATGCCCTGGAAGTTGGGTAGACCTTTGGTGTGGGACACAACCTGTGTCAACACCCTCGCGCCATCCCATCTTCCTAGCACGGCGGGCTGTGCTGGGGCAGCTGCTTCAGGAGCAGAAAACCACAAACGGCGCAAATATAACAACCTTATTGGGAGCTATATGTTTGAGCCGTTTGGGGTTGAAACACTAGGGCCGTGGGGTCCGAGTGCTCATCGAGTATTTCGGGACATCGCTAAGCAATTGGTCGACTCTTCACGTGACCAGAAAGCTGGCCTATTTTTAGCCCAAAGAATCAGCATTGCCATTCAACGTGGCAATGCTGCCAGCCTTTTGGGCACCTTTCCCATTGACAGCGATGCGGACGAATTCTTTGATGCTCAATGAGCCCCTCCCCTTTATTTTTTCTTTTTAATTTTGTTATACAACATGTAACAGAATAAGCGCAAGACCTGAAATTAGTTTGCTCAGAATCGGCTTCTGAATCGATTTCCATCATTATTTATGTGTTAATTTTTCATGAAAAAAATATTTTCTTTAACTGAAATTAGAACCACCGCGTCTTACCAAGGTAATAAGATATTTTATTTAAGGAAATTTAAGCCTTATCTCAAAGGAATAAAGCCTATTCAAATGCATAAACAAATTTGTAATACGCTCATAGCTATCCTATGTTTCATGTTTAGTCAGGAAGTCTATTTTGTAAAAAAAAACTAGGTGTCGTTTAATTAAATTAAATTACAGATATTATTTTAGTCTTATAATTTAATATTCTAATTGGGGTGTATGAGCTCTTGCGTTTATTCCGTTACAGGTTGTATATGTAATTGTTTTTTAGTTAATTTAGTATAATAAGTTACCCAATGTATATATTTTACTACTTAAAATTAATTGAATATAATATTGTTTTTTCTCAACTAAGTGCATGAGTGGTGACAACTAGCGTAACTACATGTGTAAATTACTAATCTCTTCGGACTCGGCGCTCGTATAATTATGATAGAACTTCACGTACAGGTAAGTTCGTTTAATCATTAATTATGTAGAGTCACATATTAAAAGGCTCTATTCTGAATCTGAATCTGATGAACTATCTGTCACATTAATAATAATGCGTTCAGTGGTATCATCAATTATTTTGTCTAATTTAAACATTTTCTGTTCTTCTTTTAGCGCTGTCAACAAAGGCGTCTGGTTAACCGACTAAACCTGCGACTTCAGTTGCCAAACTACGTCACAGTTGTACGCTTCAATTTAGCGAAGTTATCTAATTCTTTGTATTTTCTAAAAGGTTTGGGGAACCGGTCTTTTTGGGTTCTTTACAATAGACAGATTACAAAATATTATAATTTTTTAATTAAATCTTACAAAAAAAATGTGCTCAAGCAGTTACATCTACGAAGAGTAGTTTAAGAATAAATGATAAAGTTTAACATACTATAATAAAAGAGGAAACTATCCTGTGATCGAAAATAACTTTAATTTTGTTATAACGTATTTTTATACAAGAAAGTGTCAACTATAAAAAACCCTTTTTACGATTTGTTTACCTTTTTTAACTACCTAAACCTGTAGAGTATAGATAGTTGTATATGATGGCACTGAGATATTAGTTTAGTGAAAATGCTATTCTGAATTTGACGTTTCAACCTAAAATTTTGTTCTATATCTAAAATCTTCTAACTTAATCTGAAAGAAAGAAAGAAAGATGATTTATTTGTCCAAAACATAAGTAGGTATACACACACATGGCATGCAAGATTTTACATAAAATTATAGCACAGTCACGGCGTTCAAATATTAAAGGTAGGTTATTTTTATTTAACATATCAAAAAACTTAATCAATCAAATTATAATAAATATACCTACTACAGAATAATGTCATAAACTCGTCATAGAAATGTATAATAACTAAGTAAAATTTGCCAGTCGAAAGTCTAAGTAATTAGGAAATAAAAATGTAGGTATATACACTATGTCACACAAGTCAGATTAATTTATTTTATACATTTAGATTATTTCACAATTAGATAAAATGTCAAAATAAAAATGTAAATAAAAAAATAAAATAATACTGACTATTTTTAATCACGATTAAAAATGTGTGGAATAAAATTAGATGTCATAAACTAAAATTCAAACCAGCACCTCGAATTCAGTTGCAAATGAGTACTGTATCTTATTTTATTTTCTTTTGCTTATATCTCGATAATGGTGTGTCGTATCGCAAAAATAATGAAAATGTTGACCCCCTTTGTAACGCGTAAACCCCTAATACTCTACATGTTGGTAATTTTTTTTTTTTTTTCGGCCAAAAAATTACAAATTCCATACAAAATACGTCGAGATATCCAGATTGCGCGCATCTCCGGCTCAAAAAAAATCACGGGGTAGGGCAAACAAGTAGGTACCAAGTGGAGTCGCGATTGTCAAATTCGATTTTAGTTGAGACAAAATAATTTTTAAAAGACGATGACCATTTATGCCCTAATCAATTCCACCCAATTCATATTTTTAAGTATCCATCATTTATTCAAACTAGATTTAAGATAATAGTCTAGAGTCAATCAAGGCCAATGTTTAAAATTGAATAAAAATAAATATTATTGAAAGATTACAGTTCATTTCATTCATTCGGTCAATGTGATCAGATTAGTGGTAGGAGTATACCTTATTTTTGAGGTTCAGGAGATAACCATGGAGGCCACCTTATTACTTATTTATTTATATAGCACTTCAATGACTAACTCACTAAAACATACACAAACAAAAATCAAATACAGTTTTAGGTATTGTGAATTCGTCAGTTACAGAATTGCACCACTTAAACAACAACATGTATGATATAGTCAATAGACATTATTATAGGATGTGTATGACTGGATGATGTTACCAAGATGTTATCATATATTTTGATTCGTGACATAAATCGTTCAATTCAGGCCAAAATAAATTGTTAATTATACTCCATGCTTAGTCTTCGATAATTATCCTGATTTACTATGTAGTCCCACTACATTCCCATCGTGTGCACGCGAATATTCAGAGAATAAATCCTGCAAGAAAAAACTTTTACGCTGGCAACTATAAGCAGCTAATGTCATTCACAATTTTTGCGTCGTGTAGCGCACATCATTTTAAGAAAATTATTGAATTTTCTTTTATAAACTTATGAAAAATTTCAGGGATTACGATTAATTTGGATTGCAAAGTAGCAGAGGATTATAATTATCCGCCATACTGCCAGTGCTCGGTCCGTCCGTTCTTGTACAATGTAACATGAAGTTCGTGTTACACAAGACAGTATAGTGCTATGTGCAACAGGAGGTCCTGTTGACTCCCCTCGAGACTTGTTCTCGAACCTCAAGTTGGGGAAAAACGCACAAAATATAATGTATACCTAGAAGTTCTATGATATGCACTGCCTATGCACAAAATGTTGTTTTTCTCTCGTGAGAAATTATTATTATTACAATAAGGCAGGAGCCTAGCTCTCGCAGCCTCAAGTTGAGGCAAAAAGCTCAAAATATAAATGTACTTATATCTAGAAGTTCTATGATATGTACTCAATATTGTTCTCTCGTGTGAAATTATTATTACAATAAGGCAGGAGCCTAGCTCTCGCAGCCTCAAGTTGAGGCAAAAAGCTCAAAATATAAATGTACTCGTATATCTAGAAGTTCTATGATATGTACTCAATATTGTTCTCTCGTGAGAAATTATTATCACAATATTGATTGATAAAGAATCAGTTCTGCAAACTAAGCATCATCAGACTTAGTTAGTCTATTGTGTGCTTTGTAGATCATATCCAAGATCTAAAGGATGGTTCTATGAGGTTGTATGAAGCAATGATAATGGCCTTGGAAAACCCGTCCAGTTCCAAGAAAACATAAATGTTTTTACTTTCTTAAAATCATCTAAAATGATGAGATTTAAAAATGATCATCTAAAATGATGAGATTTAAAAATGATCAAGAAAGAAGAATTACCTACATAATGTAAAATGCATTTAATACTAGTACTGGTGAATTTACTATTGCTGGATGCTTCAAAATTGAACATGGATTTAAACGGCTGGGTCACTTCTTCCTTTTCCTAGCACTTTTGATCCGTTACACTTAAAAAAACTATTGATTGTGAATCATTTTGTGTTAGGCGTTTTTATACATTTTCACGAGTTTTTCTGGTTCACTATCGAATTCCAATTAGCGCCAGAAACATATATACTCACCTCGTGACCTAGTAGGGTTTGCTAGATTTTGCAACATAAATAACTATAATGCACCCAGACTGTGCTGTGGTGACAAATAAGTATATTTTTAAAACCTGAGAATTAGGCAGCTTTTCCATCAGAGATGAGTGAGGTAACGAAGTGGAGAAGCTAAGCTACGAAACTATAATGTACTTTGTTTCATTTTAACCCTTTTCGAGCAGAATGAAACCGAACTGCGCTATGAATATCAATCGATCCTATTCTCAGACCAACAAAAAAGGAAAGACAGATCACGCCGTACATCCAAAGTGAAGCCACAAAACCAAGCTCCTGCAAGTAAACACACAGGCTCACGCACACACCTACACTAAAACCAAGCTCATCGCTCCTAGTACGTCACGAGTCGTCGTCTAGCTAACATCACCAAAACAAATATAATTATGCCTTCCTGTGTAGTGAAAACGTGTAAAAACTATACTAAATCACAGAAAGTCTCACGGAATCACTTTTCACTTGTAAGTACTTAAAATAACATCGTTTTTTAATTTAGATAACTATGAATTTTAGGTTATTTGGAACAAAAAACCTGAACGAATGAACGAACGAAAACAGTGACATTTAAAGAGCGAGGGTTGCCATAATATGATTTCAAATTTCCTTCTAATAACTAACTTCGAGTAATTATATGTCTGTTTTTTTATGCATTTGATATTTTAGATTTCCATGTAATACTGAAAATAAAAATAAATGGATAGTAGCTAATTTACTAACCTATTTATACACATATATATATATTTTTTTTAACACTCAATTGAAAATTAATGGATAATTCTAAGTGAAAGAGCGGAGTCTCCTAACACAAGCAATTTTTGCATAAAAAATAATATATATCTTGCATAATAAATGCACTTTGTACTTAATTTTGTTTTTTTATTTAATTGGCAATGTAAAAAAAAATGTTTTTGTTTCGGAATTCTTCCTAAAAATTGAGGTACAATACCATACTCAACAATATCTTACTCGTACAATATTAGCCTACCCAAAATATTATTCCCCAAGTTATAGGGAAAAACTTTAACAACTGACAACCCTTTTTACACACACATAGATAAAAAGGTGGCTTCACTTTTGACGCACGGCGTGATCTGTCTTTCCTTTTTTGTTGGTCTGAGATCCTATTAGACACTATCCATCTCACCTCTTTAGAATAGTTATAAAAATCAGGCTTGGACCTACCGGATGTTTATAACTTATGGGAGAATTCCACATATTAGTAAGGTACCTAGTAAGGTGGTGAGACTCAGAACAGTGTAAACTGGAGAAACGGGAAATAAAACAAATCTCTCAAAAACAACGTACCCCTTTTTTATTGAAACAAACAATTTATTTCAAAACCTAAATAAATATAAGCCATGGCAGTGAAGAGACGGAAGATAATTCACTGACTGCAAGTCTCTAAATACGTTGTACGCGCAAAACACATTTGATGCACCGAAACATTGATGCATGATTCCAATCAACTCAGCACCGCAATATCGTATCCAATTACATTTCACCGATAAACTGACACGTATCGATATTACAGTAGGAAAACCAAATCGACAATGAGATATCGTTTTCAAGAATATGTATATCGAGCTAAAATGTGCAGAAAAGTTACGTTAAGTGTATAAATAAACAATAAATAAGCAAATAAACAATGACACACGCACAAAGCACAACTTTGGACTGGTTTGAACGTAACAGTAGGTTTCTATGGTGACGAGTGACAAGTGTCAATCACTTGTCACTCGTCGACAATGATCGCGTGACAACTACAATCAGTGTTTCCAGATGGTTCATAATTTTTTACCCAAAAACTTTTCAAGTATCTGCTTCGGAAAAAATACTACATATATATATTACCTACAAAAGAACTTATTAATCAAAATATATGATAACATCTTGGTAACATCATCCAGTCATACACATCCTATAATAATGTCTATTGACTATATCATACATGTTGTTTAAGTGGTGCACTTCTGTAACTGACGAATTCACAATACCTAAAACCGTATTTGATTTTTGTTTGTGTATGTTTTAGTGAGTTAGTCATTGAAGTGCTATATAAATAAATAAGTAATAAGGTGGCCTCCATGGTTATCTCCTGTACCTCAAAAATAAGGTATACTCCTACCACTAATCTGATCACATTGACCGAATGAATGAAATGAACTGTAATCTTTCACATATCGTCGCCATTAATCTAAAATGTAACCGGAAATACAAATAATATTAATTTTTATTCAATTTTAAACATTGGCCTTGATTGACTCTAGACTATTATCTTAAATCTAGTTTGAATAAATGATGGATACTTAAAAATTAAAGCCGACCCCAACTTAGTTAGGAAAAGGCTAGGCAGAAGAAGAAGAAGACTTAAAAATATGAATTGGGTGGAATTGATAAATGGTGACGTCTTTTTATGTTAAACAATACTACAACCTTAGATTATAATGTGTGGTAGTCAATTTAATAATCTTAATTGCCTGGCTAGGCATAATATGGCAGTGGTGTGAAGCCCTAAAAATGGGGATATCTGCATTTTATGTATAATCTAAAGACAGCATAGAAGCTGATCTTGAGTCTAGAAATAAAAACATTGATTGTGTGTCTGGCTCCTGCAGCATTTCAGGACATAGTGAGATCTTTTGGAAATCCTTTCCATTGATCTACATATTTGCTACTAGAGCTAATACTAAGTGTGATAGATATGAGATATCTGGCCTGGCACTTGTAGAAAATATAGATGCATTTACAGTAAATTGGAATTATTACCCATTATTTTATGGATTTCCACTATTTGGATTAATTTCCCAAACTATTAAATTGATCAGGTTTTTGGCATCTTACTTTCTCCTATGAGACTATCACAACCTTGGTACCCATTTCTTAATTTCATGGTGAAACCACAGATTACAGTATATAATTTGAACCATCAAACCAATTTTTGTTGTCACCTTCCAGAATGCTGCATCCTTTGCACTGCAGCTTTTTTCCCTGGGGGCCTGCATATTGTCAGAGAACCATGCCACCATTAAGGTCATGATATCTTCATTGTCAGATAACAGTGTCAGGCAGTATTCAGTAGCACACTACATAAGTGGTGGACTTTCTGTAATGGTAAAAATATTCACGATATTTCTATCACTAAAATATTAAAGTTTCTTACACAACAATTCAACAATGGCAGTTCATATACGTTCAGCACTAATAGATCTGCATTGTCATTGATCATAAATGCTGATGTAGGTACCGATCCTGTAATTAAGAGGTTCTTTAAAGGTATCTTCAAATTACAACTAAGTTGCACTAACTACAATGATATATGGGATCCATCAATGGTACTGAATTTTATAGAATGATGGTACCCATTACAACAATTATCACTTGACAAAGTAGCCAAAAAGTATGTAAGAATTATTTCAAGTCTTAAAGAATATAACTTATCTGTAATTGAGACTTCATAACATCCAAATTATTGATTCAAGTGTTACATAAAAATCACTGATTGGTAAAAACATCTAAGATAGGAAAACGGCTAACAATTATGATGTTATCCTACTTTTCATAAGGAACCTGACATTTGTCCTGTGATTACATTACAATATTATATAAATTATACACACAAATGGTGTAATTCAGAGATAGGTAATACAGAAAAATTATTAATGTTAGGTAGCCAAACAATTAGTTATTGGATTAAACAAACAATGTTGGACAGTGGTGTAGAGTCTGTGTTGTGTATTTGGTGGTCAGGGAACTTTTCATAGTAAACACAGCTCTAACATCAATAATTAAGTTTATTTTAGTAAAACAAATTACAACTAAACACTATGCGAGGCGCGAGCGATTCAATATTTCTGCCTGCTTGATACGAAGTTTAGCGCGGACTGCCGAGGGCGACCGAGGGGCGCATCAAGAGCGCGGGGAGGAGGCGGCGCGTCGAGCCGCTTGCCGCGCGGTTCGGCAAACCTCGGTTTTCTTCGGAGATTTTATATTGGCAGAGCGGACGATCTGTAGGTATACGGTAGGTATAGCTAAGCTATAGCCTACATCACTCCCCCGCTGAGACCGGTTCACGGTCGATAGTGAGAAAGGTGTTGTGGGAATCTAACGGTTCTCCCGCTTCTTGTGGTGGTTCCCGGCTGCGGCAGTGGCGATACTGGTGATGAAGCTGATGGTGTTGGTGATGGTGAATGTGGTAAAGTTGGTGTTTTCGAATCATCATTGTTGTTAGCCATGTAGGCTGGTTTTAGCCTATCAATGGTTACGGTTGTATGCTTCCCTTGGACGTCTATGGTAAAGGTTTTTGATCCTCTTTCTATAACTTGATGTGGACCGGAATAAGGTGATTCTAATGACTTCTTTAGAGGTCCTTTTCGCAGGAAGACATGACTGGCTGAATTAAGGTCTTTAGGTACGTAAAACATTTTCTCACCATGGCTGGATGTTGATGCAGGTGACAGTCTCGAAATATGTTTTCTCAGCCGTGCTGCGAAGTCTGCTTCATCTATGATGTTCTGTGTTACTGGTTTCATAAACTCACCAGGTAACCGGAGTGGTTCGCCGTACACCAATTCAGCTGAAGAGGCTTGTATATCATTCTTCCAGGCGCTTCTCATGCCAAGGAGAACAAGAGGAAGTACCTCCGACCATTGCGCGTTGTTGTGGCACATTATGGCGGCTTTCAGCTGTCTGTGCATTCTCTCCACTAGGCCGTTGCACTGTGGGTGATAAGCTGTCGTGGGACAATGGTAGGCGCCTATGATCGACGAGATGCTCTGGAACAGCTGCGAGTCAAATTGTTTTCCTCGGTCAGTGGTTATTTTCTCCGGACATCCGAACCGAGCGACCCAACCAGAAATGAAAGCACTAGCGCAGGTCTCCGCTGTGATGTCTGCTAGAGGGTAGGCTTCTGGCCATCGAGTGTACCTATCGATAGCTGTAAGGCAGTACCTGAAACCAGAAGAAAGTGGCATAGGGCCTATTAAGTCAAGGTGGACGTGGGAAAAACGGTTGGAAGGAACAGGGAATGAGGAAAGAGGAGAGTGGGTATGGCGGGTAACTTTGTTGCGTTGGCAATCAGTGCATTGTTGAGCCCATGTTCTGCAGTCACGACGAATCTTAGGCCACACAAATCGTTCTGACACTAGTTTAGCTGTAGCGTTGGGGCCTGGATGACTGAGATTGTGTAGGTTGTTAAAGATTGCTTTTCGGAAAGTTGGTGTGATGAATGGCCTAGAACGTGAAGTAGACTGGTCACAGTATATGTAGGCATCCATAGTTTTCACTCTCTCTAACTGTAACGCCGTTTTATTTTGTAGCAAACTCTGTAACTCTTGATCGTTTTCCTGTTCGTTCTCCAGTTCTTTGTAGTTGATGGTAGTATCAATGCTTTCCAGTCGTGAAAATGCGTCGGCGACTACGTTGTCATTTCCTGATATGTGATTGATATCAGTTGTGAACTGAGAGATATAATCGAGGTAGCGGTGTTGACGAGGTGAGCAGTTGTCTCTTCTTGTTGTGAAGGCGAATGTAATGGGTTTATGATCGGTGAACACTTTAAATGTTCTCGCTTCGACCATAAACCTAAAGTATTTTATTCCTTCATGTATTGCGAGTAGTTCACGGTCGTAAGTGCTATGTTTCGTCTGAGCAGGAGATAACTTACGAGAAAAGAATCCTAGTGGTTGCCAGCTGTCATTTTTTCGTTGTTGTAAGACAGCTCCGATGGCCACATCTGAAGCGTCGGTGAAAAGTGCTAATTCAGCTTGTGGATCAGGATGGGAGATGAGAGTAGCTTCTAATAAGTTATTTTTGCATGCGTCGAATGCTTTTTGTATTTCAGGTGTTATGGTGATGGGCGTCGTTCCTTTGATTTTTGGGCCACTTAAAGCTTGATTGAGAGGGCCTTGGATTTGAGCGGCGCCTGGGAGAAATTTTCTGTAAAAATTAATCATCCCTAGAAATCTTCGTAACTCTTTAGCATTTTTAGGGAGGGGATATTCCTGGATCGCCTTTACTTTTTCTGGGAGGGGACGTATACCAGCTGCAGATACGTGATATCCCAAGAAGGTAACTTCACTAACACCTAAGACGCATTTGTTGGTGTTAATTACTACTCCATATTTTTTTAACTGGTCAAATATTTTTGTTAGGTGTCCAATGTGCTCTGTCTCCCCTTTTGAAAACACGAGGATATCATCTAAGTACCCAAACGCGAAGTCTAATCCTTGAAGGATTTCATCTAAAAATCTTTGAAATGTCTGGGCAGCGTTCCTCAAACCGAAGGTCATGGCAGTAAATTCAAAAAGTCCGAATGGAGTTGTGATCGCTGTTTTCTTAATATCGTCTTCAAAGACAGGTATTTGATTAAATGCTTTAATAAGGTCGATTTTTGAAAATATAGTGGATCCTGACAGCTGGTATGCGAAGTCGTGGATGTGCCTCACTGGATACCGATCAGGTATTGTTCGTGCATTCAATTGCCTATAATCGCCGCATGGCCTCCAGCCATCGTCTTTTTTGGGCACGAGATGTAATGGGGACGACCAGGGACTTTCAGAGCGACGAGCTGTTCCATTTTGTAACATTTCCTCAAATTCTTTTTTTGCGATCTTCATACGGTCCGGTGCCAATCGACGCGGTCGTGATGTTACCGGTGGGCCAGACGTCGTTCTAATGTGATGCTTTGTATTGTGAATAGGTATAATTTTTGACCCAGCTGGTCTTGTTATTTCCGGATAACATCGTAATAAATCGAGATAAGTTGAGTGACCAATAAACATTTTTAACGACAGCATTTCGTGTGTTATTTCGTGACTTGAAGGCGCGCCGACGGTCATGTTGGTTATTGAATCGATTAATTTTTGTTGCCTACAGTCGACTAATAAGTTATAGAAACTTAAAAAATCAACGCCTATGATTGGCCTTGCAACATCAGCAATAATAAATTTCCAAGTAAACTCACGACGTAATCCAAGGTTGAGATTTAGTTGAAATGTACCATAAGTAGGTATCGGCGTGCCATTTGCAGCGACAAGTTCGTAGTTACTTTTGTTACATTGTAGCTGATTACGTAAGTACGATTTAGGGTATGCACACACATCTGAACCCGTGTCTACAAGGAACTGTATGCCGGTACGTTTATCTGTGATAAATAGGCGGCCTTTACACGTAGAGCAGTCGTCAGCCACCATTACTGACTGCTTTTGCAGTTTTCCGGTTTGAAGTCACACGGCTGAACACATTTGGTGGCTTTTGCACCAAATTTATAATGGTACCAACATGTTGGGTAATTTTTATTACGTGACTGAGATCGGTTTTGGCGGGATTTCGAGCGGTCTTCGCGTCTACTTGATCGGCCTGGGCGGGAAAGGTCATCGACCTTTTTAGTTAAGGCCTGGACTTGCTTCGTTAGCTCAGTCATTTGTTTACACATAATATCCATTTCACTCACCCCTTGTGTTGATGTCGCTGCTACTTGATGACCTCTCGGCACGACATCATGTATTCTGTCGGCGAGATCAGCTAACGCATCGAGACGCGCGGATGCCTGAGACGCGATTATGGACTGTATGTTACTAGGGAGGCGGCTCGACCATATTGTTCTTAAAAACTCCTCAGGTACCTTCGGACCAGCGAGGTGCTGCAGGTGCCGGAGGAACTGCGAAGGCTTCCTGTCGCCAAGTTCTTCATGTGTCAGCAGTTGGTGCACTTTTTTCTCGCGGGATTCCGAGAGTCGCTTTATGAGCTCCGCCTTCAATTTTCCATATTTATCTGTCGCTGGCGGATTCACGATGATATCTTCGACCTCTGTAGCGTACCGCGGGTCGAGATGACTGACAACGTAATAAAATTTGGTTGTGTCCGCCGTAATATTGGATATCGCGAACTGGCCTTCTATTTGTGCGAACCAAATCGCAGGCTTCTCCGGCCAAAACGGTGGAACGCGCACGCCAACTCGAAACACATCTTGAGACTCAATCTTTTTGGTATCTTCTTCCACTTGCTCGGTATCACTCATTTTGTTTGTCACTAAAGTTAGTTTTCACAATAATAGTTTATGAGTCCACGTATTAGGCACAAAATTAGGTATTAGGTAGCTCTAGCACTCGTAGCACGTGTTAACTTGTCGGGGTCACCACTGTAGAGTCTGTGTTGTGTATTTGGTGGTCAGGGAACTTTTCATAGTAAACACAGCTCTAACATCAATAATTAAGTTTATTTTAGTAAAACAAATTACAACTAAACACTATGCGAGGCGCGAGCGATTCAATATTTCTGCCTGCTTGATACGAAGTTTAGCGCGGACTGCCGAGGGCGACCGAGGGGCGCATCAAGAGCGCGGGGAGGAGGCGGCGCGTCGAGCCGCTTGCCGCGCGGTTCGGCAAACCTCGGTTTTCTTCGGAGATTTTATATTGGCAGAGCGGACGATCTGTAGGTATACGGTAGGTATAGCTAAGCTATAGCCTACAGTGGCATAGATATCAAAATATTTACTCCTCATTCCACAAGTCATGCTTCAATAGCGACTAGAGGTATGTCAGAAGATAATCAGTATTTTTAAAACGGTTGTTTGGTCATAAGTTTTGCTAAATTTTTGCCAAGTTTGTTGGCAATGTGACCTTGAGACTGATGTGATTTTTTTTTCATAAATTAAGTTTTGAGCCAAAAGAGTAGGCATACTAAATACATACTTGGTTGTTGATAATTAGAATAGAAGCATTATTAAAAGAGAATTAATTGAAAATGAGGTAAAGTTTTTCCACTTGCAATAAAAGGTTGATTTTATGTTATTTTAATGTTTTAGTGTGAAACAAATGTTTGTAATTTCCAACTTCATCTCTCTAAACATCTACATAGTAAATCAGGATAATTATCGAGGACTAAGCATGGAGTATAATTACTAAATTAAACGAACTTACCTAAGTGAAGTTCATACCTAAGTAAACAAGACCATAGTTTGTTTTTTGACCCTGGGATTGAAGTTGGGGAATTACTGTCTGTTAATTTATTTGGGAATTAATTCTCTCATTGCAGATTACTCTAAATAGAATGACATTAGCTGGTTATAGTTGCCAGCGTAAAAGTTATTTCTTACAGGATTTATTCTTTGAATATTCGCGTGTACACGATGGGAATGTAGTGGGACTACATAGTAAATCAGGATAATTATCGAGGACTAAGCATTTCGTATAATTACAATAGAACTTCACTTAGGTAAGTTCGTTTAATTTAGTAATCATTGATCTATAGCGCTCGCCGTTGACAGTAATGGCCTCGCCATTATCGTTTTCGAAGAAGTACGGCCAATGACGGACAGCAGCGATGTTCTCGGCCGATATAGCGTTCCTTTGACGTCAGGGTGTTAGTTGGTTAGTAGTAAATAAATATATGCGAATAGAAGAAAAAGCAATGATGACATTGACAGGAACTGTTATTCACATTCATAGTTTTAATCATTTTATGCAAAGAGGATTTAATCATTAGATTTATCAAACTTGACACAACGTACTGGCATGATCAAACTAATAAAAAGGTTTTAGTTCGACTATTAATAGCCTAGGAACATTCGTCTAAGTAAATTTGAACTTTGTTGTCAAGCAGTTAAACATAATTTTCAATACAACACTCGTCTGTTACACAGTTTAAAAAGGTAACATGTGCTTGCAACGCGTAAATGAATTTATTTGAAAACTGATCGACCTTTTCATTCCGCGACTGTACTTAAGTAATGTTCCGAAACCCGGGACATTAGTCCCGAAAAAATATTTTGTCGTAAGGCGTCTCCACTTTGTCTCTGTTCTTTTTCGAACTTTAGGTAGATTAGCTCTACCTATTCCGATCCCTGATAATTACCCATACCAAATTACATTTCTAGTACTAAAAGTCTCTGAGCTAATCCGGGATGGGGGATAGACGGACATGGCGAAACTATAAGAGTTCCTTGTTGACTACGGATCCCTAAAAATTTGCACTCATTAAAAGCGTCAACGTCCATCTGGCCAATGGCCAATTCTCACAGTAGTCTCTTTGATCTTGCATATAAGATACCGCCACGCCACCAGAGTTATCACCCAACGTCAAACGCCAATGTGAATGCCGTTGTCAAATTCTCGCGTAAGTTGTCGCTACACCTACGGTTAACGTCCATGATCGCGATGATCAACGGCGTTTCCCGTGTGGCCGCGTGGCCATTGAATTTGGCGCTATAAATATCGGAAGAATTACGGCATTGTTGGGCATTGACGTTGACCGTAGTGTGGCCCCAGCATAATAAGTGGTTAGTGGCCGCAGTGAGTGCGCGGGCGGCAAGCGGGAATCGCGCGGCAGCGGGGTATCTCAAACTAGTTCGAGCTGACTGCGCGCTTTGCCGCACCACCCGCACCACCCACTCCCCGCACCGCGATGCCAGTCTGGCCAAGCACTACGGTACTAGATATTAGAGGTTGGTATTTTGATATAGATAGAATCAAACTGATTGTCTTTGGAGAATAATTTTATGGCATGTTGAAATATCTTGTTACACTGTCATTTACTTGGCGGATTTTCCAAACAGCGTAAGCGGCTAAACTTAGCCGCCCCACTGTAGTTATCGTGAACCGTCTTTTTGACGAATTCTTGTAGGTACTCCTTATTCAATACAACAACGTGACTTTCGTTCACTACTTCTAACATTCGGTAACGCGAATCTTATGCATTTAGTTTTCTTCTCATTGAATAGATACCTACCAAATTATTTACAGTAAACCAATTATGAACCAGCAAAATAACGCTATGTTATTTACGTCATCATGCATGTCTGTTCACTTTAAATAAAATATAAGTAAAAATCTTTTTAAAAACAAGCTTTTCATGAACTAAAAAGTACTAAATAAAACTTACGTAAACAATAGAACTTTAATATTTTCTTAAAAGCTTGAGGCTTATGTTCAAGTTTTGTGTAAGAAGGACATTTGCGCCTCAAGCTTTTAAGAAAATATTAAAGTTCAATTGTTTACGTAAGTTTTATTTAGTACTTTTTAGCTCATGAAAAGCTTGTTTTTAAAAAGATTTTTACTTATATTTTATTTAGTACTTTTTAGCATTAGGATTTATTTAAATATCTGTTCTATCTCCAGATATCCAAGAAGCTCAACAGTTCATAAATCAAATCCAGTTTTTAGAACGTATTATTATATTCTCATCCTATTCATTTCCTCTAGACTCTAAAGTTATGGAGTTATCTTTTGTACACACTGTTTCTGTGACAAATAAATCTATTTGTCGTTTTTTTTTGTATTTCCCCCTTCCGGCTCCATCATCAGACCCTGAACACCACCTAGTACCAAAGCACTTGTTCATACATGACCAATGAGTCCAAACACGATGGTGCTGTCTTGTTTGATTGAGGAGTTCCTTTGGCCACCTTCCGGCTCCATCATCAGACCCTGAACACCACCTAGTGTCAAAGCACTTATCAATAAACTAATGCGTCTAAATACGATGGTGCTATCTTTTTTTATTGAGGTTTTCCCATGGCCACCTTCCGGCTCCATTATCAGGCCCTGAACACCACCTAGTGTCAAAGCACTTGTCAATACATAACTAATGAGTCTAAACACGATGGTGCGTTTTTTTTTTTTTTTGAGGAGTTCCCATGGCCACCTTCCGGGTCTATTATCAGGCCCTGAACACCACCTAGTGTCAAAGCACTTGTTAATACATAACCAATGAGTCCAAACACGATGGTGCTGTCTTGTGTTATTGAGGTTTTCCCATAGCCACCTTCCGGCTCCATCATCAGACCTTGAACACCACCCAGTGTCAAAGCACTTGTTAATACGTAACCAATGAGTCTAAACACGATGGTGCTATCTTGTTTGATTGAGGAGTTCTTATGGCCAACTTCTGACTCCATCATCGGACCAGCTCCATGATACCAATTTATCAAAATGTCTCGGTAGTTGTATAAGTATGCCAAGTTTCAGCTCAATCGAATTCCAGAAAGTGCTTGAAAAATGGGGGACAATATTAGTAACCGGAAAGACATACGAACAGAGCAAGCTAATAAAGCTTGTAAAAATCAATGATGTGTCATCAGCCAATAACACCATTCGCGATCGGTTTTTCAGTAAATGAGGTAATCTAGTTTTGCACTGTCCGACTGCAGCCTATAACAGCTAAGTCGCGGGCGCGGGTCGCCCTCGCCACATGATCGTCACCACCATGTAGTGTTTCTTACGTTTGATTGCAGACACCGTGCTTCAGCATCATCAGCAGCCGAAGTCTCCTCTACAGGCGTTCAGATGGTTGAAGTACCGCCAGCCACTGAGCTCGAAGCAGAAGGCCCTGAGTGAGTACCTAGCATTCACACGATACTTCAACATCTTACCTAGGCGCAACCATTCGATAAGCTGCCGAATAGAAATTATAAGGTGCATTAAGGAGCATCACTACAATAATTGTTTACCACTTAATAATAATAACTGCGGGGCAAAGGTCTCTTCTCATACAGAGAAGGCACGAGCATTGATCACCACGATGCTTACGACGGATTTGCGATTTCAGACTATGTTCTGAATAACGCCGCACGCGGCATTGCTGACGCGGCATTGCTGGGCGTCAGTGCTGCTTGGCACGTGATTCCGAGCACCGCACCACAGAATAATTAGTCTTGTGATCGCACTATGGAACGTAGTAGTACAAAACCTGAGGGCTTAAAACGGTCACTATACGAGTAAGTAGTAGAATCATTCATCCTAAAATGTCACAAACTGACAATAGGTAATATGCAAGTATTTAAAAAAAAAAAAAATCGATAGTTTACATCGTCAAATAATAGTAAAAAACAAAAATTCGACGGCAGAAAAGCAATTTAAAGTACTTAAAAAAAATGTTAAAAATATCCACGCGATCCGGCTATTTAAACGCCCGCCCTCCATTTGGCGCGCTTGGTGTGGTGACGTCACATTCCATGAAAACAAACAAGCAAGTGTCAAGTTAATGTCAAACACTCCTTTTTATAGGACTGTTTGACATTTGACTTGACACTTGTTGATTGACTTGACATTGACATTTTGTTTGTTGTCCTGAATTGTTACGTCACATCTGCTCTTAGCTTTTCAAGTACCCACAGTTTTTTGGGACTTTTTAAAAATTAATTTCTCGCTCAAAAAGAAATTTTATTCAAAAATATTGATGGAGGATAATTCTGAAGTAATATAAAAAAGTAGTAATATAAAGAAGTAGTATAAAAAATACTTGACCCTTATTTGAATCACATGCATATTCCCTATTCATAATATTATGATCTGCGTGTAATTCCTATTACGAAATATTCCTATTAAGAATCTGTTTGACAGTTTTCTATAGAGATTCGTAAAATGGTCCACAAAAATTATGAATTGCTTATATGTCAAATTAGAGGAATTGCTAATGACAAATGTGGCCGGTTTAGGTCCCCTGATACAAATACATTTCTGAAGTATTGAATATTATTACTACACATATTATAGAGGAAATGACGTTAGATTTCGAACTTATGGAAATACTGTGAAATTTTGGCGGTTCCGAACTTTCAGTTAAATTTCGAGCATTACTTTCAAGAAAAGTTGTATTGTATGACATTTATTTAGAAAGTATAATATGTTTTGCAGATTTAAAAACAGTTTTTTAATAGTACATTTTGATACAAGTGTGCTCTATTGGTCAATGCACACGCGTTTCATACGACGTTTTTCAACACACTTGCGAGGCATCTACCCCGGTCACCAGGGAGTGTGGACCCGGTGAGAGATGTCGTGCGGTGTCCCACAGGGATCGGTCCTGGGGCCGCATCTGTGGGACATCGGATACGACTGGGTGCTGCGCGCCGAGCTCCCTAGCGGCGTCAGTGGTCCTGGCGCAGCGGAGGTCGCACCAGGCGGCGGCCGAACTAGCGACACGTGGGGTTGCGACAATCGTGGATAGCCGGATTCTATCCACGATCTGGGATAGCTAGGACTCGAGGTGGGCTTGCACAAGTCCGAGGTCATGTGTTTTCATGGCCCACGGAACGCGCCACCGTCGGGTTTCCAAATTACGGTAGGAGGGGTTCACATCGGCGTCGTTTCGACGATGAAGTACCTAGGACTCGTCCTCGACAGCCGGTGGAACTTCGTGGAGCATATCCGACGTTTAGCTCCCTGGCTGGACCGGGCTGGGGCCGCCTTGGGGTGGCGCCTGCCCAATCTAGGGGGTCCAAACGCCTCCTGCCGGAGGCTCTACGCGGGGGTCGTGCGGTCCATGGCTCTTTACTGGGCACCGGTGTGGGCGCGTTCCATTAGGCTGCGGCCAGCCCGCCAGTTGAACGCGTCCCAAAAGGTCATGGCCATTCGGCTGGCCCGGGGATACCGCACGGTCTCCCGTGAGGCAGCGAGCCTCTTTGCCGGATTACCGCCATGGATCTGGAGGCGAAAGTCCTCGCGCACATCTGGGAGTGGCGCGAGGAGGTGAAGCGCCGGGGCGTAACTCCACTGCCGCGAGAAGTCGCGGCACAGCGGACGGAGCTCCGGCAGGATCTCATCGCGGCATGGAGAGTGCGATTGTCGCAACCCAGTACTCTTTGAGGAGTGGCTAGAGAGCCTACATTGTCCTCCCATGCCTACCAACACTGTAATTTGAAAGTATTGTAAGTATTGTAAGCCAATTATTTTTAAAAGACTAACCATGGAGTTTCTTGCCGGCTCTTCTCCATAGGAAACGACCAATTGGAACCGTGCACCTAGCTTCTGACACGAAGAAAAACCGAATTTTTATTGCCAAACTAGTGTTAAATTGAGAGCCCTGACACCCATAACACTAGTTTAATCTTAGCTCAATGACTATATAGCCTCTTGACTGCTCATGCGGGCGACTCAGTCTCACGACACATAAGGTGAACAGCACTGATACTACATGGAAATATGACTGGCCATTTTAGTTTTGACCAGTTATTGGATCTCTGCACACGCGGTTATTTTGATACCTTTTAAAACATTTCTGCATAAATACAAACAATTTTGAGTTCCTGTTCAATTAAATGTTGTAGGAAATCCTCTAGAACATCCAGCTATAAAAAGATTGCATTACTTTTCATCGGTAAGTAGAATAAATATTTTATTAAGAATAATGGCAGGGCTCAAGTTAAACTGGTTGTTTACGTAAAATGCACACAAAATGTACACCGCGTTGATGTCTTTTTGAAAAGTTTCTCTCTCTGGGGTAACTTGTGACAACTTCAAAATAAAGTCTATCTAAGTCGATAAAAATTACGATGTTTCCTAATGGTAAATAAAATATAAGTAAAAATCTTTTTAAAAACAAGCTTTTATTAACTAAAAAATACTAAATAAAACTGTCGTAAACATAGAACTTTAATATTTTCTTAAAACCTTGAGGCTTATCTTCAAATTTAGTGTAAGAAGGACATTTACGCCTCAAGCTTTTAAGAAAATATTAAAGTTCTATGTTTACGACAGTTTTATTTAGTACTTTTTAGTTAATAAAAGCTTGTATTTAAAAAGATTTTTACTTATATTTTATTTTCTACTTTTTAGCATTACGATTTGTTTAAATATCTGTTCTATCATCTTCACAAATCCAAACAATTAGGTTTTCTCATGGCCACCTTCCGGCTCCATCATCAGGCACTGAACACCACCTAGTGTCAAAGCACTTGTCAATACATAACCAATGAGTCCAAACACGATGGTGCTATCTTGTTTGATTGAGGTTTTCCCATGGTCACCTTACGGCTTCATCATTAGGCCCTGAACACCACCTAGTGTCAAAGTACTTGTCAATACATAACCAACGAATCCAAACACGATGGTGCTATCTTGTTTGATTGAGGAGTTTCCATGGCCACCTTCCGGCTCCATCATCAGACCCTGAACACTAGCTAGTGTCAAAGCACTTGTTAATGCATAACCAACGAGTCCAAACACGATGGTGCTATCTTGATTGATTGAGGAGTTCCCATGGTCACCTTCCGGCTCCATCATCAGACCCTGAACACTACCTAGTGTCAAAGCACTCGTTAATACATAACCAACGAGTCCAAACGCGATGGTGCTATCTTGTTTGATTGAGGTTTTCCCATGGCCACCTTACGGCTCCATCATTAGGCCCTGAACACCACCTAGTGTCAAAGCACTTGTCAATACATAACCAACACGTCCAAACACGATGGTGCTATCTTGTTTGATTGAGGAGTTCCCATGGCCACCTTCCGGCTCCATCATCAGACCCTGAACACTACCTAGTGTCAAAGCACTTGTTAATACATAACCAACGAGTCCAAAAACTATGGTGCTTTCTGGTTCGATTGATGAGTTCCCATGGCCACCTTCCGGCTCCATCATCATACCCTGAACACTAGCTAGAGTCAAAGCACTTGTTAATACATAACCAACGAGTCCAAACGCGATGGTGCTATCTTGTTTGATTGAGGTTTTCCCATGGCCACCTTCCGGCTCCATCATTAGGCCCTGAACACCACCTAGTGTTAAAGCACTTGTCAATACATAACCAACGCGTCCAAACACGATGGTGCTATTTTGTTTGATTGAGGAGTTCCCATGGCCACTTTCCGGCTCCATCATCAGACCCTGAACACCACCTAGTGTCAAAGTACTAGTTAATACGTAACCAATGAGTCCAAACACGATGGTGCTATCTTGTTTGATTGAGGAGTTCCCAAGGCCACCTTCCGGCTCCATCATCAGACCCTGAACACTACTTAGTGTCAAAGTACTTGTTAATACATGACCAATGAGTCTAAACGCGATGGTGCTATCTTGTTTGATTGTGGTTTTCCCATGGCCACCTTCCGGCTCCATCATCAGGCCCTGAACACCACCTAGTGTCAAAGTACTAGTTAATACGTAACCAATGAGTCCAAACACGATGGTGCTATCTTGTTTGATTGAGGAGTTCCTATGCCCAACTTCCGACTCCATCATCAGACTAGCTCTATGGTATAATTATTTCAAAATGTCTCGGCAGTTGTATACGTATGCCAAGTTTCAGCTCAATCGGATGCCTGGAAGTGCTTGAAAAATTGTTGACAAATGGAGTAACCGGAACGACATACGAACAGAGCAAGCAAATATAAAGCTTGTAAAAAGTAACATTATGTACTTAATGTTTACATTTTAGATTTCAAAATGTTCCGTAACTGAAAGAAAAGTGGAATAATGTAGTATACAGGGAAAATTGGTTTCCAAATAAATATAGCGTTGTTTGTTTAAGGCATTTCACAGCAGATTAAAAATAAGTAATAGCAATGTCAATCCCTGTCGAATAGAACAATAAATTCTCTTAAGTGAAATTCAAATTTAAATAATTTATTTTTCAATTAGGATTGTAGACGTCGATTTTATCGATATCGATATTATTGTTGCAAAACTGACTTGTGCATCACTATGTTTGGAACATTCGTCCTAACATTGTTGCATCGGCCAATCACAACCGCTGTAGTTTCTTCGTCTCCCGGCCCGTAGTAGTGAGTCGTGTGTCTAGACGAAATCGGTCTATGAGCTCTCAAGTGGTTTAATACTCTTTGTCTTAGCTTGGGTGTCAGAGGTTTATAACTCTGTATTAACCTACAATTTTATATGACAAATCTATTTTTGGTATACCAAGTGGTAAAATGTAAATTGTAATCTGGAAATTAAGATATTTTTTTTATTTATTTTATTTTTATTTTATTTGATATAAATTCCATGCTGCACTGATAGTACTTACTAATTCCATACTGCCATGCCATTACTCCGACTAGTAAATAGTAATCTGTGCGCGCACATTACCGCACTAGTGCGGTAATATAAAGTAAAAAACACGCTTCCATAATACACTGCATTATGAACCTAAAAGCAGTTCAATAAGAGCCACTTTACGAGCAAGTGTGTTGAAAATGAATATACCGCTGTCTTCATTTTTTTTTTTTCAACCTTGACGAGAATTTTGACTCTTAGCTCCGATTGCCTCTGATGTATATTTTATTTTATACCATGCACACACTATCTAAAAAAATAATTTAATTAATAATTTAATAAAGCAATTGACTCATTCGTTCCATAGTGCACCGCGGCGCGGCACTGCTGTCCGTGGTTTACTTCCCAACAGTTGTCAACATTCACGTGTTATCGCTGTGATGACCGCCCGCACTTCTGCGGTCTGCCATGGCGGCAGTGCCGTCGTAGCAATGACGCGCAGCATTGCTGCCGTGCAATGTAATCGCATAAATAAACCTACAGAAAATGTATGAGGATCAGGTAGTGACGCTGCAGTAATGCTGCGTGCGGCGTTGTTAGGAGTCATACCTTTATATTATTATTAGATACTTAACTATAAGTCATGCAGGTTCCCTCTCGATATTTTCCTTCACCGATGTCAGTGGATGACATATGGAAAATATCAAGATGAAATTCTAGAACCATTCACCATTGTAGGAGCAGTGGTGACGTAAGCAACTGCACATTCACTATTATAGGAGCAGTGGTGACGTAAGCAACTGCACATTCACCATTGTAGGAGCAGTGGTGACGTAAGCAACTGCACATTCACTAATATAGGAGCAGTGGTGACGTAAGCAACTGCACATTCACTAATATAGGAGCAGATGTGACGTAAGCAACTGCACATTCACTATTATAGGAGCAGTGGTGACGTAAGCAACTGCACATTCACTAATATAGGAGCAGTGGTGGCGTAAGCAACTGCACATTCACTGATATAGGAGCAGTAGCGAAGTAAGCAACTGCACATTCACTATTAGAATAGAATAGAATAGAATAGTTTTATTTTGCAAATATGGGTAATACATAATAGTTCTTAAGATTACATTTAGCTCAGCCACATTTTAC
The DNA here is from genome assembly GCA_947522985.1 of Lithophane socia. Classification (NCBI taxonomy): domain Eukaryota; kingdom Metazoa; phylum Arthropoda; class Insecta; order Lepidoptera; family Noctuidae; genus Lithophane; species Lithophane socia. The sequence goes on along the minus strand of OX383270.1, from coordinate 141,885 downwards.
CAATCGGCATGCAAACATTTGAAATTATTTATAAACACTATTATTACACTTATTTAGATCAATTCATTACTATTACTATTATGTCATTGTTATTTATCTTTATTTCATTTTTCATACTTATAAATTATATTTTTAAATTACTATTATTATTATTACTAACCAAAATCAAGATGTCAGAAATCAAAATGTCAAAGATCAAAATGTCAAAAATCAAAATGTCAAGAATCACTAATTAACAAATATTTTTCTCCGATAGGAACTCAGTTACACTGTAGTATGTTTTATCTATCAAAAAATTCCGTAATCTACTCTTAAATTGTGCTGTATTTAAAGATTTCCAACAACTCGGTAATTTATTGTAAATAATTGAGGCCATGCAAGAAACGCTCTTACGCATTAAAGTGGTTCGACATGATACTTGACATAATTTGCTGTTGTCACGCCTATTCCTTGGGAATACAACAGCCAGGCGCTCAAAACGAGATGGATTTTGCTTGACAAACATAGCTACTTCGAAAATATAGATACACGGAAGTATCAAGACTATGTAACCTAAAATAAGGCGCGCAACTGTCTGTCGATTTAAGTTTTAACAATGATCGGAGACATCTTTTCTGGGCCTTAAAAGCTATATCTCGATCAGTTGAGTTCCCCCAGGAAATGATACAGGAATGATACAGATATTACAGGCGCAGTGGTGTGTCGTATGCAACTGCACAAAGTCAAGTGTGTGCCTGTGTTCGAGTCGAACGTCGCCGTCCGTGTGGAAATTCTAGCATCAAAAATTTCACCAACCCGCGTTGAGTAACGGCCCTCTCGCTCTCACAGAGAAGGCCTAGGGCCCAGCTTACCAGGGAACTTAATAAGCTCAATACGTCGTCTTTATCAGAAGAGGTCTTATTGTATCTTATGCGTGGGTATGCGGGTGAAGAGATCAGGAGATGTAAGTGAATGAAAAAGGCAATAATATTCTGAATAATCACAAGTCTCTGATCCGATTAGGGAATGAACACCTCATGTACTCGGTGCGAGTGCAAAACAATCAATCAACTCACTACACTGCAAGGGTCACCATGATCACCAATATCACAGTCGCCATTGGTCAATGCCGGCTTCGATCCATCTCCTGATCTTCCGTTTTTTTGGCGTTAGGCCGCCTCCTCCTCTGTACTCGGCTACGTTAAGTTGATAGCTGTCATAATCGTTCTAAAATAAACTCTGTAAATTTGGCGTCGTAAAACCTTTAGACGCGCCGTCAGGCTTATATTGATGTTTGAACTAACACGTCTGGTATTATCTTCTAGTGTTATCAAACAGCAGCCCACATCGGAAATCATAGAAGTTTTCGAAGAGCCCGAGCCGCTGCCGAGGTTGCGGCAGCGGCTGCCGCCACCGATGACATCGGCTATGTCAACTCGCTCAAATATACGAGGTACTTAGTTTATAGTTGTACTCTAAGTTAATTTCGTAGACAGAGACGAAAAGAGACTTTGTTTTACACTACCTGTTTTTTTTTTGACAAGTTAAGCAGTCATGACTAGTGAATAGTCCCGGGAAATCGGTTTTTAGAGTCTCCGTATCACTGGTCAGTTTCCCTCAGTCGTCAGCTTATTCAATTCGCCAGTTTCGGTGATTAGGTAGTTAGTTTCACTGATTCGTCAGTTTTGGCGATAAGACACTTGCGTTAACTGTACAGTTTCCAGGAACCGAAATTTTCGAAACCAAATCCCAGTTCTTTCGGTACTTTCAGGAAAAGATACTTTGCGTTTAGAATATTTCTAATTTTATTGCCTAAAGCCCGAAAGCAATATACATGCTACCTAGTAGTACAACAGCATGTCAGCACCGGGTGTCGCTAAGTTCGCAATGAGCCGGAACTCTCTACGATGATTCCTCAGTGAGTCAGGATGGCGCTCGCTGCGTTATGATCCAGTGAGTCGGATGTGGTATAGCGCCGGGTTAGGCTAACTGTGTGTAACTGAACACAATCTGTCATTTTGTTCTATTCTTCCGTCGCCGTCGACAAAATGCGTTTCTATGGCGGTCATGCGCGCGTCCAGGAGAGGGTTGAAGGGCTCTGTATGTGGGCCGACCGAAAGTGCACAGTGCTGTGCTAAGGTTGCTGATGAGGCTGAGGGTGATACCCAGGAATGTGCGTCCGCTGCATGCTGGTGGCACGAAACAAAATCGCTCAGCGCGCCTAAAGGAGTTTTCACTTCAAAAAACTTTACATAATTTTCTTCTGTTTATTCAATTCACTTTCCATCATTTGGGTTTGTCTAGCAGTGCAGAGTTAGAGCAAGCGGTACATAATGCCGAATTGAGCTTTCTTCCGGGAAAAATGCGCGAAAAGTACATAAAAGCGTACAATATTTGTTCAATGTGTGGCGGTATCTACATCGCCACATGTGAACTACGCATCAAAGACCTGACGTCACACAAGACCCGTCTGGTCGGAGGATCCTCCCTTTTCTATGGTGGATGAGTGAACTTTACACAGCCCTGTCTCTCATACCCCTAAAAATGCATGAAGATACCTAGCATTTTCCTCGCTGTAGTGAGGTGAAAAATTGTGTGTTTCGCTTGGCAGCAAAGTTATTCTGCGTCTCGTACCTATGAAACCTTCGCAACGCTCAGGATTCTATATTTGAAACCATGAATCCTTCGCTTGCTCAGGTTTCCTTTACTTGTATTGAACATATTGCTAACTAGCCAAGTAAAATATTCAGCTTCAATTCATCCTAAATGCTTTGTGTAAATATTTCGACTATTCAATGAAGTTATATTTTTAAATAGCAAACATTGTTATAGCAGAAAAACAAGAAATTTTGTTTTAAATTTATTTTAGAATGTTGTATGTTCTTTATAAAGGACAATGCAACGGAATGTATAGACCCAAAACCTAGAGTCGATTAAAATAATTCATGCACGGTGAGGTAGGGGAATCATAGTACCTATAAGCTTTTTTTTTCGCTAAAACGATCCCCGAGGGGCTGATTTCGGGGTTCTAGGGGTTCATTCACATTTACGTAACGGAATCTTTTTCATTAACTTCTTACTGTCATATCGAAATGAAACTTTGCATTTATATGTAATTTGGATAATAATACTATTTTGAAATCTTGGAGCTCGGAGGATCGACTCTGGGTGTTTTTGTAGCATCTTCCTTTCAGGATTATCTATAGAACTTGGCACCCATTTAGATCTCAATTCTTTTGTCGGCGAAGTCGACAACCACGCTTATTCTTATTATTGAATTTGGCTCCCATTTTCACATTTCACATTGCACACTATTATTTACGCCGATATCCCGGTTGTCTGTTAACTGGGGTACCTATACAGATTGAACGTCCCGTCCAGTTCAGTGCTTGAATTCCTCACAAATTGTTTCATTGTATATTATAATTATGTTTGCAGTTGCCGCAGGTGATAACGAACGGCTGGCCGAGTTAGTTCGCGGGCACCCGGTGCTGTACAACACTCAGTACGCGTTCTTCACAGACAAGGCGCAGAGGCGGTATGCCTGGCAGGACATCAGCTGGAGGATGCTACGACCAGGTACTTTGTAATTTGATGTTCACAACCCTCATCATAATAAATCCGGCGCCAGACACAGTCATATATTTGAACACTTGTGAGGTACGGTAATAAATATAGTGACCAAACTTTAAACTAGTAGGTACTGTTAAGTACGCGGCCGCGGGTTCGGGGACAGAGGTACACAAGTGAAACGCAGGCTGGCTAGTAACGCACTGGCGTGCTTTATTCGAGAGTTGGACTCGCCGATACAGTAGGTGGCGCGCGTGCAGCGCGCGCCTTGCACACATACATAACAATTCCTCCCTCTAGTCCAAAACACCGAATACAAATTATTACAAAATTAACATCCTAAATAGGTATCCATAAACATAGTATACTCTAGTACATAACATCTTACGCTAGAAGTACTTTTTAAAACAAACAACGGGGCGATTACGTAACGATCTCTTTGGTGTAACAAATATTGACTCATCGTGTTGTATGGCCTGGGTATCGAGTTCAGTCCCTGCTTTGTGAGCAACGTCCTCGGAGTTCGAAAGTCTCTCTGTTCTTTCAACATCTACGTCGTCCGTACCCTCTTGTTGTTCGTCATCATGGGCCTGTAGTGGGGCCTTCTCAGACTCGTCCTCTGTCAACGACGAAGGAGTACTTCGTGCGCACAATTCTGCTCTCCTCCCTCTGGCCGAACTACCCGGCAAGGGATCTAGTAAGTGAAGTTCCGGCTGGAGTATGTGCGTTTCTGGAGCAGCTGGCGACGGGGAAGGCGGCGGTGTTGACGTAGGCGACGACGACGGCGAGTGCGGCGGTGGCGGTTGCGGTACAGGAGGACCAGACGACCCAGGTAAGTTCACTTTCGAATTTTGTACATCATCCTCATTATTGTTACTTATTCCTTTATAAAGCATCAGCTGATTTATGTGCCTTTTGTAACTTTCTGAACTATTACTGTCTTTAACTAAATACAAAACTTTCCCTATTCTTTTAAGTATGATGCCCTTACACCATGTATAACTTGCTTTATTAACAAACTTTTTGTATAATACAACATCGTTTTTTCCAAAATATTTTGTTTTATTTTTTTCCTGTTGCTTACTTTGCATGTACTGTTGATTTTTTACAACGTTAGATCCAGTCGGTGACAAGGGTGCCGATGACTCTTTTGGATCCATTAGATCTAATCGCGACCTCAACTTATGACCAAACACCAATTGCGCAGGGGACAACCCAGTAGTAGAGTGAACTGAATTACGATAATCCATAAGATATTTTAGTAATTTCAATGATGTTTCTTTCGCGCTATGAGTAGACATAATACAAGACTTTATTCCCTTTTTAATAACTTTAACAAAACTTTCGGCCTGGCCGTTACTAGGTGGGTGATAGACCGGTGACGTCATATGCGAAATCCCGTTTGCCGCGCAAAACAATTCAAATTCCCGCGAACAAAAAGCTGTGCCATTATCACTTACTATAGTTTTCGGAACTCCAAACCTTGACATAAAATCACACAGTTTCTCAATCACCGCGGTCGAAGAAGTAGCCGTGTTCATGTTGTAAGCTTCAACCCATTTGGTATGTGCATCTACCGCTACACAATAAACGCAACCTTTAATCGGACCTAGGAAGTCTATGTGTACTCTGTAGAAGGGACGAGGTGGAAATTCCCAGTGAGCCGGCGGCGCGCGCGGCGGGGAGGGGCGCAACTGAATACACACATCGCATGAACCTATCATAGTTTCTATAGCCTGGTCAATTCCCGGGAACCAAAATCTTGATCGCGCTTCGGCCTTAGTTTTTACTACGCCTAAATGGGAAGAATGTAATTCTTTAAGAATGATTTTGTATAAGCTCGAAGGAATAACCACTTTGTGGCCTCTCATGACACAACCGTTTTCATAGGACAATTGTGATCTACATAAGTAGTACGGTTTTAACCTTATATCATTTATCTTCGGTGGCCAACCATTCAAAATAAAGTCTTTAACTAGCCTTAAAATTACGTCACTATTTGTCTCCTCGCGCAATCTCTCTAATGTCACGGGCATGCTTCCGTCTACAACAAAACAAACATAAGTCGCTCGATCGTATGATACCTCGCAATCACAACACTTACACTGTTCGGTGCACGCACACTCGTGAACCGCGCGCGGCAAGCTCGCGCGGGAAAAATAATCCGCGCTGTTATCAGCGCTGCGGACATACTCTATTTTATAGTTATAGCTACTTAAGAACAAGGCGTACCGCTGTAACCTATTTGCCGATATTTATGGGGCCCAAAAATTGCCAATAGGGGCTTGTGGTCCGTTCGAAGAATAAACGGTTCTGATCTGCCATACAAATATTGATGAAACCGACGCACACCGTAAATAATGGCGGTTGCTTCCTTTTGTATCTGAGCATAACGCTTTTCAGCAGAGTTTAAGGTACGCGAAACAAATGAAATAGGTTTTTCCACACCGTCTGAACCTACTTGTGAGAGGACTGCTCCTAACCCACTTGGAGAAGCGTCTACCGTTAATATTATCATCGCGTTCGGGTCAAAATGTGCGAGAACCTGTTCCGATGTCATGAGCTCTTTTATGGACCTAAAAGCCGAGTCATGAATATCCGTCCATATCCACTCACAACCCTTTTTTAACAGATCGTACAACGGACTGAGAATAGTGGATGCGTTAGGTACGAAATTCCTGTAATAGTTAATTAGTCCCAAAAACGATTGAAGCTGATTAACATTTGTAGGCACCGGTGCTTCCAACATTGCTTTAATTTTTTCCGGCGCTTTTTTTAGACCATCTTTAGTGATAATATAGCCAAGATAACTGATTTCGTCCTGAAAAAAACTACATTTTCCTTTTTGTAATGTTAACCCTGCTTCTTCTAAGCGCTTCAAAACGAGATTTAGTTTTTGTAAATGCTCCTGCCTATCCTTTCCCGTTATTAAAATATCGTCTAGCAGGCATAAAACTCCGTCTATACCGGATAACAAACCCTCGATAGCGCGCTGAAAAATTGACGGCGCGCTGGCTAACCCAAACACTAAACGTGTAAATCTATAAAGCCCGCGGTTTGTATTGATGCAGGTTAAGTTTTTTGAGTCATCGTCCAAAACAAATTGGTTATAGGCCATAGATAAATCAAGTTTGCTAAACTGTTGACCCCCATGGATCTTTGAAAATAGTTCGTTAGTCGTGGGTAACGGATATTGTTCTACTAGTAACTGTTTATTTATACTAACTGAATAGTCGGCACACAGTCTGACTGTCCCGTTTCGCTTTAGAACTGGAACTATCGGTGAAGCGTATTCGGAATATTCTACGGATTCAAGAATACCTAACCCGATCAATCTGTCGATTTCTTTATCGACCATTGCACGCAACGCAAACGCAACGGGGCGTGCTTTACAAAACACCGGTATTGATCCTTCCTTCAACGAGAGTTTTATTTTGTACTTGTTGAATTTTCCCAATTCATCAGAAAATAACCTTGGGTATTGCAGTTGCAATTCAGAAATTGCACAAAAATTGACCGGTATTAACTGTAAGCGAAACAATGATAAAAAATCTCGACCGAGAATGGGCGGCCCGCCGTCACGGACCACATACAAGTACATAATATTCGTTTGATCCGCGTAGCGTATCGGTAGACGCAACGTACCTAGGCACACAATTTTTCCGCCGTTATACGTTATGAGCTGTTTACATGTACTTGATAATGGCACCTTTTTGAAATTACTTTTGTAAAACCCCTCCGAAACAACTGTTACCGCGGACCCGCTATCAATTTCGAATTTGAATGGCACGTTATCAATCCAAACAGTTTCTACCATGGGTTCTCCCCTGAATGAACGGATATAATACAGCTTACCATCATCGTCATCCTCACCCTTGTCACCGCAATCCACCTGTACGTAATTCACTTTTGAACACATTTTACGCAAGTGGCCTTTTACGTGACACTTTTTGCAAGTATAATTTGCAAATCTACAGTCTGCCGATTTATGATTCGTATAACCACATACACTACATTTCACCTTCACTACACTACTACCACTTTTTTCTTTATCCGCTATCTTGAAGAGCTGCTGGTCTCCTACAGACGCCTGTGCCAGCGCTCCCGTACTGGCCGCGGCAGCAGCGCGCGAACATCGGAGGTTTTCTGCCATCTCCACGACCTTGGCCAGCGTGAGGTCGGCCAGGTCTTTTGTATACAGCTTCTCCTTCTCTCGTCCTGGCTGCATCCCCATGATGAACTTGTCGCGAAGTGCCTCCTCCACATTGAGAAAGCCGCATTTCTCTGTCAGCCCTCGCAATCTCGCTGCCCATTGAGAATGAGATTCCCCTGCTTGTTGAGACGCCGCGTAGAAAGTGTGACGTTCACCAAACCCGACACATTTGGGGGTAAAATGGTTATCCAGTAGTGATAAAAGGTCTTCGTAGGGAACATCTTCAACGGCTTTAGGTAAAACTAAATCCGTGGTTAGTTTGTAGGTACCTTCAGTGAGTGCGCTGAGCAAAATCGCCTTTCGTTTTTCACCCGCGGCATCAGTCTTCTCGTTGATGCCATTTGCCACAAAATATTGTGTTATACGCCCTTTGTACGTTTTCCATGTCTGTGTGTTATGGTCGAACGTATGTAGAATACCAAATTGCACAGAACTAGACATTTTCAACACGTGGAAGGTAAAATTCTCGTCGCCACTGTTAAGTACGCGGCCGCGGGTTCGGGGACAGAGGTACACAAGTGAAACGCAGGCTGGCTAGTAACGCACTGGCGTGCTTTATTCGAGAGTTGGACTCGCCGATACAGTAGGTGGCGCGCGTGCAGCGCGCGCCTTGCACACATACATAACAGGTACCTACTCAAACACCCGTGCCTCACGAGTGTTCAACAAATGTTCAAATCACCTACAAAATTGCGTGGATGCCTTAGTGTCTATTTTCCAATGAAAGTTTGAATTCAAGTTTTCAAAAATCAAACTAGATAGCGTTGGTTTCTTTACAACCATAGAAATATAAATTATATCTATACTATATACTATAAATAATCTATACTAATATCTATACTATACTAATATTATAAAGCTGAAGAGTTTGTTTGTTTGTTTGTTTGTTTGAAAGCGCTAATCTTTGGAACTACTGGTTGGAATTGAAATTTTTTTTGAATGAAATATGTTGCAAAAACGGGAAAAATTATTCCTTTTTGAGAGCTTTCGTTGCGTGCGCTGCGTAAACGGTTTATGTTACGTAAATATCATGTATGATGGAATTGTTCCTCTTAAAAAGTTTTAAAAAAAAGTCCGCGACAGCATAATTATGTCTATCTTTTAAGATTGACTCACTATAACCTTTTTTATGGTAATCAAATTTGTTCGAAATTAATGCATTTTTTGCGAAGGAGTTTTATCAAAATAATATTAGTTCTTATTCAAATAAATAGTTTTAACATCAAGGGTATTTAAGTAGCAGTAAAATACTTTTTAATTTATTCGAATCGGACATTTAATTTCGAAAATATCACGAGTTTTAAAATACAATACGCGAACCGTTCGACGCCGGCGTTCCCTACTCTAGAGAGGAGAGGATGGGCACACGGGTAGACCATGACCACGGGATAGAGACCTACGCGGGTGAAACCGCGGGGCACAGCTAGTAATATTATAAAGCTGAAGAGTTTGTTTGTTTGAACGCGCTAATCTCAACTACTGGTTGGAATTGAAAAATTATTTTTGTGTTGGATAGTCCATTTATCGAGGAAGGCTATAGGCTATATAACATCACGCTACGACCAATAGGAGCGGAGCATAAATGAAATATGTTGCAAAAACAGGAAAAATTATTCCTTTTTGAGAGCTTTCGTTGCGTGCGCTGCATAAATGGTTTATGTTACGTTAATATCATGTATCATGGAATTGTTCCTCTTGACAGAACAGCTGTCGGATGTGTCGGGTTTTTAATAGAAGTTATAATTATTTCCAATAAGTAGTGTAGTGCTTGAAAGTTTTGTGATACCTATCTAATATAATATGTTTGTTTTATTTTAACAGATACAGAATGCATAGCCATGTGGAAACTTCTAAAATCCAGATATAGTGAAGCTTTGAGGAGGCGCAAACAAAAGACGGAACAAGGAATCAAAGTTAAACCATCAAAATATGAGAACTTCATGTCATTTGTGAAACCCTTTCTAAAAGTGTGTAAGTATGCACCAGCAACCACTGCAGCCACAGACGACGAGGCGCCCTCCGAAGGCTCCGTACTAGTGCCGGAGTGGGGCGGGGGTGACGTCAGCCGCGGCACACACGAGCGCAGCGCGGCGCCCGTACTAGTGCCGGAGTGGGGCGGGGTTGACGTCAGCCGCGGCACACAGGAGCGCAGCGCGGCACCCTCGGCACTTCCAGTGCAGCCGCAACGGAACACCATCGTTGAGTTATTGCAACGGAACACCATCGTTGAGTTATTTCGAAATTTAGGAGAAACTGTAAAGGACTTCCCTAAAGACGTGAAAATTCGTGTGAAAAATGAAGTTCTCAAAGTAGTCAGTGATGCAAAAGAATTTATTTTAAGCAATAATGCAGTGGAACAGTTGTTTGTAGTAGAAGATATTGTTATAAAAGAAGAACCCTTAGAATTACAATAAAAGTTCGCAAAAATCAGCGACGGTTCCCCTTAAGATTTTCTAAGAAAACTTCTGCGTTGCAAATTCGCATCGCGCCGATTCGCAGTTTTGTGTACAAACCCATCTTCTTGATATTTTTAGGGTTCCGTACCCAAAGGGTAAAACGGGACCCTATTACTAAGGCTCCGCTGTCTGTCTGTCTGTCTGTCCGTCTGTCACCAGGCTGTATCTCATGAACCGTGATAGCTAGACAGTTGAAATTTTCACAGATGATGTATATCTGTTGCCGCTATAACAACAAATACTAAAAATCAGAATAAAATAAATATTTAAGGGGGCTCCCATCTCCCATACAACAAACGTGATTTTTTTTCAGTTTTTATAGATAATGGAACGGAACCCTTCGTGCGCGAGTCCGACTCGCACTTGGCCGTTTTTTTATATTCCATTTATGCAACGATGAGTAGATAAGTATAAGTATGTACCATCAATACTATTAAAGTTTATCTTCTTTTTCCTTTTGAGGAACGGAACCCATGTAAGATCACTTCGTTGTCCTAGTGACTGTCTATCAGTCTGTCATGTGGTGGTATCAATTTATAATTAATATTTAAGTAAAAAAATCAAGATTCTAAGAATAATTTAATTTGAATACGATAAATAATTTTCTTTGGCTGATCAGTACTGAGGAAACACGGGCGGAGAGACTTTTGAAAATTAGTTATTGAAGAAACTATTGCTGTCGCTCTGCGAGCGCTCGGCGGCGTCCGGCCGCTATCCATGTGTGAGTAAGTTGACAGTGCGTGCGTGGCTTCGACGCGTGTCGTGTAGTCGCCCAGTCCTAGTCACTCGGTCCTAGTTTTTTTTTTTTTTATGGCTTCGCACTTTTTGTGCATTTAGTCAATGTCCTCCAGATTTCCTTCTTTTTAAGGCCTATTTCCAAGTTATTAACTAGTTTATAGCGTAATTAAGTGTTTTCTGTGTTAAATTTAGGCTTTTTGTGCAAATAATGTGTAGTTACCTACCGGCTCAAGTGAATATTGCATTTTCATCTCGTTATATCAGGTACAATCATCGAGATATAAGTAGGTACTAACGTACTAGAGAAGACACCGTAAATTCCTACTTTGTCTCGTTCAACTGCGGCGATCGCGCCGCAGTTTGTCGAAGAAAACGCGTAAGTGCCGTGATTTACATGGCGCTTAAGACCTTTTTGCCGAGAATAAATACACTTCCGCAGCAAATCTAGCACTGTGGTAAATTAGGTACGGTTTAGACGAATTGTTATTATTTTAGCGCTGCAGCGAACTAAAGATTCAATACGAAGAATAGGACAATTCAGTTATTTGACGTAGCTTCTCTAGTACGTTAGTACTTATATCTCGATGGGTACAATACTATATATTTTACTTGGTAGTAGATTGTTTACGTTCTAATTTTTTGCCTACTATTCTTTGGATACTTTTTTATTACGGCTACGATTTGTTGCTAATGATTTTAAAAACGTAAACATAACCTTAATTAGTTTGGTGACAGAACTTCTTCATTACGATCGATCTTTCATTTTCCGTTCAACTAATCATCTGTTTCTAAATCCACTACTCTTTTCCAACCTCTTCTCTTTTCTCTTTAATCATGATTATGACTCGCAGCGCGCGGGCTCGCCTAGAAGAGACCAAACTCAGTCAGGGTTTGAGCGAATTAAAGGCGTCTCAGGAGCTCTGTGACAAACTGATTAAGGAAAAAGATGAAAATGAAATAGAGTTCCTTGGTGTTCTTGAAAGGAATAGCAAGTTGAAAACAGAAATGGCTCAGTTATATATTCAACACACTGATGCCATAGCAGCCCGGGACAGGCTCCAAGTTGTTGTGGACGGGTTCAGCCAGTGTAGCAATGAGTATGAACAAGCTCTTAATCACAAATATGTACTACAACAGCAGCTACAAGAGGCTCAAAGTCAGATTGAACAACTTGAGACTACAAATCTTAACATCACTGCCTCGTTGAATCAAAGTCTATTCAATGAATTGGTGCCTGTAGCCCCATCAATGGTTTTTGTAATAAACCCCTCTTCTTACACAATAGATTTAACAGGTCTTGACGATTCAAAATCAGATTCAAAATTAAGTAAGTCTAAAAAAATACATAAAAATCAACAAATACATAGTTAAAACCAAAAAAATGGTCAAGAAACAAAAATTCTTCATTAAAAATGTAAAACTTAATAGAGAAAGGTTGGATATGTATTCATTAAACTTACAAAAAAGTACTAGGAAATACCAAATTGACACAGAAGACTTGCAGTATGAACTTGACCAACTACAGGAGAAACTTACTTCTATGACTATCAAGTATACAGTCTCTGAAAACCAAATGAGGGAATATGTATTGGCAATGAATGAGCTGGTAAGCTCACAAACTAACAAATGTGAACATTGTCAACCACCATCTATTGAACCCACACCGGACCATTCATTGACAATATGTGATACCACCATACCGCAGTCTAGTGCCAGTTTACCATTATCAATTACTAACTGTTTGCCTAGACATAGTGTAAATAAAGAAATAATATTATTTTGTGATGAAATTGGAAAGGATTTAGGTCACTTGTTGTTAAATGAATATATTAGGGAATATGCATGTATTTTTTTAATAATTTTATTGGATAGTTTACATCGTCAAATAATAGTTTAAAAAAATTCGACGGCAAAAAAGCAATTTAAAGTACTTTAAATATTTTAAAAAAATATTCAACCGATCCGGGCTATTTAAACGCCCTCCATTTGGCGCGCTTGGTGTGGTGACGTCACAGACCGTGAAAACAAACAAGCAACTGTCAAGTCAACGTCAAACACTCCTTTTTGTAGGAGCCTTTGACATTGACTTGACACTTGTTGATTGACTTGACATTGACATTTCGATTATTATCCCGGATTCTTACGTCACATCCGCTCTTAGCTTTTCAAGTATTTGAATTACCCACAGTTATTTGGGACTTTAAAAGGAGGAGGACTTTAAAAGGAGGAGCTCGTGGCTAAGTAATAACAGCCGCTCGGGTCGATCCATCAGGTTAAGCTACGCTTGCCGGGGTTGGTCCGTGGATGGGTGACCATTTTCACATTATCGAGACTCCTCCGTGCCTCGGAAAGCACGTTAAGCCGTTGGTCCCGGCTGTCATTTGTGGATCTTTGGCAGTCGTTACGAGTCGTCAGAAACCCGAAAGTCTGACAACCAGTCTAACCAAAGGGTATCGTATTACCCAGTTACTGCGTTGTGGAGGTCAGATAGGCAGTCGCTCCATGTAAAATACTGGTATTCAGCTGCATCCGGTTAGACTGGAAGCCGACCCCGATATAGTTGGGAAAAGGCTAGGCAGAAGAAGATTTGGGACTTTAAAAAAATTAATTTCTCGCTCAAAAAGAAATTTTATTCAAAAATATTGCTGGAGGCATAATTCTGAAGTAATACAGTTTATAAAAAAAAAAAATTGACCCATATTTGAATCACATGCATATTCCCTATTAACTGCTGTATGCCGGTTGTTCTCTATTTGACATAATGAAAAAAGCTATAAAATGCAATTATAATCAGGATACTATATTAATAATATTTGTTGGTAATAGGGGTAATGTGAACAAAGGAGAATTACTCCAATATTATAGATCTTTGTGCAACCTTCGTTTAAGAAAAATTGTGATGTTCACGTTCCCTTACAGCCAAAGTTTGCCACAGGAAGAAAACAACTTTAGATCTGCAATTAATATGACATTTCACAGTTTGACATACAATAATAATTTATTCCATTTAATTGACACTAACATTTATGTTGGTAATCGCTTATATTTGACAAAAGATAGATTTTTTGTGGATAAGTAGGTACTATCTTTCAAAGTATTGTAAAAGACAGATAGCTGTGTCGCTATCATATTACTTTTCTATTACAGCCAAGAATTTGGCTAAACAAATTGCTTCTATTGAGCAATGCTGTGACATGTTAAATAATTCAGCCAATAATTTGGTATCAAATATTGACATTGTTAATAATTTAAATTAGAAATTCAGACAACAGAGACAACCTCTAGCAATATTATACAGAATTGCAAAATAAAATCAAATAAAAGTTTAAAATCAGTAAATAATATTAACCTGGTGCATCAAAATATTCAAGGATTTATGAACAAAGATTTAGAAGTAGAATTATTTATGAATTTTAACAATATTGATATTCTTTGTATAACAGAACATTGGCTTAAAAGCACCCAGTTCTTGTTCAATTTTGATAATCACCAGGTTGGTAGTTCCTTCAGCAGAGTAAATGCTGTACATGGTGGCTCATTAATTTTAGTAAGTAACCAGCTCAAATTTAAAGACCGTAAGGATATTGTGAGCCTATCTGTCGAACAGACAGTTGAAATAGCCTGTATAGAATTGGAGCAGTTTATTGTATTAAGTGTGTACAGACCCCCTTCAGGATTGTATGACTGTTTTGAAAAGGTAATGGATGAAGTGTTACACAAGATTTGCAACTCCAATAAGTCTATTATCACTTGCGGTGATTTTAATGTTAATTTGTTAGAAAATTCAGGTTCTTGTAGTAAAATAATAAGTTTGTTTCAGTCCTACAATCTTGTAAACCTATTTTTGGAGCCCAGTCGAATAACCCCTACTAGTGCCACATGCCTAGATAATATTTATACAGATACTAGCTGCTCGCCCCGGCTTCGCACGGGTAGCAAGTACATATCTACGGCGCACCTACCCTACCTACCTACCTACCCTACCTACCTACCTACCTACCTACCTACCCTACCTACCTACCCTACCTACTTACCCTACCTACCATACCTACCTACCCTACCTACCTACCCTACCTACTTACCCTACCTACTTACCCTACCTACCATACCTACCTACCCTACCCTACCTACCTACCCTACCCTAACCTACCTACCTACCTACCTACCTACCTACCTACCTACCCTACCCTACCTACCTATCTACCTACCCTACCTACCTACCTACCTACCCTACCCTACCTACCTACCCTACCTACACCTACCTACCTATCTACCGAGATATTATCAAAAAACCCATTCTATACAGAATGTATGAGAAAACGATTTTTCTTCATATTTTTTTTTTTCGTGAATTTTTCCAATTTTTTAATAGTTATTCTGCTATTCTGGGCGAAGACAAATCCAACAAATCAAAGATCATCAAAATCGGTCCAGCAGTTCTCGAGTTATAAGTGTTGTAACAAACACGACTTTCTTTTATATATATAACTAGCTGCCCCGCTCCGGCTTCGCACGGGTAGCACTAAGTACCTACCCTACCCCTACCCTACCTACCCTACCTGGCCTACCTACCCTACCTGGCCTACCTACCCTATCTACCCTACCTACCCTACCTACCCTACCTACCCTACCTACCCTACCTACCCTACCTACCCTACCTACCCTACCTACCCTACCTACCCTACCTACCCTACCTACCCTACCTACCCTACCTACCCTACCTACCCTACCTACCCTACCTACCCTACCTACCCTACCTACCCTACCTACCCTACCTACCCTACCTACCCTACCTACCCTACCTACCCTACCTACCCTACCTACCCTACCTACCCTACCTACCCTACCTACCCTACCTACCCTACCTACCCTACCTACCCTACCTACCCTACCTACCCTACCTACCCTACCTACCCTACCTACCCTACCTACCCTACCTACCCTACCTACCCTACCTACCCTACCTACCCTACCTACCCTACCTACCCTACCTACCCTACCTACCCTACCTACCCTACCTACCCTACCTACCCTACCTACCCTACCTACCCTACCTACCCTACCTACCCTACCTACCCTACCTACCCTACCTACCCTACCTACCCTACCTACCCTACCTACCCTACCTACCCTACCTACCCTACCTACCCTACCTACCCTACCTACCCTACCTACCCTACCTACCCTACCTACCCTACCTACCCTACCTACCCTACCTACCCTACCTACCCTACCTACCCTACCTACCCTACCTACCCTACCTACCCTACCTACCCTACCTACCCTACCTACCCTACCTACCCTACCTACCCTACCTACCCTACCTACCCTACCTACCCTACCTACCCTACCTACCCTACCTACCCTACCTACCCTACCTACCCTACCTACCCTACCTACCCTACCTACCCTACCTACCCTACCTACCCTACCTACCCTACCTACCCTACCTACCCTACCTACCCTACCTACCCTACCTACCCTACCTACCCTACCTACCCTACCTACCCTACCTACCCTACCTACCCTACCTACCCTACTTACCCTACCTACCCTACCTACCCTACCTACCCTACCTACATACCTAGCCTACCTACCTACCTACCTACCTACCTACCTACCTACCTACCCTACCTACACCTACTTTACGTTTAAACCTTCCCTTGAGGATAACGAACACAACAAAAAAAGAATTGGCCAAATTGGTCCAGGCGTTGTTGAGTTATGCGCTTACCAACACATTTTGCGATTCATTTTTATATTATAGATATAGAAGATAGAAGATTAAAAACAGTAGTAATGTAATTAAAACGACTTGGAATATTATTAATAGTGAAACGGGAAGGTCTAGTAACCGAAATACTGACTACAGCCTGTCTATTAATGACAACATAATAAAATCAGACTCACAAGTCGCCGAGGCCTTTGAGAATTTCTTTTCAGATTTTCCCGTTTCTACTACTAAATCCCTAAACTCATCACCTTCTGTTGCTGAGTCTTTGCTTAAGGAAAATGTTAATGTTTGCGAATCGGAATTTCTTTTTGAACATATTACCTGTAGAGACATAATTAAAACCTTTCACACTTTAAATGTAAAAAAGCCTGCAGATCTGTGGGGTAATTCTGTAGAAGTTGCTAAGTCTATTATTGACATTGTAGCACCTACTTTAGCTCTTCTTTCTTTAATAATTGTATCGACTGTGGGGAGTTTCCTGACCTTATGAAAAATAGTAAAATAATACCTTTGTTTAAATCAGGTAGTACATCAGACCCCACAAATTATAGACCTATTTCAGTACTACCTACCTTTAGTAAAATATTTGAGAAGCTAATTTTAGAGCAATTGCAAAGATTTTTTAATAGACAGAAATTGTTACATAACAAGCAGTTCGGTTTCACAAGGGGTCGTTCAACAACTGATGCCGGTGTTGAACTTTTAGAACATATTTATAATGCATGGGAAGATAAATGCGATGCCTTGGGCATCTTTTGTGATTTGTCTAAGGCATTCGATTGCGTTCTTCATGAAACATTAATCAGGAAACTCCGCCACTACGGAATCCGGAATGTTAACGGGAAATGTTAACGTTAATGGGAAAAGATCTCCCGGATCTATAGTAACAATGGGAGTCCTACAGGGCTCAATTCTTGGTCCTTTCTTGTTTCTTATTTATATTAATGACTTGCCTTACCTCATAAAGGATAATCATGAGATAGTGTTGTTTGTCCTCATATGGCTTGACCAAGATTATGTCTGGACCTTAAAAGAGACTGCGACCTCTGAGTTTGTTTCGGCCTTTCTTCTCAGAGTAGTCAGATAGGAAACGCCGACCTCATCTAGCTTATTTTTTTTTTTTTAATAATATGACGTGTAAAAGTGATTGCGATATCCTATTTACAGAATAAACAATTTCATTTCATTTCATTTCATTTCATTTGCGGATGACACTTCGCTTTTGTTTAAACTTAAACGTCAGCAGCTGGTTACTGACGATGTAAATAGCGCGATCGCAAAAGTAGTTCACTGGTTTAATGTTAATAATTTACTTCTTAATGAAAAAAAAACCAAATGCATTAAGTTTACGCTACCTCACGTTAGGCAGGTGAAAACTAATGTGTTGATAAAGGGTGAAGAATTGAATCCCGAAGATAAAACAGTATTCTTGGGCTTAACTTTGGATGCTAAGCTTCAGTGGGGCCCACATGTAGATAAATTGTCAAAAAAACTAAGCTACGCAGCATATGCTGTTAGAAAAATTCGTAATTTAACTGACATAGAGACAGCCCGTTTAGTGTACTTTAGTTATTTTCATAGTGTAATGTCGTACGGTATTCTGTTGTGGGGAAATGCCCCTGACACCCTGCTGATGACTATCTTTGTTTTGCAGAAAAGAGCTGTTCAATCAATTTATAAACTAAGTCCGAGACACTCTCTTAGAGAGAAATTTAAGGAGATAAATGTAATGACTGTGCCTTCACAGTATATTTTTGAAAATCTTTTATACGCACATAAAAATATAAAATTGTTTAAAAAATACAGTGATATCCATAATATAAATACTAGGAACAAACACAAATTTGTTGTACCGACAACAAGGCTCAAGAAAATAGGTGGCTCGTTCAGATGTCAATGTATACGCTTTTACAATAAGCTTCCAAGCCACGTACAAGATCTAAGCCTTAATAAATTCAAAACATTCATTAAACGTAAGTTGTGCCAAAAAGCGTTTTATACCATTAAAGATTACATTGAGGACAAAAAGGCTTGGGATTGAGCTGCTCCAATTTCTACATTTATTTTTTTATTTTTGGTTTTAAATTACTTACTTACGAGTTTTGTTATTTTTGGTAACTTTTTATTTTATTATACACCGTGGCATTTTAATCGTCTTTCATCCGCAGCCCACTTCATGTATCCAATGACTACTACACATTCATAAAAAAAAAATAAGTATTTAAGAACATTTGAGTAATAAAAAAAAAAAAAAAATAATTCAATAGTAAGACGCATGACGTAGTTTGAAACACCCTGTTATGAGCGCGGTCCGAGCAATGTGTTCCAAAGGCGGCACGGACTGAAGCGGCGGCATCTTTAACAGAGTTCATTCCCCCTATTGCAAAAATGTGTTTCTTACTATTGCAATCCTAAAGGCTCTTAAATACTGGCGCGATTCGCCGCTTAATGTTCTCATTACGTAGCAGTTTGTACATAAAAGCTATTTAATTCCAATTCTTCCTTCATACTTGGTACGGGCTTAGGACCGTGAGAAACATAGGTAATTAATCCAAACTAATATTATAAATGCGAAAGTAACTCTGTCTGTCTGTCTGTCTGTCTGTCTTTCTGTCTGTCTGTCTGTCTGTCTTTGCTTCACGCCTAAACTACTGAACCGATTTGTGTGAAATTTGGTACAGTCATAGTTTGGAACTTGAGAAAGGACATAGGATAGTTTTTATTACAAAAAATAAAATAAAAAATAAAATTTATTCCGGACATACAGCGCCATCTATTGGTCAAGAGTCGGCATCAATTCAGTACTGAAAATTCATCGGAAAAATGTAAATAAATAGTAAAAAGGTATGAAAAATATAATATAATACAACTTTTAGTACATAGAAAATGCTCTAACGGAGTATAGATAATAGGGCAAAAGCTAGTTCTTAATAAAACCAAAACTAAGTTGTGTTAGATACGTAGGTAGGTACATAGTTTTATTTATTTATTAGCTTTATTTTATCCCTTACATGACATGTTGTGCTTATCTACAGTTTCTTTTTTTTTTTTTTTGTTGTGTACGTTCATTTATTTGTTAGTAATGTTAGTTTTGTACTTAAATAAGGTTAGTATTGTTAGTTGTAAGGGCCGCCTCTTGCGGTAAAAGCCTCCTCCAGACCGTTCCAGATGGCTCTATCCTTTGCCCGTCTTGTCCATAAGTTTCCGGCTACTTGTACGATGTCGTCACTCCATCTTTTAACTGGTCTGCCCTTCCATCTCTTTTTGTATATTGGATACCAATTTGTTAATATTTGAGACCATCTTTCATCCGTAGCTCTCTGAATATGGCCTGACCATTTCCATTTCAGTGTCAGGACCTGTTTGACCGCATCTCTTGCCTTTGTTCTTTTCCTTATCAGTGAACTTTCGACTCTATCTTTCAGTTTGATGTTTATTTATTTATTTATTTATTTATTTATTTATTAGGATCTCCAACAAAAGATGTACACAGGACATGACAAATATTATGATAAGTACCATAGGTATTACGTAAGTGTACTCCCTCATTTACAGGAGACCACAGCATGCAAAGCAATAAATTACAACTAAGCTAACACGGTTAACATTTACATATAAAATATTAAAAGATAAACAATTATGGTAAAAATAAAAATTAAAAAGTTAAAAATTAAATTAAATTAGATTAAATTAGTGAAAGATTAAAAAAAGTGAAATAAAAACATTTCAAAATAACAATTTCATAAAATTATGGCTTACATACTAATAAACTTTTTAAACATTTGTTGTATTTAGACATACCTTGCAATATATCTAAATCAGTCGTTTTAGCCAACATGTTATATTGCCTACAGATTCTTGGCACAGCGGCGTAATGACCCAGGTTTGTTTTTGAGCCGGGGATGTTAAATAACTGAAATGTGTTATGCCTGGGAATCCGAGTTGGAATTTGGATGGGTAATGAGCTCAGAAGTTCACTGCAATCCATTGTTCCGTTCAATATCTTATGTAGGATAATGAAGTCCAACTTCTTCCTACGACTGACTAGAGTGTCTATGTTATAGTGCCCTAGCCTATCGGAGTAGCTCGTAAGTTGCTTAGCCAAGTGATCACTATAGCTCAGGTGGTAAAGGAACCGCTTTTGGACATTCTCAATTCGTTTGATGTAAACCTCGTAATGCGGACACCATACCACTGAACTGTACTCTAAGATAGGGCGGACAAGTGTGTTGAAAAGCTTTATTTTTGTTGACGGTTTTTTAAACTCTTTACTGTTTCGCAAGACAAAACCCAGTACCTTAAATGATCTCGAGACAGTATTAAGAATGTGGACATCAAACTTCAGCGCGTGATCGAGTTGAACTCCAAGGTCGCGAACACTATCCAGTTTCTCAAGTTCAATTCCCTCTATGTAGTACCTATTCTCCAACATTTTCTTATTACGTGTGAATTGTATGTAGTGACATTTACCGATATTTAGAAGCATTTTGTTTATTGTACACCATTCGACAAGCCGGTTGATGTCTTCTTGTAGTAATTTAGAGTCTAACTCACACTGAATTGGCTTCATTAACTTCAAATCATCAGCAAATAAATAAAAGTTGGAGTGTTTGAAACATTCAGTTATGTCATGTGTCATGTGATGTTCATGTAACTCCGTTCTATTCCTCTTTGACAGGTTCTTATTTTGTTTAAGTGTGTTTTTTTGAGGGACCAGGTCTGGCACGCGTAGGTAAGAACCGGTGTTAGGCAGATGTTCATCGCTTTTGTTTTTAGTTTTGTAGGTATAGGACCTTTGAAAATTTCCTTCATAGCCCAGTATTTGTTCCACGTATTCTTCACTCTGCGATTGATTTCCTTTTCTGTACAAGATTTCATTGAAATTAGATGTCCAAGGTAAGTATAGTCTGCGACATATTCTATAACTTGAGACTGTACGGATATAGGTATTTCTTCACGGTTAGTCATTGTTTTTGTTTTTTCCCAGTTGATTTGTAGCCCTACAGTCTCGCTGTGATGACTAAGGGACTCTTTCATGTGATTCAGTTTGCATGGGTCTTCCGACATTAGTACTATGTCATCTGCAAACCTGAGGTGTGAGAGGTACTTGCCATTGATTTTTATTCCCATATCACTCCAATCAAGGTTACGGAATATGGATTCTAGGACTGCGATGAAGAGTTTTGGGGAAAGCGGATCGCCTTGCTTTACCCCCCTGTCGACTTGAAATGTTGGTCCTCTTGAGTCTAGGCGTACTCTTGTTGTACTTTTCGAGTAAATTGCTTTGATAAGTTCTAAGTAATCGTGGTCTAGTCCTTGCTGGTTTAAAGCTCGCCATATAGAGTAATGTGATATTGAATCGAAAGCTTTCGAGTAATCTATAAAAGCAACGTATAAGGGGAGGTTATACTCCGTGAACCGTTCGATTAATATTTTCAGTGTGTGTATTTGGTCATTGGTAGAGAAGTTTTTCATAAATCCCGCTTGCTCTACAGGCTGGTTCTCGTCAATCTTCTTTGTTATACGTATTAGTAGGGTCGATGCAAATACTTTATAGAGACAGGATATAAGACTGATGGGCCTGTAATTAGATATCAGTTTGGGGTCTCCCTTTTTATACAGTAGAACTATTTCCGAGCATGTCCATGTTTCTGGTATTTCTTTTGTTATTAAGATACGGTTAAAGAGCTTAGTGAGTGGTGTTATTAGCTTCTTTTTCGCAGCTTTTATCATTTCGTTTGTTACTCCGTCAGGTCCTGGGCTCTTTCCTGTTTTCAGCTTAATTATAGACTGCTCTATCTCGCTTTCTAAAAAAGGTGGTACTGCTTCTTTGGCTGGTTTATAATTTTCAGGTATTGGTGTCTCATGATTTTTATTTGCACATGTGTAGAGGTTCTTATAAAACTGTGTAGCTATTGACATTAGGTCTTTCCTGTGTGTGACTGTGGTTCCTGAGGCATTTTGGAGTTGTGTCATGACATGTTTAGTTGTTTCTAACTTTTTATAAGCTTTTTTTATTCCACCTGTTTCTTCTATGAGTTTGCTAATTGTATCGAGTCTCCTCTTTTTAATGCTTTGTTTTATTTTTCTATGTATTGTCCTGTAAAGTTTACTTAGAGTCTTCTTTTCTTGTTTTGTTTTGTATTTCTTGTTTTTTAATATGTGCTTTTCGTTTTTCAGAGATTCTATTTCTTCTGTTATAATTTCTTTATATCTTTTTTCAGTTGTGTCTTCAATTTGTTTTTTGTAGCCTTTTAGTAAAAATGTCTCTATTTTCTTATTGAATTGGTGTACGTTGTCGTTTTCGCAGTCGGACAAGGATGGTAAGTCTTCATTTATAGTTTTATTATTTGTATATGTTTTGCCTCGGTAGTGAGCTCGGGGTTTTTTGTTTTCTTCTATAGTCAAAGTAATTCTAATCATTCTATGGTCGCTAGGGTGTTGCAATTTACTGATCACATTTACGTTTTGTATATTTTTTGTGACATTTGTAGCTATAAAGTCGATTTCATTCTTCGATTTCCCATCAGGTGTTCTCCAGGTCCACCGAAGCTTATTTGATTTTTTGAAAATTGTATTTGAAATTTTTAAGTTGTATTGAAGACAGAATGTTATGAACATTTCTCCTCTATCGTTCCTTATCCCGTAGCCATACCTTCCCATTACTAATTCTTCATTTTCTTTCGGGTATCCTATTTTTGCGTTCATGTCTCCCAAAAATATTATATTCCTTGTGCATATGTTCATTGCTTTGTCAAGATCAGCGTAGAAGTTTTCTATTTCTTCTTTAGTGGCTCTTTTAGTAGGTGCATATGCTTGGATTATGGAGTACTTCTTTCCATGTATATTTACTTGTAACACAGCAGCTCTCTCGGATATCGCGATGAAGTCTTGTACTTCTGTATTGTATTGTTTTTTTACTAGGAATCCAACACCTTTCTCTCCTTTTGTTTCCCCATAGTAGTAAATAACATATCTCCCTCTGTCTTCAATTTTATAACCTTGTCTTCTCACTTCAGCTATACCTATAATGTCCCAATTAATTTGCGATATCGCGTATTCCAATTCGACTACTCTTGCTTCATTTGCTAATGATCTGACATTGAATGTAGATATGTAGTATTTTTTTAGGATTGGAGGGTGGTCGTCTACTACCCCTGCGGTGACGAGCCGTTCTAGGGGAGGATTGGTTGTAGGTTTCGTGTTTGTCTTTAAAATATTCAGTTTGTTTTTTAATTTAGAGGGTGCAGTGTTTTCATTTTTCTGGAGTGACAGTTTTAATTGCTATTCATCTGAATCGTTTGAAGAGTAGAGAATTTCCCCCTCACGGGGTGTTTTAGTTGAGCCGACGTTTTGTTTAATGACGAAATTTTTCATAGAGCTTTGATTTTTTCCCATATTGTATGTTTGAGTTTTATTCTTTTTTGTTGCTTGTTGTTGCGCGGGATTTTTGTTTGAATCTAATAACTGATTGGGAGGGGTTGTTTCTAACTCTCTCTTTTTCCTAGTTTTTTCCGTTCCGGTTTTGTTTATCCTTTCCTCTTCTGATTTACTGCTGTCTTTCATGGATGGTTCTCGAACTATAAGTTTGTCGTATCGCAGGTATGCTATTTTTCCGGCTTCCTTCTCTTTTTTTACCTGTTCTTGCAATTTTCTCCGCGTCTCTAGAATTTGAGGTGGGAAATCTTCTTTCATGTAAATAGTTTTCGTTTGTATATATTTTTTGTTTTCCAAGACAGTGTTCTTCCTGCCATACGTTGTAAAAGTTACGACGATAGGTCTCACTTTGTCTTTTAGGTATTTTCCCATTCTGCGGACCATCTCTAATTCTTTTCTGTCACATTCTAGCTTTAGCTCAGGTACATGGTAAGTGCAGATTAATAAAAAAGAAAGTTACAAACATACGGTCGATTTCAATAACTGATCAATTTGTCTTCGTTCGACCCTATTGAAGATAAAAATTTGACTCATGTCTACTAACCTAGCAAATAACTAACAAAAGATATGTAGTTACTGAAATTGCAGTCCTGGCACTTGCGGGTTGATCACACCTCGGTTGCGTAACATTTCCAGATTATTTGGCGCAGCGTACAATCTCCTTGCTCTCCGTAAATTGTCACCACTCACTGCGTACAGGCGCACCATTTGTAGGTACTCGATATTCGAGTATCGATAGCTCCTCATTTCACTCCTTGCACTGTAACGATCGCGAACAACGTTTGATATCCGGTAGCGCGCGCGCACTTCCACTTCCGGTATTCGGCCGCAACTGAGACGCTGCGAGATTGACCTTCACTTATTTTTCGAGTGAAAGGGGCGGGGCGTGACACGCGCGGCTCTACTCAAAGGAAAGCATTAGAGCTCCTCATTGGATGACGGTCCACGTGGACTATGCTTGATTGGCTTTCGGTATTGGAATGATCTACTCGACCCGTGCGCTGCGTAGGTATGTTCTAACGTTTGATACGTAAACATTAATAACAGGATGTTTCAGAATTCTAATGCAATATTTATTTTTCTTTGTACCTATTATATTAATTAATGGTAAAAAAAAAAAATCGTGTCTGGAGGTATTTTATGTCGGATACATTGAGTGGACCACCTTTGTAAGACGATTAAAATGCCACGGTGTATACCTACACAGTGACATGAATATTTACTTTGTGAAGTATAATATTATTATTATTAATTATTGTGAATTTGAGGACTATGTGGATCATATTTTTTTATTTATCTGGCAGTTTGAGTACTATAGGCGGCCTACCCAAATGTCCTTTCTTTGGTATTGTTCGTCGAGTCGTTGAGCTCCTTAAGTTCCGAGTTGAGCTATACGATTACTGACAAATGCGTGCACTGACTGGACAGGTCCACTCAAATCTGTATGGTTCTTTCCTCAAAAGACCATTTCAGACACAAATCTACATGGTCCTCAAATGATCTGACCAAGATTATTTCCGGATTTTTATATTTATATTTACATTGACATGAATATTTACTTTGTAAAGTATTATATTATTTTTAATTATTGTGAATGTGAAGATTATGTGGATCTTTCTTTTCTTTTTTATTATTTATTTTTTCTTAATTTTAATTAATCATAGTCTGGCAGTTTGAGTAATTTATGCGGCCTAACCAAATGTCCTTTCTTTGGTATTGTTCGTCAAATCGTTGAGCTCCTTAAATTCGGAGTTGAGCTGCACGATTACTGACAAATGCGTGCACTGACTGGACAGGTCCACTCAATCTGTGTGGTTCTTTCCTCAAAAGACCATTTCAGACACCAATCTACATGGTCTTCACATAATCTGACCAAGATTATGTTTGGACTTTAAAAGAGACTGTGACCTCTGAGTTTGTTTCGGCCTTTCTTCTCAGAGTAGTCAGATAGGAAACGCCGACCTCATCTAGTTTTAATAATGTGATTGACGTGTAAAAGTGTTTGTACAAACCTACTTACGGAAATAAAATCATTTATCATTTGTCACGTTTAGTTATAGTTCGAAGAAACCCAGGGAATCAAAAATATAATTACTGTTCCTTACGCCGCTTGTAATAAGGTTCAATATACTTTGTGGACTGTATGAGATAATAAAAATACGTGTCGTCGATTCAATGTTTTAATGCAGACTGAATAGGCATAGTAATGAGTAGAACATACCGCCCACCAAAAGGGGCTTGACACTTTTAACAAAAATAATTATTGTAAATAATTTGTATGCATTGTAAATACTTAAGTGTTTCTTTAATAAATCTCAAAATAATTGAATAAAGGTACATTTACAACATATCAACAAAAAAAACTTGTATTTCTATAACAATTTAAATAAAATTACTTCAACATGCCTTAAATTATATAAATTAATCATCTTTACTATTCACTGGTAAAAAACATAACTTAGTGATACATCTTTTAGTAACATTGTCCCCACTTTTCACACTGTAAACCCTGGTAACGTTATCTGGTCCAGGATGCTTTGCCATAATGCGACCAACCAACCACTTTCCTGGCGGCAGATTGTCTTGTTTTATTAAGACAATGTCATTAATTTCAAACTCTTTCCTGTGTTTTATCCACTTTGGCCTCTGTTGTAATCTAGAAAGATATTCATTTTGCCATCTTTGCCACAGTTCTCTCAACAGCCTCTGAGTATACTTCCAGCGAGATAAATGGTTTAAATTAACATCTCGCATGTCGGACGTAGGAACTACAATAGGGGCTTCTCCTATTAAAAAATGACCAGCTGTCAAGGGATTGGTACTATTGATAGTGTCGACGTCATGATCATCTACAGGACATAGAGGGCGTGAATTTAGGCAGGATTCGATCTCACGTAGAAGAGTTGTCATTTCCTCATAGGTCAAGTTCGTTGTTAAGATCCTTTTCATATGGTACTTCAGAGACTTCACACCTGCCTCCCACAGGCCACCAAAATTCGGGCTGTAAGGCGGGATGAAGTGCCATTGTGTGCCGTCTTGCGCCAGAGAATCTGCCACTTTACCCTTGAACTCCAACTTAGCATTATTCCATGCCTCTACTAGATCCTTGTTAGCTCCGATGAAATTTCTACCCTGGTCGCTCCATAAATGAATGCATCTGCCTCTTCTGGCGACGAAACGTCTGAAGGCTCCAATAAAGGCTTCCGAGGTAAGGTCACCGACCAACTCAAGGTGAATGGCCTTGGTACTCATGCATATAAATATAGAAATATATGCCTTCATGGTTCTGCCTCCTCTTCCTTTTGATAACAGAACTGTGTATGGGCCAGCAAAATCTACACCACTGTGTAGAAAAGGGCGTGATGGTGTAACTCTAACACGAGGAAGATCTCCCATTATTTGAGTCCTGGATTTGGCTGATTGACTGATTTGGCAAAAAAAAACAACAACAAACTTACCGTCCTTGTACTATGTTTCTACCTAAGTACTTAGATATGTTTAATTAGATCGTGTAAACCAAATGTTTTTAAGACGAGCGCTAATCCTGCCGACAAACTGCCGCGCAGTTTGGCAGGTTTATAAAATATGTACAATGTTTGGTCAAAATAAATGATTTTATTTATTTATTTTTATTTTATTTTTCTTGCGCAAACTAAGCATCTGTGTATGTGCGATTTCACCGCATTCTTCGCTTTTATGATCCAGTATTTGGATCTCAAATAACAAAGCATCAGCTGCACACCTCCGTGAAGTGTTCTTTGATGTGCATCGGTGATAATAAATTTACTAAGAGTGTGTTTACTATCCAAAATAATAGGATGCTTATTATTATTACTAAGGTTGGCGTGTCTAAGCCTGCCACCAACTCGTAGTATTTTCTCGTCATCTATGAATGGATTCAATGATTTCAGATGACTTTTCTGTTTCACTTGCTTTGCTCTCATAATTGTTTCTATTTCTTCTATGAAACTTTGATTCTGCGACTTTCTTATACATATCTTCAAAGCATATTCTAAATCTTCAGTAGTGATATCTTCTAGAATATTATAATTCTTTTTAAAATTTAAAAATCTTTTGCAATACACTAATGTTTTCTGTAATTCTTGTAAATTAGTAAAATTTTCCATATTCAAAAATTCTCTGTCTTCTACTTCTTGTACTGTATTTAACAAAACCTTTACTTGTCTTGTCTCTAAATCTGTTTGACTTATATTTGGCCTTCTGAATTCCATATTTCTTTCCAAGAGAAACTCTGGGCCGTACCACCATAATGAGTTTTCTTGCAGTTCCGATATTGTTGTGCCACGTGATGCAACGTCTGCTGGATTTTCTTCAGAATGGACGTGGTACCACTGACTGTTGCTCACATTTTCTAATATTTCTACTACACGATTCGCCACAAAAGGCTTCCATCGATTAGGCTCGCCAACAAGCCAGGACAAAACTATAGATGAATCAGTCCATGCGTAGACTTGTGATTGTGGTATTCTCATTGCCTCAGCAGCGTGATGTATCAACTTTGACAAAAGTACTGCTCCGCATAACTCCAGACGAGGCACAGATATTGTTTTCACAGGGGCCACCTTGGTTTTCGCAGCGACAATGCTCGTTTTGATAGCTCCGTCTGAATCTATAACTCGAGAATATACCACTGCTGACATGGCGTGCATGGATGCGTCGCTAAACCCATGAAGTGTGATATTATGCTTGGCGGTACTAAGTGTATTGAGCCATCTTTTGATCTTGATTCTATTGAGATGGTTTAGGTCGTTTCGAATATCAAACCATTGCTTTTCTAAGTCATCACCTACATGTTCGTCCCATCCAATGCCTTGTAGCTACAACCTTTGTACGAATATTTTCGCTGTAATGACTACGGGTGCGATCCAGCCGAGGGGATCGAACAGTCGTTGTAAATCAGCTAGAACTGACCTCTTTGTTGTGAGTTTTGAAATAGGTGGTAGTGTCAAAGTGTACTGAAATTCATCATCACCTAAATTCCAAGTTATTCCTAAGGCTTTAACAGTTCCTTCCATTTTAATATCTAAACTTGCCTTTGCCGATCTGTCGTTGGGTTCGATGGATTGAAGGAATTCAGCATTGTTAGAGGTCCACTTTCTTAGTTTAAACTTGCCTTTATTGAGAATGGTTTGTAATTGTTCGCTGATCTCAATAGCTTCTAAAACAGTGTCGCAGCCAGAAATGAGATCGTCGACGTAAAAATCTTCTTCGATCATTTTGCATGCGACTGGGTAACTTCTACCTTCGTCATGTGCCAACTGCATAAGAGTTTTGATGGCAAGGTATGGTGCCGAAGCGGTTCCAAAAGTTACTGTCAGAAGTCTGTAGTCCTTGACGTCATCAAATGTAGAAGTATTCTGTGTCTGTCGCCATAATACTCTTTGGAAGTCAAAACAGTCTTTAGTGACCAAAACCATCCTATACATCTTCTCAATGTCACTTGCAAAACAAATTTTATGTAATCGGCATCTCATTATGATACTCCTTAAATCTTCTTGAAGGACTGGTCCGGTCAAAAGTTCGTCATTGAGTGATATTCCGTTGACACCCTTGCAAGAAGCGTCGAATACTATTCGTGTCTTGGTAGTCTCCTTTTCAGTTCGAACAACTGCGTGGTGTGGTAGATACACTGAATTGTTAGGAATTTCTTCTACTGATACTTCTTCCATATGTCCCATTTTAATATATTCTTCTATCACTTCAGTGTAGGCCCTTTTCAATTCTTGGTTTTTATTCAATTTTTGTTCTAGGTACTCTAATCTTCTTAACGCAATGCTTCGCGTATTTCCTTCTACTGATTTAGGATTATTTGTTTTGAATGGTAGCTTCACGATATATCGTCCTTCTTCGTTTCTTTTATAGGTTGTTTCATGTATCTTCTCACAAAGCTCTTCATCTTTTGTTAACCTTCTTGTTTTGTTTGTATCTACTTCCCATAAGACCTTTAACATATCGTCAACTTCTACCTGATGATGCATGACGATCATAGATTGCTCTGGTTGTGTGTTGTCATCTATTTTCCCAAATAAAATCCATCCAAGACTGGTTTTTTGCGCGCATGGTGAACCTGGAGGACCCTTCATGACCCCATTCAGTAGTATTTGTGCGTACTCTTCATGACCCAAAAGCAAATCTATTGTACTTGAGTTGTAGTAGTTAGGGTCAGCTAGACTAAGCCCTGTGAGGTGAGGCCAGTCTTTTACCCTTATTGTTGTTTTTGGAATCTCAGTAGTCAGTTGTTTGCTTATGACGTAAGCATCAATCTTGAGGTTGAATTTCGAACACCTTGATAATACCTCGACCTGAACTACTTGCTTGATTTTCGACTTCATAGAACCCATTCCTATTATGCTTCCTGTAACTGATTGTCTTTTAAGCTTCAATGTTTGAGCGGCTCTTTCGGTAATAAAACAACTTTCTGATCCGGGGTCTATTAGCGCCCTCAACACAGTAGTGTGCCCATCTATACTTCGTATTAAAACTACTGCCGTCGCTAATAGTGCAATTTTCTTTCTTTTCCCGGTGTAAATTTGTGATTGTGACGTCATCACTGTATTGACGCTCGTTTTGACTTCTTCTCCACCTTCTTCTTTGTTTTGCGTTGTTTCCTTCGGCTGAGTTTCCTTACTTGGTGAACCTTGGGTAACTGTGGTTGTTCCCTTTCGATGAAGAAGTGTGTGATGACGTTTTCGACAGAGTCTGCATGATGTGGACAGCCTACAATTCTTAACGGAGTGTCCAGGAACCAAGCAATTAAAACAGATAAACTTGCTTTTCACTACTTCATATCTTTGCGTCGGTTCCAATTTTCCGAAGTCTTTGCAATGACTGATTGTATGGTCACCCTTACACATAGAACATTCATTCTTTTCAGCAGTAGAAATATGCAGCGAACGTTCTCGAACCTTTTCTTTTGACGAAGTAGGTGAAATCAGCTCAAGCGTCAATCTTGATTCTAAAAACTTCATTAATGACAATAACGTTGGCAGCGTATCACCGTCATTTATACTGACATGTTCTTTTCTTCCCACTCTTTATGTAACTCTATATCCATCTTTTGCACGACAACAAACACAATCATCGGGTCCCAAGTTTCAATTTTAAGGCCTTGATTTTTTAGACTATGAAGGCACTCTGTAGTAGTATCGTGTAAGGACTTGATGTGGTTAGCAGTCTGGTTGGGAAGTTTCTTTTGATTAAACATGCGCTTGAGTAATGACGTAACTATAAGTCGTTTGTTACTATATCGATTTTTCAGAATATCCCACGCTTGGGTATAATTCTCTTCAATAATTTGAATATGCTTGAGTAAGGCTTCAGCTTCGCCAGTAACGCTCGTCTTTAAATAATGCAGTTTCTGCACACTGCTGAGTGTTGCGTTTTGGTGAACCAATAACAAAAATAAGTCTTGAAAAGTTGGCCAATCTTCGTAATTACCCGTAAATGAAGGCAATTGTATCCTTGGTAATTTGACTTGTGGAGCTTGTACATTCTGGTTTATTGTGTTGGAAGCATCGACAATCATTTTAGCTTGTCCAGATGCCGATGCTGCTGACGTTAACAAATCCTTAATATCAGCCTTGATTTGCATAAACGTTTCTTCACATAAACTGTATTCATCCTTATTAAAATACTCGAACTGTTTACGTTTATCTTTCGTAACCACTTTTAATAAATTTCTATGTGCACTTTTAAACGATATCCAATACTCGTCAATACACTGTATTTTTGCTTCTAAATAGCCTGTGGTTAGACGTGCTTTGGGACACTTCTTAAAGTTCTCTTTAGTTTTAATAATGATGTTGTATAAATCTTCCAATTCACTAAGAATTTGATCGGCTGTTTCCATCGTTGTAGTGGTTCTTTAAGTGTAAAATTTACACCAATGTGTAGCACAATTCTTGAAGATGAAAGCTCGATAACACAAGTCACTCGAAATATCTTGAAAATCACCAATTTGTCTCAAATTGTCCAAATGCACACGTGTTTACATTTTAACAACAACAATTTTTTGCACTGAACTCGGCGTAGGAATGCGGTCACGTTATCGCTTGATCTATCCGGCTCGTTTGGACCAAAATGTTCCTTACGCCGCTTGTAATAAGGTTCAATATACTTTGTGGACTGTATGAGATAATAAAAATACGTGTCGTCGATTCAATGTTTTAATGCAGACTGAATAGGCATAGTAATGAGTAGAACAATTACATTTTAACGGGATTTGGGATATAATGCTGGTCCTGCTCCACAACCACAACTAACTAACATTCGAAAATATTGTTTTATTTTATTTTATTTTATTTATTTGGGAAAATAAACGGTTACACATTACAATAATACACAAAATTTGAGCTACAGAGTGAGTAAATGTATAACCCACGACATTTTCCACATATTAAAAAGATAAATTATAAAATTAGTGCGATGTGAACTGACAATTAAATAAAATTATATATAGGCAAGTAAAAACTAAACAGGCATGCAAAATTAAAAGAAAAAGAAACAAGAAATTGACAGACACTCTAGGAGATAAAAATAAATAAATAATAATAATAATAACCCCACCGCCGTATCTCTACGTTGACGTCGTGGTGGGGCTTGCGCGCTCCGAACACTAGGTCTGTGCCGGTAGAGTTTGCTTTGCCGGAGCGGGTTTAGGATGAGGAGCCAGACCAAGAGAGATACAAAAACCCGCAGGGCAGCTTGTGGCGAGCTGTTGGGCTGTAGCGACCCCACGGACCCTACCTCCCGGGAGAATTCTTGTTCCTCACCTCTGGCTTGCCTTTATTGGCCGGCTGGAGTGAACACTGACGAGGAACAGAGCTCCCACCTCATTCTTGCCTTTATTGGCTGGCTTGAGTGGAGACTCGCAAGAGCAAACGTGCTCGGAGGAAGGAAGTATTCCAGTAAGTGCTCGTAGGGATCTTGACCATCTTCCGGGCTCTGGGATTGTTCTCAAAGCCGTGGAATACCTCTCCACTCCTCAAGCACCTCAGGAAGTGTTGTCCCCTTGTCGCTATGTCACTATGTGCTAGCAACTGTTTTTGGGGGCCCATTATTGAGTGTGCAAGTCACCCCCTGCCATTTTATTATCCATGTATACCATAACATTGATCAGGCCGGGGACATAGCTTTTCCATAGTTCTAGATAACCAATCCACTATAGCCACCCAAACCCATAACCCAACATGTTTTGTTTCCATGTTCTGCAATAGTCCTACACCAACCGGGGGTTGTCCTTGGGTGCACTCGCATAGTGCGTACAGGGATAATCGTCGGTTGGTGCCTCATTCCTTGTGAAACTGTCTAACGGGCCTCTGCGAGTTGGCTTCGGCCCCTCGTACGCCTTCCAAAAAGACCGGGACCCCATGGTCCCGAGATATGTAATCATATATAAAATAATAATAATAATATTACGGAGCACCCAAAACAGTTTTCTGAACAAGGTCTCTGAATTTTCTAGCTGGAAAAGCGAAGATGTCTATATTTTCGAAAATATTATTAAATTGACCAGTAAGACGACGTAGGGGTGCTCGTAAGCCTGCGTTCGTACGACTAGAAGATACTACAAATAGAGGTCGTGCGCGCACCCCACGACATACGGTTGTTCTAGGTACTACGTAGCTGATCTTATTAGTGATATCCATACAATCACATGCGTTATTATTATTACACAGATCAAACAGAAACATTGTCTCTAAAATAATACGTCTGGCTTTAAGCTTATGTAGCTTATACCTGTTGAAAAGATCACTATATGATCCATAGGTGCGAAAACAACGGAAATGCATGGCTTTCAAGAACTTACTACTTTAAACTTTTTCAATCGTATCTGAGTATTTAATATAGAAGGGATTCCACACCGCAACACCGTACTTTAACTGGGACCTGATTAACGATTTGTAAAGATACAAATATGTAGATGGGCGAACAAATTCTGTGGCTGCTCATTACAAAACTGTATATACGGAAGGCATTGTTTATAATTTTATTAACATGAACGTCAAGGTGTAATTTATCATCCAATAGAACTCCAAGATCGCGCACAAGTGTTTCTCTCGATAATATTACATTATTTAAAGAATAAGGATGCGTGATAATGTTTTTGTTTTTAGTAAAACTTATACAGCTACATTTAGATATGCTAAGTTGTAGTTTATTAATTGAACAGTATGCAGAGAACCTGTCTAGGTCTTCCTGTAAGAGTAGACAATCGTGCGAATTTTTAACTGGCCTAAAAATTTTGAGATCGTCTGCGTATATCAATAATTCTGAATTTTGAAAGCACTTATCAATGTCATTAATAAACATGATGAATAAAAGAGGTCCCAAAATGGAGCCCTGAGGCACTCCGGAAGTAACACTTAGGGTGTTGGAAATGAAACCATTTATCACAACCCTATGAGTCCTACTAGAAACGTAAGAACAGAACCATCTCAGAAGATCACCGCGTATACCATTGAATGCAATCTTGTGCAAGAGAAGCTGGTGGTCAACCTTGTCAAAAGCTTTCCGGAAATCAGTATATATGGTATCAACTTGAACACGAGAGTCCATGCTGTTAAATAAGTAGTCCACAAAATTTACCAGGTTGGTTGTAGTTGACCGTCTTTTGACGAATCCATGTTGTTGCTGAATTATAGTATTGTGCAATAGTGGGTATACTTCATATGAACGAGTCTCTCGAAAACCTTTGACAAAGCTGACAGTATTGATATAGGGCGATAATTCACGACATCATCCTTAGGTCCCGACTTGTAAATAGGGGTTATATTTGCAAGTTTTCATGCTTGAGGAAAGCAACCCTTTTTTTTTTTTTGGTTGGGAAATCATCCAATGACTTCTCCCGCTCTGGGCGGAGCGGAAGGGCGTGTCAGACTTTTACTGACTAAAACCCACCCGTGTTCCTTCAGTTGCCTGTTGCCAAGGTCCCGGTATCCCTTTCGGACTAACCCGCAACCCTGGCAGGCATCGGTCCTAGCGGACCCCGCCAATTGTGCTGACATCTCTTTGAGGCGCGCGTGGAACACGACGCGCCATCGACCCGGGCCTGGTCCTTATCGGACGGCGAGCTACCCATTGCTCGCCGTCCGCAAGCCCTATGGTGGCCGGGAATCCGCCTGGGATTCCCCACGCCCAGGGCGTCTCCAACGGCGGCGTTAGGGGCGTGTGGGCGCAAACTTTGCCTCTCCCTCACGCGTTCCGCCTCCTCCTTCGCGAGCATTACTGCTTCGCAGAAGGAGGTGACTGCTTCCCATGCCCTCTCGCTCCGTCCATGGCCCCTGGACCAGAGCCGGACGCGAGAGGTCACCGCCGCCAATCGCCTCCAAGAGGATAAGTAATAATAATAAGTAATAATAATTTATTTCATAAAAACAGTACTTAGATTAGTTTACAGTTATGTGCTAGTATGATAAATCAAAAGTACACAAAAGTTTTAGCCTCTGCAGCCGAACTAGGAGGAACCTGTATTTCGCCAACAGCGCCAATCCCCTCGAGTTACATTAGATTAGAGTTCTTAAATGCTAGCATTTTACAAAACAAAGGAATAATAGTCTAAGGTAGTATTAATGGTATGTACCTCTCTTTGTGTTATATGATATGGCGAATGAATGAGTGTGAGAGGGTGTGTCTTTGTGAGTGTGCTTGTGATTTTTATGAATGAACACATGACTTGGTGAGATACACGGAATGTAGTGAATAAATATGTATATAATTTATATATATATGTATTTGTCTTTAAATAATTGATCATATCAGTTCAAATCAGTTAATAAAAAACATTATTACCGTCTAACTTGGTACAGTTAAAAGTTGCTCAGTCTCGTCATATGTGAGACCTTGTAGGTATTCCGATACCTTTTTCTTGCAGCGATCTGTGTTGAGTGGATAAATATTAAGGTTTTTATTAATTTTATTGTAGATATAGGGACCGAGGAAATTTAAGAATTTATTACTAAATTTAGTGCTGTAAGACCTGTGTTGTGGACAAACCATATAATTTCTGCGTGCAGTCAAACGCTGGGCGTCGTAGTTTGTACATTTGTGTTGCATGATGATTATTTTCAATATAAATAATTGTCTCACAGTTAGTACTCCACAGAACTGGTAAAGTAGGACAGTGGGGAAAAGTATAGGTTTAAAGGTGCTGACCTTTAGTATTGCACGTTGGGCAACCTCAATAGACTTGAGTGTAGTTTTCGGAGCACCTCTAGATATACAATATGTTATGAGTGACTGGCAAAGAGCAAAGTATATTCGTTTCAAGATATGGGGATCAGCGATGTGTCGTAAATTTTTAAAGATGTAAATGAGCTTCCGAACACGCCCCGATAAAATTCTTATGTGTTCCTTGAAGTTAAGATTTTTATCTATAGTTACGCCTAGATATTTGATGGAATCAACCCGCTCTAATTTAGTACAATAGCAAAAACCATGCAGTGCACACTCATGTGGAATAATGACATGATCGTGGTTAATACCCATGTCTGATCTAGCAAGCAAGCCCTATGGTGGCCGGGAATCCGCCTGGGATTCCCCACGCCCAGGGCGTCTCCAACGGCGGCGTTAGGGGCGTGTGGGCGCAAACTTTGCCTCTCCCTCACGCGTTCCGCCTCCTCCTTCGCGAGCATTACTGCTTCGCAGAAGGAGGTGACTGCTTCCCATGCCCTCTCGCTCCGTCCATGGCCCCTGGACCAGAGCCGGACGCGAGAGGTCACCGCCGCCAATCGCCTCCAAGAGGATAAGTAATAATAATAAGTAATAATAATTTATTTCATAAAAACAGTACTTAGATTAGTTTACAGTTATGTGCTAGTATGATAAATCAAAAGTACACAAAAGTTTTAGCCTCTGCAGCCGAACTAGGAGGAACCTGTATTTCGCCAACAGCGCCAATCCCCTCGAGTTACATTAGATTAGAGTTCTTAAATGCTAGCATTTTACAAAACAAAGGAATAATAGTCTAAGGTAGTATTAATGGTATGTACCTCTCTTTGTGTTATATGATATGGCGAATGAATGAGTGTGAGAGGGTGTGTCTTTGTGAGTGTGCTTGTGATTTTTATGAATGAACACATGACTTGGTGAGATACACGGAATGTAGTGAATAAATATGTATATAATTTATATATATATGTATTTGTCTTTAAATAATTGATCATATCAGTTCAAATCAGTTAATAAAAAACATTATTACCGTCTAACTTGGTACAGTTAAAAGTTGCTCAGTCTCGTCATATGTGAGACCTTGTAGGTATTCCGATACCTTTTTCTTGCAGCGATCTGTGTTGAGTGGATAAATATTAAGGTTTTTATTAATTTTATTGTAGATATAGGGACCGAGGAAATTTAAGAATTTATTACTAAATTTAGTGCTGTAAGACCTGTGTTGTGGACAAACCATATAATTTCTGCGTGCAGTCAAACGCTGGGCGTCGTAGTTTGTACATTTGTGTTGCATGATGATTATTTTCAATATAAATAATTGTCTCACAGTTAGTACTCCACAGAACTGGTAAAGTAGGACAGTGGGGAAAAGTATAGGTTTAAAGGTGCTGACCTTTAGTATTGCACGTTGGGCAACCTCAATAGACTTGAGTGTAGTTTTCGGAGCACCTCTAGATATACAATATGTTATGAGTGACTGGCAAAGAGCAAAGTATATTCGTTTCAAGATATGGGGATCAGCGATGTGTCGTAAATTTTTAAAGATGTAAATGAGCTTCCGAACACGCCCCGATAAAATTCTTATGTGTTCCTTGAAGTTAAGATTTTTATCTATAGTTACGCCTAGATATTTGATGGAATCAACCCGCTCTAATTTAGTACAATAGCAAAAACCATGCAGTGCACACTCATGTGGAATAATGACATGATCGTGGTTAATACCCATGTCTGATCTAATACTAAAACAAATGAATTTAGTTTTGCCGGTATTTAACGTTAACACATTGTCATTTAGCCATTTTCTTACAGTATCAAATCCATATTGAGCGGCATCAAATACTTCGTTCCAGTTATCAGCTGAAAAAAGGAGAGCAGTAT
The DNA here is from genome assembly GCA_947522985.1 of Lithophane socia. Taxonomy (NCBI): domain Eukaryota; kingdom Metazoa; phylum Arthropoda; class Insecta; order Lepidoptera; family Noctuidae; genus Lithophane; species Lithophane socia. The sequence continues at coordinate 103,691 of OX383270.1, read as the reverse complement.
CGTCCGCGAAAGAGATGATTTCACCCTGATGAAGTATTATGTTTGTTAGGTCGTTAATATAGACAAGAAACAAGGTTGGCCCCAATATGCTACCCTCCGGAACCCCGTGCGTGACTAGGCGGTCAGTGCTGGTAAAGTTTCCCACACGTACACACTGGCGGCGGTTTGTAAGGTAGCTTTCGAAGAGTTTCAACTGCGTGCCTCTGACTCCCAGCCTTTCTAGCTTGGCCAGGAGGACTGAAACAGAGATTGTGTCGAAGGCCTTTGCTAGATCTAAAAATATGGCCAGGCATTTCTTTTTACTATCTAAATTATTACTGATATAACCTACAAGATTGTTTACTGCTTGTTCAGTAGATTTACCATTTCGAAAGCCATATTGATTGGGTGAGAGCAAGTTATTGTTTTCTAGGTATCCAGTAAGTCTTCTATTGATAATTCTCTCCAGGAGCTTTGAGATAGATGGGAGTATGGATATGGGCCTATAGTTGGTGATGGAATCTCTATTTCCACCTTTATGTATAGGGCAGACTTCAGACTTCTTCAAAGATTCAGGGAAAATTCCATTTTGGAGACAAGAGTTGAAGATAAAAGTGAGCGGATGAATTAAAATGTTTTTGAATTTCTTTTGGGACGCGTTCAACCGGCGGGCTGGCCGCAGCCTAAGGGAACGCGCCCACACCGGTGCCCCGTAAAAGGCCATGGACCGCACGACCCCCGCGTAGAGCCTCCGGCAGGAGGCGTTTGGACCCCCCAGATTGGGCAGGAGCCGCCCCAAGGCAGCTCCAGCCTGGTCCAGACTGGGAGCCAAGGAAAGCAACCCTGGGAAATAGATTCGTTAAAAATAACATGCAGGGGTATACACAGATTAACGGCTGTCTGTCTAATGAAGGTTACTGGTAGACCATCCGATCCAGGCCCTTTAGAAGGATCCAGTGCATTTCATATCTTTACCGGTTGGCTAACCTGAGAGCCAGAACTACAAACTTGACAGTAGAGTGACTGCCCAAAGTCAACCAATTGCAGGTCTAGCAACAGTAACCTAGCAACGATAAACAATCGTTCGAAAGTAACGTCTCTGACATTGATATTTCAACTGTCACTGTCTTCAGTTAAGTTTTCAGAAATAACGAGTTAATGAGCTATGATTCAAAGGAGATCGGTATCAAATAGATTTGACAATCTTAATGCAACATTGTATTTATTTTTAATTTTTTATCATTGAGAACTTATTAGTCAACCTCTATGGATAAGAATATTTCTGATTAAAAGTAATTTATTTGTCATCTTGTTTACGAGCGTGCGATTTGAGTTCGTGTTTAATCGTGTAATCTCGTGAATGTATGAAACTGCAAAATTGAATAGTTTGAAGGTGGCTCATCAATTAAAGTCCGTGACTGTACATGTTTCTTGATAATACTAAAAATAATATTGTATTGTAGAAATTCTGAAGAGATTCATCAACGGATTGGTAATTTAAGGCGTCTCTCCAATTAATTTCTTTTAAGTCATCATTTATTTCGTCATAATTTGCCTTATGGTAATTATATTTTTTTATGGTCTTGCGTACCATTGAGCTAGGAGGAAAACGTAGTGAAATGAATACACAGAATGGGGGATGGTGGGTGTCAAGCTGTAATAAATAATCTGTGGGGGTGGAAATTATGCAATCATTACTTATGACCAAGTCTAATATTCTCCTATTCAGATTTTTTATAGTATTATATTGATGTGCGTTTAGGAAGGACATAAACAGACTCAGATGAGTACATTTGGGAGAATCACCTCTACATATCTGTACAGAATTTGAAATACTCTCTGTTCCAGCAACCCAGTTCGACCTCCGGCAAATTATAGTCTCCTAACAAGTAAAATTTTTCGATGTCAGTGTCCTCGAGAAGTGTCTGTAATAAGTCAAGTATTCAACATATACGAGGCATGCCTTTTAAGTTCTGTCTTTTCCATATTTCCCGGCAATTTTGAATTTGGAACTGTTCTATATTCGAATGTGTTTAAATTTGGAATCTCAAAACATTTGAAAGTATTAGGATTAATGCTATTGTTTAGTCACAGCGTCGATTGGAATCTGTCAGGTTACGTACGAAAATGAATCTTTCTAAGGAAAATGTTCGTGCAATAATTTTCTATAACTTTAGAAGAGGTCTGACACGGCTTCAGTGTTTTGAAGAGCTAACATCTGTGTTCAGTGATGAAGCCCCATGTCTGCGGACTGTCGAACGCTGGTATTTAGAATTCCAGCGTGGACATACTAGTGTTATTGACAAATCTCGCGAAGGATGCCCAAAATCCGCCTTCACTGAAGATAACATCATTGCTGTGAGACAACTAATTCTCGGAGATCGTCATGTCGAGTAACGAGAGATAGAGGCTCTATTAGGCATCTCAGGGACAACCATTCAGAAGATCTTGCATTAAGCGCTTTGTGTGAGAAAGCTAGTTTGCCGTGGGATACCACATCTGCTTTCCGACGATCACAAGGCGGCCCGCGTCAGATGGTGTAAGAAAACTCTGCAAAGGTTCAACCGAGGACAGTCAAATCACGTCTACGATATCATCAGTGGTGACGAATCTTGGATCTATGCCTACGATCCTGATTCCAAACAACAATCTACAATCTGCCTTGCCCGTGTCGATTAGGCATGCTCAATCTTTGTCCACTTTTAAAATTCTAGTGAAAAAACACTTCCTCTCTCCTTAAACATGTTTATTGTTATATATATATATCTAACTATGTATATATTATATATATTTATATAGATAAGATAATGCTTTATGTGTGTATGTATTTATTGTATATGTAAACGGTACACCACTGACTACCTGCAGTATTGTCTCTCCTTCTTACTTTAATCCATCCAAAGGTTGTCTGTAAAGGATCGCTTTTAGCGATAAGACCGCCCATTGTGTCACCCTATGTAAAATTTCTAATTTATGTCTGTAATTTTTATGGTATACATAATAAAGAGTATTCTATCTATCTATCTATCTATCTGGGTCTTTCAAGACGAGCCAAAGCCGACTAAAGTTGTTCTTTCTCGAAGCACTTCAAAGAAGATGGTGGCCACGTTCGCGTTCGTTGGAAAAACCGGCCATGTTGCGACTATTGCACTTGAAGATCGTAGAACGGTTAACGCAGAGTGGTATACCACAGTTTGTTTACCACAAGTCATCGCCGAACTTCGAAATTCTAACTCAAAGCGACGCATTATCCCTGAACCACGACAACGCAAGCTCACACAGCGCTCGTCAAACGATTGAGTATGTGAAGTAGGAAAAAGTAGAAATTCTTGACCATCCTCCATACAGTTCTGACCTAGGCCCTAACGATTTCTTTACATTTCCTAAAATTAAGAAAAGTCTTCGTGGTCAAAGGTTCCAGTCCGGTGAAGAAGCAGTCGACGCTTTCAAGTCAGCCATTTTGAACACCCCCACTTTAGAGTGGAATAAATGTTATAATAACTGGTTTGAGCGAATGGAAAATGGTGTATTAAGCTACGTGGTGAATACTTTGAAAAACAATAAAAAGTACTATAAGGTTCTAGTTGTGTTTTTTTCTTCAAACGACAAAACTTAAAAGGCATGCCTCGCACACACTCAGGCGTTTTAGGTGGAATATACACCGCCGCAATTATTTGAAACTTATCTCTGGCTGAGCTCGGCAACTGTACAAGGATCTGTTCAATGTTTGTGTCCATAGATGAACGTGGAATTATTCTAGCAGAACGCAGTCCCTTCAGTATCGCCACGAGAACACCACCACCATCTTTTTTATTTGTGGCCGTACGATCACGGTCGCATCGATATACTTCATAACGTCCATCAATGAACTCTTTATTAAATATATCGGGCGCCAACCAGGTCTCAGTCAGAATGTCGTAACAACGTCAGTAATTGATGGAGCTGCTGAAGATTGTAAGACCTTTGATTGTATAAACTCAATCTCCTTTGCATAGCACAGGGGCCCTACCATCAACATTTAAAATACAGTCCTACCAACTTATCTGTGAACTGAAAGAGGACGGCACCGTCGATTCAGTGTTGCTAATTGATTGATTATACAAATTAATTCTAACATTCTATCCATCCATCCATCCATCCCATCCCATCCCATCCCATCCCATCCCATCCCATTCCTTCCCATTCCATCCCATCCCATTCTATCCCATTCCCATCCCATTCCATCCCATCACATTCCATCCCATCCCATCCCATCCCATTCCATCCCATTCCATTCCATTTTCATTCGATTTCTTTGGCGATGAACACTAAGATGTACCAAATTCAAAAAGTGCGCGGCGCACTTATACTTACACTTATAAAGAAGATTAAAAACTCATTACTGCCCGCTAAAAGTTTTTTATAGAAAACACCACCTTTGGGTACACTTAAAGGCGAACCAAGTCGTCCAATTCGAATAGGTGGGATGAAAAATCTTTTGCTCTACGCTTCTCTAGGTTTGCCCAGGTCACATAGCCAAGTTCTATAGTACAGTAGTAGTAGGTACCCACACACGGTCCTATGCTATAAAGATCATTGACATTATAATAGGTACATAAATGGGTCGATGGTTGGGCGATCGTGCACGCACGAAGCGTTCATGCATGCGCGATGCGTCACCTCTGTGTATGTAGCCGCCGTCGCCGGCACTATGTCTTATGCTATGGGCTGGCCGCGCCGCGCCGCTCCCCTCCGCTCCCCACCGCGCCGCTCCCGTCCGCGCCGCTCCGCCGCGGCCGCGCGACGGCACTACGCGTGGGAGGGAGACGCGCGCCGCCACGCGTCGCCGCGCGGCTCCCCGCGTCCCGCTCCACACGCGCTACACCGCGCCAGTGTGAATATTGTGCCAGTGTGCCCGCTGCCCGCCACGCGCAGTGCACTATATAATACTACCGCTGCGGCCAACGGCCATCACCGCAGCCAGCGAAATACGTTGCTAATGTTCAAGTGTTGATAGTGCGTAGTGTGTCACGTCACGCAACCAGTTTTAACTACTAGGTAGGTAAGTAAAAAGAAACGAAATGATGTAAGTACTGTGAGTTACTTAGTTAGGTAAGTACTGAGGGTAAGTATCTCATTAACATGACATTAACTGAGTAATCATGAATACAGACATATAAATATGACTCTCTTTTGGTTTTTAACTTGTCTACAGTTTACAAAATGGACGAAGAGCAGTTGATAAAGATGGTTCGCGAGCGTAGAGAACTGTATGACTTAAACCACCCGCTCTACGATGTCCGACCAAAAAGAGATCTCGCATGGAAGCAGATCGGCGAAGCGTTGAAGCATTCACGTATGTACTAAGTGGATGTGTAACGTTTGAAATAAGTACCTAATAATAACAAAAGTTCTAAATGTTCTAATGTTAATAATGACCTAATTTCATGTAACTTTTTTGAAATATAACGATGAAATGATACACAACATAATGAATTATTGTATTACTTATTTTTTGTAGATATTATTTTACTAAGTAAAAAAACTTTTTTTTTAATGGAAGGTAATTTTTTTTTTGCGTGGACAGACGCTATAGGTACTATTAATTGCAGGTTAAAGGGAACGCCCTTCGTTAGATAACATACTGTATATAATATAATGCTCATTTGAAATAATCCTTACCAATATTATAAATGCGAAAGTAACTCTGTCTGTCTGTCTGTCGCGCTTTCACGCCAAAACTATGATTTACCGATTTAAATGAAATTTGGTAGGTACTGTAGAGGTTTTATGCGGTATGCAACCTCACGTTAGGCTGGCTGGTAGAACCGCAGCCTTGACTTGCGAACGCTCCAGCAGTCATTGTTTAAATAGTGACAGATAGGTTTTTGTGTAGTGTCGGAGAGAGCAGCCCGAACCCTCGATATGTATAAACGTGTCTACTAGTTAATAAACCCTTGGAAAACCTACTCCTCTTTGGAATTCCCTCCTCACAGACACCCCCACATACCTATCTAGGTAACGTCCCTCAGACGGCTCAGACGTGACATGTGGTGGAGGCGCCGGGTACGGCCACAGATATTATAATACGGGTACGGCTATGCAGTTTTAAAGTTTAAAATGTTGTGGGGGCGATTAAATAGCACAGCATAAGTGTGCAAGATAAAGGAGGAAGACGACGCATTGACGCCGGACTATAAAAGCTGACTAGTTAATAAATACTAGTTAATAAACCCTTGGAAAACCTACTCCTCTTTGGAATTCCCTCCTCACACACCCCCACATATCTAGGTAACGTCCCTCAGACGTGACAGTACACAGAGAGTCTAGAGCAGGGACTGAATTACCCAAAAATTAAGGTACGTTTAAATTTCAGTGTGACGTCATACCGTTAAATAACGTACCTACCCTAAATATTTCGATACCGTTCTTATCTCAGTAGCGGAATTTTGAGGTTGAAAATGCATACCGGTATATTTCGGTAGCAGTACCTAAACCATAATAAATAGAGGTTTTCTTTGACGCACCGGCACACAGTAGATACAGCAAACAAATTGCACTAAAACAACCGACTTCACAAAAATACACAAAAAAAGTGAAAAATAACTTTAATTTCGGAAGTCGGTGCTTGCTTTTCAATTTTCGTTTTTTGCCACCGACTTCCGAAATTAAAGTTATTTTCTCACTTTTTTAGTGTTTTTTTGTGAAGTCGGTTGTTTTTTTTTTGTAAAAAGTTTTTATTTTTCATTTTTTAGTTGTGGTACCCCACACAAATTCGTATACCGTTAAATGATGATTAAGATATCGTCTACATACGCAAAGTGGGAAAAATACGTAATTATTGAAGCTAACTCAAAAACTACGCAAGCAAAATTAATAAAATTTACATGGCACCACCTCTGAAGCATGACCTACCAAACAAAAAAAGAATCATAAAAATCGATTCATAATTGGCGGAGTAATCGCGTAACATACATACAAAAAAAAAAAAAACATCCAGACGAATTGAGAACCTCCTCCTTTTTGAAGAAGTCGGTTAAAAATACACTAGTTCTAACGTGTTCGACCCCCCGCGCACCCGCGCCACGCCGTCTCGCATGGTTTTCGGGGGTGTGTAACGTTTGATATAACAAAAGTTCTAATGATCATAAGACCTAATTGCATTTAATTTTTTTTTTTTTGGTATCTTAACCTTTAACCGTAACCGCTTTCAGTCCCTGGTCTAGAGTCTGAGAAAGGACATGGGCTACTTTTTATCGATATAACACGCGGGCGAAGCCGCGGGCGGAAGCTAGTATTCAATAAGTATAATATTCAGTTACCATTATATTCAAAATCTAATATAATTTAGAAATGCCTACTTTGTTGTGTATATCTTTTGATTTGATTGAAAACTGATTAGATTTTAAATGCCTGCCATTTTCGTATAATATTATTTTTTGTGTTTTCTTCTTATAAATGCACTAGCGCTTTGCCCGCGACTTCGTCCGCGTGGATTTCGTACTTTTCCTCTTTAAACTTCAACAACCCCGCCATCGCCACCCCCTTAAAGGACCATGCGACATTTTGAACCAAATGCTCAACAGTGATGAAACGTATGCCATATGAAAGCTTGGTATTATTGAATTCATACTATGGTAGATAAGTCGAAATCGAGTGCGAACATGGTGTTTTGTATTTTTTGTATTTTCAATACTGAGAAACTTAGTGGCCTTATTATGAATGAAATAATACTCTGAAAGCTTCCACATGGCATTATAAGTTTCATCACTGTTGAACCTAACCTAACCAAATGGCAATATAATTATTATAAAAAAACACCATGTTCACACTTGATTTTGACTTAGCAGCCATATTATGAATTAAATATTACCCGAAAAGCTTTCAAATGGCATAAGTTACATCACTGTTGTGTAGTATTATATCTGTGCTGTTGTTGAACCTAATCTAAGCTACTGTCAATATATTTTTGAATGTTCAAAAACACCATGTTCGCGCTTGATTTCGACTTAGCTGCGCTAGTATGAATTAAATAATAGGTAGGTACCTCAAAAGCTTTCACATGGCATAAGTTACATCACCATTGAAGCTAACCTAACCTAACCTAATTCTTGACTACGGAACCGTAAAAAGGCGCTTTTGAACTAAGTATCAACGTAGCATGCAGTTTTCCAGCAAGTGTGTTGAAAGAATAGTTTTAAAGGAGATGGTGTCATAGTTCACCCAAAAATCTAAGTGCAATCGATACGGTCAAACTGTGTGCACAAGAATTCCCTAGAACTATCTAAATAAACGTACCTAAATTGCAACATCCTAATCCGTGAGATATCGGAGCTATAGGCTGTCAAAGTATGCAAAAAATCAACTTTTTGACTTGGGATATTCAAAGCTGTGGTGCCAAAATAGTCATGCTGTCGATTGGACCATGTGCTTTTTATAACGGCCTGGTATTACCTATGGAATGAAAATAAAAGTATGTAGGTACTTAGGTAATTAGGAAAAATCACTCTTTCTAAAGGAACGCATCTTCTTCCGCACAGATTGCTGTGGTAATTTGACTTTGATTGCGCCTAGCGCCTTATTAATTATAGTTTTGTTCCACAGCTCGAGACTGCAGAGACAAATGGAAGCGATTAAGGGACTGTTACAGGCGAGCGCAGAAGCTGCGGAGAATGAAGTCCGAACGAGGAGCTAAGATTATTAAACGACCAAAATATGAGCAGTTATTGACATTCCTCAACGCACACTTGAGGGATGAAGTCCGCAACGGACACTCCTCGGCAGACAACCCCGACTCCAGTAACGACGAGAACAGCGTTGTTGAAGACGTGCCCAGCCCCGGGGGGTCCTTCGTGGACAGCATGGCGCTGGTAGCGGAGCAAGCGCCGCGCTCCCCGTTCCCTGCGCGCGTAGACTGCGTGTACAGCGCCGCGCCCGCGCCGCCCCCCGCCCCACACAGGGACAAGATCACGGACTTCTTCATGGGACTGATCGAGACCGTTAAGGATTTACCGGAAGACGTGCAAATTCGTGTGAAACGCGACGTTTTCAAAGTAGTCAGTGATGCGGAAGAATTGGTTTATAAATCAAAAACAGAGAATCCGTTAATGGGGCTACACTTTGTTAAAGAGGAACATTAAATAATAGTACATTGTGATACAATAGTGTGCTCCTAAAAACTCCTTTGTTTTGTTCTACTTACCTCCGCCGTGCAAGCGGTACAAAACAATCTTTTCTCTATGTAGGCTTATCGGAAACAAGAAACTGAGAAGCAATAAATACAAATAAATAACTTTTTTACAAAAAAGTAAACCGACGAAAAAAGTTAACTGAAAAGCGAAAAATAAAAACAAAATATAAGTAAAAATCTTTTTAAAAACAAGCTTTTAATGAACTAAAAAGTACGAAATAAAACTTACGTAAACATAGAACTTTAATATTTTCTTAAAACCTTGAGGCTTGCCTTCAAGTTTAGTGTAAGAAGCAGGACATTTACGGCTCAAGCTTTTAAGAAAATATTAAAGTTCTATGTTTACGTAAGTTTTATTTCGTACTTTTTAGTTCATTAAAAGCTTGTTTTTAAAAAGATTTTTATTTTCTACTTTTTAGCATTAGGATTTGTTTAATTATCTGTTCTATCACAAATCCAACGAATTAGGTTTTCCCATGGCCACCTTCCGGCTCCATCATCAGACCCTGAACACCACCTAGTGTCAAAGCGCTTGTTAATACATGACCAATGAGTCCAAACACGATGGTGCTGTCCTGTTTGATTGAGGAGTTCCCATGGCCATCTTCCGGCTCCATCATCAGACCCTTAACACCACCTAGTGTCAAAGCACTAGTCAATACATAACCAACGAGTCCAAACACGATGGTGCTATCTTGTTTGATTGAGGAGTTCGCATGGCCACCTTCCGGCTCCATCATCAGACCCTGAACACCACCTAATGTCAAATTACTTGTTAATACATGACCAATAAGTCCAAACCCGATGGTGCTGTCTTGTTTGATTGAGGAGTTCCCATGGCCACCTTCCGGCTCCATCATCAGACCCTTAACACCACCTTGTCCCGGTCATAGAGATAACTATATTATTATATCTCTATGGTCCCGATTAACAAGTAACAACCATAAATCCCAATGACTAATAAATCCTATGGACTTGGCATACCTACAAGAAAAACGTGTATACCTACGCTCTATTGAGAGGTTAAAATGGCGGTTACTAGAGCAGCCCTTATCGGATAAAAGATTGTGAGAATGTTTTCATAATGCCACGGTACAAAATGAACGGGTAAAAATACCCCAAGTTCTTTAACATGCATGAGTCTTTCATGTAATTTTATACTCTTTAATTTATGCTTTTAGCTATTACAAGAAATGAAAAGCAGTAAGTACAAGTCGTGCCATTAAAGAGAGATTTGACCGCGCCTTCCGCCGCTCTTTTCGCCACCCCGATGACAACCTGATAATACAGGTAAAGAGCCCCATAAATCGTCTATTGCGCAAGTTAAACCACGTGGTGCGTCAAGTCTCGACTTTTAATGGCACGACTTATACCTACTTACGAGTACATCGAATATTTTTTTTATCCACTTTCTTGCTGGCTTGCCATCCCCACGGGTTCTTTTTACTGTAAGCTTATGGTGGTTCCGTCAATTATTATTATTATACAATTACAGTCAATGGCACGCAGATGGTAATTTTTAAATTAAATAAATTTATATTTTTATTATTATCATTTTATTTATGTCGTTTTTTGATCAACATACAACCTAATAAAGAGCTGCAATTTGAAAAAAACGTATGAAAATATGAATTTCACGGATAACCAGTGAAAAACTTTTTTTTTTAATGGTTTTATTCACCATAATTCATATTTTTGATGCTAAGTTTCTAAAAGGCAAATGAATGAGGGTTAATTATTTAATTAAAAATCAATAATAATTATAATAAAGTTATATTAAAGAAATCAATTTAATTCATTTCTGAACAATACAATTTAGTTTGGGTAATTTCTATGGGATATTCTCTCAGTAGATTTCTTCCCATAATATTTGTATCTCAAATTCATGTATAGGTACCTCTATTACACTTTTAATTAATAAATATTATTATATCCTTTAAAATGATGATATTACTAAAATGAGGAATTTCTTTCGTCTGTCTTCTAACTTTCTCAGTCTCTTTATCTTCTTGGGACTGTTTTTGACATTTGTCCTTTAATTTCTTTATCATTTTAAATGTGCGTACCTGAAATCAAATAAAATTAAGCTTAAATAGATATTGAAGACAAGAAGCGAGAGATATCTCCCAGCCAGTCTCAATTCAATCAATGAGATGTACATTAGATCAAAAAAACGGAACTGATCATACCGGTAAATCTGGCTGAGTTGCTAGCAGCTAAATCTGGCGCAACGGAGGTGCTAGCAGCTAAATGTGGCGCAGCGGAGGTTCTAGTGACTAAATCTAGTGTAGCGGATGTGCTAGGGGCTAAATCTATGCCCCTCCTCTTTGAAATCTCTCCAGGTTGCTTTTGAGTGGTAGGCACACAAACAGCTTGGACCTTAAAACCACTCTTAATCATTAACATAAATATGAATCAAAATTTAATAGTAAATACTTAAAAATATGATGGCTTTTCAAAACAGTAATGATCCTACTGTTTATAATTATTACAAAAATCAAATACCTACCGTAGTAGGAGCACCACATCCAGATACCTATTGATTGTGAGTTTGTTTGATTTTGATCATTCTCAATTAAAATGCCAGACATATTTGTTTGAATCTTAGGCTGTAAACAAGCAATAAAATGATTAGTATTCTTGATGTTTCTTGATTTTATTAATAGGATTTTTAATTAATATTAAGTCTTCTAACACATTCTTTACATCACTCTTTGTGTCCATTAGACAACTGTTGCAATTGAGGACATCACTATCATTTATCAGCCACTACACTATCATGTATAACATGCATGAGCATTTGTCAGTTGACGTACTCAAGTTTGGTACCAAACAGCGAGAAGATAAAATGGCGACTCGGTCGGCCGCAAATAGATATTAATTATATAATTATTCAAATCAGGAGTGAGGCGTATTTATCGTCACAGATAGAAATCACAGATATAAAAAAATAGCAGATAGCAATTAGCAATTGCTCCTAACGATAAAAAATATCTGTTACTTAAAATCACAGATCCTCAAGACTGTTACGCTATCCGAACTCTGAGAGAAGTTTTAACGTTGCCTCAACTTAGAAGTGTGTACTTTGCTTTGGTGGAATCCAAGCTCAGATACAGCATCGAATTTTGGGGCAACAGTTACAAGTACAACGTTCAAATGGCATTTGTAATTCAAAAAAGAGCTCTTAGGACAATGCTCCGCATGAAACAGACGGAATCATGTAGAGAGCATTTCATAAGACTAAATATTTTAACAGTGCCATGCCTTTATATATTGGTTTTACTGACTAGCTTTGTTAAAAACTTGGACAAAATTGAGACTGATGAGCAGAGAATTACTAGAGCTAGTACACGTAGGAAAGATGTGCCCAACAACATTCAACCGAAATTGCAAGTTGTGCATCACAGCCCACGGTATCAATCAGTAATTTTATACAATAAGTTGCCCATAGAATTGAAAAGTATTTACAGTGTCAACTTATTTAAAAATAAATTGAGGGCCCATTTATTGCGTAAAGGCTATTATAGTATCAATGAATTCATGGAAGACATTTGACATTGTAATATTATTGTAAAGTTGTATTTGATATAATTTAATTTGACATTTATTATTTATAATCTTATTGTATTTGAATTCTCAACTGACTATTACTGTTTTTATTTATTGACATTTCTAAATATTTTAATCTGATTTAATTATAATGCTAAGTTATGTAATTTTAATCTGATTTCACTGTAATTTTTTATATTTTGTTATTATTGTTATTTTAATGTAATTTAATTGCCATGGACTGTTTTATATTTTCAACGTTTTTGATGTATTTTAATGAATTTTGATCCGTATTAATTGTTATTTTTAATTTAATTTCATTGCAATTTGTTATTTTTATATTATTTTCAACACAATGTTTCCATATTGTTATGAAATAAATGACTTACAGGACTTACTTACTTACAGGACTGTTACTGTTAAAACTTTGGTTACGATTTTCGACTTTAACGAAAAGAAATAAAGAAGATATTCAATTGAGTTAATACGTATTTATCGTCTGTACAAACATCACAGGCTGTGATTTTCTAACAGATAGATACGATTTTCAACTTTAAGTCAAATTAAATAAAGATGATATTCGATTGAGATATGTATTTATCGTCCGTATAAAAATCACAGGCTGTGATTTAATAACAGATATTTGGATCTGTTATTTTTTTGTCACAGTCACAGTGATCACAGATATCGTGTTTCACCTGTTACAACCCATCTCTTCAATGACTCTAGGGCTGCTTTCCGAATTGTAAAATAATCACTCACAGCGCTCACAGCGATAACTTGCGTACCGAATTAGTTATCACAATTATGACAGCTGAGGGCTGTCAACAATTCAGAACACTCGTGAACGCGCTCACAGTCCTCGTAACATAAACATAACCTCAACCCTTGCATTGTTATTAATTATTATTCATATTATAAAGTGCTTCTGTGTTAAACACATTAAATTTAAAAATTAAATTTTAAAATTTAAAAAACCCCCGACAAATGCAAAGCGTCTAAAAAGTAAAAAAATAATATCATAAAAGTTGTAAGTAATATTTTGATCCAAGCGTCGTCGTGTCGGGGGACGGCTAATGCAAACGCCAACACACACTAGGCATAATGAATGTATGCTGTTGTAGAAAGGATAGCTGCTGTTAACTTCCTATTTTCATTAGCCGTCCCCCGACACGACGACGCTTGGATCAAAATATTACCTACAACTTTTATGATATTATTTTTTTACTTTTTAGACGCTTTGTTTTTGTCGGGGGTTTTTTAAATTTTTAATTTAATTTTTATTTCCAGCTTTTTAAATTTTATATTATATTACTAGTAGAAACGCTACGATCAAGACGCAGCTCGCCGAAATCTGCGTAGCTGTACGTTTTTTGCCACAGTGAAGCTTGTTTCCTACTAATTTACTCTCATTTATCTTTCCTACTCCATCATCAGACTTTGATCACCATCTATCTGTAACCTATGTGTTGAGACCTTTCCAATGAGTCCAAACACGATACCTCTGCTGTAAGTTCGTGAGGGAGTTGGGTATCCTGTAAATTCCAGGTGATGCTGCAGCATCAGCTCAAGGTTACTACATATATTCTTTTCATATCATTGAAATAAGAGAATTCTAAATTTTCAATCGATTAGACCTGTGGAAGATGCTCACATCCATTCATCAACTAGAAAAGAGCTGATAATTTTCAAACGGCTGAACCGATTTTCTTGAATCATAGCTAAGAACACTCTCGATTAAGTCACCTTTCAAACAAAACCAAAAAAATCAAAACCGGTTCAGCCGTTTGGCAGCTACGATGGCGCAGACAGACACACAGATACACAGATACACAGACACACAGATACACACGTTAAACTTATAACACCCCTCTTTTTCCGCAGGGGGTTAAAAAAAAATCAAATTCATCAGTATAATCATCAATAAAAAAAAATTAATGTTATTATGATTTAAAACTATACAGTACAACTGTCAGTTTGACAGCCATATTGACAGCGCTCACGGTGGCATAGGCAAAAGGCATGGTCAGCGGTGGTCACGGTGGCAAAAGGCATGGTCAGCGTTATCGCAAGATGGCGCATGTCATGACGTCATCTATGACGATTCACGGGACATTGTTATCGTGCTCAGGCTAATACGGTACGGGTTTTAGCACGCCCAAATCGATTACAGCGTAACTCGGAACGCACCCTAGAAATGTAGGGTTGTAACTGTCAAAAACACTATTGCCTTTTTCACTTACGCAAAATTATGAAAGTTAAAAAGAGATGGCAATATTTTTATGATTTTGGCGTCGATATGCATCATATTTGTGTAATAAATCCCGATTTGTACCTGCTGTGCTGCCCCGATTTAAAATTAATCGGACCTGGCAACACTACGTGACAGTAGATAACCTCCCGAATTCCATGCAAATCATACAATACAAATACAATCCCCAATTCAACTGTCACAACTGTGGTCACACAACATTCTAACCTCACCTCACTCAAGATAATTTGAGTTTTATCTCTATCAATATTTCTAAGTAAATCTGTAAACAAAGTTCCATACGCAACAGATTTAGGAAGTCATTGATTTCATTATTGAAACTTTTTTGCCATCATTGTTTTCCTATCTAACATTTTGATGAGCTCACGATATTTTTATTTGGAGTTAACGTGAGTAACATTCGTACAACATTGCGTAATTAACAAGCTCAACAGACCAACGACACCTAAGAGGTAATCAGTGTGTTGTAAATATTTGTATTCAGGTGTAGTGTGGAGTTGAACCGGCTGTCAGTGCGCAGTGCCATTGAAGAAGCGACAAAAAGTGTGTTCGGGGAGTGCGGCGCCGGCTCTCTGTGTGTGGACGTGCTGGTGGTTGAAGAAGGGCGTGCCCTGGTCCGAGTGCGCGTGAGCCAGCTGCGCCGCGTGCGAGCCGCGCTGGCGCTGAGCGGCACCGAGCTGCGCGTCGCCCGGCACGCGCCCGCACTGCAGTCGCTGCTCTGATCTGACTGTCCTTACCCAAGCGCAGTAAGATCACCTACTTGCCGCCACCAATCTCAGGGATTCTAACACAGTGGTGGAGTGGGAGATGACTACTCATCTCCATACCCTACCTTACTTTACCGTAGTTGACTTGGTAAAGTTGAAAATATGTCCTTCCACTGACTACCTATTTAGGTACACTCAGTGGCCAGTGGAATGTTAGAGTGCATTTACATTCCAAGCACAGTTCAATTTTTTTCCTGTATTTTATAAATATACCTACATGCTAACTGCAATCATTGGTGTTTGTGGACAGAGATGGCGGCCAGATCCATGCTTTCGTCGGGGCTGGATGGTAAGGATGTTGTGATCGTAGCCACTAGGGAAGAGTTGGCTGCACCAAGCAAGGTGAGCCTGCCCGAACCAGAGCCTGCACCTGGACTCATCTTGGCAGATGGCTCCATCAACTGGGGCTGTCCGTGTCTGGGTGGCATGGCTACTGGCCCATGCGGTTCGCAATTCAGAGAAGCCTTCTCTTGTTTCCATTACAGGTGAGAGTCTGTCCCTTTGTTGATGTTTTGATTTAACAATTATTAGTTAACGCATGATGAAGACAAGGTTTTTATGCAAGTGTATATTAATGAATGATGATAAAATAATGGGTAATTCAATTAACAATAAAAGTTTAATTAACTACATCATTGGCTTAAGTGTATTCTGCCTGCAAGGAAGCATGCAATTTTTTATTTATGTGCAAAGTTTGACAAGGTCTCAGTCTCAACTTTAAATTCTCGTCTCAGAAACCGGGTGTAAGGCTTTCTGATATAAGCAATTTGTCATGAATAATCTAAAAACCAATGTTACATGCCATAGTTTGCTCATGCAAGTTATAATATAAATGTTGCAGTGATGCGGAGCCCAAAGGCAGTGACTGCTACGAGAAGTTCAGCGTGATGCAGGAGTGTATGTCGCACTACCCAGACCTGTACGGCAAGGACGACGAGGACGAGCTCGCCGCCGCCATGGACGCTGCCGGCAGCGAAACCGCGCACGAGCCGCCCGAGCGCGCCGAGCTGCGCGAGCACGGCGCCGCCGAACCACGCGAGACACGCGAGTCGGCCGAGCGCGCCGAATCGCGCGTCGGGCCCGGCGGCGACTCGCGCTAAATCCATGTGAGGCTCCGCCACCGACTGGACTGGTGCCAATTAACGTGGCACTATTATAGATTTTAGCAATCTTTTGTACTTTCACGAAAAAAAAGCCATAGATCGTCGTTCGGATTCCAATAAAGAGACATAAGGGAAATACACTGGTTTATCGGACACCTACTACCATGTTCAAAATAGACAATGAAATAATGTTGTTACAAAGGTGTATGTATTGTGTTTGTGAAAACGAAAAATAAAAATATGTTGCGCCGACCCCAAGTAACATGGGACAATGGCAGGAAGATGTATAGTGTTTGTGATTCCTTCCATGTGAGTTACATACCCTAGCTTAGTTATTTAGTTTGTGAAACTACATTTGTGTATGTAGAGCAGTAGATAATTATTAAATTTTCGTTAAAATATAACTATTTGTGTCAATCTCCTCTACTTATTCAGGCAGGCCACAAGTTATGCAACAAATCTTGAGTCACCCGACACTTGACAATTATTAATTCACAAAATTTCATTTACAATAACCAACACCACCAAACAACCAACCTATACCTTTCTTTCTTCTATTTGTTACTAGCTGTGCCCCGCGGTTTCACTCGCGTAGGTCTCGATCCCGTGGGAATATAGGGATAAAACGTGTCCTATGTCCTATTCCAGGTCATGGTCTGCCCGTGTGCCCATCCTCTCCACTCTAGAGTAGGGAAAGTCGAGGCGGCGCGGCGCCGGCGTCGAACGGTTCGCGTATTACATTTTTAAACTCGTGATAACTTCGAAATGAAATGTCCGATTCAAATGAATTAAAAAGTATTTTACTACATAAATACCCTTGATGTTAAAACTATTTATTTGAATAAGCATTAATATTATGTTGATAAAACTGCTTCGCAAATAATGCATTAATTTCTAACAATTTTTATTACCATAAAAAAGGTAATAATAAGTCAATCAAAAAAGATAGACATGCTGTCGCGGACTTTTTTTTAAAACTTTTAAAGAGGAACAATTCCATCATACATGATATTTGCGTAACTTAAACCGTTTACGCAGAGCACGCAACGGAAGCTCTCAAAAAGGAATAATGTTTCCCGTTTTTGCAACATTTTTCATTTATGCTCTGCTCCTATTGGTCGTAGCTTGATGTTATATAGCCTATAGCCTTCCTCGATAAATGGACTATCCAACACAAAAAGAATTTTTCAATTCCAACCAGTAGTTCCTAAGATTAGCGCGTTCAAACAAACACAAACTCTTCAGCTTTATAATATTAGTATAGATATTTTCCAAAGGACGATGTTCATATTTGCCCTATCTTTGATTGATCTAATCATAGACAGCCAAATTATATTAGCCTTTATATGTCAAAATGAATCGAAACATTTTGATATTTGCATAGGAGTCAAAAGTCGTCATTTGATTGTAAATGACCTCTCCTACATCCCCTTAATGGATTGTCGACATATAACGAATAACCTGTACAGGGTGTTAGGGTAAACACCGTTGTCCTTGAAACCAATGGTTTGGTTTCATATAGAATGTAAAATAAATGGGAAAAACACCTCTTTTTTTTTAAAGAAAATCTAAATTTTTCCACAAGAATATTTCTGTGGCCCTAGTGAAAAGGGATATAAGTCCGATTTTGTAGAAAATGAGTTATGTATACACAAGAAATCAGAAAAAAATGCTCTATCGTTTGGTGTAAACGGATCTAAGCTGTCTCTAAAAATAAAGAAGTTACCTTGTGTAAAAGGATCCAACTGACAACAAAAAAAACTACAAAAGTCGGTTTCAAGTACTTTAGTGTGTTACAAACAGAAAAAAAAATGTTAAAAAAAAATCTAAATTAACATAAATTACCCACGTTTTAATTTGGTTGCTGTTTATCATTACAACAACACCTGGTTCTTATACATGGTTTAGTGAGTAATGTAATGTAGTATAAGACATAAATCCGTTTTCACTAAAATAAAGGGAAAATATCAAAGTAACTCTGTTGAGATTAGTATGAACATAATTATGCGTATCCATTTTCACTTGTGTGAATTAATATTGAACATAAATGGGAGAAGGGGTATAACTTATTTTATACCCCCAAGGAATTCATTTTGTGGCAAGTCACTATCTTAAAAACTTTACATAAAATATAACTCAATAATAATAAAGAGCACAAATTGTTTACCTATAAAAACAATGTATTTCAATTGGTAGCGGTTTAAATGTCACACGAAGTCAAACACGCAATTCGAAGCGCGCTTAGTGTTTTTTGCGTCTCCTGTAAAGTTGCATTTTTGGACTTAGATCCCTTTTCACTATGGCCACAGAACTAGGTATTTGTATTTTTTGGTTTTTTTTTTACGTACGGAACTCCAAAAAAATTGCACTGAAGCTCAGGTTATGTTCGCTCAGGTTTCTTATTTTTTTTTGTTTATTGTTGTTTCATCTATTGTTACTGTGCTCCTACATGGGACACTTTATTACTAACTTAAATCTACGTGAGTCCTTCTTTTTTTTTTGTACATGCTTTTTATTTTGATACTAGCTGACCCGACAGCGTTGTCCTGGCAATTTTCTAATTTTTCGCGCAATTTTCTTAATTTTTCTTTCATAAGAACCTTCTCCTGACAGTAACAAGCACAATAGAAAAATCGGTCTAGCCGTTCACGCGGACGCGCCGACTAAGCGAACAAAAAGGAGGGTTATGATTTTGACCGGTATGGATGTTCATCTGTTCAATTGTGATGAGTGGTTTAGAAGATAGGAGTATCTTCTAAACCACTCATCACAATTTGACAATGAGGTATCGTTGGAAGCGTCTTGATCGTCCACTGGTTATCCTCACATTAAATTAATAATGGCGCCCTCTAGAGGACATAACGTCAGGAACTAAAAAAAGAATGTCGTTTAGTCGTACCATGTTGAGTATCAAATGAAAGGGCTTAATAAGCACATTTCAAAAATATAAATAAATTATAATCCCAAAATAATTTAAAAAAAAATAAAGTAGGTAATAAAAACTAAAACTCAACTACGACTAAAAAGGTATAAACAAGACACCACAGACAGACAAATTAAAAATCCGGAGTCACACGTTGTCTATTCGATTTATGGCCCTAACATGTGTGACTCCGGATTTTTAATTTGTCTGTCTGTGGTGTCTTGTTTATACCTTTTTAGTCGTAGTTGAGTTTTAGTTTTTATTACCTACTTTATTTTTTTTTATACATAACACACAGGTACAGACATGACATGACATGACATGGTTACAGGTATGATGCTATGATATTACAAGTTAGGTTCGCTCAGGTAAGGACTTTTTTGGCAAGAGTGGGAAATCCTCATAGACGCCCAAACTGCTTCACACACGAACAAGTCTAGGCAGTCTTACCGGCTAAAGACACACTTTACAATTCATCCGCAGACTCTTGGTCCGCGCCCTTGTGACTCTACATTATTTTATTCGCTGTGCTTTGTTTTATACTTCTCTGCTTAAACGCGGCGGAGCGTCACAATTTTTGCATTTTTTGTTGTTTTGTTTTTTTTTTTTTTTTTTTAATTTAATTCTAATCCCGCCAACGTAATTGGCGCCTATTAAATGTCTCAACCTCATTCATTCTATCTTCTCTTTTGTGCCTCTCGTACTTTCATTCCTCATTCTATATTCTTTCTAGCATTCATCATCATACAGACTGTGGGTGGGACTCCCACTTTATTTACTTAATTTATGGGCAGACTTTATTTAATTATTATAATTTAGGAATAATAACAAAAATGCAGTTTAATCACAACAATCTTATACATAAGCTTAGGTACTATCTTAATATAGGTACTACTTGTCATCACAGTTTTGTGCGTGCTATTTACTATGCTTCTAAGCTGATATTATAACAATAATCGTGAAGCATAGTGCCGCTTCAGCTTCGGTTTCGTGCGATGACTGCGGTGGCCACATTTATGCAGTAGTAGTGTGCGGTGCAAACTTGAGGTTGCAGGTTAGGTTCGCTCAGGTTAGGTTCGCTCAGGTTAGGATTTTTTTTTTTTTTTTTGGCAGGAGTGGGAAATCCTCATGGACGCCCAGACTGTCTCTCTAATGAGCCAGTCTGGGCAGTGCCGGACTTTTACCGGCTAAAACCACACTCCTGCCCTTGCTCAGTGTCCCTCTGACATTATCAGAGCCCTTTTTAGTCTGTATAAATTAGTTTTTCTTTAAAAATAATTTTATCCTTCTTTTATAAAAACGACGAAGTTAATCCTTAAAACGGAGTTAAATAAAAACGGAGAGTCTATTTCTCTAGACATCCAAGTTCCCCTAATTTCTGTTCCAAATTTTTACATATTGTATTTATTTTAATTATTTATGTTATATTACGTTATTTTTTTTTTTATGCTATATTTTTACTACCTGTATTTAAACTATTGTACTCTTCTATCTTTATTTTTGTGCTTTATACTGTTTTACTAATATTATGATACATTACTTATATGCCTACGATATACTAAGTATCATATTTTCTTTTACTATTTATTTCTATTTACTACTATATTTTCTATTTTGCAACAATAGTCCAAAAACTCTTTCCTTTTCTTTCCTTTAATCAGGTCGGGCAGATTATCGGCAGCTAAAGCGATGGCGAGTTGCTGTTCTGTTTCAAAGCGCAATCGAGCGATTATGGGGCACTCCAGCAATATATGCAGGACGGTCTCTTCCACACCAGGCTCACAGGCGCACGATGGATTCTCCTTACACTTGAAGCGTTTCAGGTATGCAGAGAATCCCCCGTGCCCCGTCAGTATTTGTGTGGTTAGACTTGTCGGAGCCATCCTGTGCCCCACGCCATACGCCATCACCGCGTCAGGGAAGAAGTGCTTGGTGCCCGACGCTGTGTCACCTGACCTATATATCCCGTTCCACTCGTCAAGCGTTTCCAACCGGATTCTACGCTTGACGAATGATACGGGACACAAGTCGTAGTCCGGCTTCTTCTTTGACCCCAGGGCGGCTTCCTTCGCGAGATGGTCGGCTCTCTCGTTTCCCTCCAAACCTGCTTTGGCCTTGATCCAGAAGAAGGAGACACTCTTGTTCTGGAGTTTGCAGCGTCGAATGGTGTCCCTTGTTTCCACGGCCAAGGGATGGGGGGGGAACTGACATTTATCACCGACTGAAGAGCCGCCATGGAGTCGCTGAAAATGCCGAACGTGGCTTCATTGCGCTTGAGCACCTCCTTCGCTGCTCTTTGTAGAGCCAGGAGTTCGGCCTGGTAGACGGTACAGTAGGACGGCAAAGCAAGCTTGAGGGCCTTTGTTTCGGCGGTGCGATTCCACAAGGATAGCGCCGCTCCAACTTTGCCCTCAATCTTGCTGCCGTCGGTGAAAGTCCGCACAGCAAAATTGCTGTGGTTATTATATTGTTCCTCGTCTACCAGGCTTCCATACTCCAAACTCACTTGCTCTGCGGGGTGCGGGGCTTCTGTCGCTGGCGCCATCCGCTCAACCTCCCTGTCTCCCAGTACGGGCTGAGGCACCCCCCTCTTGGCTTCGTACAGTGCGGCTGCTTCCCGAATACGGAGGTCGAGTGGGAGTATCCCAGCCAGAACCAGTGCCGAGTTCAGGGAGACCGTGCGGTATGCTCGGCACAGCTTTTGTGCAAACCCCCTTTGGACGACGTTTAACTGCTTCTTGACCCCCAACTTATTGGCAGCTGGAGCCGGAGCCTTGCGGCGTACAGCACAGTCGGGTCCACTGCTGCAGTGTATATTGCCCTTATCACCTCCGAGTGCTCAGGTTAGGTTCGCTCAGGTTAGGTTCGCTCAGGTTAGGTTCGCTCAGGTTAGGTTCGCTCAGGTTAGGTTCGCTCAGGTTAGGTTCGCTCAGGTTAGGTTCGCTCAGGTTAGGTTCGCTCAGGTTAGGTTCGCTCAGGTTAGGTTCGCTCAGGTTAGGTTTTTTTTCTTTTTTTTTTTTTTTTTTTTTTTTATACTTCTACCTCCATCATGATCGGAGCCTATGCCTATCTGTTTGACTTTCATACCAGTTCTCGCATTTTTGCCTCTCGTACTTTTATTCCACATACTTTTTCTTTCTTTCATTCATCTTCGTTCCACTCTTTTATGGGTGGGAATCCCAACTATCAGCTTAGTTCTAAATACTAATTTTTATTGCATTTCGGTTTTGGGTGCAACACAAATAACTGTGACACGAATTTTAATTTGGTTTTTACATTGCATCTTACTTTATAATATTACTTATATAAAGTTACACACTACTTTAATTCTTATTTCTGTCTAGGCTTATATCTATTTAACTTATTTTTTCTTCTTACTGTTACATAAGGGTATTTGTTTACAGTTTCTCATCTTGTCACCGTTTTGTCTTACAGAGTCGGTGGATCAGTTCTTATTAATCTTTCAATTCAACTTTTTTACACAACATTTGTAATTTATAATCAAGACTTATTTCTATTTTTTTAAACATATTGTATTTTCCTATCTAATTAAACTATTTTACAGCTTTTTGATTTAATGCTAGTCTCTAATATATTCTAATATATTATGACAGCATTTTTACTTATGCGGTTTTATTTCTCGCTATGACTTGAGATGCTATTTCACTACAATATTTTAGAAATGAGTCCCTTTTCTTTCCAGTCATCAATTCGGATGCATTCTGGGCAACTAGTTTAATGGCGAGTTGCTGCTCGGTGTCGAATATCTTTTTCGCATTTATTGGGCACTCAAACAGAATGTGCGGAACTGACTCCTCGACACCAGGCTCACAGGCGCACGATGGGCTCTCTTTACACTTGAAACGTTTCAAGTATGCAGAGAACCCACCATGCCCCGTCAAAATTTGTGTGGTTATACTCGTGTGAGTCATTTTCCGCACTATACCATACGCTGCCACCGCATCAGGGAAGAAGATTTTTGTACCCGAGGCCGTGTCACCTGATCGATATCTCCCGTTCCATTCGTCAAGCGTCTCCGACCGGATTTGTCGCTTGACGAATGATACGGGACACAGGTCGTAGTCCGGCTTCTTCTTCGACCCCAGGGCGGCCCCCTTCGCGAGCTGGTCGGCTCTCTCGTTTCCCTCCAACCCTGCGTGAGCCTTTATCCAAAACAAGGAGACACTCTTGTTCTGGAGCTTGCTGCGACGTAAGGTGTCTCTTGTGTCCACGGCCAAGGGATGAAGGGAACTTGTATTGGTGACCGACTGGAGGGCCGCCATGGAGTCGCTGAAGATGCCGAACGAGGTTTCGCGAGACTTGAGCACTTCCCTTGCCGCTCTTTGCAGGGCTAGGAGTTCAGCCTGGTAGACGGTGCAGTAAGACGGCAAAGCAAGTTTGAGGGCCTTTGTCTCGGCGGTGCTGTTCCACAGGGATATTGCTGCTCCGACTCTGCCCTCAATCTTGCTGCCGTCTGTAAAGATCCTCACAGCAAAGTTGCTATGGTTCTGGTATTGTTCTTCGTCCACCAGGCTTTCGAACTCCAGGCTCATTTGCTCCGCTGGGTGTGGGGCCTCCAGCGCTGGGGCTACCCGCTCCACCTCCCCACCCCTCAATAGGGGCTGGGGTACTCCTCTCCTGGCTCCGTATAGTGCGGCTGCTTCTCCGATACGAAGGTCGAGCGGGAGTATCCCAGCTAGCACCAAGGCCGAGTTTAGGGAGACAGTGCGGTAAGCTTTGCACATTTTCTGGGCGATTCCGCGCTGGACGGTCCCCAGTTGCTTGATTACGCCCAGTTTTTTAGCAGCCGGTGCCCAGACGCTAGCAGCGTAAAGTATTATGGGCTCCACAGTCGCAACATAAATTACCCGTATAACTTCTGGGTGTAGCCCCCAGCTGACCTTTGCGGCTCTACACAGCTGTTTGTAGATCGCGATTGCCTTCCTACAAACGAGTGAGACGTGGGTGTTGAAGGTCAGTTTCTCGTCGATGGTCACGCCCAGAAGCTTTATTTCTTTCGATGTGCCAATGTCGATCCCCCCCATGCTCAGGCGCGGTGTGTCGTATTTTAGTTTTTTTGTTATAACCATCGCGGTGGTTTTATGCGGGGCAAATTTCAACTTATTCTCGACACCCCAAGCCAGAACATGGTTGAGAGCGGCATTGGCACGTTCCTCAACCTCCAGTGCGGTCTCTCCATCAAAGACCAACAGGACATCGTCCGCAAACGCCTGGACGTAGTCTCCCCTGTTCTCTGCTGCTTTTAGGAGGGGGTCTAAGACCAAATTCCAAAGGATTGGCCCACCAATTGAGCCCTGGACACAGCCCTTGCTTGTGGCCTTACTATATACTTCCCCGCCGTACCTGACTGAAACTTTTCTGTCCCCGAGGTAGCTGTCAATGACCCGCCGAAGATTTACCGGACAGTTTTCCTCCGCCAGTCGAACTCTTATCGCTGGCCACCAGGCGCTGTCGAATGCTCCCTCTATGTCTAAGGATACGAGAGTAACAATCCTTTTCAAAGCAAGTTTTCGGTTTATGTGCTGCATAAGAGCATAGAGGGAAGTCCTCGGTGCTCCTTTGCGGCATGAATCCGTACTGACGTGTGCTCATCCTTGGCAAAAGATGGTATTTTAGGCGGGCCACTAACATCTTTTCGTATATCTTCCCCAGTATAGGCAAAAGCCCAATCGGCCTATACGATTTGGGAGACAGATAATTATCTTTCCCAGGCTTCCTCAGTATAACTACCGTTGCCTCCTTCCAGGGAGTAGGGAAGTGATGGTATTCCAAGCACTTATTCAAGAACCTCAGGAACAAGTCCGGGTCGTTGACCACGGCGTGACAGCAGATGTCGGCGGTGAGGCCATCAGAACCCGGCGCTTTCTTTGGGTTAAAGGACTCCATTGAATTTTTTAGTTCTGACCTCGTGAACGGTGGGTCGCAAGATACATCTTGTTCTCCACAGTTCACGCTTTCGGCCTTTGTTCGAATGGATCGGTGATGGGCATTGTCGCTTTCAGGGAGATCCTCTGGATAGAACGTTTCCGCTAGTAGTTCAACAGAACCCCTCGCATCCAGCACGTCACCGCAACTTTCAAGTGGCAAGTCCTCCTCTCTACGCTGCGTCCTGCCGATCACTCTGTAAATTCCCTCCCAAACCCCCTCCCTATCCTGCTTCCCGCAAAACTCCTTCCAACTCTCGGTCTGAGCTTTGGCCGCTTCTAACTCATACTCTTCCTTCTGTTTCAGGTACTCTTCTACGACCTTAGGTTTCCGGATTTGAGCAGCACAGCGTATCCTGCGCTTCATGGTGGCGACGGTCCCCTTCATCTCAGCGAGTCTCTCGGACCACCACGGCAAGGTAAGTTCCTCTTGGACTTTTTTGTTAGGTATTGACTGCTTGCATGCTTCAGTTATTGCTTTTGTTAAATTTATTGTTAATGTGTCAATTTGCTCTGTTTCTATGATTTTATCGATTTCAGCAGCTGTGAATTTATAGTCTATTTTCAATTTGCCAAGTTTCTCATGAAAATTGGCCCAATTGGCTTTTTTAGTATTAAATTTTCTAGTTGTTCTTTCTATTTTTATTCCTTTAGATTTTTGTAGGAGGATCCTAAACGTGATGCCGTTGTGATCCGAGCTCGTGAGGCCTTCGTCAACCCTCCAGTCGTCTATAATGTCCAGGATGTCGTTGGAGCAAGCGGTGACATCGACATGACTGCTGTAGCGCTTCCCGCCTCTGATTGTGTCGAAGGTCGGAATTTCCCCTCGGTTTAGAATATTCAGGTTTAGCTCACCGAGAGTTCCTGCCATTTCTTCCCCCCTTTTTAATTATGTAAACAGTGCAACAAAACTATTGTCAAGGTGAAGTTTCTACTTACCCTACAATGTCGCCACCTAAGATAAAAATTAAAACTGATCTGGAAAAGCTGTTGTATGACAGTTACATCCATGAAAAATCAGAGAGAGAAAAAATGGAACTTCTTGTCAATGATCTGAAGGTCCAAATAGAAGGCCTCCAGCGACAAGTCCAAACCCTCCAGATAGAAAATCCAAGCTCCAAGGTACAAGGAAATAATAACTCTAAGGAGTTGGAAACCAAGAGCAAAATACAATTTGCTCAATCTGAAAAAGAAAATGTCGAGTACTGCACAGACGAGGAAGAACTCGCAAAAGAGACTGAGTGGATTAGGGCCAAAAGTAGGAAGAAAAGGAAGCTAAACACCTCCCTCTCTCCACAACAACAACCCGGAACAAGTGCCCAACAACAGCAAGAATGTATGAAAGAACAAACAATAGTCAAAAAAGTGCCTTTACCACCGCCAATCATAATAGACGGAGTCAAGAACTACCAAATGTTCTACGACGTACTAACTGAAACCCAACCAAAAGGATCATTCACCGCAAAAATGATGAATGGAGATTGTGTGAAGATCAACGCCAAAACAGAGGACTCTTATAGAGCAATTGCTCGGCTTTTGTCAGAAAAAGAATACCTCTGGCATTCATACGAGAACAAACAGGCTCGACCAATAAGAGTTGTAGTGAAAAAAATACATTCATCTTGCCAGCCAGATCGAATAAAAAATGATTTAATGTCGCAAGGTCTAAAAATAGAAAAAGTGGACCACAAGTTGAGTTGGAAGACTAAAGAACCACTCAATATGTTCGTCTTATCATTTAACAATGACGAAGATGTCAACAAAATTTATGGCATCAAGCACATTTTAGGGTGTAAAATTGAAATACACCCTCTGAAAAATCCGAAACTCATTCCTCAATGTAAGAGATGCCAGGCATATGGACATACTCATAAATACTGTAAAAAAGAGCCAAGGTGTGTAAAATGCACTGGCAAGCATCTTACAGCCAACTGTACTAAATCTCCGCAAGAAAAACCAAAATGCGTCCACTGCGGCTTACCCCACCCCGCCAACTACAGAGGGTGTGAAGTAGCCAAGGAGATGCAAATTATGAAAAATAAAAACATCAAAAAGAAACTTGTTGTGGCAACTGCCCAACACTCTTCCATAAGAAATCCTGCAAAACAGGCACGTAATGAGAGTTCTCAGACAACTGCAAAACCTGTTCAAGCAAGTAGTTCATATGCGCAAGTTGCAAAATCAGGCACGCAAACTTCGAATTTGGAAGATAAGATAAATCAAATCTTAAAGTGTATTACTACATTTGACAAAAGATTAGAGAAGCTAGAATCCAGCACCAAAACAGCTGTCATTAATAACCAAAAATGAGTAACTCACTAAAAATAATGGCGTGGAACTCCAACGGGCTCCTCAAACATCAGAATGAGTTACAGGCAGTCCTAGAGACAGAAAATATAGACGTGTGTTTGATCTCCGAAACGCACTTCACTAGCCAATCTTTTATCAAACTTAGAGGATACAAAGTATATAACTCGCTCCACCCTGACAACTCCGCCAGAGGAGGTAGCGCAGTTATAATCAAAGAAACCATCAATCATTACGAGCAGAGTAAGTTTGAAGAACCAGACATTCAAGCCGTGGCAGTATCTGTTAAAACCAAATTTTGTCACGTTTCAATAGCGGCCGTATACTGTCCTCCAAGGCACATGATAAGAAAAGAGCGTTTTTTGCAATTCTTTGAACTTTTAGGCCAGAGATTTATCCTAGGTGGTGATTTCAATGCCAAGCACACGCACTGGGGATCAAGACTTACCACAACAAAGGGAAGGCATCTATTAAATGCAGTTAAAGACACACATTGTGAAATTATGAGCACAGGCAAACCAACATACTGGCCCACTGACCACCAGAAAATACCAGATCTTATAGACTTTTTCATATGCAAAAATATATCCACCACTTACGTCAGTTTGGAGGAAAGTTTTCATATGAATTCGGACCACTCCCCGATTATCTTAAGACTTAGTCAAAAAATTCTACTAAGAGAAAGCCATTTAACCTTGGTTAATAAGTCTACAGATTGGGACAGCTTTGCCCTTGATCTAGATAATATTATCGACCTAAAAACTCCATTACAAAATCAGGATCAGCTGGACTCAGAAGTAAACAAATATGTTGTTAATATCCAACAATGTGCGTGGAACAACACGCCACAATTAAAACGGAAATATAAGGGACATATCTATTCCAAGGAAATTGTGAATTTGCTATCTGAGAAAAGAAATCAAAGAAAGCGGTGGCAACAAACAAGGTGCCCGCGGGATAAAACATTATTAAATAATCTAACTAAACGATTAAAGAGGAAGATTCTACAATTTGAGGATGAATGTCTGAATACCAACCTTGTGCATCTAACCAACGACAAATCAACTGATTACTCTCTTTGGAAAGCGACAAAAAAATTGAAACAGCCGATTATGCATATACCGCCCATCAGAAGCAGTGACGGAAAATGGGCCATAAGCAACGAACAAAAAGCGTTTAGGTTTGCCCAACACTTAGAAGGTACTTTTCAACCAAATGAAAGCTCCATAGAAATATCTGAGAGTGAAAAGTTATCACAAAATCAAAGAATCCGGCTTGTGACTCCTAAAGAAGTTCTGAGAGAAATTCAAAATAACATTAGCTCAAAGAAATCCCCGGGTTACGATCTCATTACGGGAGAAATTCTAAAACACCTCCCACGCAAAGCCATAGTAAAGCTGACCAGACTTATCAATGCTGCATTTATGCTAAAACATGTACCTGAGCCATGGAAGGTTGCTGAAGTCATTATGATTGCGAAGCCTGGGAAACCACCCCATGAAGCATCTTCATATAGACCCATTTCCCTGTTGCCCGTATTATCAAAACTATTTGAAAAACTGTTATTAAAACGGTTAAAACCAATAATAGAAGAAAAAGAACTAATACCAAACCATCAATTTGGCTTCAGGGAACAACACTCTACAATAGACCAGGTACACAGAATAACTAACATTATTGAAAAAACACTAGAAAACAAGGAAGTCTGCGCCACCGTATTCCTAGATGTCGCGCAAGCTTTTGATAAAGTATGGCATGAGGGTCTGATATCTAAACTCAGACGCATGCTACCTTCAGAATTTGCAGATATTCTAGAGTCATATATTAGTAACAGAATGTTTAGAATAAGGCAAGAGGATGCATATTCCGAGCTAAAAACTATAAAAGCTGGGGTACCTCAAGGAAGTGTGTTAGGCCCAATCCTGTACTTGCTATACACATGTGATATCCCAGAGCTGGAGAACAACACCATTGCGACCTTTGCAGATGACACTGCTATTATGGCTACTGGATCAAGCCACAAAGAAGCAGTAGAAAAAGTTCAAATAGCTGTGAACAAAGTTTATGACTGGACACAAAAGTGGAAAATCAAGCTGAATGAGTCAAAATCAATACACATTGACTTTACTAACAAACACTGCGATTACCACCCAATCTATATAAACGGTATGCAAGTGCCATATGCTAATACAGCCAAGTACCTTGGCATAACTCTTGATGCCAAGCTGCGATGGAAATGTCACGTCAAAAAGAAAAGACAGGAACTAGACATACGTTACAAAAGTATGTATTGGTTACTCGGAAGGAAATCCTGTTTATCAATACATAATAAAATGATATTATACAAGCATATTCTTATGCCAATTTGGACGTACGGTATCCAACTTTGGGGCTGTACTAAACTAAGCAACGCTAAAATAATACAAAACTTCCAGAATAAAGTACTCAGGGATGCTGTAAATGCACCATGGTATATTAGAAATGACAACCTCCATCGAGATCTTAAAATGGAACTTGTCCCCACAATCATCCAAAAATTTGCTGAGGCCCACGAACACAGACTTCACCGACATGTGAATGTCGAGGCAATCCAGCTGCTAGATAACACGGACATAGTGCGTAGGCTAAAAAGAACTAAACCATTTGAGTTAGTGTAGTGTATAAAAAATAGTAACAATGCTGTGCTATACATGTAACACATGAACAAAGTGTTTTCATCAATTATCAGACTCTAAGAAAGTGCTACGAAATTGTGTAAAAGTGCAAATTGACACTATTCTTAGTTATAACATAATCTATCTCGTAAAATATTAAGTTAGAGTTAAATTGCTTATTAGCCTATTAGGCTAGATTGTAATCCATTACTAAGAACGTTTGAAGATTTGTTCTTATTAATCAAAAAAAAAAAAAAAAAAAAAAAATTTCTTCCCCCCTGTAATCGACCATTGGGCTGCCCCACCATGTGCTCTTTGCGTTAGCGTCCCCTCCAACGATCAGTTTTCCGGAGCCAACTGCGAGCCTTATTTGTTTGAGATGTTCTAGGTAAGGCTCAATGGGCTGGTCTGGCTCAAAATAAAAAGAGACAAGCGTGATCTTCCAGGCACTTGTCTGGATTCCCACCACTGTAATGTTGTTTGTGGTGAGTTTTGGGTACTGCTTGACTGTGAGGTCGCTGTCAAATACGGCTATTGCCGCTTTGACAGTCCCTTCTCCTATGCCAGTGTTCTGAAAGATCCTAACGCCCCTGTGACTTCTCATTTGTTTCGCTCCTGCCACGTACGGTTCTTGCAGAAGCGCCACTGCTATTCCGCGCTTCGTTGCCTCTATTAGTAGCTCGTTGGTGGCAAGCTTCTTTCGTTGGAGGTTGGCCTGTATAATGCCATAATGGGTGTTTTCTGCTGGGGTGCCCTTAGCAATAAGCAACGGTTGATCTGGCCACGTCATCCCATTTTACTCGTACCGGACAGTCGTGGCTGAAGGCATTGTGTGGCGTACCGTGCTCCAGCCTTGCCTTCGAGCAGTTTCGACAGGCGGGTGGTAAGCTCGCGAGCCAGTCCGGGCACTCCGCCCGCATGTGTGGGCCACCGCAGTGACTGCACAGGTCCGCGGGCTCTTGGCAGAACCGCTTGCCGTGTCCAAAGCCCAGACAGCGAGTACATTGGACCAGCGGGGTCTGATCTTCGACCCTTATACGCTGGAGATCAATGTGTACAGTCCCGATGTCAATTGCTCGTCGCCAGATGGTGGGTGAGACGCATACGATAACGTGGCCGATATGAGGGTTTCTTGTCCTTCTTCTGTACTTGACCACCACTCTGTTTTCCTCATTGTCGAGGCCGCCAAAAATACCTTGGTTCTGGTTTCTAAGTGCTTTTAGAACGTCTTCGTCGGTATTAATTACCAAGACGTTCTTAAGAATCAGAAGCGGGTCCTTGTTTTTGACTTCCTCGACCATGAGGTCTACTCCTTCTTTCTGAAGTCGATCCTTGATCCTGCTCCTTTCTTCTTTTGTTTCTAGACCTATTATTATTTTTCTGTCCTTTGCTTTCCTCACCTTTTCCACTTTTA
Source organism: Lithophane socia (assembly GCA_947522985.1). Taxonomy (NCBI): domain Eukaryota; kingdom Metazoa; phylum Arthropoda; class Insecta; order Lepidoptera; family Noctuidae; genus Lithophane; species Lithophane socia. The sequence goes on along the minus strand of OX383270.1, from coordinate 71,609 downwards.
TCCACCCTTCCTTAGCATTCACCGCTTTCCTCACTCTACTAAGGACTTCGTCACCTGTCTCCGTTTCATCTTTCGATGTGACCACAACCGAGTGCAAGGTACTGCACTTTGGCAGTGACCTTACGCCCTGTGTTGCGGCCACACTCGCATATGTGATGCTCTTTTCCAGGAATTCTCTTTGCTGGTCTAAAGTTCCCTTTAACTCCTCTATCTTTCTGTTGCTTTCGACCAGGAGCTTTGAGTGTTGCTCTAAAGTGTGTATCATCTTGCCTGCGTCAATGGTTTCGGAAGTTTCTCTAGTTGCGACTGATTCTGGCTCTGCCACAATAGGTCCTTCCCTGGTCGTTCGCTGTTTTTCAGCCCTAAGCTCTAATTCTAGCTCCTTAACAATTTGGTACAATCGTTCCGTTGCTTCGGTGATACCAGTTTTTATTTCAGTCTTGGTATTTCTGGAGCTGTTTAAATTCATTTTCGCCTTAACTAGACAGGCTTTAGCCTCCGCTGTTCTATCAGCATATTTAGTGGTCTTAGGTGGTGAGTCTGATTCGACGGACTTTCTTGTTTTTGTCGCTTGAAGTTTGATCTCCTGCGTCAAGGAAGGCTTAATCTTAGATTTCACAGGGCCAGCCTGAGACGTCTTTTCAGTTGAAGGAGGGTTGGGGCTGCTATTTGCTGCTTCCCAGTCCTTAATGCTGCGTGTAACGTTAAGAGGCGCAGCTGCCCCAGGTTTAGAAGGTGATTTTTCACCACCGCCCGTCTTTACCGGTGTTCTGAGACCAAACATGTTGGGAGGTATGCGTCAATTAAAAGTAACGTCAATAGGGACGTAGTAAAGTAAAATCAAAATAAAACACAGCAACGAGATAAAACCGCACAAAAGAAATCTTAAAAACTATAGTATAGCTGAAGCAAAAATTTCAAGCTATCTCTACTAAAGCTCCACCCAGGGTAAAATTTGCTGGGTGGTAATAAGTGGCTCTAAAAAGATCCCAAAAGTCAATTTAAGATGTTAATAACAAATTTTTTGCTTTTTTCCAGAATGGCTCTATGTAGAGTCCATCCGGTGCAATCACTAGATAGAGCCCGCGGAGCCCGTTTCAAAAACTCCAAACACGGGGCACCCAGCTCTAAGGGTTCCGGAGCAATTGCAGTTTGAATATTCTGGTTACCATCCAAGATGGCGGCCTGAATGTGGTTAAGACCCTACTGCTCCGCAACCAGAAGACCGATTCACACCGTGCTTGGGCTTATTCCACTGTGCTCGACGAGATCTATACAGTGATATATCTTTAAGGCTGAAAAAGTTTTTGCTCCTGAAAATGCCTGAAATTCAGTTCAATAGCAAGACAAGATTTTGCCTATCCCCACAAAGCAAATCCCGTCACTCTACGACCCTCCGTTGGGGAGATATGGATGTTTAAAGTTTTACAAAAATGGCGGCACAACTGTCACTGTCAGTCTTTGACAGGTGATATCTCCACTTTGGAGAGTCGTAGGACACTCGAGTTTGGGCTTTTTTAACTTGCCCCAACTCACCCCTTCATGCAGGGTGGTTTCCGGGTTTCTGAAAAAATCCGACTCCGAATCGCCCGAAAGCGGTTTTGCGGGACAGAGTTTGTCCCCCTGAGCAACAATATAAAAACGGCAACTCTCTACGACCACCGTGTCCGGAGCAACAAAGGGTCAAAGTTTTCCAAAATGGCCGCCCAGCTGTCAAATGCCAACTTTAGTTGGCTGTAACTCCGCAACCGTTTGTCGGAGAGAGTTGCGGTTTTGAACTTAAGGCCGAGCCTGACTTCGCCCGTATACTGAGAATAGTTTCAGTACTGAAAATTTTCAGGCCTGAAAAGCGCCTGAAAACAATTTTAAAATGTTTCTATCAGTATCCCGCTGACCACTGTGCAAATCCGGGGCTTCTACGACCAACAACTTCGGAGATATTTACAATTGTAAATTGTAACCAATAAAACCAAAATGGCTGAAAAATCTATTTCCGTCAATTCCAAAGTTATTGGGCGCAAGTTTGGGCTTAAACTATTCACAAAATACATGTAGGAGTCAATCCTATTGTCAAAATTTAGTTTTTTCTATTTGTTTCCATTTAATTTAAGAAAATAGCTAAAAATTTAATAACTTTAGAACCGGTAATCGAAAAATTTTGAAAAAAATATCTAAATTATCTGCAAATGACCTCCTATACGAAAACAATACACAAAATAAAATATTTTTAATTTAACCTAAAGAATTTTAACTATATGCAATTTTTACAGTTTTTTATTTACTACATTAAAACTAATAAAGCTAAAAATCTGATATTTTCAGCATGTCTTCTTCTAATAAGCGCGCCACGGATAGCAGTTGTAGATTTTCGAATTTGTTATTTTTTCAGGAGTAATATGTCTTGAAACTTTGAATTTTCAATTAATTATATAGCCAAAAGTATATACCATAAAATTATTTTTACTTGCAAATTATGTTCTCCACCAGGGCCTCTTTAGTGATGCAAAATTTCCAGCAGCTCACGTGACTCGTTTTGGTTTTTCAGTCCACGTGCTTTTTTGTTTTTGCTGAATATCTCTGAAAGTTCTCGATCTAGGGGTCTTCTGATTTGTCAAATACGAAGCTAATGCTTTTTGTCTGTGTTTTCCAAAGAAAAAACCATGGGTCGTCGATCTTGTTTAACGGCAAATGCTGGAAATGTTCCACGTATTAAAAACTTAACCTCTAAATAGAGGGTTTTTCAGTTATAACACTGCACAGCACTGCAATCCAGTTTGTTATATAGTTTGGGAATGTGGGGGCAACTTTCCTCCACACGCCAACACTAAAATTTTTGAAATCCGAGCACTTTTTACCACTTTATCGATTTTTTATGTACGGAGCGACGTTAAAAACGATCCGACCACCGCGAGGGCTGGGGGGGAACTGGGTTCGCTCAGGTTAGGTTCGCTCAGGTTAGGTTAGGTTAGGTTAGGTTTCGTCCAATTTGAAGGGGACCTTCCAGAAGGCCCTCAAATGCCGGGCCGCCAGCATGTACGGCATTATAACGGAGCTGGTGAAGCGGACGGCCACGGACGAGACGCGGCAGCTGCAGGCGAAGGTGGATCGCCTGCAGGCGGAGGTCAGCCAGCTACACCAGAAGCTGGCTGATGCTACGGCCAGGCCTGCCCAATCTGCCCCAGTCTGTCCGGTGGTAGGAGGCTCCTCCTCCCCTGCCAGTCTTGAGGCAACAATCCGCGGGGTGATCTTGGAGGAGAGGGCCTTCATCCGAGCCTGCTTCGCAGGCATTGAGGACCGGCTCTTGCCGGAAAGGCGGCTCCGCCCACCGCTAGCGGCGGACAAGAGTCCATCGCCGAGGGAGCCAGAACCTGCGCCTCTAGCAGGCCCGGTATCGCAGCCCTCCAAGGGCAAAGGCAAGGGCAAGAGGACCAAGGCGGCTCCTCATACGCCCACCACAACCGCGGAGGTAGCGTCTGGGTCGTCAGCCACTCCAGCAGCCCCCCAGAACTCGCAGGAGGAAGACGCCCTTCTTCCCTCCACCACCCCATCCAACCAGTCGTGGACGGAAGTGGTTAGGAGGAGAAAAGGGAAAAAGGGCAAAAAGTCGGCCCCCAAGCCTGCTGCGACTGGTCCCGCAGTCGGCAAGAAGGCGGGGAGGAAGCTGGTTCCTCCCAAAACTGCGGCCGTCGTGGTGACCATCACCCCGGAGGCCGCGGAGCGGGGCGAGACGTACGAGTCCATTCTAAGACGGGCTCGTACCAATGCTGATCCCTCCCAGCTGGGGATCAGCAACATCACGTGCCGCCGAACCCTAACCGGGGCTCGAATTTTCGAGTTCTCGGGGGAGCAGCGAGGCACAAATGCGGACCTCTTCGCAACAAAGTTGCAAGAGGTCATCGCGGATGTGGCAAGGGTCGCCAGGCCTGTTAAGACCGCAGCCTTGGAGGTGGCCGATCTGGACGATTCAGTCACCAAAGAGGAGGTGGTGGCGGCCGTCGCGGCGGCTGGAGGTTGCGACGCTGGCGCGTTGAAAGGTGGAGCCATCAGGCCCGGCCGCCGCGGCATGGGTATCATCCGCGTCGAGTGCCCAGTCACCGCGGCTGGGGCCGTCCTTGCTGCGACCAAGGGACGGATGCAAGTGGGGTTCGGCTGGGCAGTGGTCCGGCCACTTGAGGACCAGCCTGTCCGGTGCTTCAAGTGCTTCGCTGTCGGCCACACCCGGGCCACGTGTCCCTCCAAGTCCGACTGGGGAGATACGTGCTACCAATGCGGGCGGGAAGGACACGGGTGGGCCGCTTGCACCGCCACCGCGCCACACTGCGCGGCGTGTGCCGCCGGTGGCCGCCCCGCGAACCACAGGATGACGGGCAGGACCTGCAAGCCCCCCGTGAGGAAGGGCGTGGTGCCGGCGCAGGTTCGCCCTGTTGCTGAAGCCGTCGTCGCCGTCGCCGCTGTAGCTCCAGCGGCGGTAGCTGAGGAGGGGGGTGCGATGTCGGAATAATAATTTCCAACTACCGCATCCTCCAGGCGAATACCAACCACTGCAGAGCTGCCCAGGACCTGGTAGTGCAGGTCATGGCCGAGTGGTTGGTGAACGTAGCGGTGGTCGCCGAGCCCTACTCAATCCCCGGCAGCTGGCTGGGTGACGAGGACGACTTGGTGGCTCTAGCGGCGCGGTCTTCCACAGACTCCCCTCCCCTCTCGCTATTAGAGAGGGGACCGGGATACGTGGCCGCCGCGTGGGGAGACTTAGCCCTTGTGGGCGTCTATTTCTCCCCAAACCGCCCTCTTCAGGACTTCGAGAACTATCTCGGAGTCCTGGCCGCCGTGGTCGGCAGGGCGGCGCCGCGTCAGGTCTCCGTACTGGGAGACCTGAATGCCAAGTCGGTGACCTGGGGCAACCCGGCCACTGACGCACGCGGGCGGGCAGTAGAGATGTGGGCAGCCTCGTCTGGACTCTCCCTCTTGAACAGAGGAAGCGTTCAGACATGCGTGCGGCGGCAGGGTGGCTCAGTAGTGGACGTCACTTTCGCTACCCCTGCGTTAGCCGCGCGAGTGTTGAACTGGCGAGTGGACCTGGTGGAGACCATGTCGGACCATCGCTACGTGCGGTTCGACATCTCCACCAGTGGCCCCGGAGAGACGCGGCCCCACTCGTTGCGTTCACCGTTCCCACGGTGGGCTCTCGCCCGCCTGGACCGGGAAGCGGCGCGAGAGGCGGCGTTCGTCCAGGACTGGCTTTCGCCACCTTCCGCTGGCCTGGATGTGGACACCGTGGCGGGGCACCTGAGGGAGTCTCTAACCGCGGTATGCAACTCCAGCATGCCTCGGTCTCGCCGACCACTACCCAGACGCGCCGTGTACTGGTGGTCGGCGGAGCTGGCGGGGCTCCGAGCAGCTTGCGTGGAGGCAAGGAGGGCCTACGCGCGGAGTCGGCGGCGGCGTCGTAGGGACCAGGCCGTCGGGGACCACCTCTATGAGGTATACGTGGAGGCGAAAATGGTCCTCGATCGAGCCATTGCCGCCGCCAGAGACTCGGGGAGAGCTGAGATGCTGGAGGGTCTCGACAACGACCCCTACGGGAGACCATATAAGGCGGCGCGCAACAAACTGCGCCCGTTTGGTCCCCCGGTGGCCGAGACCCTGGAGCCGTCATTTCTTGATGGGGTGGTTCAGTCCCTGTTCCCGTGCAGGGACAACTTCACCCCACCAGTGATGGATCCACCGCAGACAGCTCCGCCAGCTGAGGAAGAAGAGGAGGCCCCGCCTGTCACGGAGTCGGAACTTGGCGCGGCGATTCTCCATATCCGCGCCAAGAAGACAGCTCCGGGCCCCGACGGTGTTCCGGCAAGAGTGGTGGCAATCGCTGCCACTCAAATGGAGGAGAGGTTTCGGGACCTTTTCAGCGCATGCCTTGCGTCTGGAAGGTTCCCGAAACCGTGGAAGGAGGGGCAGCTGTGCCTCCTTCGCAAGGAGGGCCGCCCAGCAGACTCCCCCTCGGCATACCGGCCCATCGTTCTGCTCGATGAGGTCGGCAAAATGTTCGAGGGAATAATCGCTGCCCGCCTAAAGTGCCATCTGCGCACTATCGGGCCGGACTTGTCGGACGCTCAGTTCGGTTTTCGGGCTGAGCGTTCGACGGTGGACGCACTGGCCTGCCTCAGGGGCCAGGTGAAGGAGGCGATGGAAGCGGGGGACGGACTGTTGGCGGTGTCATTCGACATAGCCAACGCCTTCAACTCCGTTCCCCACTCCACCATCCTAGAGGCGCTCCGATTTCACGGAGTGCCTCGATACATGTGCAGGCTGCTGGCCAATTACCTGGAGGATCGGGCGATCCTCCTGGTAAATAGGACTGGCCAAGTCCGGCGGTACGCCGTTGAAGCCGGCGTTCCACAGGGGTCAGTTATAGGACCTCTCCTCTGGAACATCGGCTATGATTGGCTCCTGCGGGGAACTCTCCTCCGAGGCACGAGTGTCATCTGCTATGCGGATGACACTCTCCTCACCGCCCGGGGGGGGAATTTCAGGGAGGCGGCCAACTTGGCTTCGGCGGGCGGATCCTTGGTCGCGGGGAGGATCCGCCGCCTAGGTTTAACGGTGGCGCTGCACAAGACCGAGGCCGTGTTCTTCCACGGCCCTCGGCAGCGCCCCCCACCACCTGACGCCCATATCTTCGTGGAGGGCGTCAGAATTGAGGTGAAGGCCCAGATGAAATATCTGGGCCTTGTACTCGACAGCAGGTGGCGCTTCGGTCCGCATTTTAGCGGGCTGTCGTCGCGCCTCCTGAAAACCGCGGGCGCGCTCTCCTGGTTGCTTCCCAACTTGGGGGGGCCCAGCGCGCGATGCCGGCAACTTTACGCCGGCATCTTGAAGAGTATGGCCCTCTACGGGGCTCCTATCTGGGAGGACTCCCTCCAAAGGAGAGAGAACGCCGCCGCCCTGCGGGCACCCCAGAGGGCCATAGCCCAGCGAGCGGCGCGGGCTTACCGCACGGTGAGTTTTGGGGCAGCATGTGCTCTGGCCGGCACCCCTCCTTGGGAACTCGAGGCGTGGGTGCTCGCCAGAGTATATGAATGGACGGCGGGGCGGAGGGCGAGAGGACAACGCTCAACCCCGGAAGAGCGGGAGGCCGTCCGGCGGGAGGCGAGAGACGCCATCGTCGTCCATTGGACGGGGGACCTCGCCAACGCAGCCTTCGGCCGCCGAACCCTCGACGCAATTGGGCCAGTCCTGCGAGACTGGCTCGAGCGGTCGCATGGGTTCCTCTCCTTCCGTCTGGTGCAGGTGCTGTCCGGACACGGTTGTTTCGGATCGTACCTGCACCGAATCGGACGGGAGAGGACGCCGTCGTGCCTCGACTGTGGTGCGGTGGAGGACGCGGCGCAGCACACCCTCGAGGTGTGCCCGTCGTGGTCCGAGCCGCGCCGCAGTCTCATCGCGGTGATCGGACCGGACCTATCGCTCCCCGGCTTGGTTAACGCCATGCTGAGGGATGAGAGGTCCTGGGCGGCAGTCGCCTCCTTCTGTGAACACGTCATGTCCCAGAAGGAGGCGGCGGAGCGCGCGCGTGAGGACGATCCTGACGCGGCGCCGCTCCGAAGGCGGAGGAGGGGTCGAAGAAGACGTCAGTACGATAGTCATCTCCGACTCCTCCCAGGTGGAGGCCAGCAGGCAATGGGTGCGGGGGCACCCTTGCCTGTATTGCACAGGTCTCCACCAGTGTCGGACGGGAATGGCCAGGTGTTCCCGGCCATTCCTGTAGCTCCCCAATCTGGGGGGCATGCGGGGCCCGCCAGCTAGGCGGGCATGCGCCGGGAGGGTTGTGGATGTAAAGGCTGAGCCGGTTTCCCATGGCTCTCCCATTACGGCGATGTGGGAACACCGCTGAGTTTTAGTGGGTATACTGTCGTTAGCGACAGGAGTCCCACATACCCCAGACTCGTCCCCCACGAGCGGGGATGCGTAATGCATTTCTCAGCGACAAAAAAAAAAAAAAAAAAAAAAAAAAAAAAAAGGTTAGGTTAGGTTGGGGGATCCCCCACAGTGCATACTTCCTCGTAGTATCCCCCGGGCAACGCCGTGTCTGACCACCGTAACGGAGTGGCAGACCGGCGGCTAAAGTGCGCTGTGATTCGTGGAAATTCATGCAGTCATCCGCGAATATGACGAACAATAAGCCAATGCGTGACTCCTCAGGCCGTTTTAAATCGAATCGCTCCTCCCAGGGCGATTCAAACGGCCCTTCTCAGGGCCAACCCAACGGCCCTTCTCAGGGCCAATCCAACGGCCCTTCTCAGGGCCAACCTAACGGCCCTTCTCAGGGCCACGCCGGCGGCGCTTTAGCGTCGGAAGCTGACCGCGCATCATCTGCGGCCAGCTTATTTAGAAGGCCATACGAGTTGTCGGACTCCGATGACTCCAATATGGACACGTCAGCAGGTGAGAGTGACCGCTTCAAGCGGAAGAGGTCTGAAGGCTCCTCAGAGTCGACCGGAAGCAAGGCGAAGAAGAGGTCGAAGTCTAAAAAGGCTTCGACTTCTACTGCGCCTTCTTCCCACAATGTGGGCTTGGTGGACGCCGAGCGCCAGCTAAATCTGGCGAAAAGGGCGCAACTACAATTGGACCTGGAGGAAAGGGTCGCCGCCAAGGAGCAGCAGGCGCAAGTTGCCAGGTCGAGGGCTGGCTATGGTGCATCCAATGTACTATATGCTGACCACACCCTGGTGGAACTGGAGCGCATGGCGCAGGAGGATCGGGAGGAGGTTCTGGAGGTCGCCTCTAAGTCGTCCAATTTGAAGGGGACCTTCCAGAAGGCGCTCAAATGCCGGGCCGCCAGCATGTTTGGCATTATCACAGAGCTGGTAAAGCGGACGGCCACGGACGAGACGCGGCAGCTGCAGGCGAAGGTGGATCGCCTGCAGGCGGAGGTCAGCCAGCTACACCAGAAACTGGCTGATGCTACGGCCAGGCCTGCCCAATCTGCCCCAGTCTGTCCGGTGGTAGGAGGCTCCTCCTCCTCCCCTGCCAGTCTTGAGGCAACAATTCGCGGGGTGATCTTGGAGGAGAGGGCCTTCATCCGGGCCTGCTTCGCAGGCATCGAGGACCGGCTCTTGCCGGAAAGGCGGCTCCGCCCACCACTAGCGGCGGACAAAAGTCCACCGCCGAGGGAGCCGGAACCTGTGCCTCTAGCAGGCCCGGTATCGCAGCCCTCCAAGGGCAAAGGCAAGGGCAAGAGGACCAAGGCGGCTCCTCATACGCCCACCACAAGCGCGGAGGTAGCGTCTGGGTCGTCTGCCACTCCAGCAGCCCCCCAGAACTCGCAGGAGGAAGACGCCCTTCTTCCCTCCACCACCCCATCCAACCAGTCGTGGACGGAAGTGGTTAGGAGGGGAAAAGGAAAAAAGGGCAAAAAGTCAGCCCCCAAGCCTGCTGCGACTGGTCCTGCAGTCGGCAAGAAGGCGGGGAGGAAGCTGGTTCCACCCAAAACTGCGGCCGTCGTGGTGACCATCACCCCGGAGGCCGCGGAGCGGGGCGAGACGTACGAGTCCGTCCTAAGACGGGCTCGTACCAATGCTGATCCCTCCCAGCTGGGGATCAGCAACATCACGTGCCGCCGAACCCTAACCGGGGCTCGAATTTTCGAGTTCTCGGGGGAGCAGCGAGGCACAAATGCGGACCTCTTCGCAACAAAGTTGCAAGAGGTCATCGCGGATGCGGCAAGAGTCACCAGACCTGTCAAGACCGCAGCCTTGGAGGTGGCCGATCTGGACGATTCGGTCACCAAAGAGGATGTGGTGGCGGCTGTCGCGGCGGCTGGAGGCTGTGACGCTGGCGCGGTGAAGGGTGGAGCCATCAGACCCGGCCGCCGCGGTATGGGCATCATTCGCATCGAGTGCCCAGTCGCCGCGGCTGGGGCCGTCCTTGCTGCGACCAAGGGACGGATGCGAGTGGGGTTCGGCGCGGCAGTGGTCCGGCCACTTGAGGACCAGCCTGTCCGGTGCTTCAAGTGCTTCGCTGTCGGCCACACCCGGGCCACGTGTCCCTCCAAGTCCGACTGGGGAGATACGTGCTACCAATGCGGACGGGAGGGACACGGGTGGGCCGCTTGCACCGCTACCACGCCACACTGCGCGGCGTGTGCCGCCGGTGGCCGCCCCGCGGACCACAGGATGACGGGCAGGAGCTGCAAACCCCCCGTGAGGAAGGGCGTGGTGCCGGCGCAGGTTCGCCCTGTTGTTGAAGCCGTCGCCGTTGTCGCCGCTGTAGCTCCAGCGGCGGTAGCTGAGGAGGGGGGTGCGATGTCGGAATAATAATTTCCGACTACCGCATCCTCCAGGCGAACACCAATCACTGCAGAGCGGCCCAGGACCTGGTAGTGCAGGTCATGGCAGAGTGGTTGGTGAACGTAGCGGTGGTCGCCGAGCCCTACTCAATCCCCGGCAGCTGGCTGGGTGATGAGGACGACACGGTGGCTCTAGCGGCGCGGTCTTCCACAGACTCCCCTCCCCTCTCACTATTAGAGAGGGGACCGGGATACGTGGCCGCCGCGTGGGGAGACTTAGCCCTTGTGGGCGTCTATTTCTCCCCAAACCGCCCTCTTCAGGACTTCGAGAACTACCTCGGAGTCCTGGCCGCCGTTGTCGGCAGGGCGGCGCCGCGTCAGGTTTCCGTACTGGGAGACCTGAATGCCAAGTCGGTGACCTGGGGCAACCCGGCTACCGACCCACGCGGGCGGGCAGTAGAGATGTGGGCAGCCTCGTCTGGACTCTCCCTCTTGAACAGAGGAAGCGTCCAGACATGCGTGCGGCGGCAGGGTGGCTCAATAGTGGACGTCACTTTCGCTACCCCTGCGTTAGCCGCGCGCGTGTTGAACTGGCGGGTGGACCTGGTGGAGACTATGTCGGACCACCGTTACGTGCGGTTCGACATCTCCACCAGTGGCCCCGGAGAGACGCGGCCCCTCTCGGTGCGCTCACCGTTCCCACGGTGGGCCCTCGCCCGCCTGGACAGGGAAGCGGCGCGGGAGGCGGCGTTCGTCCAGGACTGGCTTTCGCCGCCTTCCGTTGGACAGGATGTGGACACCGTGGCTGGGCACCTGAGGGAGTCTCTGACCGAGGTATGCAACTCCAGCATGCCTCGGTCTCGCCGCCCACTACCCAGACGCGCCGTGTACTGGTGGTCGGCGGAGCTGGCGGGGCTCCGAGCAGCTTGCGTGGAGGCAAGGAGGGCCTACGCGCGGAGTCGGCGGCGGCGTCGTAGGGACCAGGCCGTCGGGGACCACCTCTATGAGGTATACGTGGAGGCGAAAATGGTCCTCGATCGAGCCATTGCCGCCGCCAGAGACTCGGGGAGAGCTGAGATGCTGGAGGGTCTCGACAACGACCCCTACGGGAGACCATATAAGGCGGCGCGCAACAAACTGCGCCCGTTTGGTCCCCCGGTGGCCGAGACCCTGGAGCCGTCATTTCTTGATGGGGTGGTTCAGTCCCTGTTCCCGTGCAGGGACAACTTCACCCCACCAGTGATGGATCCACCGCAGACAGCTCCGCCAGCTGAGGAAGAATAGGAGGCCCCGCCTGTCACGGAGTCGGAACTTGGCGCGGCGATTCTCCATATCCGCGCCAAGAAGACAGCTCCGGGCCCCGACGGTGTTCCGGCAAGAGTGGTGGCAATCGCTGCCACTCAAATGGAGGAGAGGTTTCGGGACCTTTTCAGCGCATGCCTTGCGTCTGGAAGGTTCCCGAAACCGTGGAAGGAGGGGCAGCTGTGCCTCCTTCGCAAGGAGGGCCGCCCAGCAGACTCCCCCTCGGCATACCGGCCCATCGTTCTGCTCGATGAGGTCGGCAAAATGTTCGAGGGGATAATCGCTGCCCGCCTAAAGTGCCATCTGCGCACTATCGGGCCGGACTTGTCGGACGCTCAGTTCGGTTTTCGGGCTGAGCGTTCGACGGTGGACGCGCTGGCCTGCCTTAAGGGCCAGGTGAAGGAGGCTATGGAGGCGGGGGACGGACTGTTGGCGGTGTCATTCGACATAGCCAACGCCTTCAACTCCGTTCCCCACTCCACTATCCTAGAGGCGCTCCGATTTCACGGAGTGCCTCGATACATGCGCAGGTTGCTGGCCAGCTACCTGGAGGATCGGGCGATCCTCCTGGTAAATAGGTCTGGCCAAGTCCGGCGGTACGCCGTTGAGGCCGGCGTTCCACAGGGGTCAGTTATAGGACCTCTCCTCTGGAACGTCGGCTATGATTGGCTTCTGCGGGGAACTCTCCTCCGAGGCACGAGTGTCATCTGCTATGCGGATGACACTCTCCTCACCGCCCGGGGGGGGAATTTCAGGGAGGCGGCCAACTTGGCTTCGGCGGGCGGATCCTTGGTCGCGGGGAGGATCCGCCGCCTAGGTTTAACGGTGGCGCCCCCCACCACCTGACGCCCATATCTTCGTGGAGGGCGTCAGAATTGAGGTGAAGGCCCAGATGAAATATCTGGGCCTTGTACTCGACAGCAGGTGGCGCTTCGGTCCGCATTTTAGCGGGCTGTCGTCGCGCCTCCTGAAAACCGCGGGCGCGCTCTCCTGGCTGCTTCCCAACTTGGGGGGGCCCAGCGCGCGATGCCGGCAACTTTACGCCGGCATCTTGAAGAGTATGGCCCTCTACGGGGCTCCTATCTGGGAGGACTCCCTCCAAAGGAGAGAGAACGCCGCCGCCCTGCGGGCACCCCAGAGGGCCATAGCCCAGCGAGCGGCGCGGGCTTACCGCACGGTGAGTTTTGGGGCAGCATGTGCTCTGGCCGGCACCCCTCCTTGGGAACTCGAGGCGTGGGTGCTCGCCAGAGTATATGAATGGACGGCGGGGCGGAGGGCGAGAGGACAACGCTCAGCCCCGGAAGAGCGGGAGGCCGTCCGGCGGGAGGCGAGAGACGCCATCGTCGTCCATTGGACGGGGGACCTCGCCAACGCAGCCTTCGGCCGCCGAACCCTCGACGCGATTGGGCCAGTCCTGCGAGACTGGCTCGAGCGGTCGCATGGGTTCCTCTCCTTCCGTCTGGTGCAGGTGCTGTCCGGACACGGTTGTTTCGGATCGTACCTGCACCGAATCGGACGGGAGAGGACGCCGTCGTGCCTCGACTGTGGTGCGGTGGAGGACGCGGCGCAGCACACCCTCGAGGTGTGCCCGTCGTGGTCCGAGCCGCGCCGCAGTCTCATCGCGGTGATCGGACCGGACCTATCGCTCCCCGGCTTGGTTAACGCCATGCTGAGGGATGAGAGGTCCTGGGCGGCAGTCGCCTCCTTCTGTGAACACGTCATGTCCCAGAAGGAGGCGGCGGAGCGCGCGCGTGAGGACGATCCTGACGCGGCGCCGCTCCGAAGGCGGAGGAGGGGTCGAAGAAGACGTCAGTACGATGGTCATCTCCGACTCCTCCCAGGTGGAGGCCAGCAGGCAATGGGTGCGGGGGCACCCTTGCCTGTATTGCACAGGTCTCCACCAGTGTCGGACGGGAATGGCCAGGTGTTCCCGGCCATTCCTGTAGCTCCCCAACCTGGGGGGCATGCGGGGCCCGCCAGCTAGGCGGGCATGCGCCGGGAGGGTTGTGGATGTAAAGGCTGAGCCGGTTTCCCATGGCCCTCCCATTACGGCGATGTGGGAACACCGCTGAGTTTTAGTGGGTATACTGTCGTTAGCGACAGGAGTCCCACATACCCTAGACTCGTCCCCCACGAGCGGGGATGCGTAACGCATTTCTCAGCGACAAAAGGTTAGGTTAGGTTAGGTTAGGTCCCCACCGAGGGTGTCTCCACGTTGTCGTCGTGGTGGGGCTTGCGCGTCTCAATGATCTTGGGGCTCTGCCGGTAGAGTTACTCATGGCCATGAAAGGCCCAAGTGAGAGACCAGACTAAGAGAGGTACCGGGACGGGGTCGCTCCTGATCGATCGACGATAGTCGATCGACAGTTGACGTGACCATGCCGCTGCGGTGCAGGCGCACCAAGGCGGCGCGTGTTTCTCTCGTTGAGGAGTTGTCTTCAACGAGAGAACTTTCGGCGGGTTCGCTGAGTCGGGTTGGCCGGACAGCGAACGGAGGCATGTCTAATGCCGCCGCCGGGGGCTTGGCTTAATTGCCTGGCCCAGAGGAAGGCTACCTCTAAGATAAAAAACCACCTAATCCTAAGCTTTGAAGCGCGGCGAGAGGATGAGTGGCTGGTGGGGGACCAGTCGCTAGCGCTTCCCCTGTAGAGTACCTGCCGCACTCTGCAGTATGTAGGCTTACCTGGTATCTAGGCTCTGCCAGGCGGACATTCTGACCTATATCTACTCGTGGGATTCAAATGGATAAAATTAAAAATACAAAACAAACAGAGAAGGTGCCGATCGTTTTGGTCGAGCAGATGGGTGTGGGTGTGGTGTCAGATTCTGACACCACATCTGATAGGATGAGTGTGGCGAGCGTGGCGAGTGTAAGCTCAAAGCGCTCGCGGACGAAAGGGGAGGGGGCTGAGCGTGCGTCCAAGTTCTGGAAGAGGCACGCTCGCAAGGATGATGAAGAGCACGCGGGGTTCTCTTCCAGCGAAGAGAACGTACCCGCTAAGGTGTCAAAGGGCAGGAGAGGACGTGGTCGCGCTGCTGGTGGAGCGGGGTCGCGCGACTCTCTGGGGCGCTTTCTTAAGCGCCCTGACACGCCAGTGCCCAGCGCAGAGAATGACTCGGGGTCCAAGCAAGTGGCCCTCGAGCCCACGGTGGCGGACCTTGGCGGGGGCTCTACTGTGTCCCTGCTGGAAGCCAATAGAGCGGAGGCCAATGCTGCAAAGAGGTCGCAGCAAAAGACTGTCGCGGCTGACGAAGTCAGCGAGTTGGCCCGACAGGCCCGAGAGCGGCGCTCTGCTCGCATGGCTGACGGCGGGAGCGTATCGGCGGTGGCGCTTAGCCGCCAAGTGTTGGACGGCGTGGATGTTGTCTTGAGGGTTGCCACCAAGTCGGGCAATCTGAAGGGCACATTCACGCGTGCTCTTAAAGAGGCGGCAGACGGCATAAGGGAGGCGGTTGAGGTCCTCCTTAACCGCACTAGCACGGAGGAGACGGCGAAGCTATGGGAGGAGAATGGCCGTCTCCGATCCGAGTTGGAGGACCTCAAGCGGCAGTTTGCCAACCAGAGGGCAGCTCCCGCGGCCGCCTCCTCGACTGTGGTGCCACTGTCGTCGAGACCATCGCCGGTACCATCTTCGATGCCTGCACTTGCGGATGCAGACATCGAAAAAATCGCGCGCATCTGCATGATGCAGTGTGGAGAGATGGTGGGTGCCCGACTGGAGGCGATAGAGGCGAGGCTCCTCCCGGCTCGAAACCTCCGCCCGCCGCTCGCTGCGGACAAGCGGAGGAACCTCCTTCCTCAGCAGCCAGCGGCGGGCGCGGCGGCCGTACCGAGCCGGTCCGGGAGGGGGCCCAACAAGCCCGCGGAGGGTACGTCCGTATCCGCCACCCGGGCTGCTGCGCCACCGGCAGCGCCACCGGCTGCACCGCCGGCGGCCGCGCCCGGGCCTACCACAGAGGCCTGGGCGACGGTCGTCAAAAGAGGCCGCCGTCATGGGAAGAAGACGGCGCCTCCGACGCCCGCTAGAGCACCGGCACCGAAGAAGGTAAAGGGACCGCCTAAGGTCAGAGCCCCACGCTCCGCGGCTGTGGTTATAACGCTGCAGCCCGGAGCCGTCGAAAGGGGCGTCACTTACAAGGCGGTCCTCACAACGGCGAAAGCGAATGTCGCGTTCCCCGACCTCGGCACACCGTCTGGCTTCAAAATGAGGCCAGCGATTACGGGAGCGCGGCTACTCGAGGTGTCGGGTGCCTCTAGCGGCGAAAAGGCGGACATCCTGGCCGCCAAGCTGAGGGAGGTCCTCAACCCGGAGGACGTCCGGGTGTCCAGGCCAATGAAGACCGTGGAGTTGCGTGTCGAAGGCCTGGACGACTCGACGACCCCGGCTGAGGTCGTGGCGGCCATCGCCAAAGTTTGAGGATGTCCGCCCGAAGATATCCGGACGGGCGAGATACGCGCCGACGCTTCCGGGCTCGGCACGATTTGGGTGCGGTGCCCGGTGGCGGCGGCGAATAAAGTCGCTGACAGTGGGCGTTTGTTGGTGGGCTGGGTTGCAGCGAGGGTCAAGCTGCTGCAGCCCAGGGCCATGCGGTGCTACCGGTGCCTGGACATTGGGCATGTCAGGGCACGGTGCACCGCCGAAACTGACCGCAGCGAGCAGTGCTATCGCTGCGGCCAGGCCGGCCACAAGGCGGCCCAGTGCTCCGCGGCGCCAAACTGCAGCCTCTGTACAGCTGCAGGGAGGCCCGCCGGGCACAGAGCGGGTGGAAAGGCCTGTGGCGCGCCCGCCACCAGCAAGAAAAAAAAAAAGAGAGGGGCTGCCAAGGCTGCGGGGGGCTCTTTACCCCCTCCGCAGCCTGGCTGCCCTTCGGCCGACTCCCGGCCTAGGAATGGTGCGGAGGGAATGGATTGCGCATAACGGCGCTCTACCATTTCCTCCAGGGCAATATCAACCACTCTGCTAGAGCTCAGGATCTTTTGCTCCAGAGCATGGCAGAGTGGTCGATTCACGTGGCTGTGGTCGCCGAACCGTATTTTGTCCCCCCCAGGGATAACTGGGTGGGAGACTTGGACGGTTTGGTGGCCATCATTGGCGGGGCTCTCGTCAACCCGTCCCGAGGTCACGGCTGGGTAGCCGCCCTCGCGGACGGCATTGGCACGGTTGGGGCGTATTTTTCGCCCAACAAGAGTCTCGCCGACTTCGAGAGGTTCCTTGTCGAGTTGGGTGCCGTTGTGGGCCGACTCCACCCTCGCCCGGTGCTGTTGCTGGGGGATCTCAACGCCAAGTCTGCGGCGTGGGGATCCCCTGTGACCGATGCTAAGGGCGAGGCGCTGGAGGAGTGGGCGGTCACGACTGGCCTGACCGTCCTAAATCGGGGCTCGGTCCACACGTGCGTTCGGCAGCGGGGCGGTTCTATTGTGGACGTCTCGTTCGCTAGCCCCGCTGTCGCGAGCCGTGTCCGTGACTGGCGTGTCGCCGTGGAGGTCGAGACGTTGTCGGATCACAGGTACATCCGCTTCGACGTCTCCGCCCAGACCGCCGGCGGCCGCGGTCCACCGGCCCCGCGAACGGACGGTCCGCGCTGGGCACGTAAGCGCATCGACAGGGAGCTTCTCGAGGAGGCTGCTATTGTCCAGGCCTGGAGCCGGGAGTCGGCAACGAACGGACCCGTCGACGTCGAGCAGGAGGCGCTGTGGTTCCGCGGGGCGATGACGCAAATTTGCGACGCGTCCATGCCCCGGGTCCACGCACAGTCCGCAAGGCGCCAGGTGTATTGGTGGACTGCCGAAATCGCACAGCTGCGCGTCGCGTGCGTGGCAGTTAGACGCCAGTACACCCGATATCGGAGGAGACGTCGTCGGGTCCCTGACGAAGAGGCCGCGCTGTATGAGGTGTACCGCGCGGCTAAGGAGACTCTGTGGCTGGCCATCGGCGCGTCGAGGACGCGAGCCAGGGAGGAGATGTTGGAGACTCTAGACGGGGATCCGTGGGGGCGCCCTTATCGCGCGGTCCGAGGGAAACTTCGAGCCGCGGCGCCCCCACTTACGGAGAGTCTTCAACCCGAGCTGCTGGAAGAGGTGGTTGCAGCCCTCTTCCCGGCAAGAGCGGAGCATACTCCGCCGCCGATGGCTTTGCCCACAGCCGCAGAGTCTACAGAGGAGGAGAACGCCATCAGCGTCCCAGAGGTGACACAGGCAGAGTTGAGGGCGGCCGTGATGCGGCTCCGGGCCAAGAACGTGGCTCCGGGGCCCGACGGGATCCACGGCTGCGTGTTAGCCCTCGCTCTGAAGGAGCTTGAGCCCCAACTGAGAGGACTCTACACAGCGTGCCTTGAGCAGGGCCAGTTTCCCACTTTGTGGAAATCTGGTCGTCTGGTCCTGCTCAGGAAGGCGGGGCGCCCTGCGGACTCGCCGTCCGCGTACCGGCCCATAGTGCTGCTAGACGAGGTGGGCAAGCTGTTTGAGCGGATAATCGCAGCCCGCCTCGTCGGCCACTTGTGCAGAGAGGGGCCGGACCTGGACGACAGCCAGTTCGGGTTTCGGCATGGGCGCTCCACAATCCACGCTGTGTCGCGGGTTAGAGTCCTGGCGGAGGAAGCGGTGTCTCGGGGCGGGGTGATGTTGGCGGTGTCCTTGGACATCTCCAACGCCTTCAACACCCTGCCCTGGAGTTGTATTCGGGAGGCACTGCGGTACCATGGGGTGCCTCCCTACCTCCGCCACATCGTTGGGGCTTATCTTTCGGAGAGGTGTGTCACCTACATGGGACGTGATGGCGGAAACCAGCGCCGCATGTCGTGCGGTGTTCCACAGGGCTCGGTTGTAGGCCCGCTCCTGTGGAACATCGGGTACGACTGGGTGCTGAGGGGCGAGCTCAGTCCGGGGGTCGACCTGACGTGTTATGCGGATGACACGCTGGTCACTGCCCGGGGGAGCTCGCACAGGGAGGCAGCGTTGTTGGCGACGGCTGCGGTCTCACAGGTGGTGAGCCGCATACGTCGCCTAGGCCTGGAGGTGGCCCTCAGCAAGTCGGAGGCCATGGTGTTTCATGGCCCCCGGCGGGCGCCGCCACCCGGCTCTCACATCGTGGTCGGGGGGGCTCGGATCGCTGTCGAGTCCACCATGAAGTACCTGGGATTGGTGCTCGACAGCCGGTGGGACTTCGGGCCCCACTTCCGACGGCTGGCACCCAAGTTGCTGGGCGCTGCTGGAGCGCTGTCAACGCTGCTTCCCAATCTGGGGGGCCCGAGCGCCGCTTGTAGGCGGCTCTACGTGGGGATCGTGCGATCGATGGCCCTTTACGGGGCCCCGATCTGGGCGGCTGACCTGACGGCCGGTAGTATCGCAGTCCTGCGCAAGCCGCAGAGAGCGATGGCCGTCAGAGTCATCAGGGGGTATCGCACGATCTCCTACGAGGCGGCTTGTGCACTGGCCGGATCCCCGCCCTGGGACCTCGAGGCGAAAGTACTCGCGTCATCGTATCGGTGGCGCGAGGAAGCGAGGGCGCGGGGTGAGCAACCGATGCAGCGACACATAGAGCTGCATCGGTCTCAGCTTCGCGAGGTCCTGGTGGCGGAATGGCGGGAAAGGCTTTCACGCCCTACCGCCGGCCTCGACATCATCGAGGCGGTCCGGCCGGTGCTCGAGCGCTGGCTCGGGAGGAGGCACGGCTCCCTGTCGTTTCGGGTGACGCAGGTGCTCTCGGGGCATGGTTGCTTCGGGAAGTACCTGTGTCGCATAAACAGGGAGCCGGACGCTCGGTGTCACCACTGCGTCGACTGCCGGGAGGACACGGCGCGGCATACGCTGGCAGAGTGTGCCGCTTGGGAGGAGACGCGCCGTGCCCTCATCTCAGAAGTAGGCAGTGACCTCTCGCTGCCGGCCGTCGTTGAGTCGATGGTCGACAGCGAGGAGTCCTGGGACGCGGTGGTTTCCTACTGCGAGACCGTCGTCTCGCAGAAGGAGGCTGCGGAAAGGGAGAGGGAGATCTCGTCCACTCACCCGGCCCGCAGCAGGCGCACCGGGCGTCGGCGGAGGGCGGATAACGCCCTCTTCCAGCCCCCCTAAATGGGTCCAGGGGCGACGGACTCGGGGACGTCCGTCGCCCCCCATACATCAGGACCCGAGGTGGCGGCGCGTAGTGTTCCACGCGCGCCCCTCTTAGACGTCACGGGGGGAGTCAAACACCTCACTCCCCCCCCTGACCCGAGGAGGCCCGCGATGGCGGGCCGGCACCAGTCGGGGGTTGCGGAAGATTTTTACGTTCCCGCGACCCCCGGCGTAGGTGTGAGTCGGAACACCGGGGTGGTTTTTAGTCAGTAAGAGTCTGACAGACCCCTCCGCCCGCCCCAGGGCGGAGGACATCCATGAGGATTTTCCACCCCGGAAAAAAAAAAAAAAAAAAAAAGGTTAGGTTAGGTTAGGTTAGGTTTTTTTTTTTTTTTTTTTTTTTTTTTTTTTGTTTGGCAGGAGTGGGAAATCCTCATGGACGCCCAGACTGACTCACTTATGACCCAGTCTGGGCAGTGCCGGACTCCTACCGGCTAAAACCACACTCCTGCCCTTGCTCATTGTCCCTCTGACATGATCAGAGCCCTTATTTCACAATATGTTATTTTTTGTCGATTGTCCTTCACGTTAATCTTTTATGTATATTTGAAGCTTACATCCTTCAGTCCCAAGATCTTATTCCTCTAATATATTTACTGCTTTTACTTTTCTTGTTTTTTTACTAAATGAATCTACTTTTTGCTAATACCTTATAATTTATATGACTTTCTATAACTATACTATATTATAATATGTCTATCCTAATATATATTCAATATATCATAAAGACATACTTTCTTATTCTTCTTTTTTATTTTTATTGCATAACCTATAATTGTTTCCTTCTAGCTTATCATACTTTTCTATAAGATTACTTATGCTCAGTTCTGGTGGACTCACAGTTGCTTTTCTTAAAACAGTTATTGGTTTTTCGAAATTGTTCTTCTTCTCATGTGGCATGCTGTTTTCCAAAGTGCTTATCTCCTTTTTCGCTTCAGCGAGCTCGTTTGGCCACAACGGTAAATTAAAAGTGTTACTTATTTTGGTTTTTATATCTGTACTATTTTTAATATGTAAGCTAATTTCTAGATTTATTTTCTGTATGATAGTGTCTGTATGTAGTGAATTTAATTTTGAGTCGGCTTTTAATTGGGCCAATTTCTTATGAAGTTGGTTCCAATTTGCGTGTTTTGAGTTGAAATTTTGTACGGTTTTAATATTTATTGTCTTTACTTGATGAAATCTAATTTTGAAAAAAGTACCGTTGTGGTCCAATCGGGTGTTAGTTCCGGAAAAAACTGGCTGCACCTTAGCAATACGCCACCGATAGGCGCGCTAATGCGTCCCATTTTTGGCGCATCGGGCACTCGTTGTCGAAGGCGTTGTGGCCAGTTTTTTCCATTTTGGCCAGCAAACAGTTGTGGCACTTTGGAACCTCGTCTGCCAGCCGTGACGGACAATCAGCTCTCATGTGAGGCTCCCCACAGTGGGTGCAGAGGTCGGCGGGCTGCGTGCACAGTTTACGGCTGTGGCCGAAGCGCAAACAGCGAGTGCACTGTACCAGTGGAGACTGGTCCTGCACTCGCACTCGCTGTAGGTCGATGTGCACGCGACCCGCCGTCGTCAGCTTGTGCCACACAGACGGGGACACCTGAAGGATGACGTGACACATATGGGGGTTCCTCGTCCTGCGACGGTACTTCACCCCCATCCGTCGATCCTCTGCAGGTATGTCCCCGACTAAGTGGGAGTTTTGCCGCTGTAGGGATTGCGTTATTTCCTCATCAGTATGGCAGGAGAGGACGTCCTTTATGATGACAAGCGGGTCCTTATTTTTGATCTCCTCTACCACTAGATTGCCCGTCTTCCTTATGCGTTCTGAAACCTTTGCCATCTCTTCTCTGCTCCTGAACCCAACCACCACCTTTTGGTCCCTCACTTTGCGCAGCCGTTCCACTCGGGTCCCTTCATTCCTGGCATCCACCGCCGTCCTGAGCTTCTCAACAACCTCTTCACCGGTGTCTTGATCATTCATAGATGATACGACCACCGAGTGAAGAGGCTGTTGGATGTTCTGCTTCGGTACGACGGCGGCCATCTCCGCGAAGGTTGGACCTTGGCCTGCGACAAAGCGAGGGGCCTGCTGGAGATGCTCCGACAGAGCCTGGGTGTGGTGTTGGCACTCCTGCAATGCCAGTTTGTGCTGTCTGAGGCCTTCCACAAGGCTCTGCATCAGCTCTGTCGGCTCCTCCGTGGTCTGCTTCTGTGGTGCAGCTATCGGTGTAGCTGCAGCTATGACCGCAGGTGCTGGTGCGACTTGGACTCTGTTCCGCTCTGATTCTTTCACCAGCTCATAGAGCCTGTTGATCGCCTTTAGTACTTCCTCCTTTATCTCGGTTTTAAGGTTGCGAGAGTTGCCCAAGTGAAGCTTTGCTTTACTTAGGCAAGCTCTCGCCTCCGCTGTGAGGTTGGGGTATACTGACTCAGGTCTCTTTGGCGGTCTTGCGGTGTCTGGCACTTCTCTGCGGGTCTCCGGATTGCTAGGAGACAGTGGCTTGGCGTCACGCTTTGTGTGGGCTAGGGACTTGGCCTGAGGCTCGGCTTTCCCGGCCTCCCACTCCCCGATGCTACGCCTTACACAGGGCAGCGTGGGTCCAGCTTTCTCAGTCGATCGTGGCGAGCCCCTGGCGCCCGGTGAGCTCACGTTTGTTTTGGCCGGTGTGCGGAACATAGTGGCGGTATGTGTGAAGGTGATATTCATGAAACAAAATAAACGTCAGAGGACACTGGCGGTACTTCTGTGTCCCTGTAAATGGGGGATAAACACAGAAGTATCTAAAAATTTAAAATAAAGTAAATATTCAACGGCAGAAAGACCGTCGAGTCAATATCCTAAAAATTTTGGTCAATTAGTTGATTCTGAGGACTATGGGATAATTAAGGGGGATAAAAATTGAAAAATATTTTTTTGGCGAAATTGAAGTCTACCTGGCTAGACACAAAAGGGTGGGTGAGAGGGCAATTTTTTGAATTTCTATGTTCGCTAGACGCACGTGCGAGGTGTCAAAAGACGCGTCTCGGCGCGGGCTAGCGATCTATGGAGTTATTGGAATTAATTTGGAATAAAAATTTTGTGTTTTTGCCGAAAAACGTGTTTTTCGACTGAAAAACCTGAAGTTACGACTACCAGACAGGACTCGAGTTCGCGGAACACGCACAGGAATACAGGTGAGGCAGGTAAGTAACTATTGCAACTAGTAGAAAAAACGATTTAGAAGAAAAATTTGGAGATAAAAATTAATTAAGGGTTGAAATTTAGAAGATTTTTTCAAAGTCCCAAAACGAAAAATTTTTCGCGTTTTTTGTCAAAAATATTTGTCAAATAGTAGGGCGGAGCCTAATAAAAATCAAAATAGCTGAAAACAGCTTCAAAATGCGTCACCGGGATGCAAAGTTATAAGGGTTTAGTGATTTGACTATGAAACTACGTTCCTCCTAAGGTGGATTTCGTAGGTATTTAAATTAACTTGATGTAAAATTTTTTGAATTTCTATGTTCGCTAGACGCACGTGCGAGGTGTCAAAAGACGCGTCTCGGCGCGGGCTAGCGATCTATGGAGTTATTGGAATTAATTTGGAATAAAAATTTTGTGTTTTTGCCGAAAAACGTGTTTTTCGACTGAAAAACCTGAAATTACGACTACCAGACAGGACTCGAGTTCGCGGAACACGCACAGGAATACAGGTGAGGCAGGTAAGTAACTATTGCAACTAGTAGAAAAAACGATTTAGAAGAAAAATTTGGAGATAAAAATTAATTAAGGGTTGAAATTTAGAAGATTTTTTCAAAGTCCCAAAACGAAAAAATTTTCGCGTTTTTTGTCAAAAATATTTGTCAAATAGTAGGGCGGAGCCTAATAAAAATCAAAATAGCTGAAAACAGCTTCAAAATGCGTCACCGGGATGCAAAGTTATAAGGGTTTAGTGATTTGACTATGAAACTACGTTCCTCCTAAGGTGGATTTCGTAGGTATTTAAATTAACTTGATGTAAAATTTTTTGAATTTCTATGTTCGCTAGACGCACGTGCGAGGTGTCAAAAGACGCGTCTCGGCGCGGGCTAGCGATCTATGGAGTTATTGGAATTAATTTGGAATAAAAATTTTGTGTTTTTGCCGAAAAACGTGTTTTTCGACTGAAAAACCTGAAATTACGACTACCAGACAGGACTCGAGTTCGCGGAACACGCACAGGAATACAGGTGAGGCAGGTAAGTAACTATTGCAACTAGTAGAAAAAACGATTTAGAAGAAAAATTTGGAGATAAAAATTAATTAAGGGTTGAAATTTAGAAGATTTTTTCAAAGTCCCAAAACGAAAAAATTTTCGCGTTTTTTGTCAAAAATATTTGTCAAATAGTAGGGCGGAGCCTAATAAAAATCAAAATAGCTGAAAACAGCTTCAAAATGCGTCACCGGGATGCAAAGTTATAAGGGTTTAGTGATTTGACTATGAAACTACGTTCCTCCTAAGGTGGATTTCGTAGGTATTTAAATTAACTTGATGTAAAATTTTTTGAATTTCTATGTTCGCTAGACGCACGTGCGAGGTGTCAAAAGACGCGTCTCGGCGCGGGCTAGCGATCTATGGAGTTATTGGAATTAATTTGGAATAAAAATTTTGTGTTTTTGCCGAAAAACGTGTTTTTCGACTGAAAAACCTGAAATTACGACTACCAGACAGGACTCGAGTTCGCGGAACACGCACAGGAATACAGGTGAGGCAGGTAAGTAACTATTGCAACTAGTAGAAAAAACGATTTAGAAGAAAAATTTGGAGATAAAAATTAATTAAGGGTTGAAATTTAGAAGATTTTTTCAAAGTCCCAAAACGAAAAAATTTTCGCGTTTTTTGTCAAAAATATTTGTCAAATAGTAGGGCGGAGCCTAATAAAAATCAAAATAGCTGAAAACAGCTTCAAAATGCGTCACCGGGATGCAAAGTTATAAGGGTTTAGTGATTTGACTATGAAACTACGTTCCTCCTAAGGTGGATTTCGTAGGTATTTAAATTAACTTGATGTAAAATTTTTTGAATTTCTATGTTCGCTAGACGCACGTGCGAGGTGTCAAAAGACGCGTCTCGGCGCGGGCTAGCGATCTATGGAGTTATTGGAATTAATTTGGAATAAAAATTTTGTGTTTTTGCCGAAAAACGTGTTTTTCGACTGAAAAACCTGAAATTACGACTACCAGACAGGACTCGAGTTCGCGGAACACGCACAGGAATACAGGTGAGGCAGGTAAGTAACTATTGCAACTAGTAGAAAAAACGATTTAGAAGAAAAATTTGGAGATAAAAATTAATTAAGGGTTGAAATTTAGAAGATTTTTTCAAAGTCCCAAAACGAAAAAATTTTCGCGTTTTTTGTCAAAAATATTTGTCAAATAGTAGGGCGGAGCCTAATAAAAATCAAAATAGCTGAAAACAGCTTCAAAATGCGTCACCGGGATGCAAAGTTATAAGGGTTTAGTGATTTGACTATGAAACTACGTTCCTCCTTTTTTTTTTTTTTTTTTTTTTTTTTTTTGGGTGGGAAATCATCAAATGACTTCTCCCGCTCTGGGCGGAGCGGAAGGGCGTGTCAGACTCTTACTGACTAAAACCCACCCGTGTTCCTTCAGTTGCCTGTTGCCAGGGTCCCGGTATCCCTTTCGGACTATTCCGCAACCCCGGCAGGCATCGGTCCTAACGGACCCCGTCAGGTGTGCTGACATCTCTTTGAGGCGCGCGTGGAACACGACGCGCCATCGACCCGGGCCTGGTCCTTATCGGACGGCGAGCTACCCATTGCTCGCCGTCCGCAAGCCCGCGCCTATGGTGGCCGGGAATCCGCCTGGGATTCCCGACGCCCAGGGTGTCTCCAGCGGCGGCGATTAGGGGCGTGAGGGCGCAGGCCTTGCCTCTCCCTCACGCGTTCCGCCTCCTCCTTCGCGAGCATCACTGCTTCGCAGAAGGAGGTGACCGCCTCCCATGCCCTCTCGCTCCGTACCATGGCCTGGACCAGGGCCGGACGCGAGAGGTCAGTGCCGCCAATCGCCTCCACGAGGACACGGCGGTGCTCCGCCCAAGCAGGGCACATCTCCACCGTATGCTCCACCGTGTCCTCCGGACGATCCGCACAGTGGTGACACCCGGGCGTTTCCTCCCGCCTAATCCTACACAGGTACCTCCCGAAGCTGCCATGTCCGGTGAGGACCTGCGTCAGGCGGAAGGTGAGGACGCCGTGGCGCCTCTCCAACCACTCCTCAAAGAGGGGACTTATCGCCGCAATTGTGGCGTGCCCAGCACTGGGTTGCGACAATCGCACTCTCCATGCCGCCATGAGATCCTGCCGGAGCTCTGTCCGCTGTGCCGCGATTTCTCGCGGCAGCGGAGTTACGCCCCGGCGCTTCATCTCCTCGCGCCACTCCCAGATGTGCGCGAGGACCTTCGCCTCCAGATCCCATGGCGGTAATCCGGCAAGGAGGCTCGCCGCCTCACGAGAGACCGTGCGGTATCCCCGGGCCAGCCTAATGGCCATGACCCTTTGGGACGCGTTCAACCGGCGGGCTGGCCGCAGCCTAATGGAACGCGCCCACACCGGTGCCCCGTAAAGGGCCATGGACCGCACGACCCCCGCGTAGAGCCTCCGGCAGGAGGCGTTTGGCCCCCCAAGATTGGGCAGGAGCCGCCCCAAGGCGGCCCCGGCCCGGTCCAGCCTGGGAGCCAAACGACGGAAGTGCTCCACGAAGTTCCACCGGCTGTCGAGGACGAGTCCTAGATACTTCATCGTCGACTCGACGCCGATGTGAACCCCTCCCACCGTTATTTGGGAACCCGACAGTGGCGCGTTCCGAGGGCCATGAAAACACATGACCTCGGACTTGTGCAAGGCCACCTCGAGTCCCAGCTGCCGGATTCTATCGACGATTGTCGCAACCCCGCGTGTCGCTAGTTCGGCCGCCGCCTGGTGCGACCTCCCCTGTGCCAGGACCAGCGTGTCGTCAGCGTAGCAAACTACACTGACGCCACTGGGGAGGTCGGCGCGCAGCACCCAGTCGTAACCGATGTCCCACAGATGCGGCCCCAGGACCGATCCCTGTGGGACACCGCACGACATCTCTCGCCGGTTCCACACTCCCTGGTGACCGGGGTAGATGACGGCCCTGTCCGTCAAATAGGCCTCGACCACACGACAGAGGTAGGTCGGCATCCGGTGGTACCGGAGTGCCTCCCTTATGCAACTCCAGGGCAGGGTGTTAAAGGCATTGGCGATGTCTAGAGACACCGCCAAGACGACCCCACCCCGGGCCACAGCATCCCCCGTCGTGAGGGCCCGTACGCGCATGATGGCGTCCACCGTAGAGCGCCCTCTGCGGAAACCAAACTGGCTCTCCGCCAAATCCGGCCCCTTCCGCACCAGCCGCCCGACGAGGCGGTTTGCAATTACTCTTTCAAAGAGCTTGCCGACCTCGTCGAGCAGCACGATGGGCCGATAAGCGGACGGAGAGACCGCAGGGCGCCCCGGCTTCTTTATGAGGACCAGTTTCCCCGTCTTCCAACGAAGTGGGAACTGGCCCCTCTCCATGCATGCGCTTAGGAGACCCCTCAGTCGAGGCCCGAGAGCCTCCATGGCCAGGACCCACGCCTTCCCAGGCAGGCCGTCGGGTCCTGGGGCGGTATTCTTGGCATTCAGCCTTCGTACCGCCACTCTCATTTCTACCTCGGTCACCTCCGGAGCATCGTCGTCGTCGTCGTCGGCGGTGTGGTCCGCTTCGAGCACCGCAGTAGGCGGAGCCATGAGTGGGGAGGTATGTTCCCCTCTCGAAGGGAACAGAGCGCTCACCACGTCCTCCACAAGCTGAGGCCGGAGACTCTGCGTCAGCGGGGGAGCCCATGGGCGGAGTTTCTCCCGCACCATCTTGTATGGGCGTCCCCACGGATCTGCGTTCAGAGTCTCCAGCGTCTCCTCACGGGCCAGTGCCCTGGCCCGCAGGATCTCCTCCTGGAGGGCGGTCTTCGCCGCTCTGTACCCCTCGTACAGCTCCGCCTGAATGGCTTCCGTATCCGGAGGGCGGATACGGAGCCTGCGGTGCCTGGCGTACCGGCGTCGCGCAGCAACGCACGCATGGCGCAGAGCCGTCAACTGCTGCGACCACCAGCTCACCTGGCGCGAAGCACATCCGGGCTGGACCCGGGGCATTGCCACGTCACAAATATTTGACATGGCCTCCCGGAACCACTCCGCCTCGTCGTTGATGTCGGCAGGCCTGTCCGGTGATGACACCCAGGCCTGCACGATCGAGGCTTCCAGGAGAACCTCCCGGTCCAGCTGCTTCAGCGCCCACCGCGGACCACTCGGGGCCTGTCGGACCGGCGCTCTCGAGGACTGGGCGGAGACGTCAAACCGGATATACCGGTGGTCGGAATACGTCTCCACCCCCTCCATGACGCGCCAGTCAGTGACACGTGGTGACAGAGCGGGGCTGGCGAACGAGATGTCTACCACCGACTCACCCCGCATCCGCACACACGTGGGGACAGAACCCCGGTTTAGGACGACCAGGCCAGTCTCCAGAGCCCAGTCCTCCACCATCCTGCCCCGTGTGTCCGTATACCGGGAACCCCAGGCCACATTCTTTGCGTTGAAGTCCCCGAGGACGAGCACGGGGAGGGAACGGAACCCGACGACGACGACTTTCAACTCCGCAAGGGAGTTGTGGAACTCGGCGAGAGTTCGGTTCGGGGAGAAGTACACCCCTACCACGACAATCTCCCCGAACCGTGCTGCCACGCAACCCCGTCCTCTCTTGACAGCCTCGAGGGACGGGGTACCGGCGGCGGCCGACGAAATAAGGGTCACTGAGCCGCTCAGGTCCTCCACCCAGTCATCCCTGGGCGGGACAAAGTACGGCTCAGCGACCACGGCGATATTAATCGACCACTGCGCCATGCTCTGGAGTAAAAGATCCTGAGCGGTGGCGCAGTGGTTGATGTTCGCCTGGAGGAGGCGAAATGGGGCCATTATTGGCACTCCATTTCAACCCCCTCCCGAGGCCCATGCGAGGGCCCTGCCGCAGCGGCAGCGGCGGCGACGACGACGGTGGTGGTGGAGGCGGCAGCGGCAGTGGCGGTGGCGGCGGCTGCGGCGGTGACGGCGGTGGTGGCGGTGGTGGCGGAGGGCTTGCCCCTGCCCCTGGCTTTGCCAGGCTTCGGTGGAGCGCAGGCCTTACTCCCGATCCGGTGGTCGGCCGGCTTGCCTGCCGCCGCACATACGACGCAGTGCGGCGTGGCCTTGCACGTGCCGGCCTTGTGACCGGGCTGACCGCAGCGGTAGCAGGCATCGCTGCGGTCAACCTCGGAGGTGCATTTAGCTCCCACGTGGTCGCCCACATGGCAGCGGAAGCACCTCCGAGGTCTGGGTTCGAGCAGTTTGACCTGCGCGGACACCCAGCCCACCAGTAGCCTTTGGCCCTCCCCGGCTATTTTCTTGGCCGCCGCCACGGGGCAGCTCACCGTAACAGCCTGCATGCCCCTGTAATCGGGACCGATGGTGCCAGCCTTAACCTGCTCGGCAGAGCACCCCCCAGTCCCGACCACGGCGGCCACAACCTGTTCTTTCGTGACCGAGTCGTCCAGGCCCTGGATGCGCATTTCAGCGCACTTAGTAGGCCTGGACACTCGGGCCTCGTCCGCGTTAAGGGACGCCCTGAGCTTTTCAGCCAAGGCGTCAGCGGCCGTGCCACCAGCCGGACCGGGGAACTCTAGCATTCGGGCCCCGGTGGCAGCGATCCTCAGTCGGATACCTCCGGCAGCACCGAGCTCCCCTAGGTCCACCACCTCCGCCACTTTGGCAAATACGTCCTTATAGGACACGCCCTTCGTTGCCGCTTCCGGCTGTAGTGTGACCACTACAGCTGCGGATTTCGGGGCGTGGAGCCTAGCCGCAACGCTTCGCTCCTTTCGCCGCTGCCGCCTCGCCTTTTTCTTATTGGCCGCCCTTGCCTTCCTAGCCGCCTTCCTCTTCTCCCCGGCCACTTGCCATTCAGCATCGGCTTGGGGAGGTAGGGAAGGTGCGGGTACAGTCGGAGGTGGGGGCGGTCGTTTAGCCACCGGGGCCGGGGCCAGAGCCGGGGCCGGGGCCGGGGCCCTCGCCGCCTTTTTGGAGGCTCCGGCCTTTTTAGCCGCCCCGCCCTTATTCTGCCACGGAGAGGCTGAATTGTCCGCGGAAGATCCGGCGGCGACGACGGCATATGTCGTCGCCTCCTTCCGCTGGCCGGAGGCTGGCTGACTTGCCGTCAAGGGGGGGCGCAGGACGATGGCTTCTAGGGCAGAGAATCGTCTCCGCATTTCTGCCATCTCCCGCTGCACCAGGGTCAGAACCCGGTCCCCAGCAGCATCAGGCACAGGCCGTCCCTGCCCATGCTGCTCCCCCCTCTGCGGCATCTCCCGGGGGCCGGCTCCTCGGAGCTTAGCCAGGTCCGCTCGGAGCTCCGCGTTCTCCTTTTGGAGGAGCTCCATCGCGGCCGTCAGGCGTGCGACCTCCGCCCGCATCTCGGACACTCCGTCCGACAGGGTCCCCCTGCGGGAGGCCTCCGCTGCCGCCACTATGGAGGCCGTGGCCTCTGCTATGGCCTTGTCCTTGGTGGACTTAAGCCTCTTCAAGGCCACATTGTTGATTGCAGAGGCCACGATCTCTGCGAACCCAGCCGCGCCCCTTGGCCTGGAGCCACCAGCAGCGCCCGGCTCACCACCTGTTACTTCCGAGGGGGCTGCACTGGGGCTCGCGACTCGCTGAGCCGGGTCGGCCGGGCTGACCGGACTCGGATCACCAGCCCCCTTGGTGATGAGCCCCCTACCCGCACCCTTCTCTTGGGCTCCACCCCGCCGGCCGGAGGGGATCTTCCTCCGGCTCCGGTCGACTGAGGACGACCCCGACTTGGGGCGCTTCCGGAAGAACTTTCTCCCGGAACGCCCCACCACCACAACCTCGCGCTCCACGCTCGTACAAGAGCTAGAGCTCGATGCCGCGTCGGACTCCGACCGCGCATCGCTTCCTTCCTCTCCCAAACTACGTTCCTCCTAAGGTGGATTTCGTAGGTATTTAAATTAACTTGATGTAAATTTTTTTGAATTTCTATGTTCGCTAGACGCACGTGCGAGGTGTCAAAAGACG
Source organism: Lithophane socia (assembly GCA_947522985.1). Classification (NCBI taxonomy): domain Eukaryota; kingdom Metazoa; phylum Arthropoda; class Insecta; order Lepidoptera; family Noctuidae; genus Lithophane; species Lithophane socia. The sequence goes on along the minus strand of OX383270.1, from coordinate 40,755 downwards.
CGTCTCGGCGCGGGCTAGCGATCTATGGAGTTATTGGAATTAATTTGGAATAAAAATTTTGTGTTTTTGCCGAAAAACGTGTTTTTCGACTGAAAAACCTGAAATTACGACTACCAGACAGGACTCGAGTTCGCGGAACACGCACAGGAATACAGGTGAGGCAGGTAAGTAACTATTGCAACTAGTAGAAAAAACGATTTAGAAGAAAAATTTGGAGATAAAAATTAATTAAGGGTTGAAATTTAGAAGATTTTTTCAAAGTCCCAAAACGAAAAATTTTTCGCGTTTTTTGTCAAAAATATTTGTCAAATAGTAGGGCGGAGCCTAATAAAAATCAAAATAGCTGAAAACAGCTTCAAAATGCGTCACCGGGATGCAAAGTTATAAGGGTTTAGTGATTTGACTATGAAACTACGTTCCTCCTAAGGTGGATTTCGTAGGTATTTAAATTAACTTGATGTAAAATTTTTTGAATTTCTATGTTCGCTAGACGCACGTGCGAGGTGTCAAAAGACGCGTCTCGGCGCGGGCTAGCGATCTATGGAGTTATTGGAATTAATTTGGAATAAAAATTTTGTGTTTTTGCCGAAAAACGTGTTTTTCGACTGAAAAACCTGAAATTACGACTACCAGACAGGACTCGAGTTCGCGGAACACGCACAGGAATACAGGTGAGGCAGGTAAGTAACTATTGCAACTAGTAGAAAAAACGATTTAGAAGAAAAATTTGGAGATAAAAATTAATTAAGGGTTGAAATTTAGAAGATTTTTTCAAAGTCCCAAAACGAAAAATTTTTCGCGTTTTTTGTCAAAAATATTTGTCAAATAGTAGGGCGGAGCCTAATAAAAATCAAAATAGCTGAAAACAGCTTCAAAATGCGTCACCGGGATGCAAAGTTATAAGGGTTTAGTGATTTGACTATGAAACTACGTTCCTCCTAAGGTGGATTTCGTAGGTATTTAAATTAACTTGATGTAAAATTTTTTGAATTTCTATGTTCGCTAGACGCACGTGCGAGGTGTCAAAAGACGCGTCTCGGCGCGGGCTAGCGATCTATGGAGTTATTGGAATTAATTTGGAATAAAAATTTTGTGTTTTTGCCGAAAAACGTGTTTTTCGACTGAAAAACCTGAAATTACGACTACCAGACAGGACTCGAGTTCGCGGAACACGCACAGGAATACAGGTGAGGCAGGTAAGTAACTATTGCAACTAGTAGAAAAAACGATTTAGAAGAAAAATTTGGAGATAAAAATTAATTAAGGGTTGAAATTTAGAAGATTTTTTCAAAGTCCCAAAACGAAAAAATTTTCGCGTTTTTTGTCAAAAATATTTGTCAAATAGTAGGGCGGAGCCTAATAAAAATCAAAATAGCTGAAAACAGCTTCAAAATGCGTCACCGGGATGCAAAGTTATAAGGGTTTAGTGATTTGACTATGAAACTACGTTCCTCCTAAGGTGGATTTCGTAGGTATTTAAATTAACTTGATGTAAAATTTTTTGAATTTCTATGTTCGCTAGACGCACGTGCGAGGTGTCAAAAGACGCGTCTCGGCGCGGGCTAGCGATCTATGGAGTTATTGGAATTAATTTGGAATAAAAATTTTGTGTTTTTGCCGAAAAACGTGTTTTTCGACTGAAAAACCTGAAATTACGACTACCAGACAGGACTCGAGTTCGCGGAACACGCACAGGAATACAGGTGAGGCAGGTAAGTAACTATTGCAACTAGTAGAAAAAACGATTTAGAAGAAAAATTTGGAGATAAAAATTAATTAAGGGTTGAAATTTAGAAGATTTTTTCAAAGTCCCAAAACGAAAAAATTTTCGCGTTTTTTGTCAAAAATATTTGTCAAATAGTAGGGCGGAGCCTAATAAAAATCAAAATAGCTGAAAACAGCTTCAAAATGCGTCACCGGGATGCAAAGTTATAAGGGTTTAGTGATTTGACTATGAAACTACGTTCCTCCTTTTTTTTTTTTTTTTTTTTTTTTTTTTTGGGTGGGAAATCATCAAATGACTTCTCCCGCTCTGGGCGGAGCGGAAGGGCGTGTCAGACTCTTACTGACTAAAACCCACCCGTGTTCCTTCAGTTGCCTGTTGCCAGGGTCCCGGTATCCCTTTCGGACTATTCCGCAACCCCGGCAGGCATCGGTCCTAACGGACCCCGTCAGGTGTGCTGACATCTCTTTGAGGCGCGCGTGGAACACGACGCGCCATCGACCCGGGCCTGGTCCTTATCGGACGGCGAGCTACCCATTGCTCGCCGTCCGCAAGCCCGCGCCTATGGTGGCCGGGAATCCGCCTGGGATTCCCGACGCCCAGGGTGTCTCCAGCGGCGGCGATTAGGGGCGTGAGGGCGCAGGCCTTGCCTCTCCCTCACGCGTTCCGCCTCCTCCTTCGCGAGCATCACTGCTTCGCAGAAGGAGGTGACCGCCTCCCATGCCCTCTCGCTCCGTACCATGGCCTGGACCAGGGCCGGACGCGAGAGGTCAGTGCCGCCAATCGCCTCCACGAGGACACGGCGGTGCTCCGCCCAAGCAGGGCACATCTCCACCGTATGCTCCACCGTGTCCTCCGGACGATCCGCACAGTGGTGACACCCGGGCGTTTCCTCCCGCCTAATCCTACACAGGTACCTCCCGAAGCTGCCATGTCCGGTGAGGACCTGCGTCAGGCGGAAGGTGAGGACGCCGTGGCGCCTCTCCAACCACTCCTCAAAGAGGGGACTTATCGCCGCAATTGTGGCGTGCCCAGCACTGGGTTGCGACAATCGCACTCTCCATGCCGCCATGAGATCCTGCCGGAGCTCTGTCCGCTGTGCCGCGATTTCTCGCGGCAGCGGAGTTACGCCCCGGCGCTTCATCTCCTCGCGCCACTCCCAGATGTGCGCGAGGACCTTCGCCTCCAGATCCCATGGCGGTAATCCGGCAAGGAGGCTCGCCGCCTCACGAGAGACCGTGCGGTATCCCCGGGCCAGCCTAATGGCCATGACCCTTTGGGACGCGTTCAACCGGCGGGCTGGCCGCAGCCTAATGGAACGCGCCCACACCGGTGCCCCGTAAAGGGCCATGGACCGCACGACCCCCGCGTAGAGCCTCCGGCAGGAGGCGTTTGGCCCCCCAAGATTGGGCAGGAGCCGCCCCAAGGCGGCCCCGGCCCGGTCCAGCCTGGGAGCCAAACGACGGAAGTGCTCCACGAAGTTCCACCGGCTGTCGAGGACGAGTCCTAGATACTTCATCGTCGACTCGACGCCGATGTGAACCCCTCCCACCGTTATTTGGGAACCCGACAGTGGCGCGTTCCGAGGGCCATGAAAACACATGACCTCGGACTTGTGCAAGGCCACCTCGAGTCCCAGCTGCCGGATTCTATCGACGATTGTCGCAACCCCGCGTGTCGCTAGTTCGGCCGCCGCCTGGTGCGACCTCCCCTGTGCCAGGACCAGCGTGTCGTCAGCGTAGCAAACTACACTGACGCCACTGGGGAGGTCGGCGCGCAGCACCCAGTCGTAACCGATGTCCCACAGATGCGGCCCCAGGACCGATCCCTGTGGGACACCGCACGACATCTCTCGCCGGTTCCACACTCCCTGGTGACCGGGGTAGATGACGGCCCTGTCCGTCAAATAGGCCTCGACCACACGACAGAGGTAGGTCGGCATCCGGTGGTACCGGAGTGCCTCCCTTATGCAACTCCAGGGCAGGGTGTTAAAGGCATTGGCGATGTCTAGAGACACCGCCAAGACGACCCCACCCCGGGCCACAGCATCCCCCGTCGTGAGGGCCCGTACGCGCATGATGGCGTCCACCGTAGAGCGCCCTCTGCGGAAACCAAACTGGCTCTCCGCCAAATCCGGCCCCTTCCGCACCAGCCGCCCGACGAGGCGGTTTGCAATTACTCTTTCAAAGAGCTTGCCGACCTCGTCGAGCAGCACGATGGGCCGATAAGCGGACGGAGAGACCGCAGGGCGCCCCGGCTTCTTTATGAGGACCAGTTTCCCCGTCTTCCAACGAAGTGGGAACTGGCCCCTCTCCATGCATGCGCTTAGGAGACCCCTCAGTCGAGGCCCGAGAGCCTCCATGGCCAGGACCCACGCCTTCCCAGGCAGGCCGTCTGGTCCTGGGGCGGTATTCTTGGCATTCAGCCTTCGTACCGCCACTCTCATTTCTACCTCGGTCACCTCCGGAGCATCGTCGTCGTCGTCGTCGGCGGTGTGGTCCGCTTCGAGCACCGCAGTAGGCGGAGCCATGAGTGGGGAGGTATGTTCCCCTCTCGAAGGGAACAGAGCGCTCACCACGTCCTCCACAAGCTGAGGCCGGAGACTCTGCGTCAGCGGGGGAGCCCATGGGCGGAGTTTCTCCCGCACCATCTTGTATGGGCGTCCCCACGGATCTGCGTTCAGAGTCTCCAGCGTCTCCTCACGGGCCAGTGCCCTGGCCCGCAGGATCTCCTCCTGGAGGGCGGTCTTCGCCGCTCTGTACCCCTCGTACAGCTCCGCCTGAATGGCTTCCGTATCCGGAGGGCGGATACGGAGCCTGCGGTGCCTGGCGTACCGGCGTCGCGCAGCAACGCACGCATGGCGCAGAGCCGTCAACTGCTGCGACCACCAGCTCACCTGGCGCGAAGCACATCCGGGCTGGACCCGGGGCATTGCCACGTCACAAATATTTGACATGGCCTCCCGGAACCACTCCGCCTCGTCGTTGATGTCGGCAGGCCTGTCCGGTGATGACACCCAGGCCTGCACGATCGAGGCTTCCAGGAGAACCTCCCGGTCCAGCTGCTTCAGCGCCCACCGCGGACCACTCGGGGCCTGTCGGACCGGCGCTCTCGAGGACTGGGCGGAGACGTCAAACCGGATATACCGGTGGTCGGAATACGTCTCCACCCCCTCCATGACGCGCCAGTCAGTGACACGTGGTGACAGAGCGGGGCTGGCGAACGAGATGTCTACCACCGACTCACCCCGCATCCGCACACACGTGGGGACAGAACCCCGGTTTAGGACGACCAGGCCAGTCTCCAGAGCCCAGTCCTCCACCATCCTGCCCCGTGTGTCCGTATACCGGGAACCCCAGGCCACATTCTTTGCGTTGAAGTCCCCGAGGACGAGCACGGGGAGGGAACGGAACCCGACGACGACGACTTTCAACTCCGCAAGGGAGTTGTGGAACTCGGCGAGAGTTCGGTTCGGGGAGAAGTACACCCCTACCACGACAATCTCCCCGAACCGTGCTGCCACGCAACCCCGTCCTCTCTTGACAGCCTCGAGGGACGGGGTACCGGCGGCGGCCGACGAAATAAGGGTCACTGAGCCGCTCAGGTCCTCCACCCAGTCATCCCTGGGCGGGACAAAGTACGGCTCAGCGACCACGGCGATATTAATCGACCACTGCGCCATGCTCTGGAGTAAAAGATCCTGAGCGGTGGCGCAGTGGTTGATGTTCGCCTGGAGGAGGCGAAATGGGGCCATTATTGGCACTCCATTTCAACCCCCTCCCGAGGCCCATGCGAGGGCCCTGCCGCAGCGGCAGCGGCGGCGACGACGACGGTGGTGGTGGAGGCGGCAGCGGCAGTGGCGGTGGCGGCGGCTGCGGCGGTGACGGCGGTGGTGGCGGTGGTGGCGGAGGGCTTGCCCCTGCCCCTGGCTTTGCCAGGCTTCGGTGGAGCGCAGGCCTTACTCCCGATCCGGTGGTCGGCCGGCTTGCCTGCCGCCGCACATACGACGCAGTGCGGCGTGGCCTTGCACGTGCCGGCCTTGTGACCGGGCTGACCGCAGCGGTAGCAGGCATCGCTGCGGTCAACCTCGGAGGTGCATTTAGCTCCCACGTGGTCGCCCACATGGCAGCGGAAGCACCTCCGAGGTCTGGGTTCGAGCAGTTTGACCTGCGCGGACACCCAGCCCACCAGTAGCCTTTGGCCCTCCCCGGCTATTTTCTTGGCCGCCGCCACGGGGCAGCTCACCGTAACAGCCTGCATGCCCCTGTAATCGGGACCGATGGTGCCAGCCTTAACCTGCTCGGCAGAGCACCCCCCAGTCCCGACCACGGCGGCCACAACCTGTTCTTTCGTGACCGAGTCGTCCAGGCCCTGGATGCGCATTTCAGCGCACTTAGTAGGCCTGGACACTCGGGCCTCGTCCGCGTTAAGGGACGCCCTGAGCTTTTCAGCCAAGGCGTCAGCGGCCGTGCCACCAGCCGGACCGGGGAACTCTAGCATTCGGGCCCCGGTGGCAGCGATCCTCAGTCGGATACCTCCGGCAGCACCGAGCTCCCCTAGGTCCACCACCTCCGCCACTTTGGCAAATACGTCCTTATAGGACACGCCCTTCGTTGCCGCTTCCGGCTGTAGTGTGACCACTACAGCTGCGGATTTCGGGGCGTGGAGCCTAGCCGCAACGCTTCGCTCCTTTCGCCGCTGCCGCCTCGCCTTTTTCTTATTGGCCGCCCTTGCCTTCCTAGCCGCCTTCCTCTTCTCCCCGGCCACTTGCCATTCAGCATCGGCTTGGGGAGGTAGGGAAGGTGCGGGTACAGTCGGAGGTGGGGGCGGTCGTTTAGCCACCGGGGCCGGGGCCAGAGCCGGGGCCGGGGCCGGGGCCCTCGCCGCCTTTTTGGAGGCTCCGGCCTTTTTAGCCGCCCCGCCCTTATTCTGCCACGGAGAGGCTGAATTGTCCGCGGAAGATCCGGCGGCGACGACGGCATATGTCGTCGCCTCCTTCCGCTGGCCGGAGGCTGGCTGACTTGCCGTCAAGGGGGGGCGCAGGACGATGGCTTCTAGGGCAGAGAATCGTCTCCGCATTTCTGCCATCTCCCGCTGCACCAGGGTCAGAACCCGGTCCCCAGCAGCATCAGGCACAGGCCGTCCCTGCCCATGCTGCTCCCCCCTCTGCGGCATCTCCCGGGGGCCGGCTCCTCGGAGCTTAGCCAGGTCCGCTCGGAGCTCCGCGTTCTCCTTTTGGAGGAGCTCCATCGCGGCCGTCAGGCGTGCGACCTCCGCCCGCATCTCGGACACTCCGTCCGACAGGGTCCCCCTGCGGGAGGCCTCCGCTGCCGCCACTATGGAGGCCGTGGCCTCTGCTATGGCCTTGTCCTTGGTGGACTTAAGCCTCTTCAAGGCCACATTGTTGATTGCAGAGGCCACGATCTCTGCGAACCCAGCCGCGCCCCTTGGCCTGGAGCCACCAGCAGCGCCCGGCTCACCACCTGTTACTTCCGAGGGGGCTGCACTGGGGCTCGCGACTCGCTGAGCCGGGTCGGCCGGGCTGACCGGACTCGGATCACCAGCCCCCTTGGTGATGAGCCCCCTACCCGCACCCTTCTCTTGGGCTCCACCCCGCCGGCCGGAGGGGATCTTCCTCCGGCTCCGGTCGACTGAGGACGACCCCGACTTGGGGCGCTTCCGGAAGAACTTTCTCCCGGAACGCCCCACCACCACAACCTCGCGCTCCACGCTCGTACAAGAGCTAGAGCTCGATGCCGCGTCGGACTCCGACCGCGCATCGCTTCCTTCCTCTCCCAAACTACGTTCCTCCTAAGGTGGATTTCGTAGGTATTTAAATTAACTTGATGTAAATTTTTTTGAATTTCTATGTTCGCTAGACGCACGTGCGAGGTGTCAAAAGACGCGTCTCGGCGCGGGCTAGCGATCTATGGAGTTATTGGAATTAATTTGGAATAAAAATTTTGTGTTTTTGCCGAAAAACGTGTTTTTCGACTGAAAAACCTGAAATTACGACTACCAGACAGGACTCGAGTTCGCGGAACACGCACAGGAATACAGGTGAGGCAGGTAAGTAACTATTGCAACTAGTAGAAAAAACGATTTAGAAGAAAAATTTGGAGATAAAAATTAATTAAGGGTTGAAATTTAGAAGATTTTTTCAAAGTCCCAAAACGAAAAATTTTTCGCGTTTTTTGTCAAAAATATTTGTCAAATAGTAGGGCGGAGCCTAATAAAAATCAAAATAGCTGAAAACAGCTTCAAAATGCGTCACCGGGATGCAAAGTTATAAGGGTTTAGTGATTTGACTATGAAACTACGTTCCTCCTAAGGTGGATTTCGTAGGTATTTAAATTAACTTGATGTAAAATTTTTTGAATTTCTATGTTCGCTAGACGCACGTGCGAGGTGTCAAAAGACGCGTCTCGGCGCGGGCTAGCGATCTATGGAGTTATTGGAATTAATTTGGAATAAAAATTTTGTGTTTTTGCCGAAAAACGTGTTTTTCGACTGAAAAACCTGAAATTACGACTACCAGACAGGACTCGAGTTCGCGGAACACGCACAGGAATACAGGTGAGGCAGGTAAGTAACTATTGCAACTAGTAGAAAAAACGATTTAGAAGAAAAATTTGGAGATAAAAATTAATTAAGGGTTGAAATTTAGAAGATTTTTTCAAAGTCCCAAAACGAAAAATTTTTCGCGTTTTTTGTCAAAAATATTTGTCAAATAGTAGGGCGGAGCCTAATAAAAATCAAAATAGCTGAAAACAGCTTCAAAATGCGTCACCGGGATGCAAAGTTATAAGGGTTTAGTGATTTGACTATGAAACTACGTTCCTCCTAAGGTGGATTTCGTAGGTATTTAAATTAACTTGATGTAAAATTTTTTGAATTTCTATGTTCGCTAGACGCACGTGCGAGGTGTCAAAAGACGCGTCTCGGCGCGGGCTAGCGATCTATGGAGTTATTGGAATTAATTTGGAATAAAAATTTTGTGTTTTTGCCGAAAAACGTGTTTTTCGACTGAAAAACCTGAAATTACGACTACCAGACAGGACTCGAGTTCGCGGAACACGCACAGGAATACAGGTGAGGCAGGTAAGTAACTATTGCAACTAGTAGAAAAAACGATTTAGAAGAAAAATTTGGAGATAAAAATTAATTAAGGGTTGAAATTTAGAAGATTTTTTCAAAGTCCCAAAACGAAAAAATTTTCGCGTTTTTTGTCAAAAATATTTGTCAAATAGTAGGGCGGAGCCTAATAAAAATCAAAATAGCTGAAAACAGCTTCAAAATGCGTCACCGGGATGCAAAGTTATAAGGGTTTAGTGATTTGACTATGAAACTACGTTCCTCCTAAGGTGGATTTCGTAGGTATTTAAATTAACTTGATGTAAAATTTTTTGAATTTCTATGTTCGCTAGACGCACGTGCGAGGTGTCAAAAGACGCGTCTCGGCGCGGGCTAGCGATCTATGGAGTTATTGGAATTAATTTGGAATAAAAATTTTGTGTTTTTGCCGAAAAACGTGTTTTTCGACTGAAAAACCTGAAATTACGACTACCAGACAGGACTCGAGTTCGCGGAACACGCACAGGAATACAGGTGAGGCAGGTAAGTAACTATTGCAACTAGTAGAAAAAACGATTTAGAAGAAAAATTTGGAGATAAAAATTAATTAAGGGTTGAAATTTAGAAGATTTTTTCAAAGTCCCAAAACGAAAAAATTTTCGCGTTTTTTGTCAAAAATATTTGTCAAATAGTAGGGCGGAGCCTAATAAAAATCAAAATAGCTGAAAACAGCTTCAAAATGCGTCACCGGGATGCAAAGTTATAAGGGTTTAGTGATTTGACTATGAAACTACGTTCCTCCTAAGGTGGATTTCGTAGGTATTTAAATTAACTTGATGTAAAATTTTTTGAATTTCTATGTTCGCTAGACGCACGTGCGAGGTGTCAAAAGACGCGTCTCGGCGCGGGCTAGCGATCTATGGAGTTATTGGAATTAATTTGGAATAAAAATTTTGTGTTTTTGCCGAAAAACGTGTTTTTCGACTGAAAAACCTGAAATTACGACTACCAGACAGGACTCGAGTTCGCGGAACACGCACAGGAATACAGGTGAGGCAGGTAAGTAACTATTGCAACTAGTAGAAAAAACGATTTAGAAGAAAAATTTGGAGATAAAAATTAATTAAGGGTTGAAATTTAGAAGATTTTTTCAAAGTCCCAAAACGAAAAAATTTTCGCGTTTTTTGTCAAAAATATTTGTCAAATAGTAGGGCGGAGCCTAATAAAAATCAAAATAGCTGAAAACAGCTTCAAAATGCGTCACCGGGATGCAAAGTTATAAGGGTTTAGTGATTTGACTATGAAACTACGTTCCTCCTTTTTTTTTTTTTTTTTTTTTTTTTTTTTTGGGTGGGAAATCATCCAATGACTTCTCCCGCTCTGGGTGGAGCGGAAGGGCGTGTCAGACTTCTACTGACTAAAACCCACCCGTGTTCCTTCAGTTGCCTGTTGCCAAGGTCCCGGTATCCCTTTCGGACTAACCCGCAACCCTGGCAGGCATCGGTCCTAGCGGACCCCGCCAATTGTGCTGACATCTCTTTGAGGCGCGCGTGGAACATGACGCGCCATCGACCCGGGCCTGGTCCTGATCGGACGGCGAGCTACCCATTGCTCGCCGTCCGCAAGCCCGCGCCTATGGTGGCCGGGAATCCGCCTGGGATTCCCGACGCCCAGGGCGTCTCCAGCGGCGGCGGCGGTTAGGGGCGTGAGGGCGCAAACTTTGCCTCTCCCTCACGCGTTCCGCCTCCTCCTTCGCGAGCATTACTGCTTCGCAGAAGGAGGTGACTGCTTCCCATGCCCTCTCGCTCCGTACCATGGCCTGGACCAGAGCCGGACGCGAGAGGTCACCGCCGCCAATCGCCTCCAAGAGGACACGGCGGGGCTCCGCCCAAGCGGGGCAGACCTCCACCGTATGCTCCACCGTGTCCTCCGGGCGATCCACACAGTGGTGACACCCGGGCGTTTCCTCCCGCCTTATACGAAACAGGAACCTCCCGAAGCAACCGTGTCCGGTGAGGACCTGCGTCAGGCGGAAGGTGAGGACGCCGTGGCGCCTCTCTAGCCACTCCTCAAAGAGGGGACTTATCGCCGCAATTGTGGCGTGCCCAGCACTGGGTTGCGACAATCGCACTCTCCATGCCGCCATGAGATCCTGCCGGAGCTCTGTCCGCTGAGCCGCGATTTCTCGCGGCAGCGGAGTTACGCCCCGGCGCTTCATCTCCTCGCGCCACTCCCATATGTGCGCGAGGACCTTCGCCTCCAGATCCCATGGCGGTAATCCGGCCAGGAGGCTCGCCGCCTCGCGGGAGACCGTGCGGTATCCCCGGGCCAGCCGAATGGCCATGACCCTTTGGGACGCGTTCAACCGGCGGGCTGGCCGCAGCCTAAGGGAACGCGCCCACACCGGTGCCCCGTAAAGGGCCATGGACCGCACGACCCCCGCGTAGAGCCTCCGGCAGGAGGCGTTTGGACCCCCCAGATTGGGCAGGAGACGCCCCAAGGCAGCTCCAGCCCGGTCCAGCCTGGGAGCCAAACGTCGGAAATGCTCAACGAAGTTCCACCGGCTGTCGAGGACGAGTCCTAGGTACTTCATCGTCGACTCGACGCCGATGTGAACCCCTCCTACCGTAATTTGGGAACCCGACGGTAGCGCGTTCCGAGGGCCATGAAAACACATGACCTCGGACTTGTGCAAGGCCACCTCGAGTCCCAGCTGCCGGATTCTATCGACGATTGTCGCAACCCCGCGTGTCGCTAGTTCGGCCGCCGCCTGGTGCGACCTCCCCTGTGCCAGGACCAGCGTGTCGTCAGCGTAGCAAACTACACTGACGCCACTGGGGAGGTCGGCGCGCAGCACCCAGTCGTAACCGATGTCCCACAGATGCGGCCCCAGGACCGATCCCTGTGGAACACCGCACGACATCTCTCGCCGGTTCCACACTCCCTGGTGACCGGGGTAGATGACGGCCCTGTCCGTCAGATAGGCCTCGACCACACGACAGAGGTAGGTCGGCATCCGGTGGTACCGGAGTGCCTCCCTTATGCAACTCCAGGGCAGGGTGTTGAAGGCGTTGGCGATGTCGAGAGACACCGCCAAGACGACCCCACCCCGGGCCACAGCATCCCCCGTCGTGAGGGCCCGTACGCGCATGATGGCGTCCACCGTAGAGCGCCCTCTGCGGAAACCAAACTGGCTCTCCGCCAAGTCCGGCCCCACCCGCACCAGCCGCCCGACGAGGCGGTTTGCAATTACTCTTTCAAAGAGCTTGCCCACCTCGTCGAGCAGCACGATGGGCCGATAAGCGGACGGAGAGTCCGCAGGGCGCCCCGGCTTCTTTATGAGGACCAGTTTCCCCGTCTTCCAACGAAGTGGAAACTGGCCCCTCTCCATGCATGCGCTTAGGAGACCCCTTAGTCGAGGCCCGAGAGCCTCCATGGCCAGGACCCAGGCCTTCCCAGGTAGGCCGTCAGGTCCTGGGGCGGTGTTTTTGGCATTCAGCCTTCGCACCGCCACTCTCATTTCTACCTCGGTCACCTCCGGATCATCGTCGTCTTCGTCGGTGTTGTGGTCCGCATCAAGCACCGCAGTAGGCGGAGCCATAAGCGGGGAGGTATGTTCCCCTCTCGAAGGGAACAGAGCGCTCACCACGTCCTCCACAAGCTGAGGCCGGAGACTCTGCGTCAGCGGGGGAGCCCATGGGCGGAGTTTCTCCCGCACCATCTTGTATGGGCGTCCCCACGGATCTCTGTTCAGAGTCTCCAGCATCTCCTCGCGGTCCACTGCCCTGGCCCGCAGGATCTCCGCCTGGAGGGCGGTCTTCGCCGCTCTGTACCCCTCATACAGCTCCGCCTCAATGGCTTCCGTATCCGGAGGGCGGATACGGAGCCTGCGGTGCCTGGTGTACTGGTGTCGCGCAGCAACACACGCATGGCGCAAAGCCGTCAGCTGCTGCGACCACCAGCTCACCTGGCGCGAAGCACGTCCGGGCTGGGCCCGGGGCATTGCCACGTCACAAATATTGGACATGGCCTCCCGGAACCACTCCGCCTCGTCGTTGATGTCGGCAGGCCTGTCCGGTGATGACACCCAGGCCTGCACGATCGAGGCTTCCAGGAGGAGCTCCCGGTCCAGCTGCTTCAGCGCCCACCGCGGACCACTCGGGGCCTGTCGGACCGGCGCGCTCGAGGACTGGGCGGAGACGTCAAACCGGATATACCGGTGGTCGGAATACGTCTCCACCCCCTCCATGACGCGCCAGTCAGTGACACGCGGTGACAGAGCGGGGCTGGCGAACGAGATGTCCACCACCGACTCACCCCGCATCCGCACACACGTGGGGACAGAACCCCGGTTTAGGACGACCAGGCCTGTCTCCAGAGCCCAGTCCTCCACCATCCTGCCCCGTGTAAACTACGTTCCTCCTAAGGTGGATTTCGTAGGTATTTAAATTAACTTGATGTAAAATTTTTTGAATTTCTATGTTCGCTAGACGCACGTGCGAGGTGTCAAAAGACGCGTCTCGGCGCGGGCTAGCGATCTATGGAGTTATTGGAATTAATTTGGAATAAAAATTTTGTGTTTTTGCCGAAAAACGTGTTTTTCGACTGAAAAACCTGAAATTACGACTACCAGACAGGACTCGAGTTCGCGGAACACGCACAGGAATACAGGTGAGGCAGGTAAGTAACTATTGCAACTAGTAGAAAAAACGATTTAGAAGAAAAATTTGGAGATAAAAATTAATTAAGGGTTGAAATTTAGAAGATTTTTTCAAAGTCCCAAAACGAAAAATTTTTCGCGTTTTTTGTCAAAAATATTTGTCAAATAGTAGGGCGGAGCCTAATAAAAATCAAAATAGCTGAAAACAGCTTCAAAATGCGTCACCGGGATGCAAAGTTATAAGGGTTTAGTGATTTGACTATGAAACTACGTTCCTCCTAAGGTGGATTTCGTAGGTATTTAAATTAACTTGATGTAAAATTTTTTGAATTTCTATGTTCGCTAGACGCACGTGCGAGGTGTCAAAAGACGCGTCTCGGCGCGGGCTAGCGATCTATGGAGTTATTGGAATTAATTTGGAATAAAAATTTTGTGTTTTTGCCGAAAAACGTGTTTTTCGACTGAAAAACCTGAAATTACGACTACCAGACAGGACTCGAGTTCGCGGAACACGCACAGGAATACAGGTGAGGCAGGTAAGTAACTATTGCAACTAGTAGAAAAAACGATTTAGAAGAAAAATTTGGAGATAAAAATTAATTAAGGGTTGAAATTTAGAAGATTTTTTCAAAGTCCCAAAACGAAAAAATTTTCGCGTTTTTTGTCAAAAATATTTGTCAAATAGTAGGGCGGAGCCTAATAAAAATCAAAATAGCTGAAAACAGCTTCAAAATGCGTCACCGGGATGCAAAGTTATAAGGGTTTAGTGATTTGACTATGAAACTACGTTCCTCCTAAGGTGGATTTCGTAGGTATTTAAATTAACTTGATGTAAAATTTTTTGAATTTCTATGTTCGCTAGACGCACGTGCGAGGTGTCAAAAGACGCGTCTCGGCGCGGGCTAGCGATCTATGGAGTTATTGGAATTAATTTGGAATAAAAATTTTGTGTTTTTGCCGAAAAACGTGTTTTTCGACTGAAAAACCTGAAATTACGACTACCAGACAGGACTCGAGTTCGCGGAACACGCACAGGAATACAGGTGAGGCAGGTAAGTAACTATTGCAACTAGTAGAAAAAACGATTTAGAAGAAAAATTTGGAGATAAAAATTAATTAAGGGTTGAAATTTAGAAGATTTTTTCAAAGTCCCAAAACGAAAAAATTTTCGCGTTTTTTGTCAAAAATATTTGTCAAATAGTAGGGCGGAGCCTAATAAAAATCAAAATAGCTGAAAACAGCTTCAAAATGCGTCACCGGGATGCAAAGTTATAAGGGTTTAGTGATTTGACTATGAAACTACGTTCCTCCTAAGGTGGATTTCGTAGGTATTTAAATTAACTTGATGTAAAATTTTTTGAATTTCTATGTTCGCTAGACGCACGTGCGAGGTGTCAAAAGACGCGTCTCGGCGCGGGCTAGCGATCTATGGAGTTATTGGAATTAATTTGGAATAAAAATTTTGTGTTTTTGCCGAAAAACGTGTTTTTCGACTGAAAAACCTGAAATTACGACTACCAGACAGGACTCGAGTTCGCGGAACACGCACAGGAATACAGGTGAGGCAGGTAAGTAACTATTGCAACTAGTAGAAAAAACGATTTAGAAGAAAAATTTGGAGATAAAAATTAATTAAGGGTTGAAATTTAGAAGATTTTTTCAAAGTCCCAAAACGAAAAAATTTTCGCGTTTTTTGTCAAAAATATTTGTCAAATAGTAGGGCGGAGCCTAATAAAAATCAAAATAGCTGAAAACAGCTTCAAAATGCGTCACCGGGATGCAAAGTTATAAGGGTTTAGTGATTTGACTATGAAACTACGTTCCTCCTAAGGTGGATTTCGTAGGTATTTAAATTAACTTGATGTAAAATTTTTTGAATTTCTATGTTCGCTAGACGCACGTGCGAGGTGTCAAAAGACGCGTCTCGGCGCGGGCTAGCGATCTATGGAGTTATTGGAATTAATTTGGAATAAAAATTTTGTGTTTTTGCCGAAAAACGTGTTTTTCGACTGAAAAACCTGAAATTACGACTACCAGACAGGACTCGAGTTCGCGGAACACGCACAGGAATACAGGTGAGGCAGGTAAGTAACTATTGCAACTAGTAGAAAAAACGATTTAGAAGAAAAATTTGGAGATAAAAATTAATTAAGGGTTGAAATTTAGAAGATTTTTTCAAAGTCCCAAAACGAAAAAATTTTCGCGTTTTTTGTCAAAAATATTTGTCAAATAGTAGGGCGGAGCCTAATAAAAATCAAAATAGCTGAAAACAGCTTCAAAATGCGTCACCGGGATGCAAAGTTATAAGGGTTTAGTGATTTGACTATGAAACTACGTTCCTCCTAAGGTGGATTTCGTAGGTATTTAAATTAACTTGATGTAAAATTTTTTGAATTTCTATGTTCGCTAGACGCACGTGCGAGGTGTCAAAAGACGCGTCTCGGCGCGGGCTAGCGATCTATGGAGTTATTGGAATTAATTTGGAATAAAAATTTTGTGTTTTTGCCGAAAAACGTGTTTTTCGACTGAAAAACCTGAAATTACGACTACCAGACAGGACTCGAGTTCGCGGAACACGCACAGGAATACAGGTGAGGCAGGTAAGTAACTATTGCAACTAGTAGAAAAAACGATTTAGAAGAAAAATTTGGAGATAAAAATTAATTAAGGGTTGAAATTTAGAAGATTTTTTCAAAGTCCCAAAACGAAAAAATTTTCGCGTTTTTTGTCAAAAATATTTGTCAAATAGTAGGGCGGAGCCTAATAAAAATCAA
The DNA here is from genome assembly GCA_947522985.1 of Lithophane socia. Taxonomy (NCBI): domain Eukaryota; kingdom Metazoa; phylum Arthropoda; class Insecta; order Lepidoptera; family Noctuidae; genus Lithophane; species Lithophane socia. Next base: position 24,524 of record OX383270.1, on the reverse strand, counting down.
AATAGCTGAAAACAGCTTCAAAATGCGTCACCGGGATGCAAAGTTATAAGGGTTTAGTGATTTGACTATGAAACTACGTTCCTCCTAAGGTGGATTTCGTAGGTATTTAAATTAACTTGATGTAAAATTTTTTGAATTTCTATGTTCGCTAGACGCACGTGCGAGGTCTCGGCGCGGGCTAGCGATCTATGGAGTTATTGGAATTAATTTGGAATAAAAATTTTGTGTTTTTGCCGAAAAACGTGTTTTTCGACTGAAAAACCTGAAATTACGACTACCAGACAGGACTCGAGTTCGCGGAACACGCACAGGAATACAGGTGAGGCAGGTAAGTAACTATTGCAACTAGTAGAAAAAACGATTTAGAAGAAAAATTTGGAGATAAAAATTAATTAAGGGTTGAAATTTAGAAGGGATTTTTTTTTCAAAGTCCCAAAACGAAAAATTTTTTCGCGTTTTTTGTCAAAAATATTTGTCAAATAGTAGGGCGGAGCCTAATAAAAATCAAAATAGCTGAAAACAGCTTCAAAATGCGTCACCGGGATGCAAAGTTATAAGGGTTTAGTGATTTGACTATGAAACTACGTTCCTCCTAAGGTGGATTTCGTAGGTATTTAAATTAACTTGATGTAAAATTTTTTGAATTTCTATGTTCGCTAGACGCACGTGCGAGGTGTCAAAAGACGCGTCTCGGCGCGGGCTAGCGATCTATGGAGTTATTGGAAATTAATTTGGAATAAAAATTTTGTGTTTTTGCCGAAAAACGTGTTTTTCGACTGAAAACCTGAAATTACGACTACCAGACAGGACTCGAGTTCGCGGAACACGCACAGGAATACAGGTGAGGCAGGTAAGTAACTATTGCAACTAGTAGAAAAAACGATTTAGAAGAAAAATTTGGAGATAAAAATTAATTAAGGGTTGAAATTTAGAAGATTTTTTTTCAAAGTCCCAAAACGAAAAATTTTTCGCGTTTTTTGTCAAAAATATTTGTCAAATAGTAGGGCGGAGCCTAATAAAAATCAAAATAGCTGAAAACAGCTTCAAAATGCGTCACCGGGATGCAAAGTTATAAGGGTTTAGTGATTTTGACTATGAAACTACGTTCCTCCTAAGGTGGATTTCGTAGGTATTTAAATTAACTTGATGTAAAATTTTTTGAATTTCTATGTTCGCTAGACGCACGTGCGAGGTGTCAAAAGACGCGTCCTCGGCGCGGGCTAGCGATCTATGGAGTTATTGGAATTAATTTGGAATAAAAATTTTGTGTTTTTTGCCGAAAAACGTGTTTTTCGACTGAAAAACCTGAAATTACGACTACCAGACAGTGACTCTGAGTTCGCGGAACACGCACAGGAATACAGGTGAGGCAGGTAAGTAACTATTGCAACTAGTAGAAAAAACGATTTAGAAGAAAAATTTGGAGATAAAAATTAATAAGGGTTGAAATTTAGAAGATTTTTTTTCAAAGTCCCAAAACGAAAAAATTTTTCGCGTTTTTTTGTCAAAAATATTTGTCAAATAGTAGGGCGGAGCCTAATAAAAATCAAAATAGCTGAAAACAGCTTCAAAATGCGTCACCGGGATGCAAAGTTATAAGGTTTAGTGATTTGACTATGAAACTACGTTCCTCCTAAGGGTGGATTTCGTAGGTATTTAAATTAACTTGATGTAAAATTTTTTGAATTTCTATGTTCGCTAGACGCAACGTGCGAGGTGTCAAAAGACGCGTCTCGGCGCGGGCTAGCGATCTATGGAGTTATTGGAATTAATTTGGAATAAAAATTTTGTGTTTTTGCCGAAAAACGTGTTTTTCGACTGAAAAACCTGAAATTACGACTACCAGACAGGACTCGAGTTCGCGGAACACGCACAGGAATACAGGTGAGGCAGGTAAGTAACTATTGCAACTAGTAGAAAAAACGATTTAGAAGAAAAATTTGGAGATAAAAATTAATTAAGGGTTGAAATTTAGAAGATTTTTTTTCAAAGTCCCAAAACGAAAAATTTTTCGCGTTTTTTGTCAAAAATATTTGTCAAATAGTAGGGCGGAGGCCTAATAAAAATCAAAATAGCTGAAAACAGCTTCAAAATGCGTCACCGGGATGCAAAGTTATAAGGGTTTAGTGATTTGACTATGAAACTACGTTCCTCCTAAGGTGGATTTCGTAGGTATTTAAATTAACTTGATGTAAAATTTTTTGAATTTCTATGTTCGCTAGACGCACGTGCGAGGTGTCAAAAGACGCGTCTCGGCGCGGGGCTAGCGATCTATGGAGTTATTGGAATTAATTTGGAATAAAAATTTTGTGTTTTTGCCGAAAAACGTGTTTTTCGACTGAAAAACCTGAAATTACGACTACCAGACAGGACTCGAGTTCGCGGAACACGCACAGGAATACAGGTGAGGCAGGTAAGTAACTATTGCAACTAGTAGAAAAAACGATTTAGAAGAAAAATTTGGAGATAAAAATTAATTAAGGGTTGAAATTTAGAAGATTTTTTTTCAAAGTCCCAAAACGAAAAATTTTTCGCGTTTTTTGTCAAAAATATTTGTCAAATAGTAGGGCGGAGCCTAATAAAAATCAAAATAGCTGAAAACAGCTTCAAAATGCGTCACCGGGATGCAAAGTTATAAGGGTTTAGTGATTTGACTATGAAACTACGTTCCTCCTAAGGTGGATTTCGTAGGTATTTAAATTAACTTGATGTAAAATTTTTTGAATTTCTATGTTCGCTAGACGCACGTGCGAGGTGTCAAAAGACGCGTCTCGGCGCGGGCTAGCGATCTATGGAGTTATTGGAATTAATTTGGAATAAAAATTTTGTGTTTTTGCCGAAAAACGTGTTTTTCGACTGAAAAACCTGAAATTACGACTACCAGACAGGACTCGAGTTCGCGGAACACGCACAGGAATACAGGTGAGGCAGGTAAGTAACTATTGCAACTAGTAGAAAAAACGATTTAGAAGAAAAATTTGGAGATAAAAATTAATTAAGGGTTGAAATTTAGAAGATTTTTTTTCAAAGTCCCAAAACGAAAAATTTTTCGCGTTTTTTGTCAAAAATATTTGTCAAATAGTAGGGCGGAGCCTAATAAAAATCAAAATAGCTGAAAACAGCTTCAAAATGCGTCACCGGGATGCAAAGTTATAAGGGTTTAGTGATTTGACTATGAAACTACGTTCCTCCTAAGGTGGATTTCGTAGGTATTTAAATTAACTTGATGTAAAATTTTTTGAATTTCTATGTTCGCTAGACGCACGTGCGAGGTGTCAAAAGACGCGTCTCGGCGCGGGCTAGCGATCTATGGAGTTATTGGAATTAATTTGGAATAAAAATTTTGTGTTTTTGCCGAAAAACGTGTTTTTTCGACTGAAAAACCTGAAATTACGACTACCAGACAGGACTCGAGTTCGCGGAACACGCACAGGAATACAGGTGAGGCAGGTAAGTAACTATTGCAACTAGTAGAAAAAACGATTTAGAAGAAAAATTTGGAGATAAAAATTAATTAAGGGTTGAAATTTAGAAGATTTTTTTTCAAAGTCCCAAAACGAAAAATTTTTCGCGTTTTTTGTCAAAAATATTTGTCAAATAGTAGGGCGGAGCCTAATAAAAATCAAAATAGCTGAAAACAGCTTCAAAATGCGTCACCGGGATGCAAAGTTATAAGGGTTTAGTGATTTGACTATGAAACTACGTTCCTCCTAAGGTGTGATTTCGTAGGTATTTAAATTAACTTGATGTAAAATTTTTTGAATTTCTATGTTCGCTAGACGCACGTGCGAGGTGTCAAAAGACGCGTCTCGGCGCGGGCTAGCGATCTATGGAGTTATTGGAATTAATTTGGAATAAAAATTTTGTGTTTTTGCCGAAAAACGTGTTTTTCGACTGAAAAACCTGAAATTACGACTACCAGACAGGACTCGAGTTCGCGGAACACGCACAGGAATACAGGTGAGGCAGGTAAGTAACTATTGCAACTAGTAGAAAAAACGATTTAGAAGAAAAATTTGGAGATAAAAATTAATTAAGGGTTGAAATTTAGAAGATTTTTTTTCAAAGTCCCAAAACGAAAAATTTTTCGCGTTTTTTGTCAAAAATATTTGTCAAATAGTAGGGCGGAGCCTAATAAAAAATCAAAATAGCTGAAAACAGCTTCAAAATGCGTCACCGGGATGCAAAGTTATAAGGGTTTAGTGATTTGACTATGAAACTACGTTCCTCCTAAGGTGGATTTCGTAGGTATTTAAATTAACTTGATGTAAAATTTTTTGAATTTCTATGTTCGCTAGACGCACGTGCGAGGTGTCAAAAGACGCGTCTCGGCGCGGGCTAGCGATCTATGGAGTTATTGGAATTAATTTGGAATAAAAATTTTGTGTTTTTGCCGAAAAACGTGTTTTTCGACTGAAAAACCTGAAATTACGACTACCAGACAGGACTCGAGTTCGCGGAACACGCACAGGAATACAGGTGAGGCAGGTAAGTAACTATTGCAACTAGTAGAAAAAACGATTTAGAAGAAAAATTTGGAGATAAAAATTAATTAAGGGTTGAAATTTAGAAGATTTTTTTTCAAAGTCCCAAAACGAAAAATTTTTCGCGTTTTTTGTCAAAAATATTTGTCAAATAGTAGGGCGGAGCCTAATAAAAATCAAAATAGCTGAAAACAGCTTCAAAATGCGTCACCGGGATGCAAAGTTATAAGGGTTTAGTGATTTGACTATGAAACTACGTTCCTCCTAAGGTGGATTTCGTAGGTATTTAAATTAACTTGATGTAAAATTTTTTGAATTTCTATGTTCGCTAGACGCACGTGCGAGGTGTCAAAAGACGCGTCTCGGCGCGGGCTAGCGATCTATGGAGTTATTGGAATTAATTTGGAATAAAAATTTTGTGTTTTTGCCGAAAAACGTGTTTTTCGACTGAAAAACCTGAAATTACGACTACCAGACAGGACTCGAGTTCGCGGAACACGCACAGGAATACAGGTGAGGCAGGTAAGTAACTATTGCAACTAGTAGAAAAAACGATTTAGAAGAAAAATTTGGAGATAAAAATTAATTAAGGGTTGAAATTTAGAAGATTTTTTTTTCAAAGTCCCAAAACGAAAAATTTTTCGCGTTTTTTTGTCAAAAATATTTGTCAAATAGTAGGGCGGAGCCTAATAAAAATCAAAATAGCTGAAAACAGCTTCAAAATGCGTCACCGGGATGCAAAGTTATAAGGGTTTAGTGATTTGACTATGAAACTACGTTCCTCCTAAGGTGGATTTCGTAGGTATTTAAATTAACTTGATGTAAAATTTTTTGAATTTCTATGTTCGCTAGACGCACGTGCGAGGTGTCAAAAGACGCGTCTCGGCGCGGGCTAGCGATCTATGGAGTTATTGGAATTAATTTGGAATAAAAATTTTGTGTTTTTGCCGAAAAACGTGTTTTTCGACTGAAAAACCTGAAATTACGACTACCAGACAGGACTCGAGTTCGCGGAACACGCACAGGAATACAGGTGAGGCAGGTAAGTAACTATTGCAACTAGTAGAAAAAACGATTTAGAAGAAAAAATTTGGAGATAAAAATTAATTAAGGGTTGAAATTTAGAAGATTTTTTTTCAAAGTCCCAAAACGAAAAATTTTTCGCGTTTTTTGTCAAAAATATTTGTCAAATAGTAGGGCGGAGCCTAATAAAAATCAAAATAGCTGAAAACAGCTTCAAAATGCGTCACCGGGATGCAAAGTTATAAGGGTTTAGTGATTTGACTATGAAACTACGTTCCTCCTAAGGTGGATTTCGTAGGTATTTAAATTAACTTGATGTAAAATTTTTTGAATTTCTATGTTCGCTAGACGCACGTGCGAGGTGTCAAAAGACGCGTCTCGGCGCGGGCTAGCGATCTATGGAGTTATTGGAATTAATTTGGAATAAAAATTTTGTGTTTTTGCCGAAAAACGTGTTTTTCGACTGAAAAACCTGAAATTACGACTACCAGACAGGACTCGAGTTCGCGGAACACGCACAGGAATACAGGTGAGGCAGGTAAGTAACTATTGCAACTAGTAGAAAAAACGATTTAGAAGAAAAATTTGGAGATAAAAATTAATTAAGGGTTGAAATTTAGAAGATTTTTTTTCAAAGTCCCAAAACGAAAAATTTTTCGCGTTTTTTGTCAAAAATATTTGTCAAATAGTAGGGCGGAGCCTAATAAAAATCAAAATAGCTGAAAACAGCTTCAAAATGCGTCACCGGGATGCAAAGTTATAAGGGTTTAGTGATTTGACTATGAAACTACGTTCCTCCTAAGGTGGATTTCGTAGGTATTTAAATTAACTTGATGTAAAATTTTTTGAATTTCTATGTTCGCTAGACGCACGTGCGAGGTGTCAAAAGACGCGTCTCGGCGCGGGCTAGCGATCTATGGAGTTATTGGAATTAATTTGGAATAAAAATTTTGTGTTTTTGCCGAAAAACGTGTTTTTCGACTGAAAAACCTGAAATTACGACTACCAGACAGGACTCGAGTTCGCGGAACACGCACAGGAATACAGGTGAGGCAGGTAAGTAACTATTGCAACTAGTAGAAAAAACGATTTAGAAGAAAAATTTGGAGATAAAAATTAATTAAGGGTTGAAATTTAGAAGATTTTTTTTCAAAGTCCCAAAACGAAAAATTTTTCGCGTTTTTTGTCAAAAATATTTGTCAAATAGTAGGGCGGAGCCTAATAAAAATCAAAATAGCTGAAAACAGCTTCAAAATGCGTCACCGGGATGCAAAGTTATAAGGGTTTAGTGATTTGACTATGAAACTACGTTCCTCCTAAGGTGGATTTCGTAGGTATTTAAATTAACTTGATGTAAAATTTTTTGAATTTCTATGTTCGCTAGACGCACGTGCGAGGTGTCAAAAGACGCGTCTCGGCGCGGGCTAGCGATCTATGGAGTTATTGGAATTAATTTGGAATAAAAATTTTGTGTTTTTGCCGAAAAACGTGTTTTTCGACTGAAAAACCTGAAATTACGACTACCAGACAGGACTCGAGTTCGCGGAACACGCACAGGAATACAGGTGAGGCAGGTAAGTAACTATTGCAACTAGTAGAAAAAACGATTTAGAAGAAAAATTTGGAGATAAAAATTAATTAAGGGTTGAAATTTAGAAGATTTTTTTTCAAAGTCCCAAAACGAAAAATTTTTCGCGTTTTTTGTCAAAAATATTTGTCAAATAGTAGGGCGGAGCCTAATAAAAATCAAAATAGCTGAAAACAGCTTCAAAATGCGTCACCGGGATGCAAAGTTATAAGGGTTTAGTGATTTGACTATGAAACTACGTTCCTCCTAAGGTGGATTTCGTAGGTATTTAAATTAACTTGATGTAAAATTTTTTGAATTTCTATGTTCGCTAGACGCACGTGCGAGGTGTCAAAAGACGCGTCTCGGCGCGGGCTAGCGATCTATGGAGTTATTGGAATTAATTTGGAATAAAAATTTTGTGTTTTTGCCGAAAAACGTGTTTTTCGACTGAAAAACCTGAAATTACGACTACCAGACAGGACTCGAGTTCGCGGAACACGCACAGGAATACAGGTGAGGCAGGTAAGTAACTATTGCAACTAGTAGAAAAAACGATTTAGAAGAAAAATTTGGAGATAAAAATTAATTAAGGGTTGAAATTTAGAAGATTTTTTTTCAAAGTCCCAAAACGAAAAATTTTTCGCGTTTTTTGTCAAAAATATTTGTCAAATAGTAGGGCGGAGCCTAATAAAAATCAAAATAGCTGAAAACAGCTTCAAAATGCGTCACCGGGATGCAAAGTTATAAGGGTTTAGTGATTTGACTATGAAACTACGTTCCTCCTAAGGTGGATTTCGTAGGTATTTAAATTAACTTGATGTAAAATTTTTTGAATTTCTATGTTCGCTAGACGCACGTGCGAGGTGTCAAAAGACGCGTCTCGGCGCGGGCTAGCGATCTATGGAGTTATTGGAATTAATTTGGAATAAAAATTTTGTGTTTTTGCCGAAAAACGTGTTTTTCGACTGAAAAACCTGAAATTACGACTACCAGACAGGACTCGAGTTCGCGGAACACGCACAGGAATACAGGTGAGGCAGGTAAGTAACTATTGCAACTAGTAGAAAAAACGATTTAGAAGAAAAATTTGGAGATAAAAATTAATTAAGGGTTGAAATTTAGAAGATTTTTTTTCAAAGTCCCAAAACGAAAAATTTTTCGCGTTTTTTGTCAAAAATATTTGTCAAATAGTAGGGCGGAGCCTAATAAAAATCAAAATAGCTGAAAACAGCTTCAAAATGCGTCACCGGGATGCAAAGTTATAAGGGTTTAGTGATTTGACTATGAAACTACGTTCCTCCTAAGGTGGATTTCGTAGGTATTTAAATTAACTTGATGTAAAATTTTTTGAATTTCTATGTTCGCTAGACGCACGTGCGAGGTGTCAAAAGACGCGTCTCGGCGCGGGCTAGCGATCTATGGAGTTATTGGAATTAATTTGGAATAAAAATTTTGTGTTTTTGCCGAAAAACGTGTTTTTCGACTGAAAAACCTGAAATTACGACTACCAGACAGGACTCGAGTTCGCGGAACACGCACAGGAATACAGGTGAGGCAGGTAAGTAACTATTGCAACTAGTAGAAAAAACGATTTAGAAGAAAAATTTGGAGATAAAAATTAATTAAGGGTTGAAATTTAGAAGATTTTTTTTCAAAGTCCCAAAACGAAAAATTTTTCGCGTTTTTTGTCAAAAATATTTGTCAAATAGTAGGGCGGAGCCTAATAAAAATCAAAATAGCTGAAAACAGCTTCAAAATGCGTCACCGGGATGCAAAGTTATAAGGGTTTAGTGATTTGACTATGAAACTACGTTCCTCCTAAGGTGGATTTCGTAGGTATTTAAATTAACTTGATGTAAAATTTTTTGAATTTCTATGTTCGCTAGACGCACGTGCGAGGTGTCAAAAGACGCGTCTCGGCGCGGGCTAGCGATCTATGGAGTTATTGGAATTAATTTGGAATAAAAATTTTGTGTTTTTGCCGAAAAACGTGTTTTTCGACTGAAAAACCTGAAATTACGACTACCAGACAGGACTCGAGTTCGCGGAACACGCACAGGAATACAGGTGAGGCAGGTAAGTAACTATTGCAACTAGTAGAAAAAACGATTTAGAAGAAAAATTTGGAGATAAAAATTAATTAAGGGTTGAAATTTAGAAGATTTTTTTTCAAAGTCCCAAAACGAAAAATTTTTCGCGTTTTTTGTCAAAAATATTTGTCAAATAGTAGGGCGGAGCCTAATAAAAATCAAAATAGCTGAAAACAGCTTCAAAATGCGTCACCGGGATGCAAAGTTATAAGGGTTTAGTGATTTGACTATGAAACTACGTTCCTCCTAAGGTGGATTTCGTAGGTATTTAAATTAACTTGATGTAAAATTTTTTGAATTTCTATGTTCGCTAGACGCACGTGCGAGGTGTCAAAAGACGCGTCTCGGCGCGGGCTAGCGATCTATGGAGTTATTGGAATTAATTTGGAATAAAAATTTTGTGTTTTTGCCGAAAAACGTGTTTTTCGACTGAAAAACCTGAAATTACGACTACCAGACAGGACTCGAGTTCGCGGAACACGCACAGGAATACAGGTGAGGCAGGTAAGTAACTATTGCAACTAGTAGAAAAAACGATTTAGAAGAAAAATTTGGAGATAAAAATTAATTAAGGGTTGAAATTTAGAAGATTTTTTTTCAAAGTCCCAAAACGAAAAATTTTTCGCGTTTTTTGTCAAAAATATTTGTCAAATAGTAGGGCGGAGCCTAATAAAAATCAAAATAGCTGAAAACAGCTTCAAAATGCGTCACCGGGATGCAAAGTTATAAGGGTTTAGTGATTTGACTATGAAACTACGTTCCTCCTAAGGTGGATTTCGTAGGTATTTAAATTAACTTGATGTAAAATTTTTTGAATTTCTATGTTCGCTAGACGCACGTGCGAGGTGTCAAAAGACGCGTCTCGGCGCGGGCTAGCGATCTATGGAGTTATTGGAATTAATTTGGAATAAAAATTTTGTGTTTTTGCCGAAAAACGTGTTTTTCGACTGAAAAACCTGAAATTACGACTACCAGACAGGACTCGAGTTCGCGGAACACGCACAGGAATACAGGTGAGGCAGGTAAGTAACTATTGCAACTAGTAGAAAAAACGATTTAGAAGAAAAATTTGGAGATAAAAATTAATTAAGGGTTGAAATTTAGAAGATTTTTTTTCAAAGTCCCAAAACGAAAAATTTTTCGCGTTTTTTGTCAAAAATATTTGTCAAATAGTAGGGCGGAGCCTAATAAAAATCAAAATAGCTGAAAACAGCTTCAAAATGCGTCACCGGGATGCAAAGTTATAAGGGTTTAGTGATTTGACTATGAAACTACGTTCCTCCTAAGGTGGATTTCGTAGGTATTTAAATTAACTTGATGTAAAATTTTTTGAATTTCTATGTTCGCTAGACGCACGTGCGAGGTGTCAAAAGACGCGTCTCGGCGCGGGCTAGCGATCTATGGAGTTATTGGAATTAATTTGGAATAAAAATTTTGTGTTTTTGCCGAAAAACGTGTTTTTCGACTGAAAAACCTGAAATTACGACTACCAGACAGGACTCGAGTTCGCGGAACACGCACAGGAATACAGGTGAGGCAGGTAAGTAACTATTGCAACTAGTAGAAAAAACGATTTAGAAGAAAAATTTGGAGATAAAAATTAATTAAGGGTTGAAATTTAGAAGATTTTTTTTCAAAGTCCCAAAACGAAAAATTTTTCGCGTTTTTTGTCAAAAATATTTGTCAAATAGTAGGGCGGAGCCTAATAAAAATCAAAATAGCTGAAAACAGCTTCAAAATGCGTCACCGGGATGCAAAGTTATAAGGGTTTAGTGATTTGACTATGAAACTACGTTCCTCCTAAGGTGGATTTCGTAGGTATTTAAATTAACTTGATGTAAAATTTTTTGAATTTCTATGTTCGCTAGACGCACGTGCGAGGTGTCAAAAGACGCGTCTCGGCGCGGGCTAGCGATCTATGGAGTTATTGGAATTAATTTGGAATAAAAATTTTGTGTTTTTGCCGAAAAACGTGTTTTTCGACTGAAAAACCTGAAATTACGACTACCAGACAGGACTCGAGTTCGCGGAACACGCACAGGAATACAGGTGAGGCAGGTAAGTAACTATTGCAACTAGTAGAAAAAACGATTTAGAAGAAAAATTTGGAGATAAAAATTAATTAAGGGTTGAAATTTAGAAGATTTTTTTTCAAAGTCCCAAAACGAAAAATTTTTCGCGTTTTTTTGTCAAAAATATTTGTCAAATAGTAGGGCGGAGCCTAATAAAAATCAAAATAGCTGAAAACAGCTTCAAAATGCGTCACCGGGATGCAAAGTTATAAGGGTTTAGTGATTTGACTATGAAACTACGTTCCTCCTAAGGTGGATTTCGTAGGTATTTAAATTAACTTGATGTAAAATTTTTTGAATTTCTATGTTCGCTAGACGCACGTGCGAGGTGTCAAAAGACGCGTCTCGGCGCGGGCTAGCGATCTATGGAGTTATTGGAATTAATTTGGAATAAAAATTTTGTGTTTTTGCCGAAAAACGTGTTTTTCGACTGAAAAACCTGAAATTACGACTACCAGACAGGACTCGAGTTCGCGGAACACGCACAGGAATACAGGTGAGGCAGGTAAGTAACTATTGCAACTAGTAGAAAAAACGATTTAGAAGAAAAATTTGGAGATAAAAATTAATTAAGGGTTGAAATTTAGAAGATTTTTTTTCAAAGTCCCAAAACGAAAAATTTTTCGCGTTTTTTGTCAAAAATATTTGTCAAATAGTAGGGCGGAGCCTAATAAAAATCAAAATAGCTGAAAACAGCTTCAAAATGCGTCACCGGGATGCAAAGTTATAAGGGTTTAGTGATTTGACTATGAAACTACGTTCCTCCTAAGGTGGATTTCGTAGGTATTTAAATTAACTTGATGTAAAATTTTTTGAATTTCTATGTTCGCTAGACGCACGTGCGAGGTGTCAAAAGACGCGTCTCGGCGCGGGCTAGCGATCTATGGAGTTATTGGAATTAATTTGGAATAAAAATTTTGTGTTTTTGCCGAAAAACGTGTTTTTCGACTGAAAAACCTGAAATTACGACTACCAGACAGGACTCGAGTTCGCGGAACACGCACAGGAATACAGGTGAGGCAGGTAAGTAACTATTGCAACTAGTAGAAAAAACGATTTAGAAGAAAAATTTGGAGATAAAAATTAATTAAGGGTTGAAATTTAGAAGATTTTTTTTCAAAGTCCCAAAACGAAAAATTTTTCGCGTTTTTTGTCAAAAATATTTGTCAAATAGTAGGGCGGAGCCTAATAAAAATCAAAATAGCTGAAAACAGCTTCAAAATGCGTCACCGGGATGCAAAGTTATAAGGGTTTAGTGATTTGACTATGAAACTACGTTCCTCCTAAGGTGGATTTCGTAGGTATTTAAATTAACTTGATGTAAAATTTTTTGAATTTCTATGTTCGCTAGACGCACGTGCGAGGTGTCAAAAGACGCGTCTCGGCGCGGGCTAGCGATCTATGGAGTTATTGGAATTAATTTGGAATAAAAATTTTGTGTTTTTGCCGAAAAACGTGTTTTTCGACTGAAAAACCTGAAATTACGACTACCAGACAGGACTCGAGTTCGCGGAACACGCACAGGAATACAGGTGAGGCAGGTAAGTAACTATTGCAACTAGTAGAAAAAACGATTTAGAAGAAAAATTTGGAGATAAAAATTAATTAAGGGTTGAAATTTAGAAGATTTTTTTTCAAAGTCCCAAAACGAAAAATTTTTCGCGTTTTTTGTCAAAAATATTTGTCAAATAGTAGGGCGGAGCCTAATAAAAATCAAAATAGCTGAAAACAGCTTCAAAATGCGTCACCGGGATGCAAAGTTATAAGGGTTTAGTGATTTGACTATGAAACTACGTTCCTCCTAAGGTGGATTTCGTAGGTATTTAAATTAACTTGATGTAAAATTTTTTGAATTTCTATGTTCGCTAGACGCACGTGCGAGGTGTCAAAAGACGCGTCTCGGCGCGGGCTAGCGATCTATGGAGTTATTGGAATTAATTTGGAATAAAAATTTTGTGTTTTTGCCGAAAAACGTGTTTTTCGACTGAAAAACCTGAAATTACGACTACCAGACAGGACTCGAGTTCGCGGAACACGCACAGGAATACAGGTGAGGCAGGTAAGTAACTATTGCAACTAGTAGAAAAAACGATTTAGAAGAAAAATTTGGAGATAAAAATTAAATTAATTAAGGGTTGAAATTTAGAAGATTTTTTCAAAGTCCCAAAACGAAAAATTTTTCGCGTTTTTTGTCAAAAATATTTGTCAAATAGTAGGGCGGAGCCTAATAAAAATCAAAATAGCTGAAAACAGCTTCAAAATGCGTCACCGGGATGCAAAGTTATAAGGTTTTAATGGTTTGACTATGAAACTACGTTCCTCCTAAGGTGGATTTCGTAGGTATTTTAAATTAACTTGATGTAAAAATTTTTTGAATTTCTATGTTCGCTAGACGCACGTGCGAGGTGTCAAAAGACGCGTCTCGGCGCGGGCTAGCGATCTATGGAGTTATTGGAATTAATTTGGAATAAAAATTTTGTGTTTTTGCCGAAAAACGTGTTTTTCGACTGAAAAACCTGAAATTACGACCTACCAGACAGGACTCGAGTTCGCGGACACGCACAGGAATACAGGTAAGGCAGGTAAGTAACTATTGCAACTAGTAGAAAAAACGATTTAGAAGAAAATTTTGGAGATAAAAATTAATTAAGGGTTGAAATTTAGAAGATTTTTTCAAAGTCCCAAAACGAAAAATTTTTCGCGTTTTTTGTCAAAAATATTTGTCAAATAGTAGGGCGGAGCCTAATGAAAATCAAAATAGCTGAAAACAGCTTCAAAATGCGTCACCGGGATGCAAAGTTATAAGGTTTTAATGGTTTGACTATGAAACTACGTTCCTCCTAAGGTGGATTTCGTAGGTATTTAAATTAACTTGATGTAAAATTTTTTGAATTTCTATGTTCGCTAGACGCACGTGCGAGGTGTCAAAAGACGCGTCTCGGCGCGGGCTAGCGATCTATGGAGTTATTGGAATTAATTTGGAATAAAAATTTTGTGTTTTTTGCCGAAAAACGTGTTTTTCGACTGAAAAACCTGAAATTACGACTACCAGACAGGACTCGAGTTCGCGGAACACGCACAGGAATACAGGTAAGGCAGGTAAGTAACTATTGCAACTAGTAGAAAAAACGATTTAGAAGAAAAATTTGGAGATAAAAATTAATTAAGGGTTGAAATTTAGAAGATTTTTTCAAAGTCCCAAAACGAAAAATTTTTCGCGTTTTTTGTCAAAAATATTTGTCAAATAGTAGGGCGGAGCCTAATGAAAATCAAAATAGCTGAAAACAGCTTCAAAATGCGTCACCGGGATGCAAAGTTATAAGGTTTTAATGGTTTGACTATGAAACTACGTTCCTCCTAAGGTGGATTTCGTAGGTATTTAAATTAACTTGATGTAAAATTTTTTGAATTTCTATGTTCGCTAGACGCACGTGCGAGGTGTCAAAAGACGCGTCTCGGCGCGGGCTAGCGATCTATGGAGTTATTGGAATTAATTTGGAATAAAAATTTTGTGTTTTTGCCGAAAAACGTGTTTTTCGACTGAAAAACCTGAAATTACGACTACCAGACAGGACTCGAGTTCGCGGAACACGCACAGGAATACAGGTAAGGCAGGTAAGTAACTATTGCAACTAGTAGAAAAAACGATTTAGAAGAAAAATTTGGAGATAAAAATTAATTAAGGGTTGAAATTTAGAAGATTTTTTCAAAGTCCCAAAACGAAAAATTTTTCCGCGTTTTTTTGTCAAAAATATTTGTCAAATAGTAGGGCGGAGCCTAATAAAAATCAAAATAGCTGAAAACAGCTTCAAAATGCGTCACCGGGATGCAAAGTTATAAGGTTTTAATGGTTTGACTATGAAACTACGTTCCCTCCTAAGGTGGATTTCGTAGGTATTTAAATTAACTTGATGTAAAATTTTTTGAATTTCTATGTTCGCTAGACGCACGTGCGAGGTGTCAAAAGACGCGTCTCGGCGCGGGCTAGCGATCTATGGAGTTATTGGAATTAATTTGGAATAAAAATTTTGTGTTTTTGCCGAAAAACGTGTTTTTCGACTGAAAAACCTGAAATTACGACTACCAGACAGGACTCGAGTTCGCGGACACGCACAGGAATACAGGTAAGGCAGGTAAGTAACTATTGCAACTAGTAGAAAAAAACGATTTAGAAGAAAAATTTGGAGATAAAAATTAATTAAGGGTTGAAATTTAGAAGATTTTTTCAAAGTCCCAAAACGAAAAATTTTCGCGTTTTTTGTCAAAAATATTTGTCAAATAGTAGGGCGGAGCCTAATAAAAATCAAAATAGCTGAAAACAGCTTCAAAATGCGTCACCGGGATGCAAAGTTATAAGGTTTTAATGGTTTGACTATGAAACTACGTTCCTCCTAAGGTGGATTTCGTAGGTATTTAAATTAACTTGATGTAAAATTTTTTGAATTTCTATGTTCGCTAGACGCACGTGCGAGGTGTCAAAAGACGCGTCTCGGCGCGGGCTAGCGATCTATGGAGTTATTGGAATTAATTTGGAATAAAAATTTTGTGTTTTTGCCGAAAAACGTGTTTTTCGACTGAAAAACCTGAAATTACGACTACCAGACAGGACTCGAGTTCGCGGACACGCACAGGAATACAGGTAAGGCAGGTAAGTAACTATTGCAACTAGTAGAAAAAACGATTTAGAAGAAAAATTTGGAGATAAAAATTAATTAAGGGTTGAAAATTTAGAAGATTTTTTCAAAGGCCCAAAACGAAAAATTTTTCGCGTTTTTTGTCAAAAATATTTGTCAATAGTAGGGCGGAGCCTAATGAAAATCAAAATAGCTGAAAACAGCTTCAAAATGCGTCACCGGGATGCAAAGTTATAAGGTTTTTAATGGTTTGACTATGAAACTACCGTTCCTCCTAAGGTGGATTCTAGTAGGTATTTAAATTAACTTGATGTAAAATTTTTTGAATTTCTATGTTCGCTAGATAGACGCACGTGCGAGGTGTCAAAAGACGCGTCTCGGCGCGGGCTAGCGAATCTATGGAGTTTATTGGAATTAATTTGGAATAAAAATTTTGTGTTTTTGCCGAAAAACGTGTTTTCGACTGAAAAACCTGAAATTACGACTACCAGACAGGACTCGAGTTCGCGGAACACGCACCAGGAATACAGGTGAGGCAGGTAAGTAACTATTGCAACTAGTAGAAAAACGATTTAGAAGAAAAATTTGGAGATAAAAATTAATTAAGGGTTGAAATTTAGAAGATTTTTTTTCAAAGTCCCAAAACGAAAATTTTTTCGCGTTTTTTTGTCAAAAATATTTGTCAAATAGTAGGGCGGAGCCTAATAAAAATCAAAATAGCTGAAAACAGCTTCAAAATGCGTCACCGGGATGCAAAGTATAAGGGTTTAGTGATTTGACTATGAAACTACGTTCCTCCTAAGGTGGATTTCGTAGGTATTTAAATTAACTTGATGTAAAATTTTTTGAATTTCTATGTTCGCTAGACGCACGTGCGAGGTGTCAAAAGACGCGTCTCGGCGCGGGCTAGCGATCTATGAGTTATTGGAATTAATTTGGAATAAAACTTTTGTGTTTTTGCCGAAAAACGTGTTTTTCGACTGAAAAACCTGAAATTACGACTACCAGACAGGACTCGAGTTCGCGGAACACGCACAGGAATACAGGTGAGGCAGGTAAGTAACTATTGCAACTAGTAGAAAAAACGATTTAGAAGAAAAATTTGGAGATAAAAATTAATTAAGGGTTGAAATTTAGAAGATTTTTTTTCAAAGTCCCAAAACGAAAAATTTTTCGCGTTTTTTGTCAAAAATATTTGTCAAATAGTAGGGCGGAGCCTAATAAAAATCAAAATAGCTGAAAACAGCTTCAAAATGCGTCACCGGGATGCAAAGTTATAAGGGTTTAGTGATTTGACTATGAAACTACGTTCCTCCTAAGGTGGATTTCGTAGGTATTTAAATTAACTTGATGTAAAATTTTTTGAATTTCTATGTTCGCTAGACGCACGTGCGAGGTGTCAAAAGACGCGTCTCGGCGCGGGCTAGCGATCTATGGAGTTATTGGAATTAATTTGGAATAAAAATTTTGTGTTTTTGCCGAAAAACGTGTTTTTTCGACTGAAAAACCTGAAATTACGACTACCAGACAGGACTCGAGTTCGCGGAACACGCACAGGGAATACAGGTGAGGCAGGTAAGTAACTATTGCAACTAGTAGAAAAAACGATTTAGAAGAAAAATTTGGAGATAAAAATTAATTAAGGGTTGAAATTTAGAAGATTTTTTTTCAAAGTCCCAAAACGAAAAATTTTTCGCGTTTTTTGTCAAAAATATTTGTCAAATAGTAGGGCGGAGCCTAATAAAAATCAAAATAGCTGAAAACAGCTTCAAAATGCGTCACCGGGATGCAAAGTTATAAGGGTTTAGTGATTTGACTATGAAACTACGTTCCTCCTAAGGTGGATTTCGTAGGTATTTAAATTAACTTGATGTAAAATTTTTTGAATTTCTATGTTCGCTAGACGCACGTGCGAGGTGTCAAAAGACGCGTCTCGGCGCGGGCTAGCGATCTATGGAGTTATTGGAATTAATTTGGAATAAAAATTTTGTGTTTTTGCCGAAAAACGTGTTTTTCGACTGAAAAACCCTGAAATTACGACTACCAGACAGGACTCGAGTTCGCGGAACACGCACAGGAATACAGGTGAGGCAGGTAAGTAACTATTGCAACTAGTAGAAAAAACGATTTAGAAGAAAAATTTGGAGATAAAAATTAATTAAGGGTTGAAATTTAGAAGATTTTTTTCAAAGTCCCAAAACGAAAAATTTTTCGCGTTTTTTTGTCAAAAATATTTGTCAAATAGTAGGGCGGAGCCTAATAAAAATCAAAATAGCTGAAAACAGCTTCAAAATGCGTCACCGGGATGCAAAGTTATAAGGGTTTAGTGATTTGACTATGAAACTACGTTCCTCCTAAGGTGGATTTCGTAGGTATTTAAATTAACTTGATGTAAATTTTTTGAATTTCTATGTTCGCTAGACGCACGTGCGAGGTGTCAAAAGACGCGTCTCGGCGCGGGCTAGCGATCTATGGAGTTATTGGAATTAATTTGGAATAAAAATTTTGTGTTTTTGCCGAAAAACGTGTTTTTCGACTGAAAAACCTGAATTACGACTACCAGACAGGACTCGAGTTCGCGGAACACGCACAGGAATACAGGTGAGGCAGGTAAGTAACTATTGCAACTAGTAGAAAAAACGATTTAGAAGAAAAATTTGGAGATAAAAATTAATTAAGGGTTGAAATTTAGAAGATTTTTTTTCAAAGTCCCAAAACGAAAAATTTTTCGCGTTTTTTGTCAAAAATATTTGTCAAATAGTAGGGCGGAGCCTAATAAAAATCAAAATAGCTGAAAACAGCTTCAAAATGCGTCACCGGATGCAAAGTTATAAGGGTTTAGTGATTTGACTATGAAACTACGTTCCTCCTAAGGTGGATTTCGTAGGTATTTAAATTAACTTGATGTAAAATTTTTTTGAATTTCTATGTTCGCTAGACGCACGTGCGAGGTGTCAAAAGACGCGTCTCGGCGCGGGCTAGCGATCTATGGAGTTATTGGAATTAATTTGGAATAAAAATTTTGTGTTTTTGCCGAAAAACGTGTTTTTCGACTGAAAAACCTGAAATTACGACTACCAGACAGGACTCGAGTTCGCGGAACACGCACAGGAATACAGGTGAGGCAGGTAAGTAACTATTGCAACTAGTAGAAAAAACGATTTAGAAGAAAAATTTGGAGATAAAAATTAATTAAGGGTTGAAATTTAGAAGATTTTTTTTCAAAGTCCCAAAACGAAAAATTTTTCGCGTTTTTTGTCAAAAATATTTGTCAAATAGTAGGGCGGAGCCTAATAAAAATCAAAATAGCTGAAAACAGCTTCAAAATGCGTCACCGGGATGCAAAGTTATAAGGGTTTAGTGATTTGACTATGAAACTACGTTCCTCCTAAGGTGGATTTCGTAGGTATTTAAATTAACTTGATGTAAAATTTTTGAATTTCTATGTTCGCTAGACGCACGTGCGAGGTGTCAAAAGACGCGTCTCGGCGCGGGCTAGCGATCTATGGAGTTATTGGAATTAATTTGGAATAAAAATTTTGTGTTTTTGCCGAAAAACGTGTTTTTTCGACTGAAAAACCTGAAATTACGACTACCAGACAGGACTCGAGTTCGCGGAACACGCACAGGAATACAGGTGAGGCAGGTAAGTAACTATTGCAACTAGTAGAAAAAACGATTTAGAAGAAAAATTTGGAGATAAAAATTAATTAAGGGTTGAAATTTAGAAGATTTTTTTTCAAAGTCCCAAACGAAAAATTTTTCGCGTTTTTTGTCAAAAATATTTGTCAAATAGTAGGGCGGAGCCTAATAAAAATCAAAATAGCTGAAAACAGCTTCAAAATGCGTCACCGGGATGCAAAGTTATAAGGGTTTAGTGATTTGACTATGAAACTACGTTCCTCCTAAGGTGGATTTCGTAGGTATTTAAATTAACTTGATGTAAAATTTTTTGAATTTCTATGTTCGCTAGACGCACGTGCGAGGTGTCAAAAGACGCGTCTCGGCGCGGGCTAGCGATCTATGGAGTTATTGGAATTAATTTGGAATAAAAATTTTGTGTTTTTGCCGAAAAACGTGTTTTTCGACTGAAAAACCTGAAATTACGACTACCAGACAGGACTCGAGTTCGCGGAACACGCACAGGAATACAGGTGAGGCAGGTAAGTAACTATTGCAACTAGTAGAAAAAACGATTTAGAAGAAAAATTTGGAGATAAAAATTAATTAAGGGTTGAAATTTAGAAGATTTTTTTTCAAAGTCCCAAAACGAAAAATTTTTCGCGTTTTTTTGTCAAAAATATTTGTCAAATAGTAGGGCGGAGCCTAATAAAAATCAAAATAGCTGAAAACAGCTTCAAAATGCGTCACCGGGATGCAAAGTTATAAGGGTTTAGTGATTTGACTATGAAACTACGTTCCTCCTAAGGTGGATTTCGTAGGTATTTAAATTAACTTGATGTAAAATTTTTTGAATTTCTATGTTCGCTAGACGCACGTGCGAGGTGTCAAAAGACGCGTCTCGGCGCGGGCTAGCGATCTATGGAGTTATTGGAATTAATTTGGAATAAAAATTTTGTGTTTTTGCCGAAAAACGTGTTTTTCGACTGAAAAACCTGAAATTACGACTACCAGACAGGACTCGAGTTCGCGGAACACGCACAGGAATACAGGTGAGGCAGGTAAGTAACTATTGCAACTAGTAGAAAAAACGATTTAGAAGAAAAATTTGGAGATAAAAATTAATTAAGGGTTGAAATTTAGAAGATTTTTTTTCAAAGTCCCAAAACGAAAAATTTTTCGCGTTTTTTTGTCAAAAATATTTGTCAAATAGTAGGGCGGAGCCTAATAAAAATCAAAATAGCTGAAAACAGCTTCAAAATGCGTCACCGGGATGCAAAGTTATAAGGGTTTAGTGATTTGACTATGAAACTACGTTCCTCCTAAGGTGGATTTCGTAGGTATTTAAATTAACTTGATGTAAAATTTTTTGAATTTCTATGTTCGCTAGACGCACGTGCGAGGTGTCAAAAGACGCGTCTCGGCGCGGGCTAGCGATCTATGGAGTTATTGGAATTAATTTGGAATAAAAATTTTGTGTTTTTGCCGAAAAACGTGTTTTTCGACTGAAAAACCTGAAATTACGACTACCAGACAGGACTCGAGTTCGCGGAACACGCACAGGAATACAGGTGAGGCAGGTAAGTAACTATTGCAACTAGTAGAAAAAACGATTTAGAAGAAAAATTTGGAGATAAAAATTAATTAAGGGTTGAAATTTAGAAGATTTTTTTTCAAAGTCCCAAAACGAAAAATTTTTCGCGTTTTTTGTCAAAAATATTTGTCAAATAGTAGGGCGGAGCCTAATAAAAATCAAAATAGCTGAAAACAGCTTCAAAATGCGTCACCGGGATGCAAAGTTATAAGGGTTTAGTGATTTGACTATGAAACTACGTTCCTCCTAAGGTGGATTTCGTAGGTATTTAAATTAACTTGATGTAAAATTTTTTGAATTTCTATGTTCGCTAGACGCACGTGCGAGGTGTCAAAAGACGCGTCTCGGCGCGGGCTAGCGATCTATGGAGTTATTGGAATTAATTTGGAATAAAAATTTTGTGTTTTTGCCGAAAAACGTGTTTTTCGACTGAAAAACCTGAATTACGACTACCAGACAGGACTCGAGTTCGCGGAACACGCACAGGAATACAGGTGAGGCAGGTAAGTAACTATTGCAACTAGTAGAAAAAAACGATTTAGAAGAAAAATTTGGAGATAAAAATTAATTAAGGGTTGAAATTTAGAAGATTTTTTTTCAAAGTCCCAAAACGAAAAATTTTCGCGTTTTTTGTCAAAAATATTTGTCAAATAGTAGGGCGGAGCCTAATAAAAATCAAAATAGCTGAAAACAGCTTCAAAATGCGTCACCGGGATGCAAAGTTATAAGGGTTTAGTGATTTGACTATGAAACTACGTTCCTCCTAAGGTGGATTTCGTAGGTATTTAAATTAACTTGATGTAAAATTTTTTGAATTTCTATGTTCGCTAGACGCACGTGCGAGGTGTCAAAAGACGCGTCTCGGCGCGGCTAGCGATCTATGGAGTTATTGGAATTAATTTGGAATAAAAATTTTGTGTTTTTGCCGAAAAACGTGTTTTTCGACTGAAAAACCTGAAATTACGACTACCAGACAGGACTCGAGTTCGCGGAACACGCACAGGAATACAGGTGAGGCAGGTAAGTAACTATTGCAACTAGTAGAAAAAACGATTTAGAAGAAAAATTTGGAGATAAAAATTAATTAAGGGTTGAAATTTAGAAGATTTTTTTTCAAAGTCCCAAAACGAAAAATTTTTCGCGTTTTTTGTCAAAAATATTTGTCAAATAGTAGGGCGGAGCCTAATAAAAATCAAAATAGCTGAAAACAGCTTCAAAATGCGTCACCGGGATGCAAAGTTATAAGGGTTTAGTGATTTGACTATGAAACTACGTTCCTCCTAAGGTGGATTTCGTAGGTATTTAAATTAACTTGATGTAAAATTTTTTGAATTTCTATGTTCGCTAGACGCACGTGCGAGGTGTCAAAAGACGCGTCTCGGCGCGGGCTAGCGATCTATGGAGTTATTGGAATTAATTTGGAATAAAAATTTTGTGTTTTTTGCCGAAAAACGTGTTTTTCGACTGAAAAACCTGAAATTACGACTACCAGACAGGACTCGAGTTCGCGGAACACGCACAGGAATACAGGTGAGGCAGGTAAGTAACTATTGCAACTAGTAGAAAAAACGATTAGAAGAAAAATTTGGAGATAAAAATTAATTAAGGGTTGAAATTTAGAAGATTTTTTTTCAAAGTCCCAAAACGAAAAATTTTTCGCGTTTTTTGTCAAAAATATTTGTCAAATAGTAGGGCGGAGCCTAATAAAAATCAAAATAGCTGAAAACAGCTTCAAAATGCGTCACCGGGATGCAAAGTTATAAGGGTTTAGTGATTTGACTATGAAACTACGTTCCTCCTAAGGTGGATTTCGTAGGTATTTAAATTAACTTGATGTAAAATTTTTTGAATTTCTATGTTCGCTAGACGCACGTGCGAGGTGTCAAAAGACGCGTCTCGGCGCGGGCTAGCGATCTATGGAGTTATTGGAATTAATTTGGAATAAAAATTTTGTGTTTTTGCCGAAAAACGTGTTTTTCGACTGAAAAACCTGAAATTACGACTACCAGACAGGACTCGAGTTCGCGGAACACGCACAGGAATACAGGTGAGGCAGGTAAGTAACTATTGCAACTAGTAGAAAAAACGATTTAGAAGAAAAATTTGGAGATAAAAATTAATTAAGGGTTGAAATTTAGAAGATTTTTTTTCAAAGTCCCAAAACGAAAAATTTTTCGCGTTTTTTGTCAAAAATATTTGTCAAATAGTAGGGCGGAGCCTAATAAAAATCAAAATAGCTGAAAACAGCTTCAAAATGCGTCACCGGGATGCAAAGTTATAAGGGTTTAGTGATTTGACTATGAAACTACGTTCCTCCTAAGGTGGATTTCGTAGGTATTTAAATTAACTTGATGTAAAATTTTTTGAATTTCTATGTTCGCTAGACGCACGTGCGAGGTGTCAAAAGACGCGTCTCGGCGCGGGCTAGCGATCTATGGAGTTATTGGAATTAATTTGGAATAAAAATTTTGTGTTTTTGCCGAAAAACGTGTTTTTCGACTGAAAAACCTGAAATTACGACTACCAG
Organism: Lithophane socia; assembly: GCA_947522985.1. Classification (NCBI taxonomy): domain Eukaryota; kingdom Metazoa; phylum Arthropoda; class Insecta; order Lepidoptera; family Noctuidae; genus Lithophane; species Lithophane socia. The sequence continues at coordinate 909 of OX383270.1, read as the reverse complement.
ACAGGACTCGAGTTCGCGGAACACGCACAGGAATACAGGTGAGGCAGGTAAGTAACTATTGCAACTAGTAGAAAAAACGATTTAGAAGAAAAATTTGGAGATAAAAATTAATTAAGGGTTGAAATTTAGAAGATTTTTTTTCAAAGTCCCAAAACGAAAAATTTTTCGCGTTTTTTGTCAAAAATATTTGTCAAATAGTAGGGCGGAGCCTAATAAAAATCAAAATAGCTGAAAACAGCTTCAAAATGCGTCACCGGGATGCAAAGTTATAAGGGTTTTAGTGATTTGACTATGAAACTACGTTCCTCCTAAGGTGGATTTCGTAGGTATTTAAATTAACTTGATGTAAAATTTTTTGAATTTCTATGTTCGCTAGACGCACGTGCGAGGTGTCAAAAGACGCGTCTCGGCGCGGGCTAGCGATCTATGGAGTTATTGGAATTAATTTGGAATAAAAATTTTGTGTTTTTGCCGAAAAACGTGTTTTTCGACTGAAAAACCTGAAATTACGACTACCAGACAGGACTCGAGTTCGCGGAACACGCACAGGAATACAGGTGAGGCAGGTAAGTAACTATTGCAACTAGTAGAAAAAACGATTTAGAAGAAAAATTTGGAGATAAAAATTAATTAAGGGTTGAAATTTAGAAGATTTTTTTTCAAAGTCCCAAAACGAAAAATTTTTCGCGTTTTTTGTCAAAAATATTTGTCAAATAGTAGGGCGGAGCCTAATAAAAATCAAAATAGCTGAAAACAGCTTCAAAATGCGTCACCGGGATGCAAAGTTATAAGGGTTTAGTGATTTGACTATGAAACTACGTTCCTCCTAAGGTGGATTTCGTAGGTATTTAAATTAACTTGATGTAAAATTTTTTGAATTTCTATGTTCGCTAGACGCACGTGCGAGGT